>JAITYX010000011.1:7772500-8972500 GCA_021018815.1 Talinum fruticosum
TTAAACAGTCGGGTTCGGGTCGGGAGAGTTTCAACCTAAACCTGACTCGTTTGTAAGGGAGTGTGGGGAGATTAATCCACCCACTGAAGAATGAATATAAGGAGGGTTTAGAGTAAGGCTAGAAGTGTTACATTGTCACCTTCACCATCGATGTTGACGTTGTTTCTAGTCGTTCCTTGAGTTGCTTGATCTTTTCAACTTCGCCTCTACCTCGTTCCATAGCTGCTAATATAAACAACACATAAACATTAGTAAACATTAGTTCAAGACAGATTATATAAAATTGTTTCACCCTTCAATTAAGCATTAGGAAAGTACACGATAGTAAACAACACATAAACAACACGTAAGCATTAGTTATAAATATTCTTCAATTAAGAAAGTACAAGTTACTCAATCTAAATTGTTTCACCTTCAATACATTAGTAAGTATTAATTTGAGTACAACATAAATTGAAATGATTAAATCTAAAACAACATAAAAAGCGCATAATTTGTGACAACATCCATATTATTAGCCATCATCCTCATCATCATTATCATCATCATCTTTTTCACTATCCTCTTCGTCATCGTTGAATATGACATGTTCTTCTTCTTTATCGGTGATGTTATCATCATCCATTCGCCTTCATCATTGTCTTCACCATCCTCTTCTTCGATAGCATCCTCAATCGCATCTTATTGGTTTATAAGCACATCATCAACTAATTCTTCGGCGAATATTGAGTTATTTACCAAAGTGTCCAAGCAAAGTTTCCATAATAGGATTGATCGCTTCTATACTATCCTCTTATAATGCAAGAGGAATAATATATTTGGTCATCAACTTTAGCCCTTGGCTTTGCTTGCACTACGACAAACCAACTCATTTTTTTCTTTAGGGACGCCTTGTGAGTATGACATATAATACACTTGAGTTGAAGTATCAGCAAATATGAAAGGATCGTACTTACAATATCGCGTTGTACGATGCACTTCAACATACGAACTAAATTTATGGCACCGTGTACCTCAAGGACGACTAGGGTCAAATCAATCGCATCTAAATGAGACACATCTTTTTATTGGTTCCCCTACATATTCTAGTTCAACACCTCTTGCAAAATGTTGTAGTAATTATTTTCAACATGTCCTCCATCAGAACTTTTCACACAAAAACCACAATTGAAGGTCATATTCCCTTCATTTCAAGCCTCGGTATGAAATAACATTCCATTCACAGGTGTATGCCGACTAGAGCTGGGAAAATTTGACACGACACGATTACAGACCCGAACCCGACACGAAGTTAAGCGGGTTTGGGTACAAATTTTCAACACATTTATGTAAATGGGTTGACACGAACAAACCGTTTAAATAAATGTGTTAGGTTAAGGTTGAAAATCTTGACACGAAAAAATACCTATTTAACACGATTAATTAATTAGGTTAAATAGGTCGACATTTTTATCGTTTACCGTTTATTTGTTTAGTATTGATTTTTCAGGGCAACTAAAATTTTAATTTTAAAAATTAGGGAGAATTGAAATTTTGGGTCGAGTTTTCAATGTGACAATTTCAAATTGGTTGTAATTTGAATTTAGACTTATTTAGTTGGTTTGTAATATGCTAATGCTGTACGTTTTTTTTTTAACTACAATGCTTAATGCTTGAACAGGAAACAAGTTTGGAAATGTGTTTTTTTTATGATATTTTTTCATTGAATTATGTTAAATTTATATTTTCATCAACTTAGTTAAATAGGTCGAGTACGAGGTTTGGTTATTTTCAACCCGTTTAAGTTCGACACGGACACGAACACGAACACGACCTGACCCGACCTGTTGCCCAGCTCTAATGCCGACAATGTTTTCACTCTCCTTAAAGGTCCTTGAGCTAATTACATCAAGTACACATGCTTTTCATCATGATATACTCGATAAAAATGCATATGTGTCAATAACATAGTATAATTTAGTTGATTGAATTGAAGAACCCATTGTAATAAATTTTGTAGTAACCACTAAGCTCTAATATATGATATTCACAGCTCCTCTAAACCAATCTTTGAACTCATTTTCCACCACTACATCACTTACCGCATCACTAACATCGGCATACAAAGCTCGTTTTTGGTATTAGAAGAGGATGAGGTTAAAATGTTTATTAATATCACATCATCATTTTATAAATAATTTCGAGTAACAAGAGTTGTATAGCACGAGATGAACTCACTCAAGGTAAGGTTTTAGTTCGAATAGTTGAGTAAAACATGGAGATGTGCAACCGTCTTTTCCTTATCATCAAGGAAACACGGAATGAATTTCCCAATTGGAGCACCTTTTGGTTTGAATACTCGAAAGAGCAGGATTGTGATATGGAACTTCACTACCCTCATTTCCTCGACTTCTATTATGCATACAAGGCGCTTTAGAGCTGAAGTAGTAAGATGCAAAATGTGCTTCTTCAAATCGTGCATATTTTTCAACAATATTCCCTTCGAGGCTTCGATTTGTTTCCTATGGACCTCTTTAATCGGCCGAAGAACCTCTCAAAGGGATACATCTAACGGTATTATATCGGACCACCCAATTTTGCTTATTCCGCCAAGTGAACATGCAAGTGTTCCATCACATTGAAGAACCCAGGAGGAAATATTGTTTCCAATTTACAAAGTGTAACGGAAATATTTTGTTGCATTTACTCTAACTCCTCATCTCGTAATACCAATGAGCAAAGGTTCTTGAAAAATTCACTAATTTCAATAAAAGGTGCGAAAACCTTGTCCGGGAGTGAACTAAATGTAACACCCTCGATCACCATTAGCTAATAATTCCTAATTAGAGAGTATTATGTAAGGTAGTAGCGGAAAATAATGATTGAAGGCCTTACCGCCGCCCTAAAAATAGGACAAGGCTAAATAAGTAAAATAAAATAAAATAAAATACAATTTTGTTTACCCAACTGTTACATTTCAGTTGGGTCCTAATAGGAGAAAATGCTTACAACCCAAGTAGTTAAGTCATATTTCATATTTAAATACGACCCAAAATACGGTTCGGTGGTTTAGCGGCATAATTTTTATACAACCAATATATTCATCTATTCCACAAGATAATACACAACGTGTAATAATTTCCAAGGTCATACCCAAGCCATGGTTAAGAGTAAAATCACTGTGAGCATCTAAATACCTTCATAACAAAAAATACAACATGTTCGTTTATGGTTTGCCATCGTCGGACATGGTAGGTAATTGATTGTTCATCAATGCTTTCCCTAAAATAAAAATAGTAAAATATTTCGAAGAATGAGTCGAAACTCACTACGAACATTTCTACACAGTCAAACTACTTTGAAAACATTTTAATTGAGCGCGCGCATTTCAATTCATTTTAGTTCGACATTAAATGAGGGGAATATAAGTTAAACTTTCTTGCGAGTTATTATCTATAGTGGAACCCCTTTATATAATTGATGCGATCTTTAAGTAAGGTGCACACCTCCCGCATCGACCGAGAATGCAAGTTGAAGTCGCACGGGTGAAATTGAATGGCGTATGCCCCGATAATTGATAATTGATAATTGATAATTGATAATTGATAATTGACGGGGCCACTTAATTGGGTGACAAAACTTGATTTGCAAATGATTCATTGTTAGTTGCACGTATTACAAAAAAATATTGCAATTTGCTAAAACATATAAATATTCGAAAAGTACAAGGCAATAAACGTACCTGGATTAAAAATATTTTCCTCCCCTTTATGAAATAGTAATTTAGCGGCTTGTCAATGACAAGAGTGACCTCGCTGCTATTTCAAATGTCTTTCTTATTAGTAATGTTTAAATTAAGTTCCATTGCCATGCTATCGCTAATCAAATTTGGACAATGCTTACACTTACTTCATAAAAATTTGTTAAGCTAGTTTTGTTGATTTTTACGTGAATTTGATTTGTTAATTTACTTAAATCAAAATATTTTCATTTTGAGATTTTACTTATACCTTAACTATTGCAATTTGTTAAACATGCAAAAATATGATTCTAACTAGTGTTTCTTATTGTTGTTGTTGTTGTTGTTGTTGTTGTTGTTGTTGTTGTTGTTGTTGTTGTTGTTGTTGTTGTTGTTGTTGTTGTTGTTGTTGTTGTTGTTGTTATTATTATTATTATTATTATTATTATTATTATTATTAAACTCGATTAATTATATCAAACCTAAATCTTACTTTCAATCCTTATCATTAAGTCACCTTTCACCTCGTTTTATCATCTATTCCACCAATTAATTAATATACTCCACAAATTAACTAATTTACTTAAATTTCACATACTTTACTACACACTAATTCAACCTTATATACATATTTTCCTCAACAAAATCCATATCCATATGCACAATTAGGTACCACTAAATTTGCTCAAACTTTTACATACTTCTAAACTTACTTGTTATCCAACTTCAATCTCCATATACATCTTCTCTTTTTTTGCTCAAATATAGACGGTTCTAAAATACAATGAAAACCATCAAATTTACTCAAAATTTATATCAAAACATTTGCAATTTACTTCATTAAATCACAATTTCATAACAGAAATTACATTCATTCATCCTCACAACACAATCATTCCACCAAGAACACCAAATCACAATCATTCATACTAATTCGAATTTTTCTAATTCAACCTTTAACTTCATATCATAACACCTTTTTAAAGTTATATAATTCAATTAACAACTATAATCAATAAGTAAACAATGAAGGGATATGAACTAGGGTTTAGGATTTTACCTGCAAGACCCAAAGGATAAGAGCCAAGAAGAGGGAAAGGATGGTGGTGGTGCACGGCTGAGCTCCGAGCAACTCATCGGGCAGTCACGACGTCGAATTCGCACAAACTAACGACGGCTGGTGGCTAGCCGGTGGATGAACCGCAACAGGGTAGCAAGGCAAGGCGCACGCGCAAGATAGAGAGATAGAGAGAGAGAGAGAGATAAGTCGGTGTCGGCTTCGGCATGCGTTGGTGGTGCCCGATGGACGAGACAGTGAGGCGGTAGCGAGGCAGCAAGGTATAGGTGGAGAAGCAGAGACATGGGAGAGATAGAGAGGAATAAAGAGGATGAAGTGGGTTGGGTAATTTAAAGTCTGTTTATTCTTTTATTTATTTTTTTCCTTTTTTTTGTGTGGGGTAAATTCCGAGAGAAATCCAATTATGGATTTTTTTAATTAAAAATCTGTGTTTCTTATATTCTATTTTATCTTTATATTTATCTAATTTTATATATCTTCTTTATATTGTTATTTTTATTATTTTATTTATTTATTTTTAGCTTGGATTATTAATTCATTCTAAGAAAATATACACTAATAATATCACACTTATCTTCCCTAACTTGTAATTTAATCCTTTATTTTACTAAATTTATCGTTCATTTTATTCTAATAGTGTTGTAAATAAGTTATAAGATCTGTTTTAAATGTAATGATTCGCTTAAAATGTAATCTTTAATAACCTTATAATCATGCACCTTCGAATTTACTCATTATATATATTTATACAAGTTCTAAATTTTTATTTTAACCATCTCGTGTGGATTTACAATCATCATTATGAAATTTTCATTGGAGGCCACTTCATCACCTTAGTTGCATAACACACACACATAAAAATAATTTAAATGTTGAAATTGAAGTGCACGCACTCGACTTTATAAATTGTCGACTTTGTAAATTGTAATTAGCGAAAATAAATAATATGAGTAGAAAAATAAGTAATGAGTTAGGGTCGGGTCTGTTACGATAAATGCTATTGGAAGAAGACTCTACAAGGTATGAGATGTTAGAACAATAATCATCCGGCATTTTCAACTCTTTTACCCATTCACATATAACCCTCTTTTGCTCCAATGACAACACATATTTTTCCTTCGCTTTAAGTATTTTACCATTTGGTTCATGCTTTAAATTCAACTCCTCGCAATCACACAACTCGCCACATCCATTCTTGCTTTGATATCATCCATTGTTTTCCCTGTAATATCCACAACGAGTGTTGATTATGTTCTCAAAAAGTTTTTTCAATGTGCATCATATTTAAGATGTGGCGAAGCAATTGGTCTTTCCAATATGGAAGCTCTCAAAATATGCTTTGTTTTGTCCATTTATGATCATTTTTGAAGTCCAAAATGTTGATTTCCTGTTCTTTAGTTGCTTTCGAAAGTTCTCAACCCATTGTTTTATTTTTCCCCGTATATCGACAAAGAGGACCCGAATGTACGGTTTTTCTTTTCTAAAAGTCATGGTATTCCTTCAAAATGCATGATTTCATGGCAAAAACGCAGATGGAAATCAAACCATGAAAACTTTCACCCATTAGTAAGCTTCATTGCATTTTGTTGATTCATACATACCGGGCATGACATGGCACCATGAGTACTCCATCCAGACAACATAGCGTATGATGGGAAATAATTAATAGTCTACATCAATGCAACCTTCATGAGAAAATTCTCACCTTTTGAAATATCATATGTTTCTACACCATCTTCCCATAGTGTTTTCAACTCGTCAATTAGAGGCTGCAAGTACACATCAATTTTATTTTTCGGATTTGTAGGCCTTAGTATGATGCATGTCAAGAACATATTTCTGAAGGTAGATAATAGGGCTTAACAACAATTGGCCAGATTGAATAAGACCTTGAAGGTTGGGTGAATGGTTTAAACCCATCCGCGCACAAACCAAGTCTAATATTTCTAAGCTTAGTGGAAAAATCGGGGTAAATTTTATCAAAATCTTTCCATGATTCACCATCCGAAAGATGACAAAGGACACCATCCTCTCTTATCTCGCTCATAATGCCATCTCATGTACTCAGCGAGTGGTTTTGAAGCAAACAAACGCTAAAATCTTGGTATTAATTGCAAGTAATGCATCCTTGCAAACGGAGTCCTCGAGGTTTTTCCTTGTCTTTCCCTTTGACATTTCCATCTCGAATGACCACAAAACTTGCATGATTGAAGATTAATGTCCTCTTTATAGAACAACATGCAATCTTTTCGACAACAATCAATCTTTTCGACAACAATCAATTTTTTGCACATCCATCCCAAGAATTATAATGACCTTTTTTTCCTTGGTGAATGTCATCGAAACCCGGTTTTCGGAGGGACAAATTTCCTTCATAAGTTGTGCAATCTCATTAAAGCAATTTTGAGGCATGTTATAGTTAGACTTGATGCTTAATAGTCTAATGGTTGCGAGATAAGTCGGTGTGAGTTTCACTTCCTTACTACAAAGGTCGTTGTGCAGCCTCAAGCATATTAAAGAAAGATTGGACATTGGTATTTGGAGGCTCACTTGCAGAGCCTTGATTTCACATCATGACATTTGTCACCATATCATTCATACGGTGCATATTTGGTTCTACTGAGTTGTAGTTCATATGATTAGAGCCGATATCGTTGTACATGTTGTAAGTTGTACTACCATCCTCATATAAATGAGGATCTATTTATCCATGACTTGTCCAATACCAATAGTTTAGAAGACAACCATGATAAAGGTGTAACTTAACTTCTTCGGGTTCTTTGTACTTCCCATTTTTGCATTTGCGACATGGACATCTATATTATTGATTGTGTATAAATTTTGATTGATTTCTAACATGTGCATCAAACTCCTCAACATCATCTAAAAACTCTTGTCTATATCTAACTCTACCAGGTAATAACCTCCGATACATAGGCCCGTCTATATATATATATATATATATATATATATATATATATATATATATATATATATATGTTCGATTAGCATTTAACAATTTATTAAATTATTAGTTATTGATCAATACACGTCATATTATGATTACCTTTCTTTAATCTAATGAACATAATATATAAACATTATGAATTGAAAATATTTTTTGTAAACATAAATTTCTTTAATTTCTATATTTTTACTCCTAATTATTAATTTCATCATCAAACTAACCATACCTAATATGTATAAATCAACTCATCACACATATAAAATTCATAACATTATTCCAAAATTTACAACAATAAGAAACGAAGATAATTTTACTTTTAATTTCACACAATTAAGCACAATCTATTTCTAAGTTATCAAAAATCTAAAAACATATAAATTTCACAAACAATTGCACAATTGTACATAAATCACAAACATATGCACATAAATCACAAACATAAATCACAATTACACAATTAAGCACAAACAACAAATTTACTTCAACTTCAACAATTTCTTTCAACAAATCGAAACTCATATACCACAAACAACATAACGTATATACATAAATCACACAATTCCACATTTTGTACTTCAAATTCAATCACAATCAACATTAATTTGCATTAAAGTCTCTAAAATCATGAATTTTATGTTAAACAAATAAAACCCTAAATCCAACAACAATTCGGGGAACCACTACCTTCAAGGTGGTTGTTTGACGGTGGTGGGCTACGAGGATCGGCGGTGGTGGCGGACTAGACCGGTGGGTATCTCCTCTCCCTCGAGCTCTCTCATCCCCCTTCTTTGTTAGATCCGATCAAACTTCATGGAGCTGGGTGGTGGTAGACTCGCCAGCAAGAGGCGGTGGACGACCGGCAACGAGCGACAATCGGCGGTTGTCGATGGCCGACAAGCTTCACATTCCATCGCTTACTTTCACACTCCCTCGCTCTCAAAGTCCCTCGGTTTCGTCGTCCGGCCGTGAAAGCCGGATCCGGGAATTTAACTTTTTACAGGAATTCTCGCTAACTACTTCTTTCCGTTGTTAAGTCGGTCTTTATTTTTAAAATTAGCGACGAATTTATGGTTCCATCGCTATCGACACATGCCATATAATATGTCGGTTTCAGTCGTTGACTAGCGACGGAACTGTTTCTATCGCTAATTTTCATTGCTAAATAACAATTTTGTAGTAGTGTCTAAAGCCTACATATATTGTCACCGATTGGGATTATGCTATGAACGTTTTTGTGGAGAAGGTTTTTGGTACTTCTATTGATAGATTTTTGTTTAACAACTAATGAACAAAGTTTCTAAGAAGGTGGGCGGCATTTTGAATAGTGATCATGATTTTAATAAGAAATGAAATTCATGCATTTGGGGCTCAAAAACCTCGGAAGAATTTGAATCAACTTGGCCATGCGTTATTTCTAATTATGTGTTGGAGAAAAATGATTGATTTTCTCTTATGTATGGCTTGAGACATATGTGAATTCCAGCTTATTTTATACATATTTTCTTATCCGGATTGATGCGAATAACATCATAATCATAAATTAATAATGCCATGTTTGGTAAATTGGTTAATAAGCAATTAAGTTTGGTTGAATTTTGGATGAGATTTGATTGTGCTATTGATACGATGGGATAATGAAAATGAATTTGACAATACTAACTCAACTTCAATGGTCCAATTGAGGACCGAGCTGGATTCAAAAAGGCATGGAAGAGAAGTTTACACACACATAAACTTCTACAATTTCAAATATAAGTTGTGGCTGTCATGTATGTTTTGTCCGATTTCTAAAATACATGAAGATGATGGAATATGGTATTTAGTGTACGGGATAGTGGCAAAGATTGTTACAAGTCCACAAGGGAGGTAATTTATTATACTTCTAATTTTGAGTCAAAACGTTCATGTAAATTCTTTAAATTGGAAGACATTCCTTGTAGTCATATTTTGATAGACTTAAAGTGAGACTTTTTGAAAGAAATCGAAATGCCCCCGATTTTGAATAGATGGACAAAAAACAAATCGTAAACTAATTTTTGATGATCATGACACGTTGGAGGGGTTTATGAAGAAGAAAAAAGTCCCAACTAGTCACAAATGCCTAGGGAACTTTTTCTAAAATGATGCATTATGCAAAGCAAAGTGAGAAGGACATGAAAATGGTGATAGAATTATGTAATGCATGAAAAGAAGTTGACTATATCGAGTGAAATAGTGTGTAACAAATAAAAAAAAAAATTAGAATCATTTATGGGTTGTAATCTTCTGAAATAGGTTGAAATTCATCCATCAAAACCATCGAGCACCGATGTATAGTGGGAGCAAAGCGAGTAGATGGTAAGGGAAGCGGTCAAGGCACAAAGAAGAACACTTGGACAGAATGGTGCTAAGCTAGCTGTGGTCTTGGGAGAATGGGTGAAAGGGAAGGGTTACGGTGGAATTTGGTGATGAAATTTGAAGGGGGGAACTCTTGGATGGGTTAGGAAGGGATGGTTAAAAGTGGGGAATGATTCAGGAACTGGATCACCTCAAACAATTGATAGAAAGACCGTCCCGCATGAGCTGGAGTCGGGAATGATGTTCTATTTGCACGTGCTGGGAGAACGGATAGTTGGGGATGTTGCCGTTGGAATTTGGGCTTGATTTTTGAGGGGGATATTTTGGGGAAGATAGGATGATATGGTAAAAAGAGGGAAATTATTTGAGGTCGGGATCAACTCGAACTAAGGGTAAAAAGACTGTCCCACCGAGTAGGAGTCCAGGATGATGTAGGCTGATGGTTTTGGAGGAGGGGGTCGGGATATGGTTTGGATCGAGCTGAGATTTGAGGGGGAAGTAACTCAACTTGTTCAGGAAGAGATGGGTGAAATTTGGAGTGTAGGAGGTTAGAGGTTTGGGAGATATGAAATTTGGAAGTGAGGTGATAATTAGTGAGGATAGAGTCAAGGTCCTTAAGGACACAGATATACCACCTTAGGGATTCTTGGGGCACCAAAAACTTGGATAAAGCATTTGAGAATTCAAAAGGGGAAAGAGCATTCACTAGCTCAATTTCTCATTCAATATTCAAAGTTGCCTTTTACATGGCTGAATACAAGTCTGTATTTATAATGCTCCAAAAAAAGGCTAAACATAATCTAAGGCTAATAGAGTATAATCAAGATCTACGGCTTAGATTACATTTAAGCTTTCCCCTTCTTCAAAGTTAATGTTGGAACATGTGGCTAAAATGAATAGTGAATTTTCAGCCAAGTATTTTCTTTCCCCTTGCACAAGCTAGCTCCTCATTGGTCCAACACATGCTTTCTCCCACCAAAGATAGTGCTCTTGAATTTTTCTAGAATCCTCCATGTACCAGCAACGTTCACCAAGCCTTGGTGACTCATCTTGGTAAGCCGAGCATGGGTTGTTAGGCGTTTGAACTCAACCAGGCAAATTGTGCATTAGTGCTCGGTTTGGACCCTTAGGCATTTTTGGACCGCCCCTTTTAGATTATTTTGTTTCAACTCCTTAACTAATATTTATTTATGTACCAATGGACATAAACAGGCAACATTCATGGCTCCTCAATCCCGGGATCAACTTGCATTATATAGATTAGCATAGGAGATTTAGGTGCCCAAAGTGGATTCCCACACTTGCTTATCTCTTCTTGAAGTTTAGCTATTAGCCCATGGCCCGGGGTGGCTCGCTCTCCACCAAGAAAAAAAGAAGTGAAAAGTGGATAAAAAGAGGGAAAGACGTGGTAATAGAGGCACATAAAACAACCATAACATTGCAAAGGTTGCGGTCAATATATTTTTCATAATAGTCGAAATTGCTTTGGGAAGGACCAAAATAATTTAGCTTCGTAGTTGGTAAGTGGCATAAATGATTTATCCTGTTTATAATTGTAGCTTAATAGACTTGAATTTTGAGTTCACTAATATACCAAACGTGTCGATCTTGATTGTAGGGATTGAGAATTATCCTTTCAAGGAATAAAATAAGTTTTATAATTATTGGTAAGTGATTCAAATGATTTTCAATTGGATTATTTATAGTTGGTATATGCATATTACTTATGTCTTTTAAAATCGAGATAATTTAACATGGCGGACACCTTTCTTCGTATTGGGAGTTCGTTAATTTCAACTTTGGATGTTGTCCATGGATTTACTTATTAGACATTGAAGACATGATATTGAGGACATACCATGAGCCTATGACAATATGAAGTTATTTTTTTTGTTTTTGGTTCCAAATTGAGGAAACACTTTCATTTAGCATAATATTTTTGTTTTGAATAGTATCAATATTGATTATGAGTTACTTTTACCTTTCAATAGCAGCCATTTTTTGCCCACATTCTTTTACGGTCCAATTAAAAGTAGCTCTCATCAACTTTATACGAGTACGTCAACATGAAATATCATGTTAATGAGGCTAATTGTTGTGCGAGTCTAAGATATAGTATATAATAAACAATGACCAAGGGTTAGGGAGGTCATGTAATATACATCCTATGTAGGATTTGAATCCACATCTTCGTGCATCGCACGTTACTTATCACGAAATTTGAATCCACAACTTCGTGCATAGCACGTTACTTATCACGAAGTTAATAGGGCTTGAATATATAGAAATAGGAAACCATATTGTTTGGGGATGTTCTCATATTAATAACTTATTTTTAGTCATTTATTATAAGTAAATAATGTGAACTAGAAAAATTAGTAGGTGTTCCAATTTGATAGTATGGTAGCTACTACTATAAGCACATAAATCTTCATACAATTTCAACACATTGCATCATTAACACCATTTTCAATACCAAGTATCACAAACTCACTACAAAAACCACCAACGCGATCAATATATAGGTTCCTTAATCTAACTTGAGTCATCTCTTTCATTACAAGAATTACATACCCAATTTGAACTCAATCCTATTAAGTAAACTTCAAAGAACAAAAATGTAGATTTTTAAGTAAAATAAGATAAAAACTTGTAGAAATCAATTTAATTGAAAGCACACAATTGAATTCAAAAACCTCATTTTATTGAATATAACACCACAATTGCAAATTTTGCAATAATGTTTCATGACTAAGAGATAGAAGAGTAATTAAACACCTTACTAATGATTATGGCTATAAAACACAAATAAAATAAAAAATCAATGTCACCGCTAATAAGCGCGTGCCACAAAAACTAAAATCGAAAAACCGAACTAAAAATTCGAGTTAACCAAATAAATTTTTTTAAAAAATCGAGATAGGTTAACAGTTCATTTTCGATTCGAGTTTTCAAACTGGTTAACCGATGAGTTAACCGCGGTTAATAGAAATTCAAATGTTTTATATTTTATTTTAAAACCCTAGCTATATATATTTCCCAACCGCTTCTTTTCAATTCTTGCCTCTGCAGTTGTGCTTTCCCACACCTCCATCCGAGTTACCTTCTTGTTGCAACGCCGGTTGGAAAAACCTCAAAACTTGTCTTTTGTGGTTGTTTGTCCCTTTGCGGATTTTTTTATCCCCCAAGTGACCAACACTATGATGCTCATTTTTCTTCCCATGCAAGCTTTGTCTACCTTGGTCTCCAAGGAGTATATTTGCAATGATTCCTTTTTGGTCTTATTCATTTGCCTTTGCCTATATAAGGAGGCTTGTGTATTGAGTTCCATGCAAAAATTTCAGCTTCATTCTTGCATTATAGTGCTGAAAATTTAGCCCCTTATTTCCCTCTCTAACTCATGTATAACCTCACCAAAAATAGCCCAATTCTTTCCAATTAAATTCTCCTAAACACATAAACCATAACCCTAAATATAGACATTTTTGGGCACTCGATTCAAGTACTCCAAGTTAATTAATTTGGAGTGCACCCGATTAATTAATACTGTGTTAATCCGAGGAACGGCCGCCTGTGTGAAGTTTGCACCTTAGTTTCGACGAAATCGTTTTTAAAACAAGTGGTTAAGCTATGACACGATTTGATTTTCCATTTCAATATTATTATATCTTAAAAGTTTACTAACTTGTTTGTTTGGTATTTTGTAGGCACTAAATTAAGTTGATCCATTTGTCTCAAGTAAGGTGACCCAAACACCATCCTAAGTATTGGTAAAAAATATTTAGTAACTCTAATTGTTTATAACACCAATTTAACTCTAATTTCCAACAACGCCCACCAACTAGATCTCTCTCTCTCCACCATTCCTCCCTTTAGTTAATCCAATTCCAAAATCCCTTAAAATTATCCACGTTCCTATCAAACTCCTTTCTTTTTCTTTCGTATGAATCTTGCTTACTACTTAGAAAATAGAAGGCAAATGAATTTGTAGTAGAGTACGGATGAAAAGATAATCAACGATTCTCTAGTGCTTTTCTACCAAGACTCGAGTACTAAGCCTTTTCCGGGTTTCCTTTCGTCTCTCCCAATGACAAACAATTGATTGGGGCTCTAAGGATGGTCGGCAACGCAGCAGTGACCCGCATCAAGATCTCCTCTTCTCTCTTCCCGATCTAAGTGGTCTCCAACTCTCCATCCCTTCCTCTCCCTCACTAAATTACAAGTTTCACCATTACTTGTTTGAGAAAGTGAAAATTAGCTGGTAAATATGACATTGGCTATTGTTTTATGCCACTTGAGGTCAAGTATTGTTTGCATAATATGGTATGGAACTAATAGATTAGTTTGGAATGGATATCACCCATGTTTGATGTGTTGATGTCTCTCGGTTGTATATTTATTTTTCAATTTTTTCTAATGCCAAAACAAGCAATTTAATTGTAAATGGTTAACCTAACCAAAACAAATAATCGGTTAACCGATCCGAAATTCGATTAACCGATTTTTCGTTTCAATTACGGTTCACATTTTTGTCTAACCGACTTTTCGCTTAACCACTCTTTTTGGTTCGATTACGATTCAATAATTTATTGAACTGAAAATTCGATTAATCGTTTTTGTACACCCCTAGCCGCTCAACCTATGAGTAACCCCTAAGTAGGCTTGACCAATGGGTAGGGTACCCATTGGGCCAATAGGGCCGGGCAAAAAAAAAGGGGTCAAAACCCAAGTTTAGTAATAAAAGGGTCGAGCTGAAAAGGGTCATGTAAACATGGGACATTAAAGGGTCGATCGCGGGCCATTAATGGGTCAAAGCAAAAAGGGTCAATAATACAAAATCACTTATTATGAGTTTTCTATACTCGAGCCCTCTCACTTGATCGTGCTATAAAAATATAAAATAGTAATTCATTATTTAGAATTAAAAAAAAATTTGATGTGAGAAATTCAAAATATTGGCAATCAACCATCTTTGGACTGACTGGAGATTCCTTTGATTAGTAAAATTAGTGTTTCAAAAATTTACTCCTTCAAAGATCTATTTGAGTTTGAGATCTCTTGTAGACTTTTGCACGCCAATTAATTAATTAAATTAAGTAAATTGATGAAAGCTCGTGTTTCAATAATCAACCATATCTATATCTCAATTGTTTCGACCATCACATATTCTATTTAATATATTATTTTAATTTATTTATTTAACTTTTTTACACTCATATGTTTTAAAAGAGTATATTCATTTCGAGTTAATAACATCGTACATTTGTAGTCGTTAATCGTTGATTTCAAGCACAATTTGAAATTTTGTTTCTGTCCCCTCTCCTTCTTGTTTCAACCATTAAAATTAGTGGTAAGACGTGCAATGAGTCGCAAAGATTTAATGTATTAAACAGTAAAAATTGTTACAAGAAATAATAAAAGGTTAAAAAGAATAAGAAGCGGCAAGTAGTTATAAATATTTATGCAAAGAAACCGTAAGTAGTGGTTAGCAATGAGCTATTATGAGTTGACTCCAACTCAAGATGATAATAATATAATAAGTCTCCTTAATGTTAAACCAAACACTAATGTCAATTCATGTTTAGCTCCGGCCATGGGCAGGTCATGAGCGGAGTTAGGGTCAGCTGGCCCATGACCCAGCCCAACCCATTTATTTTTCTCCGACCCGACCGGACCCTTTATAGTAATGGCCCGCCCCGTTGCCCAGCCCTACCCCTAAGGTAAATAAATGTTAGACAAGGAAGGAGAACCAATGGTGAATTGAACTTGAGCGGATTGAAGGAGAAGTCGTCGAAGAGTAGATTGAATGAGAAGCATGAGCAAGAAGCCATGAACATGGTTACGAAGAGATAGTGTTTCCAAATCCATTTGATTTCGACCATTAATTAAAACCTTTAGTCTAATCTATTTAATATATATATATATATATATATATATATATATATATACACTAAATCAACCCGTTTAATAGCAAGTTAAACGATTCGACTAATTGACCCATTGATCCCCTTTTTCAATCAAATCAGAGTCCAAGTGTGTTTCTTAACATTAGCTATCAAGAGTATATGCTCTCGAAAGCTACATCAGCACAGATATATTGAAATAATTTATAACAAATGCACCTAATGGAAAAAAAACCTATATGTCGCATGTAAAAATCCAAAACACACTCAATCCTCATTTTACCCAAATCCAAGTTACATCCAACCTACTTTATCTAAAATCCAAATAAACCCTACCCAAATTCAAGATACACCCAACATATATTTTAACTAAACCCAAATAAATCCGTCAACTAATACACAACCACTCAAATTCATAGGTCTAGCTACCACCATAATTCAGAGAAGCAAAAACCAAGAAAAATTTTCTAAAAATACAAAATTCTCTTGAACAAACCAAAATTGTAAAGGAATAATGAACGTCCACACAGATGAGTAGGGCATCAAATTGGGCGCTCTATGTTCCACAATCATACAACGAGTCTCTACGTTGTGCTCCATATCGAGCATTAGACTTCTTTACGAAACATATTGGCTCTTGCCACCAACCAAATCAGAGTCATCAACCATATTAACTGTCCCAAAACTACCCACAACCCTTAAAAATGAAACTTCAGAAAATTTCACACATGGCAAGATTAACCCGGAAAGGAAAAAAATCCTAAGGATAACCAAGCTTCATCTTCACTCGAATGTGTCATCATCATCATCAGGAAGGGGCTGTGAAGCAGCAGCAGCAAGCTCGGCCTCATGCCTACAAAAAACATATCATATAACAATCAATAGACGAGCATGAATGAAAAACAAGCAAGAACTGACAAAATAAAACAACTATGTAGCAAAAATAAGCAAGTGACAAAATAAAACAATTTTGTAGCAGAAATGGTGTATGTACAACCCCCTACTCAACTAGGCTAAACCAGGAAGAGATCACTATTTTACGTTGGAGGCGAAGCACACACTAGGCCAAACACAATGGAAGGCAGTACAAATAGGCCACTAAGATTTGAACCCTGGTTGGACTTCAGCGGGGATAAAATCCAATGTCCATACCAATCCAGCCCATGATTCTAGGCAGCAGCCAGAACTTACAAAAACAATAAACCAATGTTATTTGCTTTTTATGCATCACAAGTCAGATACACATTAGCATTTGGATAAATCATTCACGCGCCCATGATTCCAGTCAACAAAACAAACTACTAAAATCGAACAATTACCTTTGTTGCTCAGCCAAGTCAATTTGCACTTCTGGAGGAAGCAAGGCAGGAGACTCAACAAAGTGCAAGTTGGGATCACTGCAATAGAAATACTCCATTCAATCCAAAAGCAGACAAAAATAATGTGGTTCTAAAGTCTAGATACATGTGTTATACAAATTAGTAAATAACTAATTTATTAACTTTACCCAGCAAGTTTACGGGCCAAGTAAAGGAAGGGCTTTTCAAAGTTGTAGTTGCTCTTTGCCGATATCTCATAGTACTGCAGATTCTTCTTCCTGTGGAAGGTAACCTGCTTAGCCTTCACCTGCCTGTTCTTAACATCAACCTTGTTTCCACAAAGGACAATCGGTATGTTCTCACACACCCTACACAGAACCAACAAATAATGTTGAATCATGAGCTTATTTAATAAGAAAAGTGCATTACAAAAAGCTAATGTGTACCTGCAGAGATCCCTATGCCATGTTGGGACATTCTTGTACGTCAACCGAGCAGTGACATCAAACATAATAATGGCACATTGGCCGTGAATGCTGCAAATTATAGAGCTAGTTAATACAACTTCAATTTCAGAAACATTCACAAACCACAGGCAGGTTTCAGAAGAACGATTTGATTTCCTTGTTCTTTGCTTTCATTTCGACTGGAGTCTTCACAACTTGATGCGGTCCGTCAAGTTTAGAGTGGGACGTTGGATCAAATTATGGGTGGTCAATTTTGCTTATAACTCTCAAGATGTAATGAAATGTTTTCATTACTTGCGATGGCTGGCCTAGGGGCTACATTGTGTTTCTTTGCTGGCTTTTTACCTTCACAGAAACATTCAGCATATGCCAAACAACAACCTCCCTCCACACACACTGATATATTTTTCCAAAACCAGAAACAAAGAGTAAACCAACTTCAAAATGACAATTTCTAGGCATTTCAAACAGATTACAAAAACTTGTATTTTAAAGACATTCATATATTATGTATATTTCAGAGGTAAATTTACACTGAATTAACAGCAACAGGACAACCAATTAAATTTTCCAAATAATTCTAGAAAAAGCTACTTACTAATATCCATCTCTAAGTCCTCCAAACTTCTCTTGCCCTGCGGTATCCCAGCAGTAAAACCGGATCTTTCCACAGTTGGTGAAGAAATCCAACGGATGAACCTCAACACCAATAGTAGCTGCACAAAACAATGCAACATTGAATCAACAACTGGACTCTCAAAACCTTTTTCAACCAGCTGAATTATTCAACACTCAAGTGAACATACGTTCGTATTTCTTCTCGAATTCTCCAGAAAGATGCCTTTTAACAAATGTTGTCTTCCCTGCATAAGATTCAAACAGAAATAATAAGGGAAAAGAAAAAACCACTACGGTAGTTAAAAAATGTCGATAATATCAACACATTAACAAATAATCACATTCAAACGACATCAAACAAATAGAAGTTCTAAAGGATACCATCAACTCAAAAAACAGATCAACTCACAAGTACTGAATTTAGAGAATGAATTTTCTCCAATTATCCCAATTATAGCACATCACTAGACTACCCAATCTCAAATCAATCACCATGTGAGCGTATTGCAGAAAACAATCCCAAGCGAGGCAATCTTTTCCAGATTCGCTCGGCTTTAAATCAAATTAATTAGACAAAAGACACACGGTTTAAAAATAACCATAATTTGCCTAAATTTCAAATCAAACCACCATCGCGCTCGAGAAAATATAAGAAAAGACGATTTCAAATCAAACCCTTAGCCCTAGTATTAGACTCTGAAATATCACGAAACGCAGCCTCAAAAATATAGAATAAAAGGCGGAAAAATTTCAGGAAAGTTACCTGTGCCTCCATCACCGACAAGCACGAGCTTGAAGCTAGGGTAGTCCACAGTTTGCTGGTTCGGCAAAGCCTTCGCATCATCAAAAAATCAAAATCAAAATACTCGCTAAAATCAAAATAAATACCAAATGCAATCAATCAAAGAGCCAATTAAAATTCGGAAACTGATTTGAGCGTATGAGTAAGTAAAGCCAGCAAACGAACCATTTCGATCGGCCAGAAGAGCGTACGCGAGAGAGGAGCGTATGGGCGAGAGAAAGAGGAGATGGTGAGAAATCGGGAGATGAACACGGTTACAAGGGAAAGAGGGTGTGTTTGTGAGGGGTTTATATACAAAGGGTTTAGAGGGGACCTAACAACTAAAAATTGTTAGCGTTTGAAATTTTGAATCAAAGGCGGTGGCGTTTGGCCAACGCGAGTTTCTCAGCCGTCCGATTTAGGGGTTATTAAAATATCCTTTCAGATGTTCTCTTCAAAGTATAATCTATTTGTCACGTGTAAGGCACGTGAGTCTTTGGATGATTCTAGTCTTTTCGGTGAGTCGGATAGGACTCAATGGGCCTCAAGTGATGGGTTGGTCTGACCCATCAAATCAAATGGGCTACCCATTTTGCATATTTTAGAGGTTCATTGTCTTATTTTCCCAACTGGACTCTACAACTGATTGGGTCTAGTAGAAGTGGATGGACTATAGGCACAGGTAAGTCTAGTCAGGCATATGTTCTTTTAAACTTATAAAATAATTATTTACTATGAGTATTCAGCGTCATAAGTATAGTTCAATATCATTAAATATGCTTTTAACATAATTTAGTACAATTCAACATATGGCTTGTTCGAACTTAGGGCATATTCAAACTTACATACAAAACACACATAAATAGAAACGAATATAAACGAATAGAAATGAGTTGTTAAATAAGAGTTTGTTCGACTTTACATGAAAAACAACATCTATTTATATTTTATGTTCGTTTATGTTCTCTTATGTTCGTTTATATTTGTTGGTTTATGATCATTTCTATTTTAAAACTCATTTTTGTTCGTTTATGTTTGTTTATATTTGTTTATGTTCATTTCTTCTCTTTTATGTTTGTTTATGTTCATTTATTTATGTTTTTATTTTCTATTTATATGTGTTTTGTATGTAAGGGCATGTTCGACTTTACATGTTTTATGTTCATCTATGTTCTTTTATGTTTATTTATGTTCTTTTATGTTCGTTTATGTTTGTTTATGTTCGATCGTTTGTTTATGTTTGTTTCTTATTTAACAACTCATTTACGTCGTTTATGTTCGTTAATGTTCGTTTATATTCGTTTCTGCTCTTTTATATTCGTTTATGTTCGTTTCTGCTCTTTTTATTCATTTATGTTCGTTTATATTCATTTATGCTCGTTTACGTTTATGTTTCGTTTGTGTGCGTTTTTGTATGTAATGTTCATTTATATTTCGTTTCTTTTTATATTTACGTTTATGTGTGTTTTGTATGTAAGTTCGAATAGGCCCTAAGTTCGAATAGACCCTAAGAAACAAACATAAACGAACGAACATAAAAGAACAGAAATAAACATAAACGGATATAAAAGAACATAGAGGAACATAAATAAATTATGCTTTTCATGTAAAGTTGAATAGACCCTACATCCAAAACACATATAAACATAAACATAAACGAAACGAACGAAGCAAACATAAATGAACAGAAATGAGTTATTAAAATAAGAAAGGAACAAACATAAGCGAACATAAATAAACATAAAAGAACACAAACGAACATAAACGAACATAAACGAACATAAATGAACAGAAATGAACATAAACATAAGTAGATTCTATTTTTCATATAAAGTCGAACAGTCGTAAGTTAGTTCATTGAATTATAATAAATACATAGGGCTCGTTTAAAGTTACATGAAAAACGGAATCTATTTATGTTTATGTTTGTTTATGTTATTTTATGTTATTTTAACTTTAGCAACTCAATTACGTTCGTTATGTTCGTTTATGTTTGTTTCTATTCGTTTATGTTTGTTTATGCTCTTTTATGCTCGTTTAAGTTCGTTTAAGTTTGTTTACATTTGTTTCTGTTTATGTTTATGTACGTTTTCTATGTAAGTTCGAACATGCCCATAATAATGTAATTGTTTATCAACAAGTGAACCTAATATAAATAGATTTAGAGTCCGTTCAACTTTATATGAAAAACAACATTTATTTATATTTTATGTTCGTTTATATTCTTTTATATTTATTTATGTTCATTTATGTTCATTTATGTTCGTTTATGTTCGTTCGTTTATGTTCGTTTCTAATTAACTAATTTCTATTCATTTATGTTCGTTTCTATATCATTTATGTTAGTTTCTATTCGTTTATGCTCTTTTATATTCGTTTATGTTCGTTTATGTTTGTTATGTTCGTTTATATTCTTTTATACTCTTTTATGTTCGTTTATGTTCATTTATGTTCGTTTATATTCATTTATATTCGCTTCTTCTCTTTTATATTCGTTTATGTTCGTTTCTTCTCTTTTATATTCGTTTATATTCATTTATGTTTATGTTTTTATTTATGTGTGTTTTGTATGTAAGTTCGAACGGACCTTTATTATAGTAATTATAAAATACTTAAGTTTTGAAATTTCTTTTTCACTATGTAACTAAATAAATTATTTTACATAATTATTTCAAAGATGTAAATAAAATTAGTAATCAATATTTTATTTTTTATATTTTTGAAAAAAATAACATCAATCATTCTAAGACAACTAGTGGAAAGAAGTTACGATTCTCACACATTAGAAATATCGTTGTAATGAATGCATTTTGAGCTACACTTTCCGATGACATTGGATAACTATGGTTAGTTGAGATATCATAAATTATAGTTCAATTGTGTATTTCAAAATTATATTAACATTGCTTTGAAAACTTGATTCTAACTCGGTGGAAACATGACATAACAAGTGAAGTTGTTGATATGGACGACATAGTTGAGATTTGATTTTGATTTTTTTTCTTAATTGTAAAGGTCTGTTTATATATCAATGCCAATAAAAAAGTTAAATTCAAATATTCAATTTTGTCGTCCACATCAGCGACTTTACATGTCACGTCATCACTTGACTGAGTCACCGACTCTCGACTTCGGTGGTGTTCTATTGGCATTAAATATGATTAAAGTTCATACTATTAGCATCTAGGAAATTTTTTTAATTATTTTTGTCCAATACCCCCAAAATACATATTGCTTTCATCCAAAAATCTTAATAATAATAATAATAATAATAATAATAATAATAATAATAATAATAATAATAATAATAATAATAATAATAATAATAATGCTGATGAGCTATTATTTGTTATAAACGTTTTTATAAACACTAATTCGAACATATCTAAGTATTTATATATTAAAGTTGAACATTTTGTTAGGAAATTCATCACAATACTTCTAATTACCCCATCTCCACCCTAACTACTCAAATTTCCAACTATTTCCCTAAACTCCAATCCTAATATTGCCATTTTCAACCCTAGTTTGCATCCGTGCTATGTACGGAGTATTATAATAATTTTTTAAAAATTATGAATTAATAAATTAAACATATAACAACTACTTATATTGAAATTAATAATCGAATATATTACAATGATAAAAATATCCAAATATATTTGAAGTCAACAAGTAGTGAGTAAAAAGGTAGAAATTGTATCATGGTAAAAGGCATGATAAGTCAATTCGTGACGTAAGGTAATGAAATCATTTGTCTTTTATACTTGTATTGAAGATTAATCGTTAGTAGTGAATCAATGACACGAAAATATTGATACAATTGAGATTTTATAAATACATGTTTTACTTGATTAAGAACTAATTACTTCCCTAAAGACAGAACAATTTTTCTCCCAATTAATTCACATGATAAAAGTAACATAAACTTCTATTTCAAGTCAGCGGGAGGCTCGATGAAAAATACCCATCTTTTAATAATTTAGAGAAGTTATAAGTATAAAAGATATGACTTAAATATGTTTTTTTAATAATAAGTTATGAATAGAAGCATTAGGAAGAGACTAAAATAACATAAATTTGCGACAAAAAAATAATGAAAATTTTGATTTAGAAGAATTTATTCGAAATTTTAAAAGTTCAACGAAGTCGACATATTGAGTTTCCATCTCTTTAAACATAATACAAATTACAAAATTGAATTCCACACCTAACGAACGTGAAATAGTACAATTCTCAACTTTTTATTCATTACGCTTTATTTTACGACATATTTAAATCATATTTTTCTATCATTGTAGATATTTTTAATTATCAATGTCTACTATTTAATGGCAACCTATTATGAAAGAAGAATTAAAGTAAAAATTAAGAACAAAATAAAGGACCAAGAAAACGAAAAAGAAAAAAATATATGGAGTATGCATGTACATAGAATATGTCTTAGTATATATATATATATATATATATATATATATATATATATATATATATATATATATATATATATATATATATATATAGTTTTTGCAATTGCAAGATATCAGTTGAATCAATTTTGAGTAAATATTGAGTTTAAACTTAGGTTTGATCTAGTCTTATGTCAAGATTATTTAAAACTAATGTAAACAATAAAAGATAGAGCATACACAAAATTAGAAAGTAAGTGGAGAAATAGAGAAAATCATGACCTAATACACTAAATTAGAAAAAAATTAAATATTAAACATAAAAATATAAAATAAGTAGTTAAACTCATACCTTAGTCATAGCAAAATTCGTCTAATTGACCTAACCATATTATGTTCCCTCGCTACATATGTTGACTTTGCATCATTTGCAAAGGTTAGTAGTATATATGTTTGTGCATTTGTACAGAAATTATTATAAAAAGAGTTCATGAGCAATTAGTAATGACCAAATTATATTTCAACACATAGTCAAAATTTTTAATTTTATTTTTAACATATATTCAGAGTTTAAGAATTATTTTAATAGCATGTTCATGCTAAGTTTAATTTTAAAACATATGTGATAATTTTTCAAATAATATAATTTTATATCACTGCTAACATATTTAATTGAATCATAATTTTATAAGTACTTGAACAATTATATGTTCAAATAATATAATTTTATGTCACCAGTTTAAGTAAAAAAATAACAATAAAATGTTGAATAAATAATGTTGATGATCTTAATATATTTCACACCCATAATAAATGATAACTTGGATGAAACTCAAGTCCACAACAAATTAAATCAATGATTACATAGCAATTTAAATTATCAATTAACTTCTGAATTTATCCATACTCGAGTACATATGAACAAAAGTAGTACTGTAAAATTATAATAATTCGAAAATTACAATACTTATTAAAAAGGATGAATTTAATGGGAAATATCCAATTTACTTTATGTCCAATATAAAAATAATAATTTATACTTAAAAAAGGGACCCAATATAAAAATTATAAAGCAGTCAATGTGCTTTTGATTTACTTTTTATGGATGCAAATATAATTTTTCAAATATCCAATGAGAAAGTTGTGCACTTTAATTTTTTTTTAAACAACTAAAATTCATTAGAAAATCGTAATCATTGAAATTGTATTTAGTGTTTGATATTTTGTTGAAGGAGTAAAAGATGCAGAAAATATGTGGGATCGATATAGTTTATTTTATGAGTTTTTCTATTATTATTATTATTATTATTATTATTATTATTATTATTATTATTATTATTATTATTATTAGTGTGGCAGGTGAGACTTGAAGAGTCCATAGATGAATGAAAATATTTTTTTAAAGTTAAAATTATTATTTTTATATTAGACAAAACTATTAAATTTACTCTTATGCCACCATTTGATAATTTTGAAAAGATTGTTATTATACATAGTATAAAACTCGTGAGTATAGTGGTTGCTAGTAAAATAGTAACCAAGGTAACCACCATAACCTCCAAAATATAAACCGTACAAATGCCCTGATTTAATCTTAAGCATTAAAATATTTAACTTTTAATTTGGTAAAAATTAATTTTAATAAACTTAGAAAAGTATGATAAAATAAATTAAAAATATTTATTTAAAGGTGGTATTTAGATGACATCAACTTTTTCATAAATAAACACACCTATCCCCCTCCAATAAGCTTTTTCATAAATAAACATACCTACCCCACCAAACCAGTCGTCTTTCCCAAACCAACCCCCAACTCCGGATGCACCCCTCACGTAAACCATTTTTACCTACAAGCAAGCATTATTTTCGGCGACTAGACACAAAACTCCCTCACGTATCCAAAAGCGCCACACCCAACTCCGAATGCCACACAATATTTAATATCGGTACTCAAACCCTCCCCCAACTAGTTTCGTTGTCCTCAAAACCACCCCTAAAATCGATATGCAAACCATTATAGCTGGTGGCCAAACGTTCTTCTTTCGATGACCACCCAAATTGAGGATATGTAGATCTCCTCCGCCCCTACCAACTCGTAAATATGAATTGGATGCATGAAATTGGATGCTAAATGGAGCGTTATGCAGACCATTTTAGGAGAAATTGGATGCATGTTGGGAGGTTATGTATTTTTTGGCAAATTGAATATCAGATTTCCATATCTTTCGGTGAGGAACAACCCTCCCTGCGTTGAAGAAGGTTTTGAACTCGGCATCGATGATGAGCAAGTTTCATTTTTTTTTTGAAAGTTTTTCTTTTTGTAATTATTATAATTTATTAAATTTGTATATTATTATACTATAACACCCCTAGACCCACCCTAGGAGTATTACATGCCGGGGTTCTCCGAGAAGAACCCCTAAGGTCGCTTAAGGTCTCAACTTAGGGTTAAGAGTTTTCTCTTTGCTTAGCGGAAGCATGATTCTAGGTTTTCAAAGGTTTTTCGAAAATTTCGGCAGAATTTCCTCCGTAATATGACTAATCTCATAGGCTTAAAGCCTTAACCCCGCACGAAACACAATCTTAAACTCAACGAGCCACACGCTCGGAGTAACACAACACAAACTCAACGAGCCACACGCTCGGAGTATTCACATAGGGCTTTAACATTCATAATCAAAACTTAAGTTCACATACACCGATCTTTACAAGCATGAAAGCATAAAGTACATAATAAGTCCGGAGAAGTCCTATCCGTTGGTTTCCTTCTTCTAAAAGCCAAAAGCAACTCTAGGGAGTCTTAACTTCGTACTCGAAACGTTGGTGAGGTCATGAGCTCCACTAGCCCAGTGAATAATCCAAACTCAACCCCGGTTTCCCTTTGCACATTAATTCATTAACAAACACATGTAAGTTCAAAATTCATTCATAACATGCGATTCGGATCATACATGCCTAAGACATGCGAGATTCTAACTTACCAACTTACCGAGAAGTACAATGACATCATTTACTCATGAATTCAATCAAACATACTTCATTCTTCTTTCTATGCAAGTACGTCATAGAATCATTCATCATGTAAGGTATTCATCACATGAATCATATCTTGTTTCTTATCGTATTAATTTCGTATGAAATCGGGATTCGTTCTTCTCTTCATTCTTCTTCTTGAGTTCAATCGTGCATTTCATAAATCATTGGTTTTTTCTTACTTGTTTGTTATGCACGATCATTCGTTTCTTCATATCGTAATTCTTTAAGTCATCTTTGTTTCGAATGGAAAGAAGATTTACGTTATGCTCTAAAGACCCAGTTCTTGGAGCCAAAACAATTCGTGGGCTCGGTTCTTGAAGGCATACAATTCGTAGCCTCGAGGCAAAACAATTCGTGGCCTCGAGGCGGCCTCAACTCGAAGGACGCATACCGTCAATAATTCGTGGTTTCGAGTTGACGAGACACTTCTATGTCCATAGCTTCGAGAGGGTTCTTTAATTCGTGGGGTCTTAGATCAAATAACACAATCCTTTCTCCCTTCTTTAGTTCTTTATATTTCTTATTTTCTCATTATTTTCTTATTATTTATAGACAAGATGCACTTAATTCGTATAATTTATATTTAACAGACTTCCTACGTAAGACCTTCACAACTAACAATTCACATAAGCAAGTTTCAACTCATGTACCATCAATCCAACTCATAAAGACATGCTTATATCATTTAGAATCAATGAATATAAGATAACCACATCATACATATACATATCAATTACTAAGTAACGAACTTATCTCTTCATGATTGCGTATTATCGCGAGATAGGTGGTTTATGGTTCTATAATTTTCCTTAAACATTACATATCTCTTAGTTTAGCTATATAACTTCTCAAATAGTTCTTAACCTCATTTACTTCATTAGTTCCGATTTTGACCAAAACAGGACATTTTCACTTAAAATTGCATATCACCCAATCTACTCATCCAATGCATACCAAAATTTACAGGAAATTTCCATAAATTGCCACGAAGCTGCAGTAAAAGTTTCAGCTATTTCGGGCTACATATGAGTTCACAATAATTCGGACAGCATGATAAATTCATGAAAATCTGCACTTAAATCATGAAATTCAGTTTTCGATTTTTCTCACTAATTCTATTCAAGCTAATCTCATCCAATTCTCAATAATCATGCTCAATAATACTTAAATATCATAGATTCAGAACTAAATATCACATAATCACAACATGCTCTTTGATTCGTGAGTTGCTAATTTAGTGGATTTAAGCCTTTAACTTCTTCAATTAAACCTAGGGTTTCCAATTTCATGAATCAATTCCAAGTTTCATCTTCCTAATTCATTTTAACTTTAGAGGATGAATTCAAATTATTCACCTTAGATTCTTAGAGGTTCTAAGAATTTTAGTTTTGGAGGATTGAATTTCTATTTCGAATTGGGTTTTGCTTCCTCTTCTTCCTCCTTTCGCTGCCCTCATTGCTCTCTTGCCCTCGTTTCCTCTCGCTTCTCTTTCCTTTCTCCTTCGTCCACCGCCTGTCCTCGGGCTCGCCGTGCCCGCCGGCGGCCGGTTTCCGGCGGTCCTCTAGCTTCCGCTCACGCTCGCTCTTCCTCTCTCTTTGTGCGTTCCGCTCCCTCTCGTTTTCCCTTTCCTCTCGTCTCTGCTTCTTTTGTTTCCTCTATTCCTCTTCCTCTCGTTCTTTTCTTCGGTCTCGGTCCCACTTGTCTCTCCTCTTTTCCTACTTACACCTAATGGACTCTGCTGCCTAATTCCAATTGGACCCCTATACTCCCTTTACTTAATTCCTTGCCGCCTTCCTTCTCAACTGCCAGTCATCCGCCCATCTTTTTTTCTTATCTTGGGTTTTTAGAAATCAGGCCCAAATTTAATTTCAATAAGCCCAATAAGCTAACCCACGCTCGGCTTCAGTTCTCGGGGTTTAAATTCGACTCGGAAAATTTTTAATTCACTTAATCTAATAATTTCGAATTTTTCACTTAACTTTTAATAACTTAATTCATTATTAAGAAGACACTTGAATTTCCGGGTCTTACATATACAAATCAGTAGGTGGTGTAACGGATTCAAATATTAATTTTGATGGGAAGTCCTCGGTTTGAATATGGGTAGTTGCAACTTTTAATTTTTTTGAAGGAAATTTTTTTCCCCCAAAGAAACATGAAATACTTGTTCTCTATATCTCCTCTTCAGTTTTATTTTTATAAAGCGAGACCCTTCCCACTCAAATTACGTCGCGTGGAGAAGCATAAAAGGCGAGATAGCGAGACAGAGGACGAACAATGAGCAGATTCAAGAGCAAGCAGCTAGCCTAGATTAGTTTCCAATTTCTTTCTCAAAATTTTCAGTTTTAGATTCTAGTTTAGAGTAGCTTGATTATTTTGCAAGCAAGTCAAGTGTTGATTTTGAGATTGATTGCATTTGAATTTTGGTTCGAATCTTGGATTGTGGACTTGCTTTGAAGACAATTGATTTTGCTAGTATTATTCCAAATTTTTGCATTTTATTTCTATGCTTGTTCAATTTCCTTTTTGGTTCAAATATTGTGTTGATTGCGGTTTATTTGGATTGTGATTTTTTTGAATTTATATTGGATTTGCTATTAGATGGTGATTTATGTGATTGTGAATAATCGGTTTGGAGTTCATATAATTCAATTTCTAATTTAAATTATTTTAAATTAGGTTAATAGTCGAATTCTAATTTTAGTTCATTAGTTTAGTATCGTTTAGTCTCATAATATGATTTTAATTTATTTCCATGCATGTCGATGGACAAAAACCGTACTCCTAAATTTTCACTTCAACAAACAGTCAATTATAATTAAATGTACTCCTCAATTTTCTATAAGCTGCACTTGTTTTGCTTATTAATTCAACTATATGGCTGCGTTGTTAGTTATTACCAGTAAGTTAGGCAATCAACTCGCTTTACTTTAACCATAGAGAATTTTTGAAGGTTTGCTCGGGGAGAGTCCGAGTCACCCTAGAGGGGGTGAATAGGGTGATAGAAAATTCTTTTAGAAAATTCGCACTTTTGTGCAGAAATGTTGCAAAGACAGATTCTCGAGTCTAAAGACAGAGTCGAAAAGATTGGACTCGAAGTCGGTGAATCGAAGAAGCAAGAGCACTAAGGCCGTCCGAGCCTAGAATGAACTCGTAAAGTGAACACAGAGATTTTACGTGGAAACCCTCCTGGGGCAGAAAACCACGGCCCGTGTCAATCCAGACACGAAGTCAAATCCACTATTTTGAGTCCACAAAATACCGTGAACTTGATCGAACCCGAGTTGCTCCCTTGGACAACTCTATACAAGTTTTCCTAGACTCGAAATTCCCTTATCTCGATCTAGTACTTCCTAGCTGAGATAACCCTTACAGCTAGGGACAACTAAGCCGAGTTAACCCTTACAGACTTAGTCAAGGGACCTTACAAAGAATGTAAGAAGTGTTTGTAACGAAGTACAAGACCTTACAACTCGAAAGTAATGAATTACAGAGTGGGAGTTGTAAGTTGAAGATTGAGAGTAAATACAATGACTTCTATCAAGTAAGTGTATAGACAATATGTTCGGCAACCTTCAAGTCTTGTGAAGTGGCTTCCATTTATAGATGACCAGGCAGAGTAGCCGTTATCTTCATCTCGCCGACCGAGAGTCCTCTCGTGACCGTTGTGAAAGGCTTTCCGAGTCACTCGTAAAGTATCCGTTGAAATATGGACGTTGGACAACGGTTTAACTCTCTTGGAAGTCCCAAAACCATTGGTTGTGTCTTGAAAAGTGTGGTGAAAACCACCGTTAAGCTTGACGCTCCAGCTTTTCCGGATATGGAAGCGCACAGCTTCGACACAATCTTCCGGGACTAAAGCAGGGAAGGTGAAAAGCCATATCTCGCTGGTGATTTGACGTTCGAAGCCGGCTACTTTTGTAGTTTGAAAAGATATCCTCGATTGAATAACCTACAAAAGTAAAACACCTTCGGTTCTCAAAGTATAGAGTACTTTGGTCCAAGGTTAGACACGTGATAATAAAATAATCATGATAATTAACCAACAGATTATCTCGAGTCGAGAAGAAATGGAATTTTCCGAGTCTAATATCCATGATACTCGGAATTCCATAATACTTAGTCTTAAGCAAGGAATCAAGTTCTAATCAAATAGTAGAGATAGAAAAACTTGATATAGACTAAGCATGAAATGAACTACGAATGCCGATTCTCGCAAACAATAGAGTAAATAGCCACAAGTTAGACTCGAGTGAGAGTGGACTCGGAATAAAGAACAAGTTTTCTCGAGTTGCTAACTGAAAAGCGATTAAAGAGATATGTGAAGGCCGAATCGCATAGAAAAGATACTTTTTAACTCAAGTAAGTTTCTAAGACACAGAGAATGCCTTGGAATCAAAACTCTATATAAATGACATCGTTATACCCGATTCCTTTTGCATGACTCGTAAAGATATAGAGCAGTGTCTCGAGTCTTCAATCTCCCCTTTTGATGAAAGGCATTCCATACTTAAACAGAAACTTTGTTAGAGGAAAAAATAGATCGATTCCGAGTAGTTTGAGTAAAGGTAAGGCATAATGAATGGATCGGAGCAATGTACACTATATCAAAGCAAATTAAAGTATGCTTGAACTCATTAACTCGTAAAAGAAAGAACTCGTAAATTAATAATGAAATGCATCAATTCATTAAAAGAAATTACAAGGGCGGAAAGAACTCCCCTAGACAAGACAACCAGTTTCGACTACATTTTCTCCCCTTGCCTTTCAAAGCAAAAACAAGAAACAAAAAGAAGGGAGAAAAGTACAAGTAATACACATAAGTTGTCCGGACAAAGAGAAAGTTTTGAAACAGAAATTCTGGAGACACCGAGGAATTGTGACTCAGTGCATGGCTCCAACTAGGAAGGAGGGGATTTCGAGTGGAGGCGGAGGTGCGCCGGCGCCGATAAGATCTTGACGATGTACTTGAGCGCGGCGAAGGGAGAACCGGAACACTCGCAGGGGCTCGGCTCCGAGTGGCCGACCCGGAGAAAGTGGATCGAGGGGTTCTTCCCTTGGGACCTCAGGGCCGGAGGGGGCCGCTCCGGCCGACTCGCCGGAGGAGCGAGATCTTCGACCCACTCGGATCGCTCGTCTCGAGCCGAGTACAAGCAATTTGAGCTTGGGGAGCAGTGCCGTCCCTCAGCAGCCGCCACGGCCTCTTCTTCTCTTGGCCCGGAAGGGGCTGCCTCGCCCGCAGGTTCCTCGCCGTCCTCCGCCGCATCCGTAGCTTCTTCCTCTCGCTTCTTCGCTTCCTCGCCGTCCGAGGAGGAGGTCGGCTCGGGCTCGAAGACGCCTCGGATGTGTCTCGAGTCATCCGGGTCCCGAGCCGCCTTGGACCGTCTCTCTCGAGGAGCTCAGCCAGCTCCTTCGCTCCTTAACCAGCTCTCTTATCTCAAGAACAAGAGACTCGTCGCTCTCGGATTTGGGACTCGACCGGTCTTTTGGTTGATGGTCGACCTCGAAGAACAGACTTGAAACCCCGAGCATGTCTCTCGAATTCGAAGACACAGAGGTGATCTTGTCCATGAAGACAGGGACAAGAGGGCAGAGAGAGTTTTGGAAGCACTCGGAGGTGGAGGCACCACCAGGTGAAGACGGAAGAGGGAGAGGGGTTGATTTCGAGTCCGAGGTGGAGAAGGAGGCCTCGCCTCGAAGTTGTGAACCCGCACACCGTGGTTAGTTTCTCGGTATCCGTACCCCGGAGTTCCTTCTTGCCGACCACAATGGCCGCCTCGCACACCGCGTTAGGGTCGAGGGAAGAGGAACTTGGAATTGTTTGAAGACAAGGGTGAGAAGAGCACCGAAAGGAAAGGAGGTGTTCTTCTTGGTTTGAAGTTGAGCCGGCACAGCGGCCATCCGCTCAATGATGGAGGGGAAGAGGTCGACTTCGTATCCCTCCGTGATATCGAAGAGGGCTTTGAGGTGCTTGGAGTTGGGGTTCTCCTTGCTAGAATGCCGTGAGAAGAAGGTTCTCATCAGCAGAAACACGTAAGCCCGGCTTCGACTTCAACCGAGTCACGTAAAAGTTCTTTCGGACCCGTGGAATTCTTTAGCATACTTTTCAAAGAAGTCGTCTGGCGACTTCAAGTGAAAGGGATAGGGTTGCTCGTTCAAGAAGAGAGAAGAGACTTTGAACAGACGGTGAAGGAGAGAGGTGTTGATACGAACAGTAATGTTCCGAACCCGAGAGGTTAGAACATTTTCAGAGTGGGAGAGATGAGTATAAAACTCGGACACGAGTTCAGGATAGATGAACTCGCCGAAACACAGAAAGGGTAGACTCCGGTGGTTTGGATATTAGACAACCAGGAGAATTTGGTTGTTGGGAAGAACTTGTCGTCCAGACGCAAGATGCCTGGGTGACAATGGGTTTAGAAGGGGTTGAGCTTTCGGCTTGTTGGAGCGAGGCCTTTTGGAGGATGAAGAAACCCGAAAGTCGGGATGGTTTCCTCTTTTAGGCATTGTGAGAGATGAAAAGATGAAACTTTTTGAAAGAGAAAGAGAAAGAGAAGGAGGTGTAGAAGAGAAGAAAACGAAAATGGTAGAAGAAAATGGGAAGAGAGCAATGAAAACTTACGAGAGAGAAAGAGAGCTTCTTCGACGTCTCGCGGACGATCAGTGGAACACTGTTCACGTAGAAAACTTCCGCGAGAGGGATTTCGTTTGAGAGGGAAGGAGTTTTAGAGTACCGAGAGAAAGATGGATAGACGTTATTTATAATGAGTACGCGCGCCCGTTCACTATCCGTTAAGTAACTCCGTTCTGTCTCACTCGTCCATCGATCATTAATGCCCGTGTGACAGCTCTTCTTCAACGGTTGAGATATCGTAGTTTGAAATCTGCGGTTAAGATCCGATCGCAGCGCTCGAGAAAGAGAGAGAAAAAGAGTTTGAAATTATAGTCCGAAACTCTCCACTGTTCTAGAGATAGCTTCGTAAAAATTGATGTCCAAATTTCTCTTACGTCCGAGTTTGACTCGTAAAAGTTTCGAGTGACTCGTAAACACGTAAATAACTATCAGCCCAAGATCACATGATCAATCGAACTAATGGCTATTGACAACGAAAGCACATAGCATAGAAATATTCAAGAGTCACAACACAAAACTAAGCATTTAACATACCAAGCTCATTCCGAATAAAATGTAATTGATCTTCACCAAGAGGCTTAGTAAAGATATCAGCTAATTGAAGATTAGTAGGAATGAATTCAAGTGTAATGTCACCCTTTTCCGAGTGATCGCGTAAGAAATGATACCCGACTTCAATATGCTTTGTTTTTGAGTGCTGGACAGATTCTTAGTGATACCGATTGCGCTTTGATTGTCACACTTGATTGGGACAGAGTTGAGAGTTAGTCCAAGATCCTTCAAGTGTTGTTTTATCCAGAGAATCCGAGCGCAACAAGCTCCAGCTGCAATATATTCAGCTTCCGCAGCTTGATAGAGCTACTGAGTTTTGCTTCTTTGAGTGCCAGGATATTAGGGATTGACCCGAAACCGGCAAGCTCCGGATGTGCTCTTTCGATCAACTTTGTATCCTCGCGTAGTCTCGCGCCTCGAGTACCCGGCCGACTCGGCTCCGAGTCTCTGGAGTACCACAGTCCTAGACTCGAGTGCCTCGCAAGATATCTCGAATATTCTCTTCACCGCAAGTGAGATGTGATTCTTTTGGATTAGCTTGAAATCGTGCGCATAAGCAAACACCGAACATTATATCCGGTCCGCTCGAAGTAAGATATAGCAGATGATCCAATCATACCTCGATAGAGTTTCGATCTACTACTTTACTCGTTTCATCTCGAGTCGAGTTTTATACTCGTCGCTCATAGGAGTAGATGCGTGCTTTGCATCTTGAAGTTTGTATTTCTTCAGCAGTTCCTTGGTGTACTTTGATTGATGGACAAAGATTCCATCTTTGTCTTGTTTGATTTGCAGCCCAAGGAAGAAATTGAGTTCTCCCATCATACTCATTTGGAACTCTTGGCTCATCAACTCGTAAAATTCTTGGCACGTAAATTCATTAGTAGCACCGAAAATAATATCATCAACATATATTTGAACAATGAGAAAATCTTTCCCTTTGGTCTTTATGAATAGGGTCTTGTCGATCCGACCTCTTTTAAAATCATTTTGAACCAGGAAGCCGCTCAGTCTTTCGTACCAAGCTCTAGGGGCTTGCTTAAGACCATAGAGAGCCTTTTGAAGTTTGAAAACATGATTTGGAAATTCCGAGTTTTCAAAACCAGGAGGTCGCTCGACATAGACCTCTTCTTCAATAAAACCATTGAGAAAGGCACACTTAACATCCATTTGATATAATTTAATATGCATGCAGGATGCAAATGCCAACAAGTATTCTAATGGCTTCAATTCTAGCTACTCGGTGCAAAGGTTTCCCCACAATCAATTCCTTCCTCTTGATTGTAACCCCGAGCTACAAGTCTAGCCTTGTTTCTGACTACTACTCCACCCTCATCCAGCTTTGTTTTTGAAAACCCATTTGGTTCCTATAACTAGGTGGTCGAAGGTCGGTTGGTCGAGTCCGGACTTGGTTTCTCTCGAATTGATTCAGCTCTTCTTGCATGGCCTCTACCCATTCGGGTTCATTAAGGGCTTCTAGTGCATTTTTGGGTTCAGTTAGAGAAATGAATGCAGTGAATGCACATAGATTATGAAGAGAAGAACGAGTTCTTACCCCACCGTTGATATCGAAATAATGTTTTCTTGGGGATGACTCGGAAGTAAATTTGAATGCTTTACCAGCTTCTTTGATTCACCAAGTTTGTTGGTTGAATTGCTTGATCTTCGAAGCTTGCTCTAAGTGATCTTCTTCATTGACTTGCTCGTTCCGAGTGACCTCTAGAGTTGTCTCATTCCGAGCTTCCTCGTTCCGAGTGGTCTCCTTTCGAGTCTTTATAGACTCATCTTCGTCATCATCCTTTCGAGCTTCAGCTCCGAGTATGAAGATTCACTTGGTTTTCCCTCGTTCAAGCTCATCAAACACTACGTGGATACTTTCTTCCACTTTGTTAGTTCTCTTGTTGAATATACGGTAAGCTTTGCTATGAGAAGAATAACCTAGAAAAATTCCTTCGTCTCGACCGAGCATCAAACTTGGTCGATGATCCTTACCGTTGTTGTGGACAAAGCACTTACATCCGAAAGATCCGAAATAGGAAATATTTGGCTTCCTTCCTTTGTAGAGCTCATAAGGTGTTTTCTTCGTAATGGGTCCGATGAGGCATCGATTGAGAGTGTAGTTGGCCGTGTTTATCGCCTCTCGCCTGTAAATAGTAAGGCAAGTTGTGTTCAATCATCATCGTCCTTGCTATTTCTTCAAGGGTTCTGTTCTTTCTCTCAACTACTCCATTCTGCCGAGGAGTTCGGGTGCCGAGAAGTTATGAGAAATTCCGTTCTTGTCACAAAACTCGAGAATTCCGAGTAATCGAACTCCCTTCCATGGTCGGCTCGAATCTTTTGAATCTGAGTCCGAGACTCAACTTGAATCTTTCTACAGAGCTTGCGTGAACTCCTTAAAGGCCTCATTCTTATGCTTCGTAAAACACACCCATGTAAATCTTGAAAAATCATCAATAATAACAAGTATGTAAGATTTACCTCCGAGACTCTTCACAGGATTTCACCACATAAGTCCATGTGTAGTAATTCAAGCACGTTGGATGTGGAAACTGTCTTCGGAGATTTGAATGAAGACCCGACTTGTTTCCTCTCGGTGCATGCTTCACATACTTTATCCTTCTCAAACGCACGCTTAGGTAATCCTCTAACCATACCAAGAGATGCAAGCTTTTTGATAGTATGCATGCTAATATGACCTAATCTACGATGCCAAGTCCAAGAATCATCTTGAAGAAATGCTTTTAAACATGATAAGTTCTGACTTGGGTCGAGAGAGGGATGATGTAGGTATTACCCGATCTCTTACCCGAGAGCTTTACCTCTTTGGTGGTCTCATCTCGTGATGTAGCACTTGGATTGAGTGAATTTTACCTCTTGACCTTTGTCACAAAGCCGGGAGATGCTAAGTAAGTTGTACTTAAGTCCTTTGACAAGGTAGACCGGGCTCACCGGATTGTTTCCATTACCAATCTTCCCAATGCCCACTATCTTGCCCTTGCTCGTCATCACCAAAGGTCACCTTTCCTCCTTTATATGACTCCAGCTCGTAAAAGAGTCCTTGGTCACCCGACATATGTCGAGAACAACCGCTGTCCAGGTACCAGTGTCCTTTGATCTTTTCGAGTGACCCGCAAAACAGAGAACATCTAACCCTTCTCACTTCCTCTAACGAACCCAAGTAACATTCCTTACCGTGGTCCTTTTCTGAGGAAGAAGGTGCTTCGGAACCCAGATTTGAATGACTTTGGTTTTAGTCCGATTCTCGAGTCTCCTTCTTTTCGGAGAACCGAGTCCGTGTCTCTTTCCTTTTAAAAACCTTTCCTTTTGAAACAGAGGAAAATGGTTTCTTTTTGTAAATAGGTCCGGGTTTAGTCCTCCTTTCATTTTTGTGAATGGGACCATGCTTAGCCTTTTTGAACTTAACAGTTCTGGAATCCTTTTGAACAATTCCGAGTAAGAATTAGATTCTTCCTCTTTGTTGAAACCAAGACCTTCTTTTCGAAATGAGACACATTGTGATCCTAAGAGCATATCAAGGTTCTTCTGTCCTTGAGAAAACTTCAAAACCAGATCTTGAGACTCAATGAGCTTCGTTTCAGCTTGCTCATTTTCTTTCCCGAGTAACTCGGACTCAGCCTCATTAGTTTGAGCACTTGTCTTGAGTTCTCTCGAGTGTGAGTCTCAGCTTTTCCAATTCATTTTTTAAAAAGGTGCTCTCAGTAGTGATTGACTCAAGTTGTTCCTTGAAATGAGAAGAATCGAATTGGACTTTTCTTCCAAAGTAAAGATGTATTTAGCTAAATCAACTTTGGAGAATTTGAGGAAGTAGTTTATTACCTCTTGAGGATCAGCTTCCTCGTTGTCCGAGTCCGAGTCCGACTCTCTTTCAGCCTTCGAGGCGTAAATTGCCATCGACACTTCGAGTCATCTCGAGTCTTCGTCGTCTTCGGATGAATCCTCGTCACTCCATGTTGCCATCATGGCCTTTTTCTTCTTCCTCGTCCCTTCTTCGTTTTGGACAGTCCTTGACTATGTGATCTTTGCTGCCACATTCGAAACATCCAGTAATTCTTAGACAAAGATAACTTTGAGGATGAAGAAAACTTACCTTTTCTCGTCTCTCTTGTCCTTTTTGTAGAATTCTTCTTTTGGTCTTTTGTCCCATCTTTTGTGCTTCATCATTCTCTTGAAGCCTCTTGCAATGAGTGCCATGGGATCATCTTCTGAGTCAGAGGAGCTTGGACTTGCTTCTTTGGATTCTCGAGGCTTTAAGCGCGATGTTCCTTTTGGAAGTACCCTCAGCATCTTCTTCTTCCGGATGTATCTCATGAGTCGAAGCTTTCCAATGAGCTCGTCCGGCTTCAAGAGTGAGAGGTTCTGAGCCTCTTCTATGGCAGTTACCTTCGGACCCCATCGTTTCTTGGGTAGGCTTCGAGAATTTTCCGGCACATTTCTTCATGGGAGATTTTCTTTCCCAAAGATTTGAGATTGTTGGTGATCTCAGTGAAGCGTATGAACATCCGAGTAATGTTCTCTTCTGGCTCCATTTTGAAAAGCTCATATTTGTGAAGATACTCGGCTGATCTTCGCTTGTCTCACCCGACTTGTACCTTCGTAGGTGTTGACCAGAGTGTCCCACACCTCTTTAGCAGAGTCACAGGCAGAGACTCGATTATATTCTTCTCGAGCTTATGGCGCACATGAGGATGTTCATGGCTTTGAAGTTCTTTCGAACTTCTCTCGCTTCGCCGGCGTGAACTCAGCCTTTGTCTTTGGAAGCATTCTGAATTCATCTCGTCTTCGTTGGAATGTAGTTTCCTTGTTGTATGATTTCCCATACTTCTTCGTCGTGATCCATAAGGAAACATTCCATCGCCTTCTTCCAAAGTGACCGAAATTTGAACCTTTGAATTTTGGTGGCCTGTTGGAAGATCTACCTTCGTCGAACTCTCCGGTGTTCCGAGCCATCCGATCTTTAAACCTTTGGACTGTTAGATCCTTTATAAAAGGCTAGGCTCGATACCAATTGAAGGTTTGCTCGGGAGAGTCTCGAGTCACCCTAGAGGGGGTGAATAGGGTGATAGAAAATTCTTTTAGAAAATTCGCACTTTTGTGCGTAAATGTTGCAAAGACAGATTCCGAGTCTAAAGACAGAGTCGAAAAGATTGGACTCGAAGTCGCTGAATCGAAGAAGCAAGAGCACTAAGGCCGTCTCGAGCCTAGAATGAACTCGAAAGTGAACACAGAGATTTTACGTGGAAACCCTCCCGGGGCAGAAAACCACGGCCCGTGTCAATCCAGACACGAAGTCAAATCCACTATTTTGAGTCCACAAAATACCGTGAACTTGATCGAACCCGAGTTGCTCCCTCGGACAACTCTATACAAGTTTTCCTAGACTCGTAAATTCCCTTATCTCGATCTAGTACTTCCTAGCTGAGATAACCCTTACAGCTTAGGGACAACTAAGCCGAGTTAACCCTTACAGCCTTAGTCAAGGGACCTTACAAAGAATGTAAGAAGTGTTTGTAACGAAGTACAAGACCTTACAACTCGTAAAGTAATGAATTACAGAGTGGGAGTTGTAAGTTGAAGATTGAGAGTAAATACAATGACTTCTATCAAGTAAGTGTATAGACAATATGTTCGGCAACCTTCAAGTCTTGTGAAGTGGCTTCCATTTATAGATGACCAGGCAGAGTAGCCGTTATCTTCATCTCGCTGACCGAGAGTCCTCTCGTGACCGTTGTGAAAGGCTTTCCGAGTCACTCAGAAAGTATCCGTTGAAATATGGACGTTGGACAACGGTTTAACTCTCTTGGAAGTCCCAAAACCATTGGTTGTGTCTTGAAAAGTGTGGTGAAAACCACCGTTAAGCTTGACGTTCCAGCTTTTCCGGATATGGAAGCGCACAGCTTCGACACAATCTTCTCGGGACTAAAGCGGGGAAGGTGAAAAGCCATATCTCGCTGGTGATTTGACGTTCGAAGCCGGCTACTTTTGTAGTTTGAAAAGATATCCTCGATTGAATAACCTGCAAAAGTAAAACACCTTCGGTTCTCAAAGTATAGAGTACTTTGGTCCAAGGTTAGACACGAGATAATAAAATAATCATGATAATTAACCAACAGATTATCCGAGTCGGAGAAGAAATGGAATTTTCCGAGTCTAATATCCATGATACTCGGAATTCCATAATACTTAGTCTTAAGCAAGGAATCAAGTTCTAATCAAATAGTAGAGATAGAAAAACTTGATATAGACTAAGCATGAAATGAACTACGAATGCCGATTCTCGCAAACAATAGAGTAAATAGCCACAAGTTAGACTACGAGTGAGAGTGGACTCGGAATAAAGAACAAGTTTTCCGAGTTGCTAACCGAAAAGCGATTAAAGAGATATGTGAAGGCCGAATCGCATAGAAAAGATACTTTTTAACTCAAGTAAGTTTCTAAGACACGAGAGAATGCCTTGGAATCAAAACTCTATATAAATGACATCGTTATACCCGATTCCTTTTGCATGACTCGGAAAGATATAGAGCAAGTGTCTCGAGTCTTCATTTTTCATGAAATTTTCTTCTAGGGATGCGGTAGAATTGGCCAAGGTATAATTGGCCAAGCTAGGCTTTTATTAGTATGAAATTTAAAAATAACCAGATTATCAACCTCATCAAATTGGATATGCCTAGGCATAAGATTCATGTATTACATTTGTATCACACCGAGCAAATTTTGTGACTAGTCTAAGAGTGATTGTTGAGTGGTAGGTACCTCCATGAGTGAGGAAGATGTATGTTTTCCTTATAGCAATTTTGAATGTTGGAGTTGGTGTGATGATGAGACAAGCTGAAGAACAAATCGAGACTTTACTACAAAATGGGTAAATAACTAGTTTAAGAAACACTAAACTTGTTGCTGTGTGTTTTTGACCAAAATTTGTTCTCATGTGCAAAAGTAAAGCCTATGAGTGTTTATCTCGATTATTAAGGTTGAGACCGTCATGTACTAATGTCCACACTAAGAGTTCACTTCAACGAACAGTCAAGTATAATATGATTTTAATTTAGTTCCATCCTTGTGGATCGACAAAAAAACCCGTACTCCTAAATTTTCACTTCAGCAAATAGTCTAGTATAATTAAATGTAATTGTGATCATTTACATTTTGTTTTGGATTTTTGTTGAAATTGTTATCGAGATGGTGATTTATGTGATCGTGAATAATAAGTTTGGAGTTTATATAATTGAATTTCTGATTCAAATTAGTTTAATTTAGGTTAGTAGTCGAATTCGATTTTAGTTCATTAGTTTAGTATCGTTAGTCTCACAATGTGATTTTAATTTAGTTTCATCCCTGTGGATCGACAAAAAACTCGTACTCCTAAATTTTCACTTCAACAAACGAGTCAAGTACAATTAAATACAAATTGTGATTTATTTACATTTAGTTTTTCTTTTTTTACTTGTAGATATCGAAGGAGAAGTATTCATGTGAGATGTTTAACAATGCATGCAATTGTGCGAGTGTATTTAGAAAAATTTGATGTTAGGTTTGAGTTGATGGAAAAATCATTGATACCTTTACATGCAATAATTAGTGATCATTATGTGAAAAAAGAAGATACGTTGGATAGAAAACACGATGTTCAATCAACTACACAACATGATATTCCAATTGTCACTTTTCCTAAATCAAAGAGACGACACACTTGAAAAATCATCATTGAAACAACCCTTTCACTCGCCGTTTATGAATAATCAAGTGCAAGACTTTGATTGCCCAATTAAGAAAAATTATCAAAGAAGGATAGATCTTAGTAATGAGATTGTAAATCCACCCTTATTATGGGAGTGGAAATTCCTATAACTCTTGATAATTTAGGCTTTAGTAAAACATACTTTAGTAATGGACTAGTTACGATAAGGGATAACCCGATCGGTTTTGGTGATGTAAAGTACAATATCAATTACGCAAAATAACAAAAATTAAAAGTCAAAGCAAAAAGGGGACAAAAAATAAGTCGCGTCTTGAGGATGACATCATAATATCAAAAGTTGCGAAATATCCGGTGGAAAGTTGTCATACATCGGATGAAGAAGACAAGGTAAGGTATGAAAAACTATCCGAATGTGGTTCTAGACTTAGCGCTATTATAAGAGATTTAGAAAATGTTAATTTCATTTCAAGTATATTGAAGTTGTTCACAGTGCATGTGGAATCAAATTACATTTTACGTAAAGCTTCAATTACATCAAATGTGAATTTTTTAAAGCTTTATTTAAAGAAATAAGCTGGAATAGTTTCTTGAATAGGTTTTATTTCAATCTTGTAAAAACAGATGACATGCGAGTGGAGCGACTATAATATGTGGCGAATCTAGTGACTAACGAGTTCAATGAGGCGGAGTGTTTTAAAAATGCAATTATACAAAGATAGTTCATATAAGTTATTTGGTTTATATGTCATTTTGTGTAGTTGATTATATATTTTGTTACAAAGTTTATTTCTAATTTATTTGATGTGAGTATTTTTATTTTTTTGTCAATAATTTGAAATGGAAATTTAACAAATAAAACAACCCCTTCAAAAGCAAAAAGAAAAAAAAAGAAAGAGAGAGAGAATTTGCACTTGGGAGTTGGGATCTTTACTTGTCTTTTCCTTTCATTTTCTTTTTTTTATTGTGGAGGTGGGGGTGGGGTGGGGCTTCAGTAGCTTATTTAAAGTTGATTTCTTCTTATTTTATTTTTACTCATGCATTTATTATAAAAGAATAAACTTATAATTTATTTTTAACCATATATCGAGATTTTAACCATGTTTAAGAATTGACCAATTAATCAAAAAAGAACTTTAATTTTTTTATATCAAGAGTAACTAATCGAGATATTAACCATGTTGATATTTTGCTTGCTCTTGTCAAACAAAGGTCAAAAATATTGCAATTAATCAATTACTCACAAATATAGAAAAACTAAATTAAACAAAGTAGCATAAACAAAATCAAATCACGTGGTTTTCCGTCACATCGACGGAAAGATTGTGCAAGCCTAAATTAAGCAAAAGCAGTCTAAACAACAAATCACAAAAGGAATCAACCCGGATCACTAATCTGCTTTGGATATCAATCTACAACACGGGGATTCTTGTTTAGCTTTTCTACTTCTTCACTGTATTTAACCTACATATAACCACAAAAGGAATGAATACTTTATATAAGTTACATTTAAAAAATGCATATATAAGATGTAAATCTTCGTCAATACCTATGGTAGCTCGCCATTAGTGTAAGCATTAGGCCGTAAACTCATAAGCATATTGCATGTCGACGTTGAGTTGATATTGACATTCTTTCAAGGATCAAAAGGAGAAGATTGAGGGGTTATTTTGTATGTTTCATTCAAATTCAATTCTTTTTACATGTCTTTTCCTTTCACCATTAGTGCCTGAAATTCTAGGACACGTGCATCGCGTATGACCTGTATTATGACATTTTCCATAAGTTCTTGGCCTTTTACCCTTTGGCACCCCTTTTGTAGCAATGACTTTCGGATCTCCAATTCCCAAAAGTCAGCGGTTGTTACCTTTGTCTCCTATTTTGATTACACATTCTTTTTGGTGCGAACGACATCTTCATTGAGCATAACTTGCTTCATAGCACCAATAATCCATCGTCGAAGAATACAACCTTTAAGGATTTGCTTTATAATTGCAGATTTCATGACTACAAACATGTGGCGGTATGGAAATCCCGCTAACTCTAATTTCATACGACAACGAGTACATCATTTCATGAACATCATGCCTAATCACTATGTACTAGGTACTTTCATGATCGACTTCTTGTAACCAGTAGTAAATAGGATCATCCGATCGATCACTTTTTTGTTTTTCACATTTCACAATATACATTGACTCAAAAATATTTCTCTGCGTAATAACTCATAATAATTTCTTGTGTATACTCATGCTGCATGTGTCTTAATCTTATGAAGTACTCCCCAATAACTGGATATATATGCAAGATAGTATAATCATTTTGTCCATCTTGAACTCTTAGCCCCATAATCACTTGATCATACAACTTAACAAGTCCGTACAACTTTGTACTCGGATCTATTGATGCTTGTAATCGTTCTATGCATCGATTCCCATCTTTGTGTTCTGCTCATGCCTAAATAATACAATATAACATACAATATATTAATTGTATAATGTAAGATATAACAAAATTGAACATTTGTGTAAATATACTTTAGCGAAGGTTACATACCTACAAAAAAAAAACCACATAAACAAGCTTCACTCTATTTTTCTTTGTCATTATATAATTCTATAGCCCACTTTTTATCTTCAACCCCATAATGAGATACGAGTTTCTTCCAATCTTTTTCAAAATCATTTGGAGTCTGATACTTATTCATACACTTGATAAAACCACAAGCTGAAATGCTCCCTTCCATGTCCCATAACATTGCGCATCGGATGCCACAAGCACAATCTATAGCGTGTTTAGGGAATACTGTCTACACTACAAGTGGCTTATTATAAGCATTACACTTATCGAGTAGTATCAAATACAAGGACATGACCAAATGTTTTATATTTGATACTTGACGTTCGTGACACCAAAATAATTTTTCTAAACTCCCATCTTCATCTACGGTAGATCTCGAAACAATGAGGGATCATTACATTTCTTTCCCTCTTAATAAGCCAAAACAAACTCGACACCACCATATTCAAGTGCTTCTCTTCTAATCTTCTTAACATGATTATTGTTTCAAAAATCCTAGATTTTGATGACTTCTAAGCTTGTTCCACCAAATTCCTCATAATACTACGTGGAGGTATGCCAACTTCACCCATTCGTTTAATTTCTTTCCGAACTCTTTCGGAATTTTTACGTGATACCTAACCATTTTGTTAAAAACCAAAACAAACAGAAAAAGTAACATGATTTAATAAACCTATCATTTGGAAAATATTATAAAAAAACAGTAACCCTTATTTTATTAAAAAAACTAACCTTAAGTACAACACATGGTCTGACTTTGCAAGCAAATGTGTATGCTCATTTACAAACTTTGTCATAAACCGGAAATTTGAACCTCTGTTCTATTTAAAATGCATATCCGGTTTACATTCAAATCTCGTTATTGGTTTTGGTTTCTTGACTTGGTCAAGGTTGTTAATGTACCTTTGTTCATGTAAGCCCTCAGCGAGAACATCTAAACATCCTTGAAATTGGATGCCCATCTACTTTACTTTTGCGTGATCCTTTTTCTACATTCCAAAACCTTTGATTTTTGCATAAAATTTGTAAAATTCACCGCGTAACTCGAGAGTTTTGAAGCTCAATTTCTTCATATCTTCCATTGCAAAATCCTCAATATTTTTGTCAAATGATTCCCATAACATCGGGTCCTTTAGGTTTTTTAAGTTTTCAATCATAATGATCTTACTCTTCAAATCGAAATAGAATTTAGATACATTCCGACATCATCGGTATTAGAGTTTTCTTCCAACATCATCACTATTAGAGTCTTCAATCATAATGTTGTTTCGGATAAGGGTCATTATCTCGAAAAAATGTCTACTTTTAAGGGAAAACTCTGTCCATTTATTTTCGGAATTCTTAAATAGTTTAACTTCTATGTTAAGGTTATCCCATGATTCTAATTGTTATGCTTATTCTTATGCAAGCTGGTGCGAGTGCATGCTAAGTTCTCATCACCTTCCCCTACATCATGTTCTAGCATCGGGTATTGTTTACCCATGGAGGCTAGATAACGTCGTTCACAAGACAACCCTTTTAGCTGATCGGGTGAGAGTGAGTGTGAGAGAAGTCATGAAAGGAAAAGGCAACTATGAGTTGCCGATCCGGTCACTAGACCTCCACACTGTTGATGACGAGGTCAACACTTTTGTTCCTTAGCACAAGGGTTTGGTCATCTTCTCTATGGTAATTCATTTTTTAAAATATTAGATTTAAGTTGTTAATATCACGTATATATATTTCTAATTTGAGTATTGAGTATTCACTAGGATATCGGGGATAGATCCGAGAATGGGATGAAGGACACTCCATCTCCCTCCATTGGCACAAACAAGTATTTAGCAGCGCCCGTTCGTTGTCCAAAGCAGTCCCCTCTTGTATCCATTCGCAAGTCCCGTATGGATTGGTGTTCTACTCTGCAAAGTTTTGTGAAGACTTTGTTAGAAGATACAACGTTGGAAATCGGAGCTGCACGTCACGTATTTGGCCAATTTGACGAGACGATGAGGACATGACTTTATATGTCTTCCTGGATGACATAATGCAATTTTTGGAGATGTAAGAGATCGACGCATCTGCTATTATGATTGATATTATGTGAGTTACTATATTCATAAGTTTATTTTTTAACTATTAATTTCAATTTCTAAGTATATACAATTAATATTTGACTTGGCACCACGAGATGGAAAACGAGTTGGTTCGGTTTCTCAACCCTAATTCCATTCAAGGATTTGGGCGGACAAGCGATGACCGATCTAATTATATCTTCGAGTCTTGAAACATAATGCATAAAAAAATGTTACTTGGTGTTGTTCGTTGAGGGGTAAGTGTACAAATAAACTTAAATGAAGTTTTTATGATGTTACATATTTATAAATGTGTTATTTGTGACAGTGTAGGTCACACTTGGATGCTTGCTGCCATATTTCCAATTAGCAATGTCGCGTATCGGCTCGATCCTCGGGGTCAAACCATCGGGAAAGATATCAAGAACGTACTTGACTCATGAGTTCATACCTTAATCATTTTATACTTTTTTGTTAATTAGTATTTTTTCAATTGTATGTTTAATTTGAATTTTTTGATTGAAATATAGTGATCTAGTAATGTATGTTTGTAAGGGAGGCTTGAGAGGCTCACATGTGAGAACAAACCCATAAATTGTCTCCAGTAAAGGTGAGGTTCTCTTGCTTAGAATCTAGTTTAAGTGTTTTCCATTTCATATTACTTGCTACCTACATAAAGTACTAATGAATTGTCCATGTGTTGGGAATTTTATAATTTTAGTGCCACAAACAAAAGGGGAACATAGAGTGCGGCTTCTACATTCTCCGAGTACACAAAAGAGATTGTGACCAAACTTGATTTAAATAAATCTAATCCCAAAGAGGTACTTGCACTTGAATTTGTATTTGATTATGAAAAAATTAAATTTTTTAATGTTCTTTTCAACTTAATTAACACTTGCACTTGATTTAATTAATATGTCTTTTACAACATTGGTCACAATATTTCCCAGAAAAGGACCCACCCACTCTCTATACATATGAAGTGCTCAATAAGTTAAAACAAGGTTGGATAGAGTTTGTATATAACCATATAAAGAAATATGTATATGTTCACACTTATTCTTCATTATTTGATTGATCAAGTTTGTAATTTACATAGGCATAGAGTTACATAGGTATATAATTACATAGGTATATATATTTACACTTACTTCATTATTTTAAATGTACCATATAACTTTGTGTGATGAATCTGATTTGTATATATTTTGGTCAAGACTGTTGGATTCGGGTTTGTATATATTCTAAAAGAGTTTGTGTAAATGGTTATATATGTTATTTTTACTTGTACAGGGAGTAAGCAAACACAAAAAAATTCTAAAAAAAAAAATTTATACCTATTACTAAGGTTCTTAAGGAGCAACCATAGTAATTAAGAACCAGTAGTAATAGGTTTGAATTGTAACCTATTACTACGGTTGTCCGTTAAGAATCGTAGTAATAGGTATGAGTCTAAAATTTTGGCTAGAATTTGAGGTTTTGGGCCCAAACCTATCACTACGGTTCTTAGTGGGGAACCATAGTAATATGTCACCTATTACTTCGGTTGTAAACCATAGTAAAAGATGTCCATTCACAATTACGGCCGCATACATGACGCCAAATAACCGTAGTTAAAGGTATTTCGGAACCGTAATTAAAAGTGGTTCTTGTAGTAGTGTTAAATTCTGAATCGAAATTGAATTATATGAACTCCAAACCGATTATTCACGATAAGATAAATCACCATCTAATAGCAATTCCAATAAATAAAAAAATTCACAATCCAAATAAGCTGCAATCAACACAATATTCAAACCAAACAGAAATTGGAGAACATCGAAACAAAATGTAAACATTTGGAATAATATCAGTAAAATCAATTGTCTTCAAAGCAAGTCCACAATCCAAGATTCGATCCAAAATTCAAATGCAGTCAATCCCGAAATCAACACTTGACTTGCAAAATAATTAAACTACTCTAAACTAGAATCAAAACTGAAAAAATTGAGAAAGAAATTGCAAACTAATCTAGGTTTGCTTGCTTGCTCTCGATTTTGCTCGCCGCCTATCCTCCGTCGAGCTATCTCCCTTTTATGCTTCTCAACGAGACGGAGTTTGAGTGGGATGGGTCAAATATTTTAGGTTTCTTTGGGAAAAAAATTTTCCTTCGAAAAAATTAAAAGATGCAACTACTCATATTCAAACCTATCACATCAATATTAATATTTGAATCTATTACACCACCTGTTGATTTGTAAAACAATGTAAAAATTTAATGAATTATAATAATTACAATAAGAAAGACTTTCAAAAAAATAATGCGGGGAGGTTGTTCCTCGCCGGAAGATATGGAGATCGACATTCAATTTACCAAAAATACACCACCTCCCAACGTGCATCCAATTTCCCTTGAAATGATCTGCATAACTCCCAATTTCACATCCAATTCAATCTACAGTGGGCGGGGGCACGGAGGAGATTTGGGCATCCTTAATTTGGGTGGTTGTCAAAAAAGAATGCTTAGTTGCCAGCAAAAATGATTTGTATCCGAAGTTTGGGGAGTGGTTTTGAGGACAACAAAAATGGTTGGGGGGTGTTTAGGTACCAATATTAAATGTTGTGTGACATTCTGGAATTAGGTTCGGTGCTTTTGGGCACGCCGGGGAGGGGTTGTGTATGGTTGCCGGAAATAATGCTTGTTCACTGGTAAAAATGGTTTGTGCAAGGGGTGCATGTGGAGTTTTGGGGGGAGTTGGTTTGTTTGAGGGTAGGTGTATTTATTTATGAGAAAGCTAATGTCATTCAAACATCACCTTTGAATAAATGTTTTTAATTTGATTTATTATACTTTTCTAAGTTTATTAAAATTAATTTTTACCAAATTAAAAGTTTAAAATTTTAATGATTAAAATTGAATCTGGACACTTATATTATTTATATTGTGGGAGATATTGTATTTGCCATGGCTATCATTTTATGCCAACCATCCACACTCATAGTGTAGATAAATATTATCTAAATAATTTTTTCAATCTTACACACAAAAACATAATTCATTGCATTAATATAAATCACAAACTTCGATTCATTCACTACCGACCATAAAACATAAGGTAGTAACATTTCCCGTTGTAATAGCTCATTATTCTAACTACAACCTATAAAAACCGGAATCTAAACCAACTTTAATCTCATCTTACTTCATCTCACTTCTTTCAAACACCATAACACATTCTTTAGTGGTACATAGTACTACCAATAATACATATGTATATTACATAATCGCGCCCTCCCAGCCTTTTTCCACCGATCGTAGTTAAAATAATCTCATTTCCCCGCTTCTTTCTCGTTCTCTCTCTGCACTTCTCCTTCAAGGATTCCGGATGCTCAGAAGCCGAACATCATCAATAATGGGGCCACAGAGGGATGAGAAATCATCACCCCTCATGGTATAGAAGGTGCTATAAAACATGATCCGGGTTCGATTCCCTGTAGCAACAAACCGGAGAACAGCCCTTTTAAACCCTCCTTTTCCAGAGGAGTTATAGGGCACTTTGAGGGTGTCTTTGCCGGCGAAGGCCTCGACAACTAGGTTTCCTGCGCAAGCGTTGTTGGCATCGCCGACGGAGAAGGTTAAAGCGTAGTGCTTTCCGGCAATTGTACGGACGACCTGGGCGATGGCACTCTCTTTTCCGGCAACGAGCTCGACGGCACGCTTGCCGGAGGGAACAGAGAAGTGGTCGGAGTCGACGTACTTGACGGCTTTTAGGGATTCGATCATCCAGCCTGGGAGTGGGGAGTGATCGTCTTCGATGAAGGGTGGGATTAGGACTCCCCATGTTGTGTTGGGGATGATGTATGGACCTTCTTCAAAATCCCCGTTTTTTATGAGGTTATCTGCATTGGTTTAACAAAACAATGAAGAAATTTAGAGTATTGAACGGTAATAGTGAAGAAGAAGAAAAATATATTAGTTGGGTATAACTATTAAAATTAATTGAATCAATTTTGGGTTGATAGATTTTTCGACAAATTCACTACTCAAATTGTATCAATCATAATCTAATCTATAAGAACTTTATCTAAGTAGCTCGTGATTGTGATCAACAACTATTTAAGGAAGCTTCCGTGTTTTTTTAATGAATAAATTATAACACACGCACAACAAGCTAAAAAAATTGAACCCTAATATTTTTGTCGAAACTAGTCATCTTACCATTAAATTACCCCCAAGGAGCGTAAGGACACCCCCAAGTTGATCTACTTAAAGCTCAAGTTGTCAAATCTCAAGTAATTTCAGGTATAAGATATTAGTGCGCTATAAAACGATATAAAAGTCATACACTATGCAAAATGATGAGTATGATGCCCAGAAAAGATTCATGTGATGCTGTCTTAATTTCTAGCCCCAGTATGATGCTTCCTTGATCTCTTCCAGAGTTGATGTACAAATTGAATTAATTTCCGTCAAATTAGCCGGTTCAGTTTATGCCCACAACAGGCCCCGATACTAGGCACCCGCATGTGGAATAATAACTCAGCTGGCTTGGACAACTTGGAACCGTATATTAATGTACCCTCCAGGACGTTAGACTTCTTCATCAATCATGGCCAATATTAATTAATGTTATATCTATTATTGTATTAAATATTTTATCTGATTCACAATATTTATCGTTTTTATTTTGAGTTGAAATAGAATATAAAGGAAACATAAAATTTATAAAGGAAAGCAACGACGTACCATGAGTGAGTTTGGGAGGATACAAACTACGCATAGCGACAGAGTCGACGAGGGGGCCACAAGCAGGGTCCTCCTCGACACCAGGGTTGTGAAGGACGATCTCAACTACATCATACAAGGCTTTGAACGCCCAGGCATACGAATCCCAACCGCTGCTGCTGTAAAGGGTTTGCATAGGGAGGACACCCGAGTCCCCGCGACTGAGACGTTGAGCCGCTCCTCTTGAGCACAGGTTCGAGCCGCACTAAAGGTTATGGAGTAGTACATGTCCTTGATCACCTTCACCTTTTGCTTGATTGAGGCCTCATTGCCTAGTCTCACAGCAAAGGCTCCCTCGGGCACTACTAGAATCATGTCCCCCTGCTTTTGACCCGATTTGATGTACTCCACAAACCCGGATATCTCCCACTTGGGAATTGAATGGGGGTTTGTTACTATTGTGCCTTTCATGTCTGATCGTTTTGGAGCTCATCTCAAAGTTACCGTTAGGTAATAATCCTAAATCAAAACACCAAATATAAAATTCGATTAAATAACTAAAATTTGAAAGAATAAATATTTCAAAAGAATGTAATTTTTAAGAACATGCTCCGCATGTATGCATTGACACTTAATTCAACACATCCACTTAAAAATTAATGCTTAGCTTTATGCGTCTTTCCTTCACCTTCTCCATAATTAAAAACCTTTCTACCGAATCTAGACCTTTTAATAGTTAATCCAGACAAAACCCTAGACAATGTACTTTTTTAAAACGAGAGCCCTTAGTAACGCGACATAAAGACTCTTTTTTTTCTTTATTATTTTTCTTTATTTATATTTCATTTTACTAAATAAATCGAAATTAAAACTGATCACTAAATAATAAATGAAGCGAAATCCCTGAATTACAATAAATAATGAAATAAATTTTTATTGTATAAATGATCATGTATAAACTCATTTTTGTATTATATTTTTATTTGTATTTTTATTTTACAATATGTAAGTAGAGATAAAGGAAAAAGAAAGGTTAAATTTCAGCATTTCTGAAGTCGAAATTCAATTTCCCTTCTCCATAATTCAAACCTCAAAGGAAACAAAACGACAAACACTAGCTAATTTATAATGTTGAAATTGAATTCGCCTAAGCCTAACCATGACTGTTTCATTATGTTGCGAGTTGGAAGCATATTTATAACCTTGAAAGTCTAATTCAGATAAGAATATCACTAAGGTTAAGGTAAAATAAAAACTAAAATCTATTGATACTTAAAATTAAACATTTGGTACTTGTATCATTTACAATATGTATCATACTTTGTAGTACACTATTTATGGTCACTCCCAACTTTGCCGATAAAAAGTGTCCGGATTTAATTTATGTTTTTCGAATTCTCTATTGTTATACACAAATAATAAAATAATCAACTGTTTAACTACACAGATTAAGGGTGACAAAAGTTGTATTATATTCATCACACACAAATAATCATTCAATTTGTGCTCTATCATTCTCATTTTCTAAAAAATAAATATAAATAAGATCAAAATTTTGAATTTTCCCCCATAAAATAAAAATTTGGTATATAAAGTGACAGAATTAATGTTTCTAAATTAGATTTGTGTATCGTAAAAGCTAGTTCACAACATGCCTAATTTGATTCAAAACGCAATTTTACTTGAAAAAAATGATCGTAAACACTCATTCCTAAACACCTCAATTCCTCAATTTGGATTCATAGTTTCCAGCCTCCATAATGAAAAAAATTAAGCATAGAATTCCGAAAAATATAATTTGAATCTGGAAAACTTGTTTCATATATGTAGATAAGATTATTAGGCATAAAAACCATAAACATAGTTACCATCAGTGAAGGCAGAGGTAAAGTGGCAAGTGGCAAAAACTAGCAGCACCGACAGAGCCACCCCAGTGCGCATCCTCATCTTGTGCAGATGTCTAGAGAGAGAGAGAGAGAGTAGGATGATTATGATGGTGAAGGGGGAGAGGTGGGGGTTGAGTTATATACGCATGGGGAGTTGGGAGGGGCAGCCCCACCGCCAATGGAGGCGTTCAGGGCTGGGCCGAAATAGAAGAGAGAGAGAGAGAGAGAGAGAGAGAGAGAGAAAAGAACATGTCACTGGAATTTAATTTTGTCATCTGTGACTGTGATTCTGACTGTGAAGGTGCCCCCATTCACGTGGGGGAGGCATGCAATATCCTTGCATAATCAACAATTGAGGATATTGTCCCTTTCCTATTACTTTCTTAACATCCAAATATTCCTCTAGTTTTGCTTCAGCAAATTAACATAATATTTATCAGTTTGTGCTGCATGTTGAATTTGCGTAGACTTTTTTGTGTAATAATTTTCAATTTATATTTATGTGGTAGGTCTCGTTTTATTTAAAAGTTATTGTGAGATGGAAATTTTTATGATAAATTTAAATGTATAAAAGGTGACTAACAATTTATTTATAAATAATTCTAATAAAGTTATTTTTTAATGAATTATTAGTACTCCCGACTTAAAAAGTTATTCTAGTGTAAATTATTAGTCATATTAAAACATTAAGAAAGTTACCTCTAATAAAATATATCTCACAATAACTTTTATATGAGACGGTTTTATGTAAGAGTTTGTGAGATTTATATATTGAATGCTATTACATTTAAAAAATTTCATTATAATAACCATAAATTTTTATTATCAGCCTTTAAGTACTCTTATTCTTATCAAATGTTTCACTTAATTATTCAATTAATTTTCTTTGTATTTTTTAATTAAAATTTAGAGATTCTTTTTAAGAAAAGGAATAATGAGAAGAATTTGAGGAAAGTTTATTGCATGAGTCAACTAAAATACAAGAGTAGTGATGTTGGAAACTTTGTGAGGAAAACAAGGGTATCTTTACAGTTTCCAAGCTCACATGGTTTCTTACATCAGGAGGGATTTCCTCAATTTTGCTGTTGCAAACCCTATCTGCCTTGTTGTTGACGACTATCAATATTATTATCAACGTGTTTTTGGAGAATTTTCTTGCATGTTTTCGCCATTTCGTTATTTTTATTTATTTCTTTTTTGTTTTGGGGTGAACGGGTTCACAAAATTTTACAAATGGACAAAGTGTCAAAAATACATTACCCCTAAATCCTTTATCAAATATAGTAAATATTCCTCAAATTTAAAACTGAAGTAAATGTCCAATCCTTAATGCGTTAAAAAGATTTTAAAATCATATGATTGTAAAAAAGTCGACTATAAAATCTTTTTAAAATTTTTAATCCTATAATTGTAGGTAAAACTTTAATTCAGCTTCAATATATGATATTAACTCTTGATTGAGTTTTTTTTATAAAAAAATTAGATTGCCTACACAAAAAGTATTAAAAAAAAACTCGCTTAAGAGTTAAATCAAGTTGACTATTGTGACATAAAATTTTCTCCCTACCTAGTTATGCCACATCATATTTTAAATTTTACCTAATTATGACATATCATATTTTGGGTAAGTCGTGTTAACACACATGTAAATAATAATAAAAGTTAATTCAATGAAGAGAGTTAATTTCATTTTATAGTTTAGGATATTTCCTATCTTTAACTAAAAGTTAAAAGGAAATTTATTTTTCTACTTGACATTGAAATATTCATAGTAATTTCTTGAAAGTTATGGCTTTAAAACTTATACCCTACATTGCTACTGCAATTCCAAAGTAATTTTTCCTCATGTCTTTACATTGCTTCCTCTCCCAACCCCAAATGCATAAGAAAGAGTTCAAAATCATGCAACCCTTTAACAAAAACCCCAATTACAAAATCTTTTTAAAAGTTTTAATACTATAATTGTAGGTATACCTTAATTTAACTTCAATATGTGATAACTCTAAAAAATATTAAATAAATAATAAACACCTACAATCATTAAGGTTATGTTCGCCAAAATGAGTTGTTTGAGTAGTGAGTAACTATTTGAGTAGCTGATTACTTGTTTAGGTAGATGATAGTTATTAGATTTTAGTCTGTTAGCGGATAATTGTTCAATTAAGCGGTTGAATAAATGTGTTCGGTAAATTTACTAGTTGAATTAGCTGATTATTATAAATTGATGTAAAAGGATATAGATAATTTACCAAATACAAATTAATAAAGGAATATTTTTGTTAAAAAATTATGGAACGTTATTTTTAAATGTGAAAAACTAATATCCTTAACTTTTTAGAAACACTATTTGAAACGCTATAAGTTACTGCAAACGCTAGCTAAAACCTCTAGCATACCGAATACTAATATTTGGTTGATTAATGTTTTGACTTGGTCAAAACGCGAAAAGTTACTCCAAACGTTATTGTCGAACATGCATGTGATGTTTCCTGGAGAAAATTAGGCATCTCATAACATTGAGATTATAAATCTTTATACACAACTTCTAGCTTGTTCCATTTATCCGTAATAAGTTGTAAGATTGTAAAGAGTTGTAAGAAGTTAAAGTTATAAGATAGTTCTTGTAAAGTTAGTTATAAAAAGTTATAAGGAGTCTGTAAGAAGTTGTGAGCAATTGTAAAATTGTAAGCTAAAGTTAAATGGAACATGGCCATATACGGTCATTGGAGTAGCTCTTGTTGTTGTCTTATAGCCAAGCTCTCTTGTATTATCTTGAACACCTATATTTTGTTCTATCAACGACTAATCATTTTTAAAAAGTTGTATCATATTTTACACATATCAACATTTTGAGAGGAAAAAGAAAACCCAAAAAGGATGATAGAAAAGTGTTGGGGCCTTGTAGGGATATGATGTTCTTTTAAAACTATAGTCCTAGAAAGCTGTATGTATTATGAAGGAAGTTTATTCATGCAAGACACGGGTTAATGCTCTTGAAAGCCTTTTTTTTTCCAGGTTGTTCGTGCTATATTAGATGATTAGCAAGTTGGAATACAATTCCGTATCTTGTACTTTTTTATTTTGTTATGTTAATAGGTTGTCTAGTAGGATTCACTATAAAAAAAGTTGCTATTATGGTTATGTAAGGTTACCTAGGGACTCATCATAAACATGCATGTGTGAGGGAGTGGAAAGGGGATAAGGGAGTTGAAATAAAGACAAATTCAAGTGGCTTGGAAAAGGGAAATCAACAAGCATGAAGTTATGAGAGATAACCTCCACATAACCATAAACACATTGATCCTCGAAATATTTCTCAATCCAAGCCGCTCGTTCAATCAAGTCATCATAATCAACACTAGCAATGACCCCAAGAGGTTCACCCACCTCGAGCCTCATGCATTGTGCTAAAGGGAAGGGCGTTTCAATGTAGGTCGTAGGGGGTGCTTAGGATCGGAGAGATCTCAAACAATGAATTTAGGAACAAAAGAAATAAACAAGAATGAGACATGAGAATTTTTAATGTGGAAAACCCCAAATTGGAAAAAAATCACAAATCGATGCACTAGAATGTCGAATAGCTTTACAAGGATTTTCACTCAAGCTCTCACTAGCTTATACACTTTGCTCTTATTATTCTTAATCAATAATGAGGTTTTACACTGATTAAATAGCCTAACTAGTCATTACACGCATTTGCAAGCAATTAACCAAGCATTATTCTTTGCGTTTCAACCGCTACGGCCAAAAGCGAAGGGTTTCACCATTTGGGCCAGAAAAGCACTGGCACGAGCGTGCTAGGCACCATGCACGACCGTTTCAACCGCTACGGGCGTGCCGGTTAGAACGGTTCCGCCTCTGCCGGTTCTTTGGCCCAAGAATTACATTTTCTTTGCGTTTTTCTTGTCCGTGCCCATATTGTCATGTCCATGCCACCTTTCCTGTGACCATTCCATCTTCGTTACTTGTAAAAATCGAGCCCAAATAACCCTATTAGGCTCTATAACCCAATAATTTCCCACGTCAAGACTCATGGCTCACCTCCTTGTTGCACCCATCTAGTTCACCGAAAACTCGAACCCTTCAACATAAGAGACCCATCGATGCCTTGCTCCGCTTCAATGTTTCAGTACCTTCTCCTTAGATAAGCTACTTTTTCGGATTCCCGCTATCCAAGCTTTCAAGCCCATTTTTATCTCCCGATGAGAACTCCCACTCGGAATGATCAACCTCTTGCACTCTTTCACCATGTAAAGCTGGCTCATCGGCGTTATTCAATAAAATATAATGAAGAAAAATTTTATACCTCCGGGCTTTCCCTTTTGTTGACAATGTTGATTTCTTCATTAACCCCCGTTCTTGCACTTTACCTTGGGAGCACCCGATGACCCATTTGTGGACAAAACAAACACCCCGTTATCCTTTCCAACTCCTGTTACGGCATAACCCACACCAAGTCTTTCATCTCGAAGACTCCCACTGGAACCGATTAACCCCGACATTCATAGCTAAGTCACTACAACCCTCGGTAGAGTATAAAGAGCAAGATTTTATACCCTTAGCCACCATCAATGCCCCTTTTACGATCTTCTAACCATTATTGCCAAATTTAATTAGGTATCCCGATTAATCCAACTGACTTACCGAAATCAAATTTTTAGCCAACTTCGGGATATACCTAACCCCTTGCAAATTCCAAAACCCCTCACTTGAGGTTTTGACCAACACATCTCCTTTGCCTAGTATGTCCAAGCTTTTCCCATTTGCCACAAATGCTTTCCCAAAGTTTCTCGCAACAAAATTATGGAATAAACTTCTTCTAGATCCGAATGAATTGATGCTCCGAATCCACTACCCAAGACTCAATAGGATTTTCCGCACTAACTACAAGTGCATCACCTACATCTTCCATAGAGTTTAAAGAATTCCAGTCATCAAACTTCTTAGGACACATTTTCTTAAAATGTCCCTTGTCCCCATAGCCCCAACAAACAACCTCCCCGGGTTTTGGGATCGACCCCTTGCTTTGGATTTAGATCGACCATTTTTCACCTGCTTCTCCCTGCCCTTACATGAAAAGCATTTCCTAATGACTCCCGGAATCTTTCTTACGAATACTTTCGCTCAAGATAACATCCCAAACCTCATCATATTTTAACGCATTGGATCCCCTAACACTACTAACAGCCGACACTATGGTATCCCATGACTCGAGTAATGAAGACAACAAAATTAAGGCCTTAAACTCATCCTCAAGATTGATTTTTACCGAAGCAAGATTAGAAATAATCATATTAAAGTCATTAATATGACCGCTACGCTAGTGTCATCTACCATTTTTAAAGTCAAACAACCGACGCGTATGCCTTATTCATGGTTGAAGATTTCTCGTACAAGTTGGACAATGCCGCCGATAGCCCCTTCGTCATTGTTTGCTCCATGACGTTAAACGCCACGTTCTGCGACAACGTCAATCTCACCGTCCCAAGAGCTTGCCGATCCATCAACTCCCATTTCTTTTGCTTCATATCCATGGGCTCCTCTCGAGGGGTTAATATAATTCCTTCTGGTACAGCAAGTCCTTGACTTGCATTTTTCAAAATGAGAAATCCTTGCCATCGAACCTCTTAATTTTCACTTTTTCACCTTCTATTTTTGTGTACTCTAAACCTCACCTTGCTCCGATACCAGTTCTTAGGATCGGAGAGCTCTCAAATAATAAATTTAGGAACAAAAGAAATAAACAAGAATGAGACATGAGAATTTTTAACGTGAAAAAACTCAAATCGAGAAAAAACCACGAACTAATGCACTAGAATACCAAATAGCTTTATAAGGATTTTCACTCAAACTCTCAGTAGGTTATACACCTTGCCCTTGCTATTCTTGATCAACAATGGTGGTGTTACATTGATTAAATAGCCTAACCAGTCATTACAAGCATTTACAAGCAATTAACCAAGCATTAATACACAAGGAATCCATAGCAAAACGACCAAAATCAAAGGATTTCACTAGCCAGGCCGAGAAAAGCACCTCGCACGACCATGCTAGTTCTCTTGCCCAAGAACTGCATTTTCTTTGCATTTTCCTTGTCTTTGCCCATATTGTCATGTCCGTGCCACCTTTCCCGTGACCATGCCATCTTCGTTGCTTGGTAAAACCCGAGCCCAAATAACCCCATTAGGCTCCATAACTTAATAGTACTAGTTAAGGATGAAGTAACAAAATGTGATTGGTGGGAGGGGGAAGAGAAAGTCAAGTGCGTGTCACTCATTTATATCCTTCATCTCACTAGCAAATTTTGTACATTACCCATTCATTGTATCTACGTACCATCCTCTAAGTTCTCGCATAAGAATCGGGGAGATATTATAAGAACAAAAATGCACGTCATGGTCAAAAGATTATCAATGAGAGCACATAACATGAGTGAAGGAGGATTGATGATATGTATTCCCAAAATGATCAATACATAGAGATTGAGCAATGGACATACGAAAGTTTCACTAGCATGCTTATTTTTCCATTAAAATCGATCGAAACACTAAAACAATCTCATAACTCATCAACATTCGGAGAGAAAACATCACTATAACACATGGAATCAAACATTACAATTTTAAATTAGTTATATGCATTAGTTTTTAATTGTTAGTTATTTATATTAGTTTTTTATTTAGTTGTTTGCATTAATTGTTCGTAGAAAAGGTGTTTGGTAAATTAGATGTTTCTAACGAAGTCGTTTCAAAAATTCTATTTAGGTAGGAGGTGCTTGTTAGGATTAGAAAACTCTCAAACAATGAATTTAGGAACAAAAGAAATAAACAAGAACGAGACACGATAATTTTTAACGTGGAAAAACCCAAACCAGGAAAAAAACCACGTATCGATGTCCTAGAATATCAAATAGTTTTACAAGGATTTTCACTGAAACTCTCACTAACTTATACACCTTGCTCTTGTTATTCTAATCAATAATGGAGGTTTACGCTAATTAACTAGCATAACCAGATCAAGTACAAGCATTTACAAGCAATTAACCAAGTATTAATACACAAGGAATCCAAAGCAAAACGGCCAAAACCGAAGGGTTTAACCATTCGGGCCAGAAAAGCAACGAGCACAGGCATGCCAGGCGCCAGGCACCGGGCACGACAGCCAACCGGCATGGGTGTGCCGGTTGGAATGGTTCAGTCCGTGCAGTTTTTGGCCCAAGAACGACATTTTCTTTACGTTTCCTTGTTCATGGCCATATTGTCATGTCCGTGCCTCCTTTCCCGTGACCATGCCATCTTCATTTCTTGTAAAACCCAAGCCCAAATAATCCCATTAGGCTCTATAACCCAACAATCTCCCACTTTGAGACTAATGGTCACCTCGTTGCACCCATCTATTTCACCTAAAACCCAACCCCTTTAACATAAGAGACCTACCGAGGCCTTGCACCACCTCAATGTTTCGGTAGCTTCTCCTTGGATTAGCTCCTTTTCGGATTCCTCGCTACCCAAGCCTTTAAGGCCATTTCATCTCTCCCGATGTGAACTCCCATTCGGAATGATCAACCTCTTGAACACTTTCACCATGCAAAACCGGCTCTGTGGTGCCCGAAAATTTTTTCTTTGGATGACTAGAGTCGTCACCTTGTTATGACCCAAACAAGGACGGAGTTTTCAAAAAACAGTTTTGAAGTTATAGTTCTTTTTATGAAAAGAAAAAAAAAAGGGCTAACTCCTGTGCCTAAAAGGCGAAAACAATATAAAAGACCGATCCGAGAACCCGAGATGGTAGGTTCGGGGTTTTGGTTAGGAAGCACAAACGTCAAGGACTCGCCACTCCTTCCGTTCTAAGAACGGGCTCCTACTAATATATTTGCATCCCTTTTTTTAGACATCATGAATGTTGATTATCATAGATTCATAAAATAGATTTACAAAAGAAGAGCATAAAAGAAAAATGCATCATTATACACGTAAGCACACACATGCAAGCATACGAATGGAAAACTTAGGGCCAACAGATTCGTTGATGTATGGTGGGTTTACATTCGGATGAGAGCCAAATTGCTCTACCTACCGATCATCGTAGGACTTGAATCTACTCTCGGATCAAAACCCCACGTAATTCTAGCAAGGATTCCATCATGACTTTTGTGAGTTCCACTAGGGATAGTTAGGGATCATTTCCCTGTTTCATGGTCATGTTAAAAGACTTTGGAGATGACTCATTCCTATAGTCGAGTCAACCCGATTGAGAAAAGGAAGAGTGACTCAGGGTCTCAACTCGTTACTCAAGGTGATAAGTGAAAGGATACGTGGATTGACTCAAGTCTAGGCATGAGTATAAGGATTAGACCTTTTAACATTCCTATTTCAACCGAGAAAATAATTCCTTGGGTAAGAAGGAGGATGGATTTTTTTTTTTTTTTTTGTGGAGTTCATGGGTCGGTGTTTTATGGCTAATAGTTCTCAAAGATTCAAATAGAATCCCTACCGATGGCTCTGTCGCCAAACAAAAGGATACGATCAGCGATTCGGTCATATCCGATCAAGGTAATCCACTAGGATAATGGTGAAATTGTGAAGGGTGTTTGAATTAAAGTGGATGTGGATCATCCTAAGGATCGGATATGAACGAATTTCTAATTAAGGCCTTAAGTTTGATGAAAGGTCATGACCATGCATCAAAGAATATGTCGGCCCTAAGGACAAGCATGCAAACATATACAAGACACGCACGGTTGCATCTAATGATCACCATTCGATGTTTAGCCAAACGTTGTTATGACTCATGATTAAGGTCAAGATGATCATAAAGGGGCAATTATGATTACCATCGTCCCCTATTCATGGGTCATACTTTAATTTTGGCAATAACACTAATCAGCGATCTTATACGGTTCATTTTATTATTTTTGATCAAGTTGATTATATTGTGATGAATGGGCTAGGACACATGATTGAATCAAATATTATTATTGATCACACTTTGGAGCTAGTGGTTTTACAAGTATCGGATTATTACAATACAATGAACAAAATGGAATATACAAGGTGTTCCTAAATACAGAAATCTAAAACGAACGTAAATAAAATTCCTCAATACCACGGAGATGAGAAGTGCTCATGATTCAACTTCTTGATAGATCCTTGGCTTGTATTATGATGAACAACGAGTCTTGACTGACCAAACAAAGTCCCGAGTATTTATTTTATTGAAAGGCATCATTAGTAGATTTTTAAAAATCAATTTTCGAAAGAGAAATCCCGAAACTAAGTAAGATGAGCGTAAAAAATATGAAGAAAATTTATACAATTGGAAAACTTCATAAGGAACTCAGATGTAAAACTTTTACCTTTTTAGAAGCTTCAAATTGATTTAATAAAGTCTTAAAATGACACTTCTTGCACCGCACTTGCCATAATGGATGCCGGTTTCAAAAAATTATAACTTTTTCGAGAAAGATCCTATCAAGGTGATTCTGAAGCCTAGAGTTTTATATTTAAGTCTAGTTTCAATGGTAAAAATATAAAAAATAAATTCATAAGCATGTAAAACTGATAAGTCGAAAACTTAGGTGATGCCCTGATTTATACTATTCTGGATAGTAAGGAATTCATTTATTTATTAAGAATAAAATAAATCATATATTAAAAAAATGTAGAAACGGGAGTAACTAGACACAATAAGGAACCGGTATGGTTTTTTGTACAATTTTTAAAGCACTTTAAGATATTTTAACAGATTTTTTAATATATATGTTCTGATATGGGCACTCGCAGAAATTACAGTTTTGCAATGCTAAATTTAATAAATCATATCTCTCAAACTATAAGGAGTTAGGAGATAAAATTTACCAACTTAGAAAGATCAGGAAGTCTATTTTATTTCTTATGAAGGAAATTTTTCTAGAAAAAACGTTTAGATTATAAAAAATTAGAAAAACAGTGATGGTACCGTTTTTGGACTGATTAGACCTTCCACCGAAAAAAACGGTATAAATAGCTCGGGACTTGGATTTGGGTGAGTGACCACTTGCTGGAAAGCTCTTTCATTACTCCATTGAATGATATAAAAATAAAAAATTTTGGAATCGAAAATATTCCACTAAAGTGCCCTAGAAATGCATACAACCTTCCGGTTTATACCACTTTACTCCAAGTTATTATTCTTCATGTTCAATCATGACTTAGCCCATTTTTCTTCATTTTTCAAATATTACGAGAGAAAATAAAAGTGAGGAAGATGAGAAGAGAAAATAACACCCAATTTTGCAATCAACTCTCGGATCTCACCGCTCACTCCCGAAAAAAGAAAAACTAGTGTTCCACCCAAATAGGGGAACGGCCGCACGAGCCCTAAAGGGACGGACGGTAAAACGCGGAACCGGCCTAGCCCAAAAAGAGACAAGAAAACACCAAAACGTTAGTAGCAATAGATAATCATAATAGTAAAAAAATTGATAATAGTAACGATAATAGCAATAATGTTAGAGTTAGGTATTAATAAAAATAGTAAAAAAAATCAATATAAACAAACAATAAAGTTTGTAACAATGGCAATGATAATGATAAAGTTAGTAACAATAATAATAATGTTAAGGTTAGTAGTACTTAAAAAAATAACAATAATAATGCTAAAGTTAGTAGTAATAATGTTAGTAAATGAAATTAAATAAACAATAACAATAATAATGCTAAAGTTAGTAGTAATAAAAAAATAATAAGAATAAATAAATAAATGGGTAGGAAAAAGAAAATAAAGAAATTAAGAAAGAAGAAAATGTCATGTGGGGGCATGCTTGATCATCATGAAATAAAGAAAGATAAAAGTAAAGAGAAAGAAAATGTAATCTCATTAAACTTAGTGGTAATAAGAAGAATTACCCTCTTATTTCTTGAGATGAAGATATTTTGACTAAGTTGAAAGAAAGCTTGGTTTGTTCAAGATTAGAAAAATTAGAAAGATTAACTTAAACTTAATCAACTTCCAATGAAGTTAATTTTTAGTTAATCAAGTAATTCCTTAGAAGATTAAAAAAAGGGAGAGAGGATTTTGAAGAAGATAGAGATTTTTCAAAAAACCAAGCCCCTCCACAAGTGATGAGAGGAGGTATTTATAAAATAAGTAAAGGGGATCATCCAAACCCTAAAAGTAATAATTAAATGGTAAACATTTAAATAAAATAAAATGTCAAAAAAAAGACAAAAAGGAGGAGTATGAGGAAGGAGCATAAACCATAGTGGAGTAGTAAAAAAGGACAACTATAGTGGAGTAGTAAAAAAGGACAAAAAAACCAATAAGGTTGGGTAAAAAAGGACAAAAATAATTATTTTTTTTAATTTTCTTTTGTTTTTTCTCTTTTTTATTCTTTTTATACTCTTTCTTCCTTTTTTGCTTTTTTCATACGCTTTTGGACCTTTTGGGTTCTTTTTTTTTTCTTTAGATAATGTATTTTAGGTCTTTTGGGCTCTTTTTTTGTCATAATTTGATTGTTATTTTTATATGTTATATATTAATGCTATTAATAAAATCTTAAATATATAAGGGTCAAAATTTGGTGTCTACGAGCTCACCGGCGTTAGTCAATAAAATATAATGTAGAATATACCTCCGGGCTTACCTTCCGTTGACAAGGTCGATTTCTTCATTAACCACACCGATTTCTTCCACTTTACCTTGTGGAGCACCCGATGACCCATTTGTAGACCCAACAAACACCCCATCATCCTTTTCAACTCCCACTACAACAGTAACCTTCACCAAGTCTCTCATCCCGAAGACTCCCACTAGAACCGTTAACCCTGTCATTCAAAGCTAAGTTACTACAACCCCAGTAGAGTATAAAGAGCCAGATTATACCCTTAGCCACAACCAATGCCCCTTTTACCATCTTCCAGCCACTATTGCCAAATTTAATTAGGTATCCCGACTCATCCAACTAACTTACCGAAATTAAATTTTTAGCCAACTCTGCGATATACCTAACCCCTTACAAATTCCAAAACCCCCACTTGAGGTTTTGATCATCACATCCCCTTTGCCTAGTATGTCCAAGATTTTCCCATTTGCCACAAACACTTCCCCAAAGTTTCCCGCAACAAAATTATGGAATAAAATTCTACTCGGACTCGGAATGAAATAAAGCACCCGAATCCACTACCCAAGACTCAATAGGATTTTCCGCACTAACCACAAGTGTATCACCTACATCTTCCATAGTATTTAAAGAATTCCGGTCATCAAACTTCTTAGGACACATTTTCTTAAAATGTCCCTTGTCCCCACAACCCCAACAAATAACCTCCCCGAATTTTGGGACCGACCCCTTACTTTGGATTTAGACCGACCGTTAGGGATTGCAGTGGATCTTGGACCCGACTCGGACCCGTCGGACCCGAGCCATTTAATCGGGTCCGGGTCTAAAAATTTAGACTCGATGGGTCCGGGTCTAACTATCCGGGTCCGGGTCCGGGTCTCAAAAATAAGACCCGGATCCGACCCGAGATCCGTTTAAGACCCGATCACTAATTTTATTTTTTTAAAAATTCTAACAGCAGATATTCATACAAATTTGGACCCGATGCAATTTGGAAACTCTTCCCACAATTTGTTGTTAAGCTTTGATGGACTTTGAACTTTAAGGTGTCAAACTTTGATGAACTTTGTGTTTAATATATTGGTGTATTTGGTTTGTATGAACTAAGTTTTTGGTTTGTACAATAGGTTGGTTGATAGATAGGTTAGTATAATACTAAAGAGGTTATATGTAATAAAATTACTTGTAAATTTATAATAATATTAAAATAGGGTACAAAATACCGATTTTTAAACTCGTTTATGATAAAAATATACTAGACCCATTTAAGACCCGTGGACCCGTGGACCCGTGGACCCGCTGGGTCCGAGTCCGAGTCCAAATTTTACAGACCTACCGGGTCCGGGTCAGGTTTGGGTCCAAGTTTAAAAAAGTTAAATGGGTTTGGGTCCAGTCGGACCCGACCAAGACCCGACCCATTGCCATCCCTACCGACCGTTTTCGCATGCTTCTCCATACCCCTTACATGAAAAGCATTTCCCAATGACTCCTCGATTTTTCTTGCGAATACTTTCACTCAAGATAACTTCTCGAACCTCATCATATTTTAATGCATTGGATCCCCTAGCACTACTAACACCCGACACTATGGTATCCCATGACTCGAGTAATAAAGATAGCAAAATTTAGGCCTTAACCTCATCCTCAAGATTGATTTTTACCGAAGTAAGATTAGAAATGATTATATTAAACTCATAAATATGATATGCTACACTAGTACCATGTACCATTTTTAATTCAAACAACCGATGTGTCGGTTATGCCTTATTCATCGCCAAAGTTTCTCGTACAAGTTGGACAACGCCGCCAACAGTCCCTTAAGCAAGTCCTTGACTTGCATTTTCCAAAATGAGAAATCCTTGCCATTGAACCTCTCAATTTTCACTTTTTACCTTCTATTTTTGTGAACTCTCAACCTCACATTGCTCCGATACCGCTTGTTAGGTTCGTAAAGCTCTCAACAATAAATTTAAGAACAAAAGAAATAACAACAATGAGACACGAGAACTTTTAACATGGAAAAATCCAAACCTAGAAAAAACCACGAACCGATGCATTAGAATACCGAATAGCTTTATAAGAATTTTCACTTAAACTCTCACTAGCTTATACATCTTACCCTTGCTATTATTGATCAACAATGGAGGTTTTACATCGATTAAATAGCTCGACCGAGTCATTACAAGAATTTACAAGCAACTAGCCAGGCATTAATACACAAGGAATCCAAAGCAAAACGGCCAAAATCGAAGGATTTTAATAGTTGGGCCGAAAAGCACCGTCACGGGCGTGCTAGGCATCGTGCATGACCGTGCTCGGTTCTTCCGGCCCAAGAATTGCATTTTCTTTGCATTTTCCTTGTCTCGTGCCCATATGGTCATGTCTGTGCCACCTTTCCTGTTACAATGCCATCTTCATTGCTTATAAAATTCAAGCCCAAATAACCCCATTAGGCTCCATAACCCAACAAGTGCTAGTTAAGGATTAAGTAACAAAATGTGCTTGGGGAAAGAGAGAGTCAAGTGCATGTCACTCATTTTATATCCTTCATCTCACTAGAAAATTTTGTACATTACCCATTCATTGTATCTACGTTCCATCCTCTAAGTTCTGCATAAGAATCAGGGGAGATATTATAAGAACAAAAATTCACGTCATGGTCAAAAGATTAGCAATGAGAGCACATGACATGAGTGAAGGAAGATTGATGATATGTATTCCCAAAATGATCAACACATAGAGATTGAGTGTGCAAATCAAAAGGTGATGAAGGGGAAGTACATACAAAAGTCTCACTAGCATGTTTATTTTTCCATTAAAATCGATCGAAACACCAAAAAAATCTCATAACTCATCAACATTTCAATGAACAAACATCACTATAACACATGGAATCAAACATTACAATTTTGAATTAGTTGTATGCATTAGTTGTTAATTGTTAGTTGTTTGTATTAATTGTTTGATTTAACTGTTTGCATTAGTTGTTCGTATAAAAAGTGTTTCGTAAATTAGATGTTTCATACAAAGTTGTTTCAAAAAATTCTATTTATATTCATAGCTCAATTTCACTATTTATTTCAAACATTACAGTTTTGATTATTGCATATATATTTATTTTTCTTCTCAATATGAATTAAGAATGATGTTATTTATATAAAATTACATTTATACCTCTATCCATGTCTAGTTGCAAAAATGTTTTGTTTATTATAGACTTAATTTAATTTTTAATAATATATTTAAAATTTATGTGGCCAATTATTTATTTATAATAGACTAATTAATACAAAATTATTTGTTAAATGTTGGAAAATATTATAATAACAAGAATCGCATCACATATCTCTTCCTAAAAAAGCTGTACAAAAACATTAAATCTTAACAATGAAAATTTGATGTAATTTTCAACTTTTTTAGGTTCTTAGAGAGAGAAAGCTGTAGAATCGCCATGGCGTGCAAGAAGAAACCTTCAAACCGTAAGGCCATAAGAGAGTCTTCAACGACGGTCGTGACACCACCTGCGAGTTGTTACACATGTGATTACTTTAATTGCACCTTCAGCAAGAGAGGTGGGGGATGGCAATGGAACAGTAGCCTCAGGTAAGATAGCATCTCAATCCATTTCTCCATTAGTGCATACTCTTTGTTAGAGTATAAACCTATTTCTGTACCTTTAATTATAAGCTTTAACTTTTGGTTAAATTGCTTCTTAAATACAATTTTCCTGAGAGAAATGTATCAGATTCAAATCCCAACAGCATCATATTTATTATTGCATAAGGTAAGGAAGAAATATTGATTATTACATAAAGTAAGGAGGAGCTTTTATTGTATCCATACTTCAAGTCCAAAGGATATTGGCGTGAGGGAGCTTGTTAGAGTATAAACCTATTCTTAAACCTTCAACCATAAGCTTAAGCTTTTGGTTGAGTTGGTTCGTGAACACTTTGAAAGTTGGGAATAAGGATGGCAATCCTCGGTTATGGTGGGTTGAGCAATTACAAGCTCTAGAGAATAATAGTTCAGCTTGTCCTCAAACAAATACTACGATTGACCTTGTTAGAGTACCAAATATTGGTGTGAAACATGATTTTATTCAGCTCATTGAACAACAGAGGCAATTACTACAGAAGATTGAGCACCTGATATTGCATCTAAAATTGAATATTGGAACTTTGCCCTGATTTGCAGAATACTGGGGGAAAACCCTCCATTGGCTGCAGCGGAGGGATTTTAGAGTAGAATATGGGGAAAAACTGTGATTGATAAGGTTATAAGGCAGGATAATGGGGTGGATCTTGTGAGATTTCATGGTCAATTAGATCAGGATAAAGTGATTCAATAAAATGTGTATTATTCTGATGAAAAACTATGATGGTTAAGATTTGGAATTTTGCTCTGATTATTCTGTCTTTATTTTACCCTTGAGGGTGGAGTTCCTAAGGGAATAAGATAAAGATAATTAAATCTAAGGAAGCATATGCAGACCTAGTATGATAGTGTCATTATGGATGGGAAAGTAACCATAAATGGGAGATACAATGCCACAATGGCTTATACAACCCTCCAGACTAATACACCCCAAGTTAGCTGGTAGAAACTGGCTTGGGATATATACAACAATCCAAAGAACTCTTTCTGCTTATGGATGCTGTTGAAAAGAAGGTTGCTGACCAGAGACAGAATGTCAAACTGAGTACAAGATACTGAAATCAAATGCACTTTTTGTGATGACAGAGAGACAATGGATCACATCTTCTTCTTTCATTGCGCAGGCAGTATTGAATGGTTTAACAATGATGGATGCTGCACTAGACTGGAGAATGATGGCTTAATGGGAAGAAATCAACTTGAGTACAACAAGCTAGATGCTTTTGGAGGGAAGCAACGCACAACCTAACAAATGATTGCACAAATTGGGAAGGAGTTAAGAATTCATCTTGCACATAGAAAAAACATATACAAGAGCATTGGTATGACATAATTTAGATAGTCACAGAAATATCTACTCAACTCTTTGGGTATACCGAAAGTATTTTGGTTAATGGTTAAAGTTCCTTATTTTACCCCAAGAAAAAATTGACTTAATTTTGTTAAAAATATTGGGTCAATAAGGCCAGTTTGGTGTAACCACCAAAAATTATTTCAAATAGCATTTTACAAATTAGTTTTTTAGGGCTAAAATTCTCTTTCGAAAAGCTAATTACCAAATAATCCAAATAACTTTTTAGCTAAAGTCAAACAGTTAATACTCCCAAAAAGTTGGTCGTGAAACAGGGCTTACGCCTTTTGGGTTTCTTTTACTAAATTGAATCACTTGATCCTATTTTTAGCTTTGAAGGCCATCAATGGTGGAGTCCAAAGTGCTGCTGCAGGTTCATCCTTGGTGTGATCTTGCGCTTTACAATCTCTGTATCTACGGATAAAGAATATGACTATTTTCCTCAGTATTACACTATCAAATCAATAAGTTGAAGTATTTAAAACTCCGATAATAATATATTCATATAGATTTCCATCAAAAAATATATTCATATAGATACCTAAATAAAAATGTTACAAACTTATTGAACAAATTTGTACAAATCATATAAGGACCAAATAAGATAATGTTTCCAACATAGAATTCAAACTTTTGGTCATACATTCTTGTCACTCGGGAAAAAAAAAATGGCAGACTTTTTTTTTCTTTGTTGTTGTTGGAAGATATAAAGGATTTATATTTAAGATTTATGTGAAGTTGGGCAAATATTTACGGTAGAAATTTTATTCAGTAAACTAAGTTACTCCTAATTAAGTCCATTGAAACATACAAATTGGATTATATAATTAGGTGAAACCTTTTTTTATAAGGTTTTTGGATTAAAATTGTCATAGACATTTCAACCTGAGAAAAGGAGAATTATTGTGCTATCCTCCACTAAATCGGTTACCCTTTCCTCAATTGACATTTTCTAAACTTAGCACATCATAAAACAACCGACCACCCTTGAACAGGCGTAATTTATGAAAAAAAAATACCCCTAAAGTACAATACATGATAAATCAACTTTATAATTTGATATATAAACGTCTAATACCCCTAAATTACGGTTTATTTTAATCCAAAACCCTTTCTATAGTGGTAAGTGTCGACCTATGTTAAGAATACCCAATTGGATTTAAAAGTGGACTCCCCATTATAATTTTTCTTTACACAAGGTAAAAAATTATCTACTCCTAAATACGAACGTAGCAATACTCACTTTGTGGTATAAATTAGGTGACACTGTTAAAAATATTCATGAGAGAAAAAACAAACATGGGCATTTGTTTGCGAAATGAACATGCGGTTAGAGTTATGCGTGGGACTGAGTGAGATATTAAGTGCTGTAATTGCTGTGGGCTTCCAGCAATTAATCTATGTGTGTGGAACCCTCTGTCATAAATACAGATTATACATCGAATATCAATAAATGAATCAAATTGAAATCTAAATTCAGTAAAATTTGGGGAGTGGAGTGGGCCAACATTCAGCTGAGAGGCGGCTTTTTAACATGGAAATCTGTCATTAAATGAGATTACATCATATCAGCCGCTTGATTCTGATCTCCTCAGCATGTTCATCCACTTAAGCCCATACATGTGCCACTTTCCTTTCTTCCAATCTTCCCTTTTTTTTTCCTTCTTTTTTTTTTATTTGGTTGGTTATGTAGATTATGTCCTTCTTAGAAGACTACTAGGTAAAGGATGCCTTCAAACTTTAATGTTTAGCCATGTGTCTCATATTTATCGAGTCGAGAGATTGTCATATAAGTGTAATGTTGGATAAAAATAAATTAAATTCTACAATAAGATAATCAAGGGAACTATTTTAATTCAATCTATACTCAAATTTTTCTATTAAAAAAATTTTACACCCAAATTTAAAAACAAGATTCTTTCAAATTATAAGAGCTTTCCTTACTGTTAAATACCTTATATATATATATATATATATATATATATATATATATATAAGGGCTTGAGGAGGCTCAATATATAAGCGCTACCAAAGTCTGACTTGAGTAAAGAAGATTACCTCCCAAGACCCATGAAGGGTCCAAGATTATCTCATTTATCTCTCCTAACGGGTTAACTCAAGTGTTGAAGGGGCCTTCCTCAGGTCAAACATGGGCTCGACTTTGATCATCGGTCAGTGTGAGGCGGGAATATGTCATCGACTTAGGATCCGATATGTCACCAACCGTAAGTTCGTGCTTTCTTAACAACTAGTGCAACAAAGCAAAATACCACCCAATATTTTTTTTTTGAATACTTCATTTTAATTTAAATTTTGATTTGATCAAGAATATAATTCCTTGTAAACCGTGAGTATTTAAGGAAAAACCTTCCATTAAATGTGCTTTCATGGAATCAAATTTGAATTCTTTGCATTACCGAAATGAGGCCCGTATTACATCAATTAACGCCTCATTAACTTGGTACTTCATTCTTAATTCCTATTACTTTTGGGTTGAACTTGTGCATAAGTAACTACCAGTTCCAATTGGAGCAATTTCCCAAAACAAAAATAATCGCAATCAAATTTGGCTAGCGGTTACGATGTTCGTTGAATCTTGCTTTAATACTGATCAAGACAGCAAATGCAACAATTTGTAAAGTAATTGTAAGGATTTCAACCATAGCATTTCTAGAGATTTTAATCAATGAGATCACATCACCTATAATAGTTGTGGGACAAGCTTAAAAATTGGGCTACACACTCTCATGGGCAAAGAGATCGGTCCCAAAAAGTTGTCATTTGGTCGTTTTCGTATATGAATTTATCCAATATTTGAGCTTGAATTAAATACATTATTTTGAAAGATACATTCAGGACGAGCTCAGTAATGTGTGTTTGTAACCCAAAGTGGGAGTATTAAGGCGATGGGACATGAACTCTACTAACTTGGTCAAATATGTGGTTAGGCTAATTTTTAGTCTCTTGTTTCCAGTTAAGATGGTTGTTATAGTGGCCTTATGATGACATCTACTATAACTTTTTGCGTTAATAAATAACTCTTTAATTTGAAATTTACGACGCAATAAATATGGATTGTATGTCGACACGTCCATGACTAGATACTTGCCTTAACGTAGATGTTAATTAATGATTTGACGAGCATACTGGTATGTCTTCTATGCTCAACTTGCTCAACCCCAGCTTTTATTAACTCTGTTCAAATGTTTATCCCCTTTTGGAGACAAATTCATGTGAAAATTGCTTATAAAAAGTCACAGCAGCAATCGACTACCGCTTGGGGACACAAACATTTGCGAATGATGGTGTTTGATATAATTCTTTACGGAAAATTATCGGCTTATGAAAAATAGAGCCCTTTTAAAATAGATTTTAGAAAATAGACTTGAATTTAATATATTAGTTAAGGTAAACAAATGCTAGACTATCCAAATAAATATTCACTACGTATTACAATACTTATCAGTTTTTGAGTGATGGAGAAAATATCAAGAAAAACATAAAATTTATTTTAAAAGATGAAATTGTCGCGAGATTTCATTGAAAATGAAAAAAGGAAAAAATTAATAAAGATAAAATTGATAAATTAATTATTAATATGTCATTAGATAATAAAGTAACACATATTGTAAAATAGAAAAACAGTTTATATAATATGTATTTTGAAACGAAACGAGTATAAGAATTAAATCACCTAGTATTATTTCATGTCTAAAATAACAAAACTATCGTACCCTCTATCGAATATTTTACCTCTTCTTACCTTGAAATATGGTGAGTTTTTTATTTATTTATTATCATTCTTAAGCTGATTATTATCCAAATACTAATTGAAGCTTTCCTTTTTATTAAGAGTTTTGTCAAATCTACAACTTTCTAGAAATCTTCATTCAACCTCTAGGTGATGCTTATCCCCCTAGTGTCGACCTAGCCCCATTCTAGGTTGTTGACGGGTGTGTTTGACGAGTAATTTTTGAGGTAGTGGTTAGTGTTTTGGAGAACGTAAAATATTACTTATCTAAAAATGTAAGAGTTCGGCAAAATAATATTTAACATAGTAATTAGAATTTCATATAGTGTTTTCGAAAAGCTACTTGAGCAACGTTTTCAAAAATACTACCTAGTGTTCACACATATATTTCCAAAATTCTCTTTTTTATTTTCTAAAAGTTTTTTATTAATTATGTCCTTTTAAGTCATTTTATGCAAATCTGCTACTTAAATAGCTACTTAAATCACTAGTTGAACATTTAACCACTAACCACTAGTCAATAACAGCTAAACGCTACTAAAACAGTTAACTACTACTAAAACAGCTAATTTCACCGAACACGACTTAAGTCTTTTCTTCAGTGCCAAGTTTCCCCTGTTTGCCATGGAGGTTGTGGATGTTGACTGCAAGAAACTTAAGTTGACTAATGAAGAAGACGAGATTGTAGTGGTGGAAGAGGAGGCGTCTGTTAAGAAAAAAGGAGATTGACCCAAGTCTACTGGGGAAGCTGTGAAGCTCTTAACCAGAATGTACAACCAAACCCAATACTATGTTTTTCAGGGTCGGTGCCTCAAGCTGTCTGAGCACAACACAGAATCATATATGATTGAGTCCAGCCTGAGCAAGCCATGCTCGGGCTTGGCCCAAGTCTATTAGACCCCCAGCTCACATGAATGTCAGGAATGATAATATCTGAAACAAATCAGTGTGCCTTCCAAGTTCCAACACTGGTTCAGAAAACAGAAGCCATGATAAATTCACAGGCTACAAGTTTTCTTCAGATTGTTTATATTCACTATATATTTATTCAGCATGGAAGACTGAGACATTTATAAATAGAGGAAGATCTCAGAAGTTTAAAAGTTCAGAAATATGCATAGAGAAAGACAGCCAACAGTTTTCCTCTCTCTCTCTCTCTCTCTCTCTCTCTCTCTACCCAAACTGGGAATATATGCTCTCAAATGATCCATACACAACACGAACCAGCTGAAGATGTTGAGACAGCTATGTTTTCAAGGAATTGACCGCTGGTAGAGAGGCAAAGCACCCAAGGCTTCACGCTCTTCTCTCTCCCGTTTTACCTTGCAAGAATTGCGATGCAGAAATTAGGAGACAGTAAGATAAATTTTCCCCTTCTTTCAGGTAAGCGAGGGTTTTTTAAAAAAAAAAAACAAATAATTAAAAAGCTCATACTACTGCTACTGCAACTACTACAACTACTATTACTACTACTACTGATTCAGATGAGAACTAAGTGTAGATCTCTACTGACAACTTTATAGAGACTTTAAGCTTAGACACTTAGCAGACACTTATTTAGGACAACCCAAGATAAATCAAATAACTAATCATATTGGCATTTAAAGCTCACTAAATGAAGAAATTGAAGAACCGAATCATATAACTCTAAGAGGCCTCATTTAAAAAAAAAACAAATTGGATATGCAAAATTCGGGTTTCAAGCCAAAAAGGAAATCTGCAATTTAGAGTCAAAATGTGCACTTCCAGTGAAATTCCTCATTGTAATCAAATGGCTCACTACCTGAGTAATTAATTTGCTTACCCATAGTCAACACAGGCAAATCAAATGGTGAACACTACCCACATAAGACCGAAGTAGTCAATCAAGTTGGGTGAGAGCAATCCCAAAAAAAAAAAAAAAAATACATGACATATGTTTGCGCTAAAGTAACAATAAACATGTTGGATCACTTGTAATAATGTGAAGTTTGTATCTAGGTGTCAACTAGCATAGTGGTAAAATTCTTTGGAAATTGTTGGTCAAATTCTTTGAAAGTTGTTGCCATGGATTTGGGTTCCAACCCCACCTACACCAGCCTTAGCGCCTTGTATGCACCCAAAAAATTGTCAAGTTTGTCTTTCTCCCAACAATATACAAGTTTCATGTCATGTTGAAATGTTGCGTCAAACTTTACCGGCTATAAAACTTAAATGGATGATGAGTTGTTGGACAAATTGGGTTCACCAAATTTCCTATATGCCATATAACTATGGGGCACAAACCTGTCCAGGTTTCATGAAATTTAGGATCATACAAAGTTTGCTGATTTGGATACTCAAAACCGAAATTATCCAATCCCAACCAAAAGTGCCTAGTGTCCACCAAAGAGAGTTTCCAAGACCAGTCATAAGATTCTCCAGTCTCACGTAGAACACAAATTGATCACTCAGGTCACAAATGTGTGTTCCTCGACTGCTTTAGATGACTATACTCCCTCAAACAAATAAGGGAACAAATGGAAGAGGTGGGTGCAGCATTATTCCTAAGATTCATGGGTATAGATGCAGAGACTGAAATGTGCAGAAACACTGAAACAGCATGTTGTACAGGATAAAACATAGTACACTATAATACAGTAAAACAACGTATCAAAAGACAGCTTTGAAAGTTTAAAACAATATTTATTTATAAACTGAAAATCCATCGCAATTTATAAACTGAAAATCCATGCAAATCAGCTGGCACTCATGAGAACATTATAATCTCAAGTCAATGCACTATATGACTTTCGTTTGAGCTCGGGGAGAGAGGGGTGAAGTTCCCGAGCTATGTGCACCATTTCTCTCAGTGAGGAATGCAAAGGAGAGGAAGGGAGAAACTCCCTTGCCCCCTTTAGTAGGATTGAACCGTGTACGTCTTTGTCGGAAGATGGGGCTAAGTCCCTAGACTATATCTCTATATTGATTTGATGCCATATCTAACTATGTTGACTATGCACGCAATTTCTCATTCTAGATACATATCAATACATATCAGCCAAGAATTCACGAGTGTCGTATTTTACACATATGGACTACAGATACGGATGTGACAACTTTCTACAAGCACCAGCCAGATCTCACTATTTAAACTAATACACAGGCATCAGTAGTTTGTGAAAGTTTATCTGACACTTACAAGGGTCAACATATCTTGAAGATAGCTCCTGAAAGGTGTCTGCATTGCCTGCATAGACAAAAAATACAAACATGAGCTGACATAAGAAACTGATGCAAGAAACCAAGATGAACATTGCCAATAGAAAATAGAAAGGGCTTATTGCGGGCCTTAAATTAGTGAGAGAAATTTCAGATTAAATCATTCATAAAGCATGAGAGGCATCAAGTTGTAAGATAAGGATCTATGAGCCACACCAATAAAATGCATAACATGATGAGAAACCGATTCTACAAAGAACATTGGTTCAACATACTCCCTAATCACACCATAATGCTTCTTCAAATTTAGGGAAGAGGTATCAAGTTATAAGATAAGGATTTATGAGCCACACCACCAATAAAATGCATACTGTGATGAGAAGCCGAACAAAGAACATTGGTTCAACATACTCCCTAATCACACCATAATGCTTCTGCAAATTTAGGTAAATACCAACAAAATGCAACTTTATTGAAAACATTTGTGCTAATTGGTTTGGAAAAATAATTCCAAAATACCAAAAAACAGTAACACATTTGAAGGTATCCGGAATGGTCTTGAAGCACCCAGAAAGCTATTAACAGTGTAACAAGACAACAATAAAATATTTCAATAAGCCCTGGAAATGTATATGAACATAACAACTTACTTAGCACCATCTCATAGATTTTTAAGTGTGATTCCAAAATGCCAGAAGAAGGCATTAAAGTGGTACACAATTTGCTCTTAACATGTTTAGAATATAACACATTTTAAGGAGACATTAATGGCACATAAACAACATCTGGCTATTACCTGGGGTTGTCCTGAAATCATCAATGGCCGTGGTTTATAACCTTAATTTGAGAGTTATAAGAGGCTCAGACAACTCTATTCCTCAAACCTCTACTGTCGTTCTAATGATCATCTAAATAGTTTCCGTGTACTTAGCCTTGCAGATTTGGAAGCATGATTCCAGAAGAAAAAGAATGCCCACTTAGTGGGGTATACAATAGCAATAAAATTCACCCAAGATACTTTGAGGGATCAAAAGAAACAATTAGTCATCAGTAGATAACCATAAGATATTGTTCCTCGAACAGCGAAAAGATCACATGCTATAGCCACTGTGCAGTGATCTTAGTTTAAAAAGCTTCAAGGCGCACAAAAGCGCAAAGGCCCAAGGCAAGGGCTTCGGGGTGAAAGCATGGACTTTCGGGAACACCGCTAACTTACTAAAAAGTACTAGAAAATCATTACCAAACTGATATCTTTTTTACGAATAAGTAAGATGAACTCAAATAAGCAACTAGATATCATTATAACTACAAAAATACGAACTGTGATAATACAATGAATTAGCAACGATGCTCACCAAAAAAGCAAGCAAAACAAAAAAGAAAAAATAGCACAAACACCACAAAATTTGATAGTTAAAGTAAATTGATAGAGTTTGAGACACAATCAACACAAAATCCATGCCCCACTGGCAGTTAAATATCCTCATACACAAGTAATCTTGCACAATTTCTCCAACTTGAGTGAAAATTTTGGATCTCTCATTATGAGACACACGAGGTGCAACTGCACCTTGGCTGAGGCGATTCTTCCCTAGGCTTTCCAGAAGGGCTGCGCTTGACCCCTTGTGATGTATCTAGCCTTGCAAAAGACCAAGTGCAGACAGTAACAAGCAACAAATAACTAGAAAACAGAAAGAAGAAGAAAGGGGCAGGTTGGATAGTCAAATGAGCCTTAGTTAATACAGAAACACCACAACCGGATTCACAAGGATTAATCTTGTTTGAGTTTGGATACAGATAAAACACCACTAAACTAAGCAAATAAGACCCAGATAGCACCACTTGAGGAGCCAACCTTAAGATTCAGAACTAGGATTTTGGTGAGAGTTTGAATCCACAAACTTTCTGATATTTTTGGCAAAGTTCAAAAGATGAGTTACAACTTGTGGGGAGGGCTATTTATATGCCTCAAATATCCCCTCAAATCCAGTAAAACATTACAAAAATGAAAAATAACCTCAGCTCAAAAGTTTTGAAACTGAAAATAAAATACAGGATTAAAAGACAAAAATAAGTACTAAAATAATACAACTTTAAAATAGCATAATATGATCTTGATCCCCTCAATTAGCTGCTTAAGCTAGCAAATGAGCTGTCTAACTCTTCATTGCTCATGTGCTTTCCTGAACTAGGCTTCGATGCAAGTTGCTTAAAAACTTGTTAGCCCCAAAACGAAAACTGCTGGCAGTGACAGCTTGGTTAATAGGTTGTTTCTTGGCTTCTTTGGCTGGATAAAAGGTGCCCTTGCAGCTCCTTGCTATCAACTTTGCTGCAGTGATTTGATAGATATTTACACACATTTCCATGGCCTAAAATCATGGAAAAACTGAGTGCAAATAAGGCACTCTCGGCGCTTCGGCACAGTAATGAAAACATATGCACCAAATCTTCTCCTGATGCTTCTTGAAGTCGGCAACTTGGTTTCTAAGTCAAAAACACATTAATCTTTAAGGGAGGAAAGGTGTGACACCCTCCTATTCCCCAGATCATTACACGTCGATGAATGGATGCATGAGATAGTTCACTGTCTGTTGTGCAGGTGTTGGTGACCACTGCCATGGCTTCCTTGATCTAAGGATGGCAATGGGACGGGTCGGGGCCGGCCCCTCCCCCATCCCCGCCCCGCTGCCTAAACTCAACCCCATCCCCGCTACGGGGAAGAAGTCTCTCTCCGGCCCCGACGGGTCCCCGATCCCCACGAACTAAACCAATTTTGATATTAAAAAAAAAAAAAGCAACCCTCTTTTCTTTGGGCTTTCACATCAATTCAGTGCAGAAATATACAATAAGATTGGATTTTTACAAATTGGAAAAATAAAATTAGATGAACCACATTTCTAAGCAATGTAAGAGTTGATGCTTCTAACGGTTTTGCAGACACATTGTGGAGGTTTCAGGGACGAATTCTGGCTCACTGATGGACGCCTTGGCTTGGCCACTGGGAATGTGAAAGAGTATGGAGACAAACTGTGGAGAGACGAGAGAGAGAGAGAGAGAGAGAGAGAGATTTTGAGATGGAACTCAAATCTTGGGAATGAGAGAGAGAGAGCGAGTGGAGAGAAGAGACGGCTGGAGAGTGTGGAGAGGAGAGAGGAAAGAAGCCTCAAATTTGAGTGAAGAGAACAAGGTGGAAATGGCTGGTATGGAGGAGGTTGATGCTAGCTTTTATATTTAGGGTTTGATAATAGACAATTACAAAAGTATCCTCATTAGTTTAAGTCAAAAGCCAAGGTCAAAAACATATTTAAAAAATGGGGGAACAAGGCGGGGAACGGGTGGATGAGGTTTTGTCCCCGTCCCCGCATCGTTCCCCGTTCGTGGCGTGGATTTTTCCCCATCTCGGGCAGGGCCTCGTCGGGGACGGGAATTCCCGCCCCATTGTCATCCTCACCTATCCCTAGGGATGGCAATGAGGCAGGTTCAGGTTGGGGTTGGAGTTAAGGCTCCCCACCCCCATCCTCGGTGCCCAATCCTTGCCCGTCCCCACCCCCATCCCCACTTCGGGGAAGAAGCTACTCCTCGGAAGCGAGTCGGTTCTTGGTCCGACTATATATGTTAAGCCAAGTTCAAAATTGACCAATTTGACACCCAAAAACTCAAATAAAATGCATAGTTCTCAAAAATTAATGTTTTTGACTTACAATTAAGGAAAAAATAGACCTAAAACATCATATCTCCACAAATCAGAAAAAAAAAAACAACCTGATTTAGCACTAGGTAGCGCCACTGTGCTGTTTACAAGGGAGGGGCGAAGCGGACATCTAGAAGTCTACTACTAGTGAAAGAGAGTGATGGATAATGAAGGTCTTGTAGGTTATCTTCAAATTCATTCTTCATGGAACTTCATAGTTCACAAATTAGTGAGAGCGGGGAGAGGAGAGACAAAGGAGAGAGGGTAAAGTATGGAGAAAGGGGGAAGAGAAAGGAGAGAGAGTGAGGGGGCACGGAAGAGGGGCCGAAGAGGACTAGACTACTCGTGAAGAAAGGGGCAGAGAGGAGAGAAGAAGGCAAGTAGGTTTTTATATTTAGGGTACAAGTAGGGTAAAATTCCCACAATGCCCTTTAAAAAAAAGGGGAACAGAATGAGGAACGGGAATAAAAATAATCCTTGTCCGGTGGGAATAAAGTTTTTCCCCCATCCCCGGGCTATTCCTGTTTGGGCAAGGGATTCTTCCCCACTTTGAGGTAGGGTTGTGAAAAAACTAGAACCGTGACACCGAACCACAAACCGGTTGAACCAAATTGTTTATCCGGTTCACCGAACCGACTAAATTTTCTTATTAACCAAATCGGTGAACCAATAGTAATATCCGGTTCAATTCTAGGTTGGGATTTTGAAACCAGCAATTAAACAAAATTGAACTGATAAGTTTTTTTAAAGAAATTTTAAAAATTATTATAGGACAATTTACTTATTTCAACAAAAAAAAATCACAAGATCTTGTTCTTATGCCTGCTGAGTAGTGACGTGCTAGTGCTATAGACCTAGTAAGTATCTCAAAGGCAAAGTGTAAGGTGAGTCCATCACGGCACCACCCCTCAAGTCCAATTTGTGATACAAAGAAGAGTACAATGCCACTACTTGGAGTAAGTATCCCAAACCCAAAAAAAGCATTCATCGCCTCCTCTTTGCATCAACCTCATACTTCCACCCAATCACAAATTGTTGGCGGTAACATTGAGTGACTTCTTTCTTCGGCTCCCGAAGTAGTATAAATTCACTAGACTAGGCCGAGTAGTGGTGGCGGCCTGGCTGGCCATAGTTACTTGGAACGCGCGGTACGTGGGACGAATTCGGGTACACAACACGCCACATAGGAGAGAATCGAAACGTGGGGACGGTTTTTATTTTTTATTTTTTTGGTGCTAAAGATATAACAAAAGTTATTGGATTTTTTCATTAAAGAAAAAATAGAGTTAAGTAATTATGTGATATAAAAGCCAAACAAAAGATAAACTCAGCTTATGATAAAAAGAATATGGGCCTTCTCCGATAGCCCATCCCCAACAACGACTTAAAAGATATGCTTAACAAAATCGGATATGCTTTAGACCAAGTCAAACCATCCTAAGCTTTGACCCTTTTGAAAAGAAAACCCTAATTGCTCCTCAATTAGTGGAGCCGCCGAAGAGAGAGGAGAGAGAGGAGAGAGAGAAAGAGAGGGCACTTCCCATTCATCTTCTACTCCTCGTTCGACTACTTCTTCCGCTTGGGAAACTAATTTGTTGGCACAAAGGTTCTTATACCGTGTTTCAATTCGTCTTCTACTCAATTAGTGGAGCCGCTGGAGAGAGAGGAAAGGTTCTTATACCGTGTTTCAATTCTCCTCCTCTCGCCTTCCCGATTTCCATGTGCACAAAGCGGTACGATCAAAGCCACAAATTTGTTGGCAACTCGAACCGAATCAATGCGCCCTGTTAGCAAGCAATACATAGGGGTGGGAGCAAATCCGATAACTATGGCCTGCCTGGTGTTGGGCAAAGTAAAACCCCCAAAATCACTAGTTAATTTTTTCGTTACTGGCTCCGGTTAACCGATGAACACAACCGAACCGGCTGCCTTATCCGGTTATCGTTCCGGTTCACATTTTCACAAATTATTAAATCCAATTACCCGGTTAAAAACCCGATCCAAATCGAACCGTGAACACCTACTTTAGGGAGGGTCGAGACCATCCCTATTGATATGTGAGGTCTTACATTAAGACCACGGGATTGGGTTGAACATGAGGGAGACTTTGATCCCCATCACCTTGCAAGGAACAAGGGTGGGCTTTGAGCTTTTGTGCGCTTAGGCGTTCCTTAAGGCACTTTTTAAACTAAGGTGGTGATCTCGACAAGGTCTAGCTATTGATCGAACATCCCAAATATCACCATGAGCAAATTAAACAAGCATGATGCTTCCTAGGCATCATCTTATAGGTTTTGAAGCATGATTCCAATACACAAAAAGTAAAGTAAAATAAAATAAAATAAAAACAAAAAGGCTAGTAGCATGGGAGATGAAGATGAAAGGAAGGAGTCCTAATAATCTTGGATATGGAAACTTAGTGTATTTTAATGGCATTTTTATGTTAATTTTGTATATGATAATATAGGGTATTTTCAAAAAGTCAAAATAGAGTTATTTAAGAGTATTTAGATGAAATTTAGTTTCCCATGCTTATTAGGAAGATGGTTTCCTATTTCTATTATGATTAGTATAAGGAAGGCTGAATACCTATAAAGGAGTTTATGAACCTTGTTAATTATCTTTTACCTATCATCGAATATTGAATACATTGAATTACTCGTTGCTAATAACGGAGATGCTTCTTTTCTCAGAGACAAGGATGCTTACTTTCCTATGCCCATTAGAATATGGTTTATGGTTTCCTGTTTCTATTAGGATTAGTATATTAGTTTAAGAAAGCGCACCCGGGCCCGTCTAGGCGCAAAAAGCCCGAGGCGCACACGTCCGGGCTTTTTGGGGGTCCAAGACAGATCCCTCCAAATAGCCCAAAAAGTGCACGCTTTTTGGGCTTTTTGCCGAGGCGCGCTTTGGCGAGCGGGCTTTCGGGTTAAAGTTACCGTTTGTTGATTTTAAAAAAAGAGAAAAGAAAAGAAGGCTTTCGGGTTAAAGTTCAGCATGCTAACTTACCGACCAACAAACCCTAGCTTCGTAAGACCTTCCTCCTTCATCATCCTCCTCGGCTCCATCCATCCAGGTGACTCCCTCTACATTTTCCGGCGCCGAACTTTGTGTTTTCCCGCGCTGATGTGGTCGTCGACTTCTTCTTCCGTTTCCTTTTTCATTTTCCTTTTCTTCTTCCGTTTTCCTCTTCCTTCTTCTCCTTCTTTTTCCTTCCTTTTTCTTCCTTTCTTCTTCCGTTTTCGGAAACCTCTTCCTTCTTCTTCTTCTTTTTTTCCTCTTCCTTCTTCTTCTTCTTTTTTTCCTCTTCCTTCTTCTACTCGTGCTCTTCTTTTTCTTTCTTTGGTTTCGGCTCTTCCTTCTTCTTCTTTTTCCCTCTTCCTTGTTCTTTCTCAGCTCTTTTCTTTCTCTGTTTGGGCTCTTACGGAAGTCTACTGTTAAGAGGCGGTGATCTTTCTCCTTTTTTTTAATCTTATGAGGCAGTGACTTAGTGGGTTTTTTATTTTTAATTTCTAATTGTCTAGTAAATTGTGTTATATTTTTGTGTTTCTTTTTTGTTCCAAGTGTTATATTTTAATTGTTTTTATTGTGACAATTGTTTATAGTGAATTGTGTTGATTCTCGTGAACGGAGGATTAACCCGGTTTTGGTTCGGGTTCAATCTCCTCCTCCGGGAGCTTAGTTGATGCTTAGTTGATTCTTAGTCGATCTTTGGGGACGCAGGCCTACAAACTACTTTCCTTTGTGTGTTATTTTCTATGAATATGCTTGCTTGTTTTGTTTTAGACTTCTAAGTGTGTGTTTTGAGATATTTGAATGTCGGATTGTGGTTCTTAAGACTATGTCGTGCATTTAGTAGGTAAAATGTTGTCTAAACATTGTTTTGTTGTGCTATCTTTCTTATTTCTCAAAAATATGAGTTGGACATAAATTTCAAGCATTTTTATGTAAAAGCGCACCTCGCTCCAAAAAGCTCACGCCTTCGCCTTGAAGCCCGCGCCCCAAGCTCCGGGACTCCGTGCGCTTTTTGCACCTTGCACTTTTTTAATCTAAGATTAGTATTAGGAAGGTCGACTACCTATAAATAAGGGGTTTACGAACCCTGTTAATTATCTTTTACCTATCATTGAATATTGAATACATTGAATTACTCGTGCTAAGCTCGGGGATGCTAATTTTCCTTTCTCTTCTTCTCTAAACCCTTTTTCTCTCTTTCTCCCTTCCCATTCTCTATCAACTTCAATCGAGCAAGCTCGTGATTCCTTAAAAACCTAATTCCACCCCAAATCTTTAAACCCCATACCAATTACACAGGGGTCCCATTGGCTTAATGGTCGCCGAGCTAGAAAATATAGGGTCGAAGCCCGTTATTTTCTTACCACATTCAGGACCCTTAATGGGCCACCAATTAAAAGATGACACACCCTTGGCCCGGACATAGTTACTAGATTTGCTCTCACCCTTGCATAGTGCGAACCGGTCGCGCGAGAAACAATCCATGGCTTTGAGCGTACCGCTTTGTGCACATGAAAATCAAGTACGAGAGGAAGAGGAGGAAGAGGAAGACAGAGAAGGAGGAGAGAAGGAGGAGAATTGAAACATGACATAAGAACCAGAGATTAATTAGTTTCCTCAAGCGGAAGTAGTCAAATGAGGAGTAGAAGACGCAGGGAAGTGCCTCTCCTCTCTCCCTCTCATCTCTTTCTCTCTCTCTAGTGGACTCCACTAATTGAGGAGCGAGCTGAGATTTTCTTTTCAAAAGGGTCGAAGCTTAGGGTGGTTTGACTCAATCTAAAGCATATCTAATTTTTGAAGCTGAAATTGGGGATGGGCTATCGGATAAGGCCCATATTCTTTTTATCATAGGATGAGTTTATCTTTTGTTTGGCTTGTATATCTCATAATTACTTAACTCTATTACTTTTTTTCTTTAATGAAAAAATCCAGTAGCTTTTGTTATATCTTTAGCACCCAACAAAAATAAAAAAATAAAAAACGTCCTTCGTTTTGGATTCTCTCCTAACTAGCGAATTGCGTAGTCGAATTCATCCCTTACCGGAGCGTACCGTGTTCCAGGTCACTATGGGGGTGGATCGAAAAAGTCTCGCCTGAAAGGACTGAAAGGCCCGAAAATACTTAGAAGTTAGGTTGCATTGTTTTGTGTCGGCGACTTCAATCGGTTCCGAACATTTGCTTATCAACGTTGAGTTTGATGCTTCAATATTTCTCCATTGATTTTTGATTTTTTAATTCTATTTTTTTTTTTGAGAGAGAGAAGGTTTAGATTTTGGTTTGATTTTCAATGAAGAAACCGTTGTCCTCGTCTTTGATTTTTTTCCATATAAAAAATTATTGTGATTGATATGTGCAATTTCGGTTGTGAAGGCAAGTTGTATATAATTGAAATTGTGTTGTCCTTGATTTTATGTGGAAATAGGGAGGAGCTGGTTTCCTTTCATTCTAGGTGAGGATTTGGGAAAGGTGAGAGAAGTTGGGGGAGGGGGTGGTTGAAGGAGATAGAGATGAGGAAGACGATGGTGTGGGCCTTAAGAGTGGGTCATTTGGGGCACAACACAAAGTGACCAACCCTGCCCATGTTTTCCTTTAACTGATCAGCCCGGCCCATTTGGTTAGTGGGCTGGCCTTAACCCAGCCCGACCCAGCCCATTACAAGGCAAGGCTCGATTGCAATCATTCAACAATCTGCTGTTGCTGCCATGAGCCCATTGCTGCTTGCATTCTTTTCACCTTGAATTTTGTCCTCCTACTGGCAGATTATTTTATGCTGGAAAGTTTATTTCCTCGCCTTTGCTACGTGTTCTCTAAATCAAGAATATTTATTTCAGCTGTGAATCTCATGTTTCATTGTCTTTGCACAAGTGACATTGGAATGGATTATGATGACCTACAATGCTCATTATATGTAATTATTCATCATCATTTCCATCCAATAACAAAGAAAGTTCTTGATGAAGTTTTCTCCTTGTATGGATATGTGACAGAGGTCATAAAATATACACGGTCATTTGATTTTCATGCTTGCGTTAAATTTACTCAAGGAGAGATGCAAGAACTTTTCATGAACTTCAAGGAATGTATATATCAATGATGATTGTAATTAGTTGGAATTATGGCCTGGCCACTCTAGAAACTTTCCTAGTTATGGAGCGTATAATGCCAATTTAGTTACTCGCATCTCCGAAATCTCGTAAAATTTGTCAAACTACCGCTAATGATCTTGATTGGAGGGATCCTAGTGTTGGTAATCCGCTTCCACAACCTCGAGAAGAGTGATAATGAAGAGGAAGTCATGACTAAATCTTATTTTGATGTGTTACATCATGATCCGAGAAAAGAATGGAAGAATTAAATAAATCAACCGAGGATGATTAAATCGTGAAATTCATGCTCCTTTTACTACCATAATTGAAAGATTGGATGCTAGGTGCGATTACCTAACAGAATCACCGAGGAAGACAAGAATGAAAAAATTGACTATTACCGAAGCTCAATCAAAAGGAATTGTTGAAGATATGCTAGTTAATGAAGAAATTAAAAAAAGTCCGACGATCTAAATTTGTGGACTCGGAAAAGGACACAACATATACTTCGAAGTTCCTACAAAAACTACTGAAGTTAACAATTTTACTAGAGAGATCGAAGTTTAGGATGTCAAATTTAGAACAATGCGGTTGAACAAGAATTAACATATAAGAATGTTCAATCTTTTGACTCTGTCATCGATTCCTATCTCTTTGTTGTTAAAGATCGACATCCGATTTTTTCAAGGGTGCTTCTCATAGAGAAAGTTTGAAGAGTTTTTGTTGTTTGTGCTTTGTACATATTGATGTTGGTTTTGTGCTTTAACTTTCTTATTCCACTTCATTATAAAACTCGAGGATGAGTTTTCAATCCAGGGAGAATGATGGAGATGAAAATAAAAAGGAAGGAGACCTAAAATACGGCGATTACGGAATAATTGTGAATATGGAAAATTAGTTTATTTTAATGGTATTTTTATGTCAATTCCGAAATGGTGATATAGGCTAGTTTAGATCAAAATAGAGTCATTTAAGAGTATTTAGATAAGATTTAGTTTCCTATTCTTGTTAGGAATATTATAATTTCTAATTTCTAGTAGGATTAGAATTAGAAGGTTGATTACCTATAAATAAGGCGCTTATGAACCTTGCTAATAATCATTTTACCTATCATTCAACATTGAATAATACATTGAAGTACTATTGCTAAGTGCAGGGATGTATATTTTCTCAGCACGAGGATGCCCATTTTCCTTTCTCTTCTCCTCTAAACCCTTTTTCTCTCTTTCTCCCTTCTCGTTCTCTATCAAGCATGGCACAATTTAGAGATAATAGAATGATCCTAAACCAATAGATTCATTAAAACTTTGCAGGGGTTAGAAAGAACATATAGCCACTCGTTTTGGAAATATGCTGATATTTCTCTCCAAATCTCGAAAACCACACATGACTTTCTTTCTAGGGATCTCTTGAGACACTTTGCACATTTGGCCTTACACCCTTCTTCAACACTAATCCTTGTAAAATGTTGGACAAGCATAATTTCTTCATTGGCACCATCTCGCAACTTCTCAAGCATTCCACTATTGAGACCATTCACCCCGAATCCCAAAAACTATGTAGAATAATTTTTTTCTCGGGGATTTTGTGCACCCTACCTCCAAAAGCCCTAAGACGCTCTAAAGATCCCTTTAAAAACAATGGACAAACATAATATCTTCAATGGTACCATCTTCTTCACCATGACACCAAAGTGCCCAAAAGGGGCGATGCAATTGCAAGCAATACACTCTAGGTCTTTTATAATGTTCCAAGAACACCCTAAAGCATATGAGAGGGTAGTAAGAGCAAATAATCACCATTAGATAATTTCTTGGATTACTCCAAAATAAAACCAGCAATCATGTATGGTAGACTTGGGTGTCCGAAATAGCTTTTACCATCATAATGCAAAAATGACTTAGGGATACCCCACATTATTTAGAAACTATTTTTAAGGGACTATATTATTAGAAAGGTTTTCAAAGTGAACTGTGACTATTAATAAGGTACTTACCGTTAAAAAGTTGTTTGGATCCCTTAAGTTTTATTGAGTTTACTAAATTACCCCCTTCCTCACCCTCTTCCTCGGGTTCCCTATCTCTCTCTCTCCATAAACGCATCTCTCTCTCTCTCTCTCTCTCTCTCTTCTCCTGCAAATTCAACCCCAATTTCTTAAATTGAAAACGTAAGAATCAAATTCAACCCCTTCTCCAATTACGGTGTCCCCACCTCTTCCACCGCCTCCACTTTTTCATCCACCCCCATCTCGCCCGACGATGATGGCACCTTCGTCACACGCGCCGCCGGACAAGCCCGAACTCTATTCTCCTATCGGCGCCCATGGAAGGAGTTCCTCTCTCTCCCGCTTCTCCCTCCCCGCCTCCTACTCCAAAGCCATAGCCGGAATCCGCCGCAACGTTAACTACTTCCGCTTCAACTACGCCCTTGTCGTCCTCATCATCGTATTCCTCTTTCTCCTCTCGGCACCCCATCTCCATGATTGTCTTCCTCGCCATCTTCGTCCTTCCGGGTTTTCCTCTCGCTTCTTCGAGACGAGCCGATCGTGCTCTTCCGTCTCTTCAGGCACACGGTGGATGATCTATTGGTGTTGCTTTTGCTTGGCATATTGACGATTTCGTTGGCGGTTGCTCCGGTGGTGATTAGATTACACGTGACATTTAGGAGCATTGACAACTTGTTCTTGAGCGAAGACGACACAGTTGAAGGTGGATTGGCTTCAGCTTGTTCGTCGACCTTGAGACCCACTTACAAGGGGTTACCTAATTTGTTTAGGGTTTAAGGAGTGTAAATTTCATGGATTGTCCGAATAGGGAGAGAGAGAGGGGGTGATTGTATTGTATTGAAGTTGATAAAGGTACAATGAAATTCCGTGAGAAATGGGAAAAATGTCGGTTGTATGATTTGGAACAACTCGCTTTATCATTAGTCGCTTTCTTAAGTAGTGGCATTCACCTTTGCAAATCAAACACAGTGGTTGTAGCGTACTATGTCTTCCCCTAAGAAGAATATAGTCCGAAGTAGAAACAAGTATTTCTCCAATTAGTTTATGTGATGTACAACAAATTTCTACACCCAATTTAGATTCATAAGACAGAAGGCCATCGTTTGATGCCCGTCGATCAAGATATCAAGCACGGCAAGCCCTAAGCTTTGTTGTATGTGTATGATTGCAGCTTTTGTGTTAATGAGATTTTTGAGTATGAGATTTTTTAGTTCCATCCTTGTTCTGCTATGAAAACATTACTTTACAACACATTTGTTTAGTTTCTTCTCTTTGTATGACTACAGCTTTTGTGTTATGAGATTTTTGGTGAGGGAGAGGAAGAGGGGGTTGAGTTTGATGCTTTTGTTTTCAATTTAAGAAATTGGTGGTTGAATTTGCAGAGGAGGAGAGAGAGAGAGATAGGGAACCCGAGGAAGAGGGTGAGGGAGGGGGTAATTTAGTAAATTCAATAAAATTTAACAGACTCCAAACTACTTTTTAACACCAAGTACCCCATTAATAGTTACAATGAAATGTAGATCACTTAGAAAACCTTTCTAATAATGTAGTCCCCTAAAAATAGTTTCCAAATAATGAGGAGTACCCCTAAGTCGTTTTTTTATCATAATAGCTTCACTCAACCATTTCGTAGATTTAAAGCGAATTCCCATATGCCACAAAAACAAACATTGTCATGGCATATAGTATTCTTTAGGATACCCAAAATGGACCTTAGATGCAGCCTTACTATCCCTCCAAGAGAGGGTTTAAAGCATGCCGCAATGTGGAATATGTATTACGATCGGGACATTATCATAGCTTGTAGCTAAGTTTAAAAAGGTGTACCCAACCACAGAGGGCTTAAAGCATGCATGCCTTAGGTAATCCTCAAATTAGGTGAAATGCAAAGTGCATCACCACCTCAAGAAGTTTTTTCAGTTCTTGAGGAGCAAAGTGATGGAGGAGCAAAAAGAAGGTTCTTGTCCATAGAAAAGACAGAGTTTTAGTCATATAATGGTAGTTCAAGCAGTTTATCTACGAGTGTGTGAAAATAAGAACACTCAATATTCCAATTTTTAAGTATAACTTCGAGGGGGCGCGGCGCTGAAGATGAATGGGTGTGACTTGATCTAAAGATTAAGCCACCAATCAAGCCTAAGACTTCACCAATCAGGTTATTGAAGGCATTGCCACCCTCAACTTACATAAAGAAATCACTCGAACTTCTACTACTCACGAGATAAAAAGAAGGTCATGTTTAGATTAAATTTTCGGCACAAAGCCTTTCATCATCAAAATCCACAACCTAGGGGCTGTGTTTTACAATCCAAAGGGTCCCCAAAAGCTCATACATACAACAAGAAAAAGACAACTACTACGTAACCCAAATACAAGAACAAAAGCAAAGGACAATGATAGTTGTCGTCTCTTTTAATACAACTGCCCTAACTTCCATTCCTAAATTCCAACAGTCATGTCTTCTTCATTTCTTGTCCAAATGAGGTGCTTCAAAAAGGAGGGGAAATTTAGAACTGCATTTTAGCTCTCTGTAATTGACAGGAGAAAACCAATTGTCCCAAGGAGAGCTTAGTGTTCAAAGTTGACAGGTCCAAACTGTTACTATTATCACCTTCACTTCCAAATGAGGTGATTCCAGATAGGGGATGGGGAAGCTTTAAAATGTCTATTTTTAGCTTCCACCAGTTGGACCACAAGAGGCAATAACTCCAAAAAGAACAAGATGTTAAAAGTTGACTGGTCTAGCATGTAACCCTTTAGGATCTTGGCAACTTTTTGGCTGACTTAAGCTTGTATTGTGCTGCTACCTTTTGCATAGCCTTAAATTTAACTACCTTGGGATCTCCAGAAGCTAGACATTCAACACTAGGTTCACCAGCGACTTTACTCGGACTTTGCCAAGGGGGTAAGTCACCCCAGGTTTGAAAAACATCAAATTGCCAGAGAAGATCAGTGAAAAAAACTCAGTAGAATTGGAGGAGCGAGAAAAATTCGGCATCAGTGAGAGCAAAGAAAGTAGCCAGCACTGCAGGTGGGCGAGAAACAGGAGTGGGATTTGGTGAAAATAATCGTCATTTTGCTTATAAAACAGGCATAAAACTGCGTAACTCAATGTTTGCATCCATAACTTAATCGTGACCAAACTTACAATATAGTTTTACCTTATCTTGTCACCAATAGGGCAATATATAGTCTAAAGTATATAGACAACTAGTAATCAAAGCAACACGGAAAAAACATCGTCACTGGTGAGGGCTTCAACTGCATCCCTCTTATAAATTCTTGGCACAATTAAGACCACCCTAGGCTTGCAATTTGACGAGCTCATGAAATAATCTAGTTTTTCCGTAAAAATCAAGCACTGACATTTTTGAATTTTATGGCCTCTTATAGGGTGTAGCGCACTTCAGAAGTCGACTAAGGCACTAATTTTATCCAAATTTTATTTACAAACTAATAATAACATCTCAATCGATAACTCTTGATATAAAATTAATTAAGATTATCGAGTAAACACCCAGTGTACAATTCATCAAGCTCAACAAAATCATCAGCAGAATCAGGCATCAACGGCATTTTCAGGTGCAAAGTAGGAATTTGAAGCAGATTATTACAAACACATAGAAAGCAAACCTGGAGATCTTCCGGGAGGTACTCGTGCTTCATAGAGAGGTCGATGGCGCGCTTGAGACGCTGGTTGCGAGCGTCAACAATCTCGCGAGGCAAACGGTTAAGGGCTTCCTTGATGTCCAGATCTTCCAGTGGATCATACAAATCGTCGAACCTCAGACCTAAGCAAAGCCACATACGACACCATAAACCAATCAATCAATACAAATGAATCCACCAAAGGAGGAAGATAGAGAGAGAGAGCGAGAGGGAGAGAGAAAGGTACCGTATTTGCGGAGGCGTTTGTCAAGGGCACTCTTGTGCATAGCGGCTAAGAAGTTCTTCTTGGGGTCCAGAAGCCATTTCAAAAACGAGGAGGACGATTTCGAGACCGCCATTGTTGAATTTCCTCTCTCTCTCTCTCTCTCTCTCTCTCTCTCTCTCTCCCCACTATGCAATTCTTCCACCCTAAATTGTTAAATTGCCAATAGCAGCCACAACTTCCGACTACTTTCTGGAATTATCGACTTTTTTGGTTCAGTTGGAGACTGGCCTATTGTCTTTCCAATTAGCTTGGGCTTGGGCTTGGGCTTGGGCTTGGGCTTCTGTGACCCGAGTCCAGCGTAGATTATTTATAGCTTTGTTCTTTTTAACACAAAATAAGCTGGTCGGAAAAAATTGGGAGGAATGAAAAAAAGATATGGAAGAAGTTGAGAATACTTGGTAGGAAATGAAATCAGTTGAATTAAGATGAAAAAATTAACCAAGAGGGTTGGAAAAAGTTGTTAAGGAATTATAATGAGTTGGAAGAAATTTAAGGAACGGAAATTAATTGAAAGGTTTTGGATGTAAAGTTATAAGTATCGTACTACGTATCACCATGGTAATTAAACTCATTACCCAACTCTTCGGTCCTGTAATTTCACAACCTGAAAATCCTCCGTTGACCTAATTCTTACTTAGATTTTAAGATAATTAGATCGTATCATTGTTCCTTAGCCAATGGAAGCCTCCAATGTCATTCTCCTTGATTTTCTCCAATGCTTCTTGAATAGATATGCATTGTATGCATTGGCAACAAGGTAACAAAAAGGCAAAAAACCATGCACCTCGCAAAAAAAAAAAAAATTTAGTTGCATGCTTTAATTAGCTCGGATACATGACACAAATTTTTCAAAAGGAAAAAACACAACTATGCAACAAGCATACCGGGATACTTAGAGGCAAAGTTCTTATAGAAATGCAACAGTCAAATCCTTTTAGGGGATCTTGACATCACATTTTATAAAGCAACTATAATCTCTTACAAATGAAAAAAAAAAAAAACCTCTTATTATTATACTCGAGAGGACCACATTAAACAAAGAATTGATTTAGTTAGAGACAAATAAATGTAATACCTTGTGTCTGTCTAAAATAATGGTGTACTTTATGATGCCATCCAATGCTCCAAAAGTGTTAGCACGACCGTAAACGAAAAAGGACAATTCCTTTTCATTCTTATTGTTGCCATCCATCCTCATTGCAAGTCAACAACCGTATGCCCTAATATGGTCATTTTAAGTGGCACACATCAATACTAATGAGTAGCTTACAGTGCTCTTTGAATGTTGCTATGACTAAACCAATACAAATTAGACACCTCTTAAAAGTTTGGTTCATGGCCTTGATCAATCCTCTTAATGAAGCACAATGACTTAGGATTCCTCTTGAATTCTTGCATGTACCGTGGAGAAACATTGAATCTCTAATCATGTTTGTTTTCAACTATTTCCTTCATCAATTTTATTCGCAATTCAGCCTAAAATTTCTCATCAGAATAGGGATGAACCAATGACTCCACATTAAATTCATGCAACCCCACCAAGTCAACCCTCATAATTCTTACATCAGGATTTTGGCTATGAGTAGCTACAGGTTTGGGCCATTATTATGGTTTTTGGGATGTCCTTTGGATTTTCTGAGTAACCGACAAACTTTTGGGACTCATAAAAGGGCTTTCGAAACTATTATGGGGTCTTCTAGTGTTGGAAATTGGTTGGTGTAGGTTAAGGGCTAATTTGATTGGGCTAGGATAGGTTAAGGGCTATTTTGAGTTGGCTGATAATGTATATATCGCTTCCGAGCATGTTTGGTTGGATTTAATCAAAGTGGTAACGTAATCAAAGTAGTGATGGTCATTACATTACCATATTTGGTTACAACTCGTAATGCAATCAAAATTGCATTGTAATCACATTAACCTTTACTTATGCAATTACAATTACTTAGACATTTACTAAACAATCATGATTACATCCATCTTTGTGATCAAATTTTAATACACTTCCAATAATTCTCTCTCTCTCCCCTCTTTCTATTTCATATCATTTTTCTCTCTCCTCCTTGGCAAGTAAAAATTCATCCATTTAACAAGAAACTTGATTTTCTTTCTTCTATTTTCTTAATATACGATATGATCGGTTGGTCATTAAGAGAAAAATTCAACTTTAATATTTTAGATTCAAAATTTAACTATTCAATTTAAAAGATAAAAGAAGCTTAAATTAAAATTTTTAGATCAAAATTTTTTTACTTGTTAACATTGATTTTTAATTCAATAAATATTTTATCATCAATAAAATAATTTCGGATGATATTTTTTATCAATGAAAAAATTTAAAACTTAATTATATGATAGAAGAGATTTAAAAAATCTCAAATATAAATTTAGAGTTTAAAATTTTGTTATTTTGATAACATTTATCTTCACCACGACAAACATTTATCTCTACTAGAATAATTCAATTGATCTTTTTGCCACCAAAAAATTTAAAATTATAAAATATGATAGAAAAGATTTTAAAAAATCTCAAATATGATTTCAAATTTAAAATATTTTCATGTGGATAACATTTATCTCTATTACGATATTTATTGTCATTAGAATAATATAGTTGATATTTGTCATAAAAGAAATAAAACTTGATTATGTAAATCAAATTTTTATTTAGATAACATTTATCTCCACTACAATAATTTAATTACTATTTTTTGTCATTGAAATAATCCATTACCTTTGTGATTACATTTACTTTTTATATAACCAAACATGATAATGTAATTATTATCCCATTACATTCCATACGTAATTACATTACATATTTGATTACATTACACCCTCATTACATTATATTCAACCAAATGCCATATTTGGGTTATGACAAGGTTAGGGGAAGTTTGGGCTTCAATCGAATACATGTTCGCACTTTGTTTGGGCTTACTTGAGATTTTTGGACCCTCCTTTATCGTATTTGGTCTTAAGTCTTCTAACTGGCAACTTAGTGGCATATTGTGTTGGACATGTTTTGTTTGAATTTTGGGTTGGCCACTATATAAGACTCTATAACAGTTTCATACGTTGGGGGTCACTATCAAGTCATTAGCCCATACCCCAACTTGCTCATTATGGGTTCATTTTTAAGCTAAGAATTGACATTTTTCATTTCTATTAGCTTGTCTAAACTATTAACAGTCTTTTGCAAATTACTTGTGTATGAAAGCTTAGCCATATATAAAATGATTTTTTTTTTTTTTTGCCTTTCCCCAAACCTTTGTAAACTCATCTCAATCACCATCCTTCCTAAGAGACCACTTTTGCTTCTCTCTTCCAGAGGATGACATGAAAATTCAGGAAACTTGTAGAACCTCTCCTCCTCTTCCCTAACAACGTTTTTAATTTCCCTAAACAGGACAATTATTTTGATATATATCCCAATTGAATTTTAGAAATAAGATGTTCTCTTTAAAATGACACACAAAAGTTCTAGTATTCTAATCATTACAACAAATACAAAAAACACACAATCTATAACCCGAATTTAACTTTCACAAATACACAACAAAGCCTCATATAAACAACCTCTAAGATTACATTTTTAAGTAATTTTCATATTATACAAACTCATAAAATGAAATCTTTCATAATTTTGACTATCAAAACTACTACATAAATCATTTTCCATAAAAATATACTTTATACTTAAATGTCAGACAATTTCAACAACATTCCCTATTTTACTATTAGTCGTTAGCTATTTGTATTAATTATTAACTCGTTAATTGTTTGTATTAGATGTTTGAGGAAAATGTGTTTGATAAAATTAGTTGTTTCTAACAAAGCTATTTGCTAAAATTTTATTTACGCCCACAACTCAATTGGATTAACTGTTTTATACATTATAATTATTTTATTCCATATTCATATTTCTTCTTAACATTAATTAAGAATTATGTGATGATATATAAAATTATATTTATACCTTTTGCACAATTTTAATTATGTATATCTTTTTGAAGTTCATTTTTAAAAGTATATTTGACATTTATGTGACAAAATTATTTATTTATTATGATATACTAAATTATTAGTTAAAATATAGAAATATTAAAATAAAAAATATCAACTTAAATATTTATAATCATCCTCTACTATTGTTCCAAAAGTGGAAAAAATATGAACTAAAAAAATCTTACACATAAGCGTAATTTCAATGGGAATTAGCATAATTTCAATAAAAATTAGCATAATTTCACCAAAACGTGAAGGGTACTATAGTAACTTCAAACATTGATTGTAATAAACTCTTTCAAAAGCTCTTGCAAAAAGTTTTTTATAGAAGAGTTTTTGGGTAAAAAGTCATTCCAAAAACTATTTATCGAATAATCCAATTAACTTTTTGACCAAGTCAAATAGTTAAAAAGGATTTTTGCGGGCAAAAACTCTTTACCAAACACCCCTAAATTTAGTACCAGAACCCTTAATTTCAATTCTTCCAATCATATTATTTAAAAATCATATTACACCATTAAATAATCAACTTTTATGAACCCTAATTTCGATTTTAAGTAACAAATTCCAACATGATAATCAAGAACGAGAACTCACCCATTCATAATCAACTTCACAAAAGCAAAAACAAACGAAGTACTAACAATTTTGTCGTCCGTAACTTGCTTCATCAAATATCCCAATCTTCACTTTCTTCTTGCGCTCGGTCGATGGATTCTTCGAAGAGAATAGAGAAGCTTTAGAGGAGCTAAAGAGATAGAAATAAAGTTGTGTTTTCAAAAATGAGCGAGCATGCTTCGATCTTGAGGGTTGTGCAAAAAAATGGGAACCGTGAAATCGAACCGTGAATTGGCCAAACTAAATCGTTTTTCCGGTTAACTCGAATTAGTTAAATTTTTCGATTAATCGAATCGATGAATCGATAGCTTATCCGGTTTGGAATTTGGAAACCGATAGTTTACCGAACCGAACGGATAATAAGTTTTTTTTAGATAAGTTTCAAATTATATTATATAAAATTTTATTTATTTTCAAAAAAAATTTCTTGCATTTTTCTTATAACTAGTCTGGACTCGTGCTATGCACGGAGTAATGTAATAAATCTTAAAATATTTATAAAAATATTTACGGTAATAAAAATAGTAACGTTATAAATACATGTGTTTGTAAAAATACTATCTTAAAATGTTTAAAATAGTAGGGAGTAAATATTAGGATGTCGCCGATTAAATAGCCTCATTCTTGTATTATGTCGAGCAAGTTTTGTTCGAAAGTTATTCCTAATGTCATCCACACTTTCGGATGGAGCTTCAATAACTACGTTTGAAAAAAGATATATTTCCACAATAATTTAGACTATAATTTTCATAGTTCAGTCAAGTATAAATTATTATTTTTTTAAATGTTTAAAATATACTATATTTTATATTGTTTTAATTTTATGAAGGAGGTATGTGGTTCAATTTTAATTGTATTATATTATATTCCATATTATTTTAGTTTTAGGAAGGAAATATGTGGTTTAATTTTAATTGTAGTATATTAAGTTTAATTTTTTTATAGTACGTTTGAAAAAAGATATATTTTCACAATAATGTAGACAATAATTTTCATAATTCAGTCAAGTATAAATTACTATTTTTTTAAAATGTTTAAAATATACTATATTTCATATTGTTTTAATTTTATGAAGGAGATATGTGGTTCAATTATAATTGTACTATATTCCATATTGTTTTAGTTTTAGGAAGGAAATATATGGTTCAGTTTTAATTGTACTATATTAAGTTTAAATTTTTATAGTATATGTAAAAATATAATACTCGTGCTTAACAATATATTATTATGTGCATCGTTTATGCATTAATGTTTCGTATTTTTATAATTTGAAAATGATATATGTCGTTCAAAATCAAATGTATATATTATTTTTAATTTTTTATAATATGTAAAAATATGAATGAGCTTAAGCACATATTATTTTTTAAAAGTTACACCGTGCTATGCACATAGAAATATAATAATTTTTAAAAAGCACATATGCTATAATATTTCATATTTTTTATAGTCCTAGTAAGGAAATATGCAGATAAAAATTAAAGGTACACATTAACTTTAAATTAGTTATAGAGGATTAAAAGAAATACGATACAGACGTTAAGTAATATTTTTTTATTAATTTCCTATTGGAGTGGAATTTAATATTTATAATAAAAAAAATAAAAAATAAAAAAAATGATAAAAAATTAATATAATTATAAAATAATAAGGCATGGTCATATTCAATGTAAATTAGGGTGCATAACAACATAATTTAATATATCAAACAAATTTATTAAAAAATATAAAATATAAAATATTTTAAATAAAGAGATTGAAAAAATTAATACATATATACATATAATAACGTATAAATGATGAACTTAAGATAAAAAAGAAAATGTGAATTTAAAACGTGTGAAATCAAAATAAAACTTTAAAAGAAAGTTGAATTCAAGTACCTCCAATAATGCTTGGAAATGATAGAACGAGACCTAATCAAAATTTTAAAAACAAATTTATACTTAAGTCAAAAATTTCTGTTCAAATTATAGAATTAGAAAGAGTTGTACTCATTCATTTGATCAACTCTAATTCTTTATCACGCAAAGAAAAGAGCATAACGACATTAAAAAACAAAAATCGATAACATCAAAGGATCAATTATAGTTCTTAATTCATAAATAACTTTAAATTGCTAGACAACTATTCCAAATAATAACTTTAAGTTGAAGCTCATTTGTTATTATACATTGTACAAATTACTATTATAGACTTAAGTTAAATATAATAACTCGAATATTACATCAAGGAGCAAGGTAGTATTCTTAATTCATAAAAAAAGGTGTAATTTCTATCTTTACGTTTCATACTACAATGTTTAAGTTAATTTCATCTCTTTATCCGCCGGATCCTGAAACCATTTTCTCTTTCCTATTCTTGGTTGGAACATTGAAGTGGGTTAGACCCATCCCAAATTTAATTGGGATCTTTCCCTTGTTGCATAGCCTAATACAAGAAGAAATATGATATTAGTAATGATTAATCACCAAAATCCACCCAAAATCAAACAACATTACAAATTGGATATGCATATTTTTGGAGCACATGAACAACAACAACTACAATAATTGTGGATGGATTAAACACCAGAATTTCTTTAAGAATACTATATTAATTACTTTAAAGGACCCCTTCCAAGCCAACACATATTGTCCTGTACATTTACCATCACCGATAAAAACCAACAAATTCCATCTCCTAGTTACACATACAAGCACATAGTATACAAGAACCACCCCCAACCCCTGTTTTGCAAATTATCCCTTGTCAATATAGCGGACCAAAGACTAAACTCCAAACTCGTGACTTTTACCCCATGGATACACCAATTCTACGAAACGGTATTCGGATGCGGACATCATCAATTTAGTTATCTTTAAAAAATCTCATCACCTAGAGTAATCTAGGGTCAATAAGAAACTTACTACCGGAATTTTGAAGGAAGCAAGCATCGGCGAATAAAGAGGACAACCAACTTTCAAATAATCGATGTCATAAGAGAACACATCTCATTTTATAAAGCATCCCGAGCAATTATGATATGGCGAGCAAGCAGCACCTAACAAACCCCCTTCATAGTGGGGAAAACGAGGTTATTTTTAGCAAGCTTTCAATTGCCATGAAAAGTTTCATTTCACACATCCTACTACAAACCGATATGAGATCCCGGTTCCTCTTGTCAAATACAACTTATAATAATTGATTATTACAAACTTCATAAAATGTTGCAATAATGCACCACCAAGGATAGTTCTCAATTATAATCATTAGGAATGCTAAAAATCAAAGCTTTCATGAAATATAATGCATGATTATCTCCAAGGAGGGGGAAGGGAATGAAGGAACTGGGGAGTGCATTCAAGTATATTCAGAGTACGTAAACAAAGGGCAAACGCAAAATTGACCCTGGATAGACCCCAAAAGGGGAGCAAAAGTAAAGGTGAAGAATAACAAAGATTCACAATGAAAGGGAAATACCAAATTCACACAAACAATTCGTCGAACACCGGCGAGCGAGAGGACAAAACAGTTCCTAACACCCACTAAACGTACAAAAGTTTAAAAACCCATAATATAAAATACCTAAAAACTAACAGAAAAGTATGCTCAAGCAAATTATGCATCTAACCGCACGGATCCAACCAAGCACAACAGAAATTCCAAGCAATTCAAGTACGATAAACGTAATCCCGACCTAAAAAGTGAGTTGTATAACAAAAATACCAAATAGAAGGGAAATCTACAATTTCACGAATCACTAATGAAATACCCATCCAAGTCATAATAATCAAAAAAATCTAATTAGTCCAGTTGTGACAATTTCAGGGGCAATAGGGGGATATACAGCATTGCAAGCATATACTGAAGCCTTCATCAACACCTAAAATTATGTATGAGACTGGAGAAAATATAGTCAATTATCAATAATAACATATTAGACAATGTTTCCATAAGAAATAGGCTTCCCGTACTAATCATTCTCCGTTGGAATAGGACTTGTGGTGCTGTCGCCTGTGGGAAATGGGTTTGTTGCAAGACAAAGCTCGGTGATATTCTCACATGCTTATAGTTGAAAAATCATTAGGATGACTTGGATATCAAGATTATGGAGGAGAAACATAGGCATAAGAAAAGAGAAAGTCTTTGCTTCGGATTTTGTAGTCTTTCATAAACATCCCCTCTGCTTGGTATTCCCTGTTTCGATGGAATCATATTATTGGTAGTTTAAAAACAAATAATTTTCTTGCGTTTCCTCCATCTTTGATTGACAGTGCTATATTGTCTTGGGTTAGAGGTGAGCTGCCACCTTCAAATTGACTTGAGGAGCAAGATGCTTTATGATGAAATGTAAATTAGGATATGGATAGATGGACAAACAGCTTGGCTTTTAGCATATATATATATATATATATATATATATATATATATATATATATATATATATATATATATATATAATTCCATCTCCTTGCAAGTTAGCCATTGTCAATTGGTTCAAAACCTTACATGGGGCTCTTATGTAGTTATGTGGTCGGTTATGTTAAATCTTTTGCATAACTATTAACTATAGTAGTTTGCTTTTGATTTTTCCCACCATTCAAAATAATCAAGCTGTTCAGCATATATCTTTGCCTAGTGAGGGAGTCCACCTTTGCCTCTTGTTCAGCACATATCTAAGCGTAATGAGTTAGTCGACCATTGCCTCTTAAGCTTTGGGGTTATATGATATGCTTGGTTGATTTAGTTTGACTATAGCAAGCTACAAATTGGCAAGATGTTTATCGGGTCATATTCACAGGATATATGATAAAGCTTCACTTCTGTGTGCCTTACAATCCCAAGTATACTATGTCTCAGTCTCATCTTTCTCTTGGGATTTCACTATTTCAGTGTGAAAGAACAAAGCTTTGAAGAGTGAGCATCCTATCTCATTATATTGTTAATTTGTTGCGCGGTGCAGCTATCTTCTATGCGGTATGTTTGAGGAAGCAGGCACTTTGCCCCCTTCTATTTTGACATGTATGAAAGCTTGTAAACACGTTGATAATGGAGATGAAATTCTATTGCATGACATGATGACATCAGCTGCCATGGTGCTGGTCCAATCATGGAAAGAATCTGGAAGGTACGTGCATGGAACAACTTCAATTGTTTAAGAATAGGAGATATTAAAATTACAGGCTGTCCTAGGTTTTACTCCGTTCTTCCCCTTATTTCTTTTACTTATTTTCAAGTTCTTTTGCTTGATAGCAAAATGCATAGCCCATCGAGACATGCGCTTTAGAATTTGTATCCCCTTGACCCTCCAAGTTGGATTTAATCTCCTTCCTGGAGAACTTGTTGATTGCTGGTCATGTTGTTTTCTTGCTCGATTTCCAAATTCCCATTATAAACAGAGCCTCTTGCAGCAGCTATTTTTTGGGATTGCAATGGGACCTTATTTGACAGTTTCAGGTTGCTGGAATCACCGCCCTACCCTTTCAGGTCATTGGGGGAGGGGGAGGCTTGGTTGATACTTTGCTGTTTTCCAGTTTAGGCGTGTATAGTGTATGATGTTGCTTTGGTATTGGCCTGCAGGCCTAAAATCTCTTTTTCTTATGCCTATGTTTCTCTTCCATAATCTTGATATCCATGTCATCCTAATGATTTTTCAACTATAAGCATGTGAGAATATCACCGAGCTTTGTCTTGCAACAAACCCATTTCCCACAGGCATCACTGCAGACAGCACCACAAAGTGACTAAATAAAATTTTAAAAATTTAAAATTATCAGCAAAATCATGTCCATCGTCTGTTTCCTTAAGAATTTCACGAAATTTCCAGAACTTCACGAAATTTCCAGAATTTCACGAAACTTTTGGACCATTCTCATCATCACACTAAACCTTAAGTGGAAGGTTAAACAACCAATACACAAATTTCCCTCAACTTTAAGCGTATGCAAAATAAAATGTCAAACAAAAACAGAAATCAATCCAGAACAGATTCAGACCTAAAGCCCGCCGTCCATTTCTACATATGCAGAAATATGAAGCTTGAAACTCAAAAATGCAAAGGAACCACAAACAATTAACAGGAAAAGCTTTCAGAGAGTAAAATTACTCGAAGAACCACATCCCGATTGCGAATCTGGGGTGGAACAACAGAGAATAACGGGGAATTTATTTATAGATCCGAAAAGGAGTAGACGAAACTTAGAATACACACTTATTTTCAAATTACATCAGTTTACTCACAACCAAAAGAGTGACAGAGAAAAAGCCACACAACAATTGCGAACATGAGAAAGTGAGAAAGAGAGAGATAGAGGACGTCGGAACTCGAAGAGGAAGGAGACGACGGCGGCCTCGGCGACTGTGGACGACGACGGTGGGTGTAGGGCTGGTTGATTCCGGCTCGGAGGAGGAGGACGATGGCGAGTGCGAGGGTGGTTGATTCCGTGAAACGACCGCGGCCTCGGCTTCAGAGCAGGACGACGATGGCGTTGATTCCGGTGAGAAGTGGTGGAAGAGAGAGAGAGAGAGGGTGAAGATGATACGGGAGTTTTGGCGAGTGCAAATCCGTTGATTCCGGTGGGAAGTGGTGGAAGAGAGAGAGAGAGACAGAGGGGTGAAGATGATACGGGAGTTTTGGTGGAAGAGAGAGAAGAAATATAAAGCGAAGTTAGAGGTATAGATAAACGCGAGAGGGATAGAGACGTGACAAGACGTCGCCGGTTGGAGTATAGTGAAAGGATAGAGACGTCGGCGGATAAAATTTATCAACAACCGTGGATATTTGATTTAAAATTTTTTACTGATAAATTAATTTAGATCAACGGTTGCGGTTTATCTATACAATTTTAATGGTTGAGATCATTTTAAATCCAACAATTACTCCGGTTGCAAGCATTTTAAAATTTGAAAAGATTGGCATTATATAGTGTATAGATAAGTCTTAATGGTACCAGACAATTCATCAAATTCACTCGCCGAACCTAGTGGAAATCTTAAAAGAAGTAATGTGATTTGGGCCTAGTGGCTTTGTTGGCCTAGTATCTTGTCCAAAAATTGTTTCGTAAATTTTTTATTTTCGGTTCCGATTAACTAAAAAACCGAACCGAATAATTCGGTTATCGGTTTATCCTGTTAAGGTTCCCATTACCGTTAAATATAGTCATCCGGTTAAAAAACAATCCGAACTGAATTGAAGGCGGGTTATCTATGTTATATATAAAGGGAAGAGGGACTTGCTATATAAATTATTGTTTACCATATTTACCCCTTTTATTAACTTCACTTTTAGGGTTATATTTGTCCTTCTCCAAGCCCCTCTCTCCCGTCGGTTCCCTCCTAACTTCCCTCACGTCGGTTTGCTACTCTTTCTCAACTCCTCATATGTAACGCCCCCAATCACCATTACTTAATAATCCCTTCATTAGGGACTATTACGTAAGGTCGCAGCGGAAGGTAACGATCGAAGACGTTACCGCCGTCCTAAAAGTAGGACAAGGCTAAATATATGAAATAAAATTGGAATACAATTTATGCATCCACTGTTAGAAGTAACTACTTATTACCCAAGTAGCTAGGTCATCCCAAAACATAGGTTATTGGTTTAGCAACGTAATATTTATACAACCTAGACTTTTGTCTAGTCCATAAATTAATATACGACGTACAATAATTCCCAAGGCCATACCTAACCCCGGTTGAAGGTAAAATTACCGTGAGCGTCTATGTACCTTCAGATTTGCGAGTGTCACGTGGCTGGCTAGGGTTTGCCTTCGTCGGACTTAGTAAATGGTTGATTGTTCGCCCATGCTTCTTCCTAAAACAAAAACAAGAAAATATTTGGAAGAGTGAGTCGAAACTCAGCACGAACATTCCCGCATCTGTAAAATAACTTTGAAGAATATATTGATTGAGCGCGCGCATTTCAATTCATTTTAGTTTGAAATCGGGGAAGAGAATATAAGTAAAATTTGCTTGCCGGTTATTATCCGGAAGTGGAACCCCTTGGTAATTGATACGATCGTTGAACAGGTGTCACCCTCCGGGCCGACCGATAACCCGAGTTGACGCCGCGCGGGTATAATTGGTGGGCCTAAGCCCTTGGTAATTGATAATTGGGCAGGGACCACTTAATTAGGTGGCAAAACTTGTCTTGTAAATGATTCATTATTAGTTATATATATGAGAAATGTTGAGATTTGATGAAACATGTGAATTTTCGAAAAGTACGAGCAATGAACGTACTCGAATTGAGAATATTTGTTTCTCCCCTTTTGCAGAAATTTGAGTCATGAGCTATTCGGCAACGGAAGTGGCCTCGGTTCCGTTTAAAATGGATTTCTAGGGTTAATAATGTTTTCTTGAGTTTTTAATGCTTGAGTTTGTATAAGCTTTAATAATGTATTTCATTTCCTATATTCGTACGAAAATCGATTAAGCTAATGTTTGTATTACTTAGCTTTACTGCGTTTATTGAATGTAATTTATATTAATTAAAGAAGTTGATTAGGTAACTAAATACCTAATGACGTTGGTGTTATTCGATTTGCTAGTTGATTTGGATTGAAAATGGTGTATATATATACATGCCCAAACACTTATTTTTTTATTCATTCCTCACTCCTCCCTTCTCTCGCACTCAAATCCCATAGTTACGTAATTAATTAATCCAAGTAAATGCCCTTCCATCAGGAGGTTTCACAATTTTGCCGATTCGTCCAAAATTCATATATACACCATTTTAAGTGCCTAAGCGTTATTTCCTCGACAGTACTCGTATTCATAACCAAATTAAGCATACCAGGTGTTCAAATGTCCCCCATGCCTCTTACACAATCTGTTATCCGACTTCATCCTCCTGCATATTTATTTATTTATTTTTTTCCTTCCTTTGTGCTCAATTCTAGCTATTTGCAAAATGTAACAATTCTACCAAATTGTTCAACTCGATAACAAAACATCCTCAATCTCATTCACTAGTTCATAATTTCCCCAAAGGTATCACATTCGTACGATCAATTCACCAAAACACCAACCCTAAATCCTCCACACCAATTCGAATTTTCCCAAATTAATCTTTAACTTTACTCCACAAACATATTTATAAATCAAATAATTCAATTCACAATTATAATTGCTCAAATAAATAACGAACTTGATAATTTAGGGTTTAGGGCTTTTACCTTCGAATTCACAGAGGAGGACTCAAGGAAAGGAAGGAGGGGATGTCGGTGGTGCACGATGAGCTTCGGCGACGTGGGGGCAGCACCGGCGTTGAGCTCCGACGGCCGAGCTGCGGCTGATGGTCGTGCGGCTGATGGCTGGACAGCGAGAATGGGTCGCCGGGAGTGGTGAGGCAGGGCATCCGCTCGTGTGCGAGAGAGAGGGCGGTGGCGAAAGAGAGGCGTCGAGCGCCTCCCGACGACGCCGATGTCGGCTTCGGCCGGCGTTGGTGGCCGGGAGCGGCCTGCAAGTGGAGGCAGGGGAATCCCGCAGCGCCTAGCGGGAGTCGAGAGAGACGGCGAGAGAGGGAGGAAGCGAGACAGAGAGGAACGGGGACGACCGGCGCCGGTCTCCTGTCGGCGTCGATGGCGCCGGTGGCCGGAGAAGGCGCCCACGGGGAAGAAGAAGCAGGGAGGACGGGAGGAGCAGGGGAAGCAGGGGAGGACGGGAGGAGCAGGGGAAGCAGGGAGCAATTGAACCGAGCTTGCCTAATTATTTCGATCTTAACCGCCTTTCCTTCTCTTTTTTTTTTTTTTTTCTCGTTTCTCGGATGTTTCTTTAAAAAAATCTGGTTCATCTATTTTATTATTTTGATTTATTTATTTATTTATTTACTTTGTTTTCTTTTATTGTTACTTTTAATTTTGTTTTAATAACGATGTTCACAAATCAAAATCTTATTATGAGATTTTTATTAGGGCCACTTCGTCGCCTTAGCTGCATAACACATGTATAAGGATAATGTAAATCCAAAATATCGAATTGAAGTGCACGCGCTCAATTATATAAATAGTGTAATTAATAAAATAATGTGATTTAAAATAAATAATGTGATTTAGGGTCAGGTTGTTACATCATATTCATTTCATTTCACCATTTCTCCCACCTTCATTAACCACATTGAATATTCTCGCAAACTGTTGTGAAGCTTCGATTTGGTCATCAATCTTCCGCAAATAATCAAGCCAACCGGTACATTTGTTTCAATTTTATTAACCAATTTCTTTTTCTATTCCTTTGTTTCAATTTCGTTTTTTTTTTTGGGCTTACCATCCGTAAATAAGGTATACAGATTCATACATCAAGCAGAATTTTACATATTCTGTGAACTTCACAAATCAACTCATATCCATCCATTTACATATGAACTTCACAAATCAACTCATATCCATCCAAATTCACAATTTAGAAAAATTATATCTACGAGTAGAAGGACGGAAGACAGGGAAGGAGAATGAAAACCAATTCGGGATTGTAAAACATATAATATATGTAATTCAACATACCCAAAACGATTCGGATAGAGGCAGAGGAGCATTGTTCACATCCAATTCAATATACTCAAGAACGATGTACATATGTATAGCCGCAGATCCACCGGACAACGCACGGAAGAGGGACCCTAAGAGCGGGAAGGAGGTAGATGCCGAGAGAGATGGTCGAAGGAGAAGGTCGGCCGGCAAGGTGGAGGTAGAGATCGAGACAGGGGCGGGACGGCGAGAATGACCCTTGGAGTACCGAGAGAGATGGCTGAAGGAGGAGGTCGCCCGGCGATATGGAGGCAGTAAATCGACGGATGGGAGACGACGACGAGAAGGGGCCATGGAGGACGCCGATAAGAGGGGGAAGGAGGGATACCGTCGGAGATTGCACAACAAATGGGTCGGCCGGCGAGATGGAGGCAGAGATCGAGAGAACGACGGCACGGCGATAACGAACCATGGAGGACGCCTAGAAGAGGGTGAAGGTCGATACCCGGAGAGATGACTCACAAGGACGCCGGCGGCCAGCGATATTCACGAGATGGTGGCCGCCGAGAAGAGGGGGAGGAGGAGAAGTTGAAGAGCTAAATTACAGTGAGGGAGAGTTAAGTATGCTAGGGTTCACCTTCACCAATGAGGCCTTTAAATAGCTCGGATAATGCATACATAAGAATTAAAAAAACTCTATATTCAATAATTTCAAGTATTTTGGTTTATGAATATATTTATAAAATATTAAATTCTACTTATATATATTGCATAAACATAGAATCTTATTTTAAAAATATAAAATTATACACAAAATAAGTCTCTAATGAGACATCATAAAATACAATAATAATTAGAATTTAAATAAATAAATACAGAATAAATATAATGATATCAATATTAAATGGTAAGCAATTTTATTTTCCGTTATTTTATAGTTTATAGTTTATTTTTTTCTTCAAAAAACTACTATATAATTTCATTATATTTCCTTAGTGAAATTTACATTGTACATATTTATAATCTGTCTCTAATACAATTGAATATACAAAATAAGCCTCTAATGAGACATCATAAAATATACAACTTCTAATTGGAATTAAAAAAATAAATACATAAAAAATTAAAATTATATTATTAGTATTTAATTGTAAGCAATTTTATTTTCCATAATTTTATAGTTTATTTTTTCTTACAAAAACTACTTTCTAATATCATTATATTTCCTTAGTAGAATTTACATTGTATATATGTTTATAATATGCCTTTAATGCATTACATTTGAATATACAAAATAAACCTCTAATGATACATGACAAAAGAGAATATTAATTACAATTGAAAAAAATATAAATAACAAAATTATATCAATATTTAATGGTACAAGAACAAAATTTCCCCATAATTTTATACCTTATTTTTTTCTTGCAAAAACTACTTTATAATGTCAAATTCTTTCCAACTCAAAAAACTCTATTCTTTTTATATAGTTTCACTACTACAATTTCATGTAAGGTGAATACGATTTTTTTAAAAATTCTATACTTATATATAAAATGAATTTAATGTGAATTTACACTTTCTATAAAAAAATTTAAAAAATATTTCTTTTCTCAAATCGAATATATACATCTTTAGTTATTTTATTTAACTTATTTTTTAATCACTAACTTTTAAATCTTCGTTGTTCATTTATAAGTACCAAGTTCTAAATCTTCTTTTTTAAACACCATGTTTTAAATGTTCAAAAGAGTAAAACATTATAATACACCAAACTCTAAGAAATCTAATTTAATTTATTTTTCAATTTTTACATTGAAAAATTAACAAACCTAATGAACTTGCTAATACCATATATGACTTATCAAAATAACTGCTCCATGCATAACAATATTAAAATAGTGATATTATCATAATTTTTATTTCTTTTAAACTTACTAAATTATTATATTCTTTTACTTAACTAAAATTATCATATACAAATAAAAAAATTGTTCTATTTATTTCATTTCCATTTTCCCTTGGTTACACAATTCCAATGGATAATGGATCACTTGAAAGACCAAGTACCGCTGCTTATCAACGTTTACGAAGACAAAGAATGACATCCGACCAACTCGCTCAAGAAAATGCCACAAATAACACACGCAGACGGAGGAGGAGGCTTATTCAACAAAATGATAATGAAGAAGCAAATCCACCGTGTTCACAAGTTCCTGTTCAAATTATGTCATCTACTTCGGCTTCCTCAAGGCCACCATTGTCCAATATTTCAAACGTGTTACAACATAACTCCCAATTGGATTATGCAAGTAATGTTCATATACTTTCTATTCCCATTTTATTGCTAACTATGTATATATATATATATATATTTTATGGATTTTCTATATAGACATTATTAATTTTACAAACCGCATCAAATCATGCAAGTGTAATCGACCAATCATGTTATTATATAGTTTCATATAATACAACTTATTAATTCATAACATCCATTATATTGTATTTTCTTTTTCTATACAATAAAATATATGAAATCATCCAACTTCTTAACAATTATTTTTGTTAAATATGGTTTATAACACGTTTTGTATTACATATAATAATTTCAATTGAACGGTTATTTTCTCTTTAATGTATCCAAACTTAATGTTATTTTTTTCATTCTTAGTGCTGGATAATAGTGTTACTGCGTCCGAAAATAGAACAACTAATACGCCTATCTACGACGGTCAAAGTAGCATGTTAAACCGCTCCATGCATGTTGGTGAAAGCAATCGGTCTAATACGCTAAGGAATTCTACTCTCGAGTTCCAAGACAGAGAGTCCACTTTCGTTACGCAATTAACTATCACGAACATAGTGGTGTTCCAATCCTACGATTGCCTTCTCCAAGATCATGTCCCCATTGTGAAGCTCGCTTATTTGAGCATGAAACAACGGAATTGTGTTGTTTATCCGGAAAGATTAATTTACCATAAATTCCAGTTCCGGATGAGTTGCTTGCGCTTTACACGGAGGAGACACTCGATGCTGTCCACTTTAGGAAGAATATTAGAAAATATAACCATGTATTTTCTTTTACTTCTATGGGTGTACATATAGACAACAGACTTAGCAAATGCTCAACATGGGGTTTACACTTTTCGGGCTCAAGGTTCTATATATCATAGGATAGCCGGTTTCATACCGATTACACCTCAATGTCGACCTCGCTTTCTTCATTGTATATATATGATACGGATCATGAGCTTGAGCATCGTCTTTCGAGAGAATAATACCTTACGACCTGATATGATTCAAAAACTCAAGGATATTCTTTACAGATATAATCCTTTTGTTCAAAACTTTAGAAATTTGGCACAACGAGAAGACATACACCACTCGTAGACTTATCATTCGGGATCAACCATCCGATAGACCTCAATATTGTTTACCTCATTGTTTCTCAAGTGGCTGGGATAATTGTTGGCGGTGAAGATGTCGGGAATTTAAATGAAAGGGATATCATGGTTCAATCAACCTCTAGTGAATTACTGAATATTAGGGACACAGTTGGATATTATGATCCTTTGCGGTATCCTTTATTACATCCGTTCGGGTCATATGGTTGGACAATTAACACCCTAAGAAGTGATGGGAGGACTATACCTTGCAGAGCATTCTATGCATTTATCCTTCAAGTATGTCCTTCACAACTAATTCTTTTATTTACTTATACTTTACATAAGTTTCTATAATAATATCTACTACTATGATTCACGAGATACGCCCAAATTCACTTTCTGCATTTCTAAGGTCGGGCGTCTCTTACAACAATATGTTGTTGACAATTATGTAAAAATTCAAGCTCAAATATTAAGATGGATTAAGGACAATCAACATACAATCCGAGCAGAGTTGTACCAAGGTTTACAAGATTCTTTGCATGCGGGAGAATCAAATCCTGGTAATAAGATCTTTACTATATACGATTCTTATTTTCAATATATTATCATACTTTATTTTTTATATATCGTTTTAATTTACACTCGCTATATATAACATATATTATCATAAATAGATAATGTTGGACAACGGATTATTTTGCCCTCTTCATTTGTTGGAAGTCCTCGAGACATGAGCCAACGTTATCAAGATGCAATGACATTGGTCAAATATTACGGCAAACCAGACCTTTTTGTTACCATGACCTGCAACCCAAATTGGCAAGAAATTACAAATGAGTTATTGCCGGGTCAAAGTCCTCATGATCTTCTAGATCTATTAGCTAGGATATTCCACACCAAACTTGAAGAGCTAAAAAGGGATATTGTCGACCAGGGTGTCTTTGGAAAAGTTGTTGCCTATGTTTATGTAGTTGAATTCCAAAAAGAGGTCTACCCCATGTACATATGTTACTTATCTTGGATGATCATGACAAACCAAGATCTCCGATCATTATGACCAATTCGTTAGAGCGAGAGATTCCTTATAGGGATGAAGAGCCTTCATTATATAAGGTCTGTTCTTAAGCATATGATACATGGGCCATGCGGTCATGACCATCAAAATGCAATTTGCATGGAGAATGGAGTTTGCAAGCGTGACTTCCCTAAGCGATTTTCATCAACTACATTCCAAGGTAGTGACTCATATTCAATATATCGACGTCGAGCTGACCGACCTCTTGTTCCTTTACATTATAATAGGAGAATAATGGTTGACAATAGTTGGGTTGTTCCGTACAATCCTTGGCTCTTACTCAAGTATGATTGTCATATCAATGTTGAGATTTGCAGCAGCATCAAGAGTGTCAAGTATTTGTACAAATATATACACAAAGGTCCCGATCGGGTATCGATGGAGCTTCGAAGTGAGCCTCGATTATAATGAGATCAAGCAATATGTGGATGCTAGATACGTTTGTGCACCAGAGGCTATGTGGAAAATATATCAATTTCCTTTTACGCGAATGTGTCCATCTGTTGAACGCTTGCAACTCCATTTGCCTAATATGCAGCAAATAAGATATCGAACAAATCAATCTGTTCAACAGATTATTGCTTCACCAAGGAATTCCCGTACGATGCTTACGGAATTCTTCAATATGAACATCGTTGATTCGGATGCAAGAAATTATCTTTATGCAAAGTTCCCTAAACACTATCGATGGATTGAATCATCACATACTTGGAGAAGGAGACAAAGTAATCAAAGAGTCGTTGGCCGAATATATAATGTCAATCCTGGCTGATGGGGAAAGATTTTATATGCGGTTGTTGCTCAATCATGTTAAAGGCCCGCAATCATTTGCACATCTCGGAACTATTAATGGTATTACTTATCCAATCTTCGGAGAAGCTGTAGAAAAATTAGGTCTTTTGAATAATGACGCCAATATTCGAGGATGTTTAGTGGATGCATCCATGACAAGAATGCCGTCCTCATTTCGATGGTTATTTGTTACTATTTTTGTATACTCGTCAACCAATTGGAGTACGTAACTTATGGGATGAATTCTTTCCATTCATGGCTGAAGATTATCCTTCAACTTCTTCGACGGATCGTGATTTTGCACTCAATTCTATTCTACTTGAAGTAGATCGAATGTTGAAACAATTAGGCCATAAAATTGCAGATTTTAACCTTCCACAACTAACTATACAAGTTGATGAAGGGGCTCAATTGTCTAGGGCTTTATATGCTGAATTGTCCGCACGAGTGCCTCCCGAAGATATGCATTGTGCCCAAAATTTGAATGATGATCAACGATATGCATTTAACACCATTATGGAGGCTATTAACATAAAAAAAGGTGGCATGTTTTTCGTAGATGGACCTGGTGGGACAGGAAAAACATTCTTATATCGTGTTGTTCTTGCTACTTGTGAAACTTGAAGGTCACTTTGGACTCGCTGCAGCAAGTTCCGGAATTGCTTGCAACACTTTTATATAGGGCCAAAACAAGCACATAAGACCTTTGGACTTCCAGATTACTCTACATGCGTCTTCAATGTGTTATCTTAGTAAACAATCGTCGAAGCACATTTGATAAAACAAGCCGCAGTTATTATATGGGATGAAGCCACTATGACTCATCGACATGCATTTGAGGTCTGTTGATCGAAGTTTTAGGGATATTATGGGAGTCAACCTCCCTTTTGGAGGCAAAGTGATGGTCTTTGGTGGAGATTTCGGACAAGTCTTACCGGTCATACCGAAGGGCACTAAAGCTGAAACAATCAATGCATGTTTCATCAAATCAACATTGTGGACACATGTTCAGGTACTTCACTTAACACAAAACATGAGGTCTCTGTTGAATGAGGATTTTGCAGCTTTCTTACTAAGAGTGGGGGATGGACGTGAATGTACCAGTCAATGAAGATATGATCAAGTTGCCACCATCGATACCCGTATTACCTAATCATGGTAATCCTGTTGATGATTTAATTGATGCGATCTTCCCGATTTAAGCTTACATGCAGGTGATACAACCTATATAGTTGATAGAGCTATAGTCACCCCTACAAATGAAGAAGTCCATACTTTGAATGAAAAAATCATTGATAAATTCGCCGAGTAGTGAAAAGATTTACTACTCGTTGACTATGTCCCCGATGATGTCCAACATTTATATGCGGATGAATTCTTGAACTCATTAACCTTTGGAGGATTGCCGCCACATGCTCTTAGATTAAAAGTTGGATGTCCAATAATGCTCCTACGCAATATTGACACAATGAATGGCTTATGCAATGGAACTAGGTTAATATGTCGTCAATTACGGGATCATTTGATCGAGGCTGAAATCTTAACTGGTCATTGCAAAGGGACTACAGGTGTTTATACCACGGATTCCATTGAAAACTGCTGAAGATGTAAGACTTCTTTTTGAGATGATCAGAAACAGCTCTCAGTGAAATTATGTTTTTCATTAACCATTAACAAATCACGAGAGCGCACAATTCCACATGTTGGTGTATATCTTCCTCAACATGTTTTTAGTCATGGTCAATTATATGTTGCATTATCTAGGGGCACATCTCAAAATACAACAAGGGCTTTGGTTACTAACGGTGATGTTTAAGGAAGGTCTAGGGTGTTTGCGAAAAATGTTGTTTACAAAGAAGTTTTATTGCCGATGATCTAAGGATAATGTTACTTTGTTTTTTTCTTTGATTTTTATTCCTTCTACATCATTGTAAATACATTTGCTTCTTATCAATGTTAATGAATTATTAAGGAATTTACATACTCCGAACATTTTATGTTATTTATCACTATTATTTAATTTAATATATTTTTATTTAATTATGTATATATGTATTTTATAATTTATTAATTTATCATTGTTCGTTTATCTATTGCACGATTATTGCAAATCAAAGCTAATATAACATAAGGGCATTTCAATTAAGTCATTTAATCTAACGGGATTTAACAAAGTATTAACAAAAATACCCTAATAATAATAACAGTAGAATAATTATTACTTTGTAACACCTTCTAATACAATAATCCCCTAAAAGAATCAGGGTGCCCCCTGAGTTAATTTTTGGAACATTTCATTTCTACATTATTACCTCAGACTATCCAAAAAAAAAAAGGGAAAACCGTTATTAACCCAGATTCAGATCAGTCAAAATGTCAATGATTGAACGATGGATAAATGTTTGAAACAGACTTGCCGAGGTGAGCTTTTATCTTTTCGCTAGAAATAACACTCACAACCCATTTTCAGATTGCCTCAAATTTCATGCAGTATAAGCTACATTTACACATTCATAAAACTGAAACGAATTCTACAGGATGTACAGAAAATATGTGCAATGAGATGCTGATGTTTACGCCTTGCATTCTGCAGAAAAGAGTCAATGCCGATCCGTGGAAATAAGGAAAAATAGACGACTAGCACATCAGCAAGAGGGCTTCACGCGTTCGACCTAGTAAAGATAATACAGTTGCAGCAATATGATGACCAGTCAGCCCTGCACGGGTTAGCTGCTCGTCTAGAGATGCATGTTCGATGTAGGAATCCGGTAAAACAATTGGCCGCCACTGGAATAGGAGGGGAAATAAGTCATAAGATGAATAAAACCAGATCACTGAATTTACTTACTTGAGCCGAAAGAATAACAGGAGATATCTTCACCAGAGCACTTTTATGTCAAATCATAGTACAGCAGGAGGAAGAAGATTCCAATTTGGCACAATGAAGAGTTGGAGGGAGTTTGTTATTTTATTTTATTTTATTTGGTGTTTGTTTGTGTGAGGTTCTTGGGAGGTGATCATAGTGACCACTGACCAGTGACCAGAAACATCTCAAATAGTTCGGACGAAAATGTGGATTGCTGACTATCACACAATTGACCTGACTAAACTACATGTCAAATAACTCCATGGATCATTGGGTTAATTAGCATTCCGGTGATATTGCTGCAAGGCTACTTCCCTGAGACCGAGATCTTTTTATTGGGACTCTTGTATGGTCTAGTTAATTTCTTCCTTTAAGTCTCACAACAATTTTGTGCGAGGAAATCTCATACAAGACAAGCTCTGATAACTATGCTAAGGTTTTTAACCCCTAAAGCGAATTGGCTCTGTTCCGAGAGAGAAGTCGAACATTCTTCTACTCGTGTACAATTGGGTTCAACAGTTACAAAAGGAGGGAGGTGGGGTTTTTATCACAGGATATACATCTTTTTTTTTTAAAGATATCATTCCATGACAATCCATGCTGGAGTAATTCCACTGCAAATTCGATTCCAAAAATATCTTCCTAAGAAAAAGTTCTTCCTAAAAAATAGCTTTCCACCATGCCAAGACTCACAGAAAGCAAAGCAAAGAATTACCTTGACTCTTCCATCAAGTTTCCCATCAAGGGCAATAAATTGAGCCACATGGGACCCAAATCCTCCAACAGATCCTTCCTCAACAGTAATCAGAAAAGCATGATTTTCACAAAGTTCTCTCACAAGTCCAATGTCAAGAGGCTTGCAGAACCTCGCATCAGCAACAGTTACTTCTACTCCAAGTTTTGAAAGAAGGGATTGAGCTGAGAGGCAATTCTGAACCATGGCTCCATATCCTAACAAAGCAATATCTTTACCTTCAACCAGTACTTTTCCTTTACCAATCTGTTCTACACAAAACCATTTTACAACTGAGGAAAAGATTCCAAGGAATACAGAAATCATAAGATAAATTGGAAATACTAGTCACTCAGACACTCAAATTATATTTTTTACCAAGGCATGCAGATAACTTGGTAATACTAGACTTGTCAAATGGGTCATTCATGTCAAGTTAGTACCAGTTTGGATCAAAGTGGGTTGATAGGGTACTCAGGTTCAGACCAAATGATTCTGATCATATATGCATTTGTCATCACCTTGTCGAAAGAGTTTCTCAAGAAAATGTGATCATAGGAAGATTTTCGGTATATTTGGTTTGGGTTGAGTAACAATTCAATTCAGGATCAGTTTGAATTAGGTTGCCTTATTCAAAATGAGATTCTAGTTGGATAATTAAGTAGTAAAAAAAGCTGGTATAGAACAAAAATTTTTACACTCTTGTAGAAGTTACATTTTACTCTAAGAATGTTTAAATACTATGAGTTTTGGTTAGGCTAGAGAGGATAGAGGATGCAAGCCAGGAGAGATAACATAGATGCATATTGATTTTATTACATACTTTTGGATGGCCACAACCCAACTGCCAGAATATCAAAAGATTCAAGTAGTATAACTAATTACTATTATGCAAACTGATATTATGTAGCAGGCAAGGAAAGCAATTAATTCCAGGCCCAACAGAGCAGTCACCCCTCTGTAATTCAGAGGAAGTGTAAAGCCACATACATCACACTCCCTAACAGGGACTCAGTATTTTAGAGGAATGGATACCTCAATGGGTAATGTACAATCAACGGAGTTGTTTATGGCAACAAATGCGCCACCGGGATAACGGAAACACACAGGTCGATCATCAATTAATGCTGCTGTAGCCACCATGCGAGCAAGCTCAAACTCATCAGACGGTGCCATGACAATCATGTTGGGCAAGCATGACATAAAAGTTATGTCAAATGGTCCAGAGCACACTGGTCCTTCGGCCCCTGCTAATCCTGCATTTGTAATGGCAAAACGGACAGCAATTTTCTGTCGATCGACATCATGAACAATCTGCAACCAGATGGAAACAAAAACGCTGTGAGTTCTTGTTTTCTTTGTTCATTTGTATTTACCAGAAATTGCCGTTTTAAACATCAATCAAGCAACCATCGAGTACGGAAATATGTAACGTGCACTTGAGTAGCTGCTTCCAAGAATATCATAAAGCTTCTAGGGTGGATGACAAAGCAGTAACAACACCCCCATATAAGGAGCTGTTCATTTGTATTTACCAGAAATTCATGTTTTCTTACTTCCATCTTACTGTTCACCAATATCAAGACAATTCATCTCAGTATGGCCGGTATAAGGAGCTGAATATGTGTTGAATGCATTGAAGTGTATGTAGTAGAGTGCTATGAGGGTCACTATGAGCCCTTGGGGGGGAGAACATGAAGAGAGAATACCTGATCATAAGCTCGTTGTAAAAAGGCAGAAGGAATAATACAAAATGGTTTCAGTCCACCACAGGCCAAACCAGCAGAAAATGTAACTGCATGTTGCTCAGCCATTCCAACGTCAAAAAATCTATCTGGAAAATTTTCCTGGAAAAACTCAATTGCTGGCTCCATTCTCATTCCGGCATGAACTGCCACAATATCCTTATCCTTCTGCACCTCCATAGATAAAGCCTCCACAAAGTAATCACTATATGTTCGTGTGTCAATTCTAGCTACCAATGATTCAGCTTCAGAGTCTGCATAAATAAATAATGACAACAGCTGCTAAGGCAACCCACAATTGAATTCACGCATTCGAGAGAGAAATATAAATGCTTATTGATTATCACTATCTCTAGGTGAAAAGCAAACTGACGCCGTTTTCTAATGAAGATAGTTTACTGCATTAAGATGGCAGTTTAGTCTGTATTATGCAGTATTCGCTCATAAGGAAAGACATAATGTATACTTTGCATTGTTGGCTCTCAGATATCTAGCAAATAGCAATCCAATTCTTCAGCAAGACAAACTGATCGTGATAAAGCTGTGACTTCTTTTCATTGGAGGGCAAATGTGCACCATAGAATATAAGATTCAGAACAAATAAAAGAGTCTGACAATTTTAAGCATGTGGCAGTTCACAACTTGCACCCCAAACTAAGCAACACAGAAAAATAAGCTTTTATCTCATGCACAAGGTACATCCATACAGAAGTGCTAGTACTACTTGATACCAATGCTGTCATTTTAGCACAACAAAGCAATAACTCCTTACAGCTATAACAAGCAAAACAGTGGGACCAAATATTCAAAGTCAGATGAAAATAAAACCTAAACCAGAGGATTATGTCTCAGGCCACAGCCCACAATATCCTCATGAAAGTGAGTGTTCAAAACTGGAATTGTAGTGAGTAAAAGGTGAATGACATACCTCTTTTGACAATTTCCATGGAGCCACCCATTTCCATAGCATCTTGTTCAATATTTTCATTTGTCAAGACATGAATTAACACAGGGCCCATAGAATCCAAAGATGCTACTTCTTGTAGAACACAGATCAGGTCTTCAATGTTGTGTCCATCCACAGGACCAATGTAATATAGTCCTAGCTCTTCAAAGAGGGTTGACCCTGTAGGGCCTAGCATGCCACGTGCATATTCATCAACTTTGGCAGCCCATTCATACATGCCCTTGCCAATTCTCTTAGTAAGACCCTGAAAGCGGCAAAAAGTAATTCACTCATGGATCCATGCAACCATTCGACACAAATGTTTAACTTCGACCCCAAAGTTTCACGCAGGGGATGTCCCCCCCAAAAAAAAAAAGAAAAATAAAAAAGAAGATTGTAGCCTACTGTCAGAAAGGTTCCAATAAATGTATACCTTAGCAACTTCTCTTAGTTTTCGGAAAGATTTACTAGACTGAAGCTTGCTCCATGTACTAGAAAGTGCATTAATTGGTGTCCTGGAGTCCTCATCAGGCCTAGGATGCAAAGAGTGACGACTATCATTTAAGATCACCACCAAGTTGGAGTCCAAGTAACCGGCATTACTCATCGCCTCATAAACTTGACCAGCAGTGGTTGTCTCATTGCTTATGACTGAAATTACACGTTCCCGTTTCCCTTTGATATCTCTTGCAACTGCCAAACCTGAAATCTCCAAACAACAAAATAAGTTCATGGTTATGGTTTTTTACATACTCAGACTTCACTCTCTCTACAAAATAACAACAAACTCCTTGAAGACAAATGAAAACTTACCAAGTCCAGCAGAGATACTGTTGCATCCATGTGCGGCACCAAATGGATCAAATTCACTCTCATAGCGGTTAGTGTAACCAGAAAGGCCATTCTTCTGCTTCAGTGTACCCATTAGAGACCTCCTTCCTGTGAGTAATTTATGTGCATATGTCTGTTTCAAGACAAAAGATATTAATTCCAGCACAAGTATTTTGAACTCTCATGATAACAACACCCTCACTAAATTTTCTCAAAATTCTGAACAAATCGAAACAAAGAGGCCAAACAGAAGAAGCATGTGCGAAAGAATAGAGAAGTTTGACGATCTCACCTGGTCCCCTTTATCCCACAATATCTTGTCCACTGGTGCATGAAAAACATAGTGAATTGCGACTGTTAACTCCACCACCGATAGACTAGCTCTTAGAGTTTTTTGTCCTTTGGATACCATGAGAGACAACTCTGCACGAATTTCATTGGCTAATTGATTCAGCTCCTGTGGAATCAGAATTTCAATCAGTTCAGACATGAAGCTTGGGGTTTCTTCCTTTCGTCGTGGCAATGAATCAAAGGAAACCGTTATAGAAGGATAGAACAGAAAAAGGTACCATGACTTTCAACCTTAGGCGACAAATTCTTCATGTTGATGGGATTCTCAACCATATCAAGTATAGGTGTAGATATTTCTTCCCAGAAAAAGTCACTGTTATTAGAGAGAGCTTTAATTCCTCCAACACAACTCTGCAATCAAGAAACACGGCACATGAAGTTCCTATCCTTGGAAACGACTATTCAGCTCTTTAACAAGAAACTACACATGCACCGTGGACGTCCATGATTCATAAAAGAAGCCACATAAGAATAGATCAGGGAGTTTATCCTCAGACTGGCATAGAATTAAATTTACTACTTCCATAGTATCACAGGCTTACATCTTGCTAGAATTCCTGCTAATCAACCTTTAGGACTGCTTCCAGACTACTATATAATTCATTAAGTGACACATCACACTGAATTCAAAGATCATATATACTGTGAGTATGAGTAAAGGTTTGAGTAAAGGATTTGAGTAACATGATGTTGCATTAGGAAGGATGTATCAGCTCACTAAATTGAACCCGATAGAGAACATGGTGCACCACTTCACTAATCAGTCAACCATGGAAGAGAAAAGCCCATCATACAAATCCATTAAACTTCCTAACTTTTGTTATATATGTTTCGAGTTGAAAAAGGCATAACTCTGTTCATGCTAAAACGACATTAACAGAACCCAAACCTGCCTAAATAATCATAATGTTATTTGTAGAGCTGCAGCACAGCTTACAAGTCCAACATTGATAGACTCTAGTTACACAAAGGGGCTTGCATTGACTACAAGTACCAACAACTTAAAATGAAGCTAAAGTAAAAGGAAAGTCAACTAAAATAGAGGTTACTTTAGGCTGACTGCCAACAATTTGTTACCAGAAAGAAAAAACATCATTTATCAAAGGCGTGTTTTTTACTAAATTGTACAAGGTCATTATAACGAGAACACACCCCTGGCAAAAAGTACAAAATACCAACCACGGTTCTACATGAATTGCCTCAAAACCATTCAATTTTTGACATCTAATTTTCGTAATATGTCGAATTTTCACTAGAACTTCCGAAATTCACTGAACTATACAAAAAATAGAGGCCAGAAATATGATACCTTAGAATTAAGATTGGAACCCACAGATGGGTAAATGTTAATTCTGGGAAATTCAGTACTAGCCTGACATCCGAAGCTTGAGGGTTCCCATTTCTGAGGAAAAGCTCCACAGTATCTATGAAATTGAACACCAATTCCAAATGGGCACTCAAGATAAGAAGAACCCATTTTCAAGATCAAGCACCAAACTCTTCAGAGGGATATCACTCAATTACAAATACCAAGGACCTAAAAATTCATTCCCCAATGACATCAACTCAGTGAAATTCAACATGAACGTCACATAATCACGTTTTCTTTCTCTCTCATTCGACGGCGGTGACTAACTGTAATGGGAATGGAAAGGTGACCCAAATTGAGTGGATACAAACGCAGCACATCACCCCATTAAGAGTTGCTGTTTCAATATCCCGAAGGATAATGGAGACACTCGGGTTTTCCTTTTCTTTTTTATGGCTTTTTCTCCTGTTTTTTTATGGACTTTTTCCCACTTCAAAAATTGTTTACATTATTTTAATACCCCATGTTTTCCTTTTCTTTTCTATGGTTTTTTCTCCTTTTTTGCAATGGACTTTTTCCCCACTTCAAAAATTATTTCCATTGTTTTAATACCCCGTGCCATTAATATAGCGCTGGTAGAAATCCGTCCGACTTGATAGTTCGAATTTATGCGACCGAAAAATCGGATCCAACTACAAAAATTTCTCCGAATTTTAAATTCGCACACCGGTCATGTCCAAATTAAAATTCGGTCGGGTTCAGGTTTAGCAATTCGGGTTTGGGTTGTCCGAATTTTGTGACTTATTCGGGTTCGACAATCCGACAACCGGGTTCGGACAATCGGACAACCGGGTTCTGACATTCGGTCATTTGAGTTTAGGTATAATTTAGTCCAAAATCTACAAAATTTTTGATATAAATATTTGGACATCGGAAATTTGGGTTCGGGTTCGATCACAAACATAATTTCAATTCAATTTTCAAAAGTTCATATTAAAAATTTGGACATTTGGACATTCGTGTTCGGGTCTAGTCGTGGCGTACGAATCCGCAATTCGGACAGTGGCCCGGGTATGGTGCTTTTCTCCGAATGTCCAAATTGTCTAAACCCGAATTGACTCGAACCCGATTTTTTGTTAGCGCTATATTAATATATCTCTTATGGAATATTGTTTGCCCCGTACGGTTGTTTATTGTTCCTAAGTGTATCTTACCACTTTTTTACACATATTTTTATGATTATTTACTACTTATTAGCTGAAGTTAATTGATTATACATATTCAGATCTGATTTTGTGTTGGTTCTTTTGGTCTAAATTTAACTCTCATTGTAATTTCTAACCACTAAAGTGAGTAATAGTAAGTGTAACGACTCTATAAATCTTTAAAACATAATACTTTGAGAAAAATGATGTAACTTATGGTAAGATCTCGAATTTATATGTCACTAAAGTTTCCGGAAAACGTAAGCTTTTTCACTCAAAGTTTTTTGTTCAATTGTACCATTAGTCATTATATTATCTTCAAAACTACCAGTAGGGCCTACATCTACTACCAACTTTTTTTCATTTTTATTTTTTTGTACGCATCTACGCAAAGTATGTCTACATTTGATCATCTAATTTTATTTGATTTTACACCGTTCTCCCAAAAACTGTACAAAGACTCTATTTGGCAATCATGTGGTTATTGTTAACTATTAGTTATTAGTTGTTTAGATTAACTGTTTGACTTAATGTTTGCATTGTTGTTTATGAAAAAGTGTTTGGTAAATTTAGTTATTTTTAATAAATGTATTTGGTAAATTTTTATTGATGCTCATAACTCAATTTCATAATCTATTTAAAAATTACAATTTTAACATTTCATATTTATTTTTTTCTTAATATAATGTGATATAAAAAAGTACATTTATACCTTTACAAACCTTGGTTGCAAAATATTTTTGTTTACTATTGGCTTGATTTTATTTTTAATAATATATTTAAAATTTATATGACAAAATTATTGATTTTTTATGATTAGTTATGGCAATGAGACATGACTCTTTTATTCCCATCTAAACCTAATTATTAACAATAACTCCCAAACTCATACCAACCTATTTAACAGTAATCAAAATCCATTTCATTAAGGGTGGGTCGAGGTGGGTACCATGGATTTAGGTACACTTGTTGATGGGGACCTACTACTACTGTCCAAGCAGCCCTAACAATCAGCCTCCAAGTCACCAACAAAACCACAAGGGTTAGTGGCCAAGGTTCAAGAAGTACTGGAGTGGCTCAACTCGGGCTAATTAAACCCCACTTGCTGACCAAGATTAGCCAACTGTGCTAAGGGTTAGGAGGGCCCAAATCCCCATTTTGATAGGCCTTGGGAAGCCAACATATCAACTATGAAGTGTCCTTAGGTGTAGAGTTGGAGAAAATAAGGGAAAAGTTCAGCACATCAAACCGTGAGAAACTAGGCAGATTTGAAGCAGCTTTGACACCTATGGTTTGTTTCTAGCATAACTTTTTGCTCGGTTATCTAATGGTGGCAATCAGTATATGGTTGGAAAGTCGACTCTTTAAGATTTCCAGCCATATAGAGAACACAAATTTTGGAGCTTGGGATCAAGATATACAACCTTTTGAAGTTCAACCAGTTGCACAGAAAAGGGGTGAAAGTGACATCCGACCAGGTCGCTTTCAAGCCTGTCCCAACTTGTCTTCCAATAGCTTTTGGACTTGTTTTTATACCTTATTTCTATTACTTACTAATTTATCCCAATGCTTAATCTTATAGACTCATTGTATCCCTTGGATTGGATGTGTTTTGACATACTAAAAGGCACTATATAAGCTAGTGGCTTTGCTTTTGTAAAGACTAACGAATGTTTATGAAATTTGAGTGAGCATAGCTCCTTGCCCAAAACCCTTGTTTGCTCCATGGCAAGTTAAGTGGTGTTCTAATAAGTCCATAGAGAGTTTGAGTGGTGTGTCTTATGCCATGGTGCTTAGTCCCTTATCCGGCTCTATATTCTGGTTATATTGCTTGATCTTTGTTGTTTATGTGTGCTAAGTTTCTTGTGTTCTTGGTCATTGTTTTTTTCATACTTTCTTAAACTCGTAGGTGATTTCTCTTCTCACTTCTCCCACTTTGTCCTCTCTAGTCTTCGGTCACCCAAGCTCTTTTAACCAAAGCTCCACCAATTGTCATTCTAAATCATGATAACTTAATTAATAAAAATTATTTGCATTAAAAAATTAAAATTTAAATACATTAAGTGAAATAAGGATTTCTTTTTTTTAAAATGAAATTTAGTGTAATTTTGTTGAAGTCAAAAGATTAATATAGTAATTTGAGATATTAATCATAAAAAGCTATTTTAAATAACTTTTTATAAAAGAGCTTTTTGGGTATAAAAAGTTATTCACAAAAAGTTCTTTAGTAGTGTCAGTCCCGTTGATTTATGCTTTTAAACAGAAATTTAATTTTTGCATTAATAAACTTATTAACCATTCTTGTACCTATTTTCATTCATTTCCTTTAACTCCTTATTTGTCACCTAATTGAGCAACAATTTCTAACAAAATAGTCTATTTCCCTTTTCACCTACGCAATTTAATTGCCCCACCCACCAACTTATTTAGCGCTTTGATTACCCCTTTAATCTACTCTCGCCAAGACCGTTACACTTCTAATTTTTCTTGTCTTTTCATCCTGTAGCCACTTACCCAATTATCCTCCACCTATTTACAAATTCAACTCCACCAAATTCACTATTAATTCTAATTAAACTTTCCAATGTATTTTCATCCATTTTTTTTTTCAATCCAAGGTTTAATATAACCTAATTTAAATTAATTTACCTTCATAGCATACACTCATTACTTAATCAAATTTACAAGGTAATCCACTCATGCTCAAATAAAATTAAGGTTTAAATTCTCTTATTCGTACAAATTGAATAAGTATATTCACAAATATGAGCAACCTACATCAATTTTCGATACCATATTAACACATATTTAACCTTAATTCCATACGTAACTATTCCTAATGTTTCTTCTAATTCTACCACAAACTAATTCGAAACTTACATTTACTTGTCTAATTGCTCAAGAGAAAGCCATTGGTAGCGGCAGAGCATCGGTAGAGGCACTGGCGACAGAGGGGTCGGCAATGGCTGGCTGATGGAGTTGGCAGGGCAAGGTAATGAAGAGAAATGGGGAAGGAAAAGTGACGGAGATGGAGTTTGTGTGTTTGCTTAGTATTAGAAAAATGCAGCTTTCTATCAATTCGTTATAATTTATCTTGGGTCGGGTAGCTTGAAGCCAACCCATTCTTCCTTTTTTTTCTTTTTTTTTCTTATCAATTTAATGTCTTCTTATCCATTAACTATTGTATTTTACCGCATGGTTAAACTCATAATCACACATTTGGTAAATTTTATTTGCTTATTTTTTTGGTATTTTATTTGTGTTTATTATTTCTTATTAATTAATCGGGTTTAGGATAAAATTTCACATTATTCGAGTATATATACATTTCTTCGAACACATGTAAATTTGTACGAATTACCAATGATTAATCGCGATTTAAGATTTTTGGGTTTTAAATTATCGAAATTGTTTGCATCTTTTATTTCAGTTCTGAGTTTTTGCGCTGTTCAATACTCTTATTCAATATTACATTAATATGATATATCGTAAAATTTGGAACAATTAAATATGATTAAGAGCGGGAACGTTACAGTTCAAAGCTCAAAGGCGCAACATGAATTGCCTCTTGTGCCAAGTCAAGCTTGATTTTAGCCTCATGAACTCTCCTATGAATGTCTCCAAATTTATGGGTATTTAGATGTTGCAAGGGCTTCTTCAACTCCTTTAGTTTGCTCAACACTTGATACATAGCAATCCCTTTGTACTACCTAGACCAAACAGTGTTGACTACATGTTGAAAAGTTGGACTTAAACTCCATATGTTAAAAAACTTGAATATTTTTTTCCTTCCAATAGTTCCAGTAGTCAAATGAATTACCAAAGGATCATGGTATGAAACACCTCATTCAACATAACATATTCAGCCTAGCCTCAGGGTATGTAAACAATCTTAAACCATTGATAAAGACCTTATCAATCTTGGAGAAAATCCTTGTATTCCCATATTTATTGTTCCATGGGAAGAAATGTCCAGTATATCTCATTTCTTGCATTTCACAATCAACTACCCACTTATTAAAGTCTACCAACATATCATAGTTAACAAGATCCCCTCCTAATTTCTCATCAACACTTAATAGGGCATTAACATCTCCCTTAACAATCTATTGTACAAATATGCATGTCCTTAACATAATCACCTTGTTCCATAATTCTTTCCTGCAAGGTCAAGTCACCATAAATGGCAGTGATCAGCATTCTTCAGCCTTTCAACTCCATTATGGACTGCCTATGAATTGCCAAGACAATTACTTTGGTTAAAACTTGATTTCTGTATCATCCATATTTTTTTCGAGCTTTATTAATAACATTAGTAATAACAAGCATTCCATCCCCCAACATACTTTTATTTCCTTTTCTTTATTGTGAAATTTAATTATTAAAGACCTCTAGTAGATAATTTTACTCCGGCGTGTGGCCATTGATTAATTAATTATTGTTTGTTTTTGTTGTTTTGGATGAGGGTCGTTATCTCGGAAAAATGTCTACTTTTAAGGGGAAATTTTGTCTATTTTTTCCATGATTCTTGATGTTTGAAGTTCTCTCTCAATGTCGAGAACTAGAATGATTCCTTGGCCTTTTGGTTTTGCAACTTTTATTGTGGTAACTATGTTATTCTAATAAAACTATTTTATTCTAATTAAGTTGTGTTATTCTAACTAAACTTTGGCAATATAAAATGGATCCTTCCCAAGTTACAAAGAAGTTGAGGGGACGAACAACGATGAATGAGGATAAGTTGGCACGGAGCGGAGATGATCCAACTCTCCTTACCGGGTCCAATTCGAGAGGCACTATAACCCGGTAGATGAGCACGCAGCTCGCTTTATGAGTTACGTTGGTGCAACAACCCGCACACATGTGAAAATCAACTGCGTAAGTTGGAGCACAGTCCCATATTCCGTTAAGGGAAACCTTTAGAATGATGTACGAGTAAATGCACTACATCTCAACTTAGAATTACAATTTATTGTAAATGGTTAATACTAATGCATGTCGTTCTTGTGTTACGTGAAAACATTCATCTTGGATGTTAAGGAATCAGATATCCTATTGGTGAGACACAAGACCCTCATATCAGCGGCAGAGAAATTTAGAAACTTCAAGTCTCGCATTGCCGCTGTTTAGGTCTACAAGACAAGGGATATCAAGGCGTAAGGTAGATCTTGGGAGGTCTACAACTTCATAACAGAGGAAGACTGGAAGACTTTTGAAACATATGTCTCATCTCCAAAATACAAGGTAATTTAACATTTGTTATCTTTTTTTTTATGTCTTATTTACTGATGTTTCTTTAGAGTTAATTTCTTTAAAATTTCTTTATAATTTAACATTTCTAGTCTTATTCACGAAAATTTTGTTGTCTTAATTTCTTGCGCTTGCACGAGGTAAAACCAACTCGAAGAGGATTAAGAGTAATGTGTATCCCCATACAATGTCTCGTGGGGAATACACGAAGGTGGAGGAGAAGTTGTACAAGTAGAAGCTTCAACAACTTCAAGGCGGATCCGATGAAGGTGACATCACGGATCTTTCGTAGCTCACTATCGAGCGGAGACGAGTTATGGGTCGATGGAAGAAAGAAGAAAGATGACACCTTCACTACAATCGACGTACAATCTATTGTGCAACGACTCATGAGTTTTTTTTTTACTATTTATTTATTTATTTTTATAACTTATCGGTTTTAAATATATGAATTTCCCAATGATAATTTATTTCCTTTTTACAGGAGTCTTTGTCGGAGACCTCGACTTCGAAGTTGCTGACACCACCGGGAGGTGGACAAGTTAGCCTTGGCCCTATGTAGAGATGAGCATCCCGCTCGTATTCGAGTCATCGGTGGCGGGATGGGGATACTTGAGAACTTCGGGGCTAGAAAGAAGTGTCCCGTCTTTTCCAGCCAAGCGGATATGGAGGTAATGATGTCTCAAGTGGAGTCTCGATTGTCCACCCCAATGGAGTCCCAAATGGCCGCCCAAGTGGAGTCCCAAGTGGCTGCACGGATAATAGAGATGTCGGCCCGGATGAATGCTCGCCTCATGGCGTACTTCACTAAGATGGGTATCCTACCACCCAACTTGGAAGAGTTACGTCGATTCTCACCCCGGACACCGAAGAGCACGAAAGCGAGCTCGCACGTCGACTAATTCGAAGATATGGTCGAGATAATTAAGATTTTGCTACCTAATTAGAATGCATGTTTTTAGTTTGACTAATTATTGGTGTATACTTGTTGAATGAATGGTGTATATACTTTGGTTGTTGTGGAACTTCAGCGTGTGGTCGTTGAGTAATAGTTGTTTTTTTTTTTTTTTTGTGTTGGATGAGGGCCGTTATCCCAAGTAAAATGTGAACTTTTAAGGGAGAACTCTATCGATTTTTTCAAGTAAAATTGCATTGAATGACTATAATCTAAAATTCTATTAACGTAAAATTGGAGTATTATGTGTATAATAATAGTATTACACTCAAGTTAACAAAAAAAAAAAGAATAGTCTAAAAAGTTTGACAATTATATATCATTTACATACTAAAGACTCTTGAGTTACTTGCAATAAAGGTCATCTTAAATTAAATACATATTGAAATAATACTTCATTAACATACATTACATATGTATGGAAATATTATCAAACAAAAAGCAAAAAATGATATCCAATTCATAAAATATGATTCTGTATGACATAATAACCTTTTGATATCAAAAACATACTTTTATAAATATTTAATTCAATCTAACATATAAAGAACCGTTTGTCTTACTATATAAGTGCTTGTCTTAATAATTATTGGTGTATTCTAATTCTTATGCTAATTCTTATGTAGTCGGTGCAAGTGTAAGCTATGTTCTCGTCACCCTCCTCTAGATCACATTGTGGCAACGAGTTTTATTTACCTCGTGCAGCTAGGTATCACAGTTCATGGGCCATTGTTTTTAGTTGATCGGTGAAGGTGAGTGTGAAAGAAGCCGTGTAAGAGAAAGGCACCTATGAGTTGTCAATCCAGTCACCTAACATCCACACTGTGGACGATACGGTCAACAATTTTGTTTCTTGGCCCAAGAGTTTGGTCATCGTCTTTACGGTAATTTATTTTGAAAATATTAGATTATTGGTTATTAATATCACGCGTGTGTGTGTGTGTGTGTATGTGTGTGTGTGTGTGTGTATTCATTTAACTCGTTAATTTTCTTTTCTAACTATACATGTACAATTAATATGTAATAAGTAGCTCCACTAGATAGGAATTGAGTTTGTTCAATTTATCAATCCTCATGCCATTCAAGCAATAGGACAGACAACCGAAGTCCGATCCGATTTTATCTCAAAACTCATGAAAAATATGCATAAAAATTTTACTTGGCGCCATTCGTCGAGGGATAAGTGTACAAATAACTCAAATGGAGTTTTATTGGTGTTAATAATTACATATTTATATATGTTATTTGTGTAAGTGTAGCCAACACTTGATGCTTGCTGCCATATATCTAAGGAGTAACATCGCGAACCGGCTCGATCCTTTGGGTTATCCCATGAGGAAAGATATCAAAAAGTATTTGATTCGTGAGTTCATAACTTACTCATCTTATGATTTTTTATTAAGTATTCTTTTCAATTGTATGTTAATTTGAATTTTATTTTCATTCAATTGAAAAATAGCTCTATCGGAATGTATTATTATTTAGGAGGCTCGAGAGCCCCACATGTGAAAGCAAATCCAATTGTTATCCCCGTAAATGTGAGGTCCTCTTGCTTAGCGTTAAATTAGTTTTCATTTGAAATTACTTATTATGTAATTACTAATTAATTCTTCATGTGTTGGGAATCTTTCATTTATTGTAGTGCCACAAACAATAGGGGAACGTCGAATGTGGCTTCTACATTCTCCATCACATGAAAGAGATTGTGACCCAACCGCATTTCGATGATCACGAATCTAATACCAAATTGTACTTGTATTTGTTTATGAAAATTTAATTTATATTGTTATTTTTTTTCAACTTAATTAGTACTTATACTTGACCTAATTATATACTTTTGTAGCATTGATCACAGTATTTTTCGGAAAGAAGCCACCTATTGACTATACACAAGCTATGCTGGATGACCTAAGACAGGGTTGGAAGAAGTTTGTGTATAACCGTATAAAGACACTTATCGTAACACTCCCAAAACACCCCCGGGGTATTACATCGCCGAGTTCCTTAAGGGAACTCCCAAGGCTCTTCCCGGTGTTGGTTTGGCTGTCTAAACTCAACTTAAAAGTAGTACCTGGTGGTATTCCCAAAAGAATCCGAGATCCTCCGAAAATTTCGGCGAGTTCCGTTTGTAACGTGGACTAACCCATAGGCTTAAAGCCTTAAAATCCTGCATAAAAAGCATAATAAAACTCGATGAGCCACACGCTCGGAGTATACAACTCAACGGCCACACGCCGGAGTTCAACCAATCATGCAAGTAAAACTTAAAATAATCTAACTTAAAACAATCTATTGGCTACTATACATTTGGTACAACTATATGCACTAAATTACAAATACAACATTTAGAAACCAACAATGAATGACAGCCACTTGGTCGCTTCAATCACCAACAATCGGTAGGAGTCCGAGCATGCTAAGTGTAGATTAAACTTCGAAAGTGTACCCGCAACACTCGGGTGGGGGCGGGGCAATTTGTGGCGGTGAGCAATAATCCACGAGCTCACCGGAGTCCTATACCCTTAAATTGGAAATTCTTTACACATAATACTCATAATAATGAAATCTGCGAAAACATAATAGTGTAATAGAAATCTATATACTCTTCACTCGAAATCTCTTGCAGTGGAAAGATCGAACTCTTTTAATCATTCAAAAGCACAGTTTCACATTCATAAACAATTCTTTTCGGGTTTGAATTAACTTTTCTCGGGCCTTCGAGGATCCGAACTAGCACTTCTTTCATCTCGGGCGCGACCCCGACAAAAAGGCTCCCGGACCTATCTTCTAGGAAGTCTCGGAGCGGGCATCCCGCCTCTGCAGGACCCTTATTAGAACCATTCCCTCGAAGTTTCTAGCTGGGCGTCCCCGGCTCGAACCCTTCGGTATGCTAAACGATCCGTAGCCTGTCGATTCAAAACTATTTGCACATTCTCATTCATCACATTCACTTTCTAGCTTTCTCAATCGATTTAGTATCAAGGAAGGCATGACACCACGTGTCACCCTTATAAATTCACTTTCTCAAATCCGATTCATTTTCTCAAGCAAGTCACGCTTCTTTAAAACATAATCACGTTCGAAAGGCGGTTCTCAAGAAATTGCATTCAGGAATCATTTACGTAAAATACAAAACTCCTTTCGAAACTATTTTTGAGTATCACGTAAAGTAATCACATAGCACGAATAATCACAATCCAATACAAGCAATCATTCTCAACTCTTTTCCCAACTAGCTTTTCTCAATTTATTAGTTTAGTATGATTGGATCCATTTTCTCGAGCCACAATAACCACAAATAGATACTATTTAACTCGACGTTCTCACTTTTCCCAACTCACTATCTTTATCTCAATTCCTCATTTCATGACTTCACTTTGCAAACCGACCTCTTTTGCCCTCATTCAACCATATATCCTTAAACTTGCTTTACCGAATTTCCTCTATCTCCAATCACCCTTTTTAATTCAGCTTCTTTCTCAAAGGTCTTAGACATGACTATGGCTTAGTTCCACTTTATCGACCCTAGCTTGCTATTTCCCAACCTCAATTTCCATTTAATATCTCTTTCCTTATTAATCAATTCTTGTTCGTCCATCCTTAATTATGTACCTCTTACTTACTTTCCACTAGTCAATTCCTGTTAGCTTTACTTACTTTCACGCTCGGTTCAACCTCGAAGATTTAAACTATACTTCGAACGCAATTAACCTCACAATCACCCATTTCTCACTTACATGTCCCAATTGCGCATCACTTACTACGATCTCATATTTCTCCTTTACACTCGCCTTGTTATTTCCCTAATTAGTACTCGTCTCTTAATGCCGCAAATTCAATAAATCTCTAAGACTCAATCTGAATATCAATTCATAACCTATGCCCAAACCATACGCTTTTATCCCCAACCGACCCGACTCTCGACACTACTCATTTGACCCAAGCAACTCAATGAATTTCCCGATTTCATTTTCGGGCCTTAACAACTCCCATTCCCTTCACTAATTCCTAATTCACTTCCAAGCAACTTCTAACTCATTCAAGTAGCATACATATTCAATATCTTACAATCACATTCAACAATCACAATAAACTCATTTAGTTTTCGAACATACTAATAGTTTAGAGTATAAGACTACCCACCTCGATTCAGGGATTGAAGGTTTGTGATTTGCTCGAGGTTTAGGCTTCCCGGCTCGGTCCCTTCTTTCGGCTCTCGCTTCCCCGCCTCTAGCCCACCGCTTTTGGTTCCCGCTGCCTCTCGGTTTGGCCCTCGCGTGCTTACCGCCGGTCCGCCTCCCTTGTCGCCGTCGCTTGTCCCGGTTTCCGGCCGCTCTAACTCCCGCTCGTCTCGTCTCTGTTTCGGGTCTCTCCTCCGCCCCTTGCCCCGCCCCGGTCTCTCGCTCTCTTCCTCGCTCGCCGCTGCTCGTGCCGCCGACCGTCGTTTTCCGGTCCGCGGTGGTCGTCGGCGTTCTCCCGGTCTCCTGCACCGCCGCCTCTTCTCTCTCTCTCTCTTTTCCCCGCTCGGTGCTCCCTCTTCCCCTTCCCTTGCTTTGCTTCTTTTCCTTCGCCTTCGTCCGCCGCCGCCCGCGTTCGCCGTTCGGCTCGTCGGCCTCCGCTCCGGTTTCCGCACGCCCCTTCTCTCTCTCTCTCTCTCTTTCGTTCGGTGGTTCTCTCTCTCTCCCCGCTCCGTTGCTCTGTTTCTACTTCTTCGCTTTCACCCGTTTTCCCCCTTCGGTCCTCTTGTCTTTTAATTCCTTGTACTCTCTCTCCACCGCCCGACAAAACCCACCCCTTCATTCTATTGGACCTCAATTTGTTTCTCTTGTCCCATTATAACATAAGTAACCTTCTTCGTTATAAAAACAATTCGTGCCTCTTCCTTCCTCCGTCCTCTCATGTTTTGTCTCCTAGTTTATTTTGATGCAACAATTAGGACATCTGCCTAACCGCACCGAGTTTCGGCTCAAAAAGAAAGGAGGGTATTTCCTTTATTCCTTATTTGACATCAATTCTCGAAGAAATATCGAAGTAATACGTCCGGCCGCAAATAAAATCGAGTCACTCAACCTCCCCTAGTCGTGGGGAAAAAATACTCAATAATTCTATGCTTTTCAACTCGCTTTCTTTAAAATTCCGGTATTACACTTACATAGGTATATATGTATATGATTTTTTTCTTCATTATTTGATTGCTAAATTTTGTGATTTTTTAATCATATAGCATACACTAATACTATAGTCCGAAACATATGTGAGGATTGTATATATTCCGGAATAATATTTTTGGTTGTATATATTCTAAAAAGTTTGTGCATGTTGTGTAAATAGTTGTATATATATTCTAGTTAATTGTATAATTGTACAAGGGGTATGAGAAACAAAAAGAATTATAAAAAATTCGGACCTATCATCGGCGGAGCCAATGTGGGGTCAATGGGGCCAATTGACCCCCTCAAAAACAAATAAAATTTTTATACAACAATTTCTTCATCAAATGAGTTCTTAGCCTAATGGTAAGCGGTTTTAGGGGTTGTGAGAGGTCGGGGGCTATTCCTTTTCATAATTTCACTCGCTCCTAAAAACTCCTCTCTCCCTCACACGCACGCCACACGTACGACTTCTCTCCTACCATGACCAAGTGGCCGCCACCCCCACTCCGGCAGCAGCACCGTCGCCAATACGACGTCGCCCACCGGGCCAGCCCGGTCCCTCGGCGGCTCCTAGTCACACCCTCTCCCTCACACGCACGCCACACGTACGACTTCTCTCCTACCATGACCAGTGGCCGCCACCCCCACTCCGGTGCAGCACCTGTCGCCAATACCGACGTCGCCCAGCTGGCCAGCCCGAGCCCTCGGCGGCTCCTAGTCACACCCTCTCCCTCACTCTCACGCACGCGAGCGAGTTATCTCTCGGCCACTACCACAACCATCCAATGGCTCGCTGCTCCTAGTCACCACCCACCGCGCCACCCTCCTCCCAGCACCACCACTACCGACGCCGTCCAGCCCATCCATTCACCTAGGTTTCTACTTAGGGCCTCTCCCCTTTTCTTCCCAAATCTGTAAGTTTACTAAGTTAAAAAATTTTCCATTTTATTTGAATTCAAGGTTTAATTTATGTGATTGTGGTTTAATTTCTTTGATTTTAGGCTTAATTTATGTTATTTCATCATATAATTACTTCATTCTATAAATTAATTTTACTATTTTAGGCTTGATTTTTTTGATTGTGGATTATGGAGTTCGAATATACGAAAATGGATTAAGTTGTGTGAACGCTAAAGTTATTGTGTTTTTTTTTTCTTTTGTTGTTTAATTTGCTTTTTTTAGAGTGTTCGGATTAAATTACCCTTTAACTCTTTAGAATTGTCAAAAATGTCACTAATTTAATCGATGATAATCGTCTGCCACTAAGCTAGTTATTAAGTAAAAAAAAAGCCCTCGAAAGTAAAAGTGACCTGCCGAGTCCGGTAAAAACGCGAGCAATCGGTTAAGAAAACTAATTATTCTTTTTTTTTTAACTATCAAGAGTTTTAAATATATTGCAACGAATTCCCTCCAATTCATTATTCATTTGCAACTTCCACCCCCAAATTGAAAAGTTAGGGTTTGAGAAAGAAAACCACGTAAAACGAAATTGAGTGAAATTGGGTATAGTGGGAGAGGAATTAGGGTTTGTGTCACGAAATCAAAGAAGAATCGAAGGCAAATAGTCTGTAATCATGTCTCACTCTTATGGTCATAGCCCCAAAGAAAGTGTGTAAGAGTTGCCCCTGTTTCTTAGATGTTGAAAGCTCTTGTAGTTGTGGCAAAAGATGTGAAATTTACATAAGCATGACGACGAAGAATCCCGGTAGGAGGTTTGCAAGGTGCTCAAGGTGTGGCACGCTTGAAGATTGTGGATACTTTAGGTGGGTGGACGAATCTTTATGTGAAAGGGTGAAATCGATGGTGGTTGAATTGATACTCGAAAAACAAGGCATTGACTGCAGAGAAAGAGAAGCTAGAGACTGCTCGGAGAATCGGAGAAGAAGATGAAGAAAGTTTAAAGGTTGTAAAAGAGAAGTATATAAAGATGAAGATGGTAGTCGAAAGTATCAAAAGAGGGAGAAAATTGTAATGTGGGGCATAATTTTCATAACTCGTAATGTTTGCATTTGGTAAGGGTTTGGGGGTGGAGTTGTAGCCTAAATGTGAAGGTCGGATAAATTATGAATGATGTGTTCTATTGTTGCATTCTATTGTTGAATTATGCCTTCAGTTGTAGCCTAAATGAATTATGAATGAATGATGAAGTCTGTTTTTACATTTGTGAAATTGCCCCCCTTTGTGTTTTCTCGTTTTTATACATGTTGAGATATAATTGTCTCCATTTTGGCTCATGATTGAAGATATTAATGAATTTAAATTTGCAATAATTGGCTTAATTTTGGTTTGGCATCATTGTTTGCTAACTTGGAAACAATTGGTTTAATTTAGAAACCGTGACTTTCATATATTGAGATATGTAATGGGTACAAAATGTCCGACTTGGACACAATTAACATCATTGTTTGCTAAAAAATAATAAAAACAAGAACAAGTTGAAATTGGCAATTACATAAGGATGTCAAAAATTACTACAAAATACATATCTCCTAACATTGGAGCCTAACTGTTTCATAAGAAAAAGAAAAAAATAAGTTGTAGATGAAACACATCATTCATCCAAGCACCACATATGTCCGAGTTGGGTTTACACATTTCCCGATTTGGTTTGACCTTCCGGTTGGTTGACTTTTGGTGGACTTCTTTTGTGATGATATGGTTCTTGTATGTGGTGCTACCGGTGTAAAGGACACATTTTTTGTTGAAGAAGATGGAGTAGAAGAAGATGGGGCGAGGCAGCTTTGGATAGCCTAACTCTCATATGAAAGTTCTTAGGAATAGGTGGTTCGATCATTTCAATTTGGGAGGGCCGAGAAGGATTTTCCGAGGACTGGATGAGGTTGTTCGCTGGGGGATGCATCACATTTCCTCCTTTTGTGCATAGCTTTTTCAAAAGTCTGTCTCCTTTTGTGAACATTTTCACTATCAATGTGGAATGCCTCGGGTTGGGGTGGCTCGAGTTGACTCGCTTCAATGTGGGGTGGCCGAGGTTGGGGTGGCTCACGGTGACCTGCTTCAATGTGGAGTGGTCGAGGTTGACTTGCGGATACAAAGTTAGAATTGATCCCATACAAAGTTAAGAAATAAACAGGTGAGAAGGCGGACTCGCTTCAATCTACGATGGGTCAGGTTGTGCAAGCCGAGAATTGATCCCTCGGATTGGGCGAGCTGAGTTGGCCTTCTTCTCACCTAAACATATATTACAACAATAAGTACCATATCACCTAACACAGCTCTTAATCACTTAACACAACCTCGGCCACTTAATATAGCCACACAAACACAACCTCAATCACTCAACACAGACCTCATTCACTTAACACGACCTCTGGTCACTTAATACGACCACACAAACACAACTTCAATCACTCAACACAGCCCACACAAACAAGCGAGCAAATAACACAAAGAAACAAAAAAAAAAAAAGAGGCGTAAACAAAGAAAAACACAAACAAGTAGGCATAGAGCAAACCTTGAGCTTGGATACTCTTTGTGTGCATGTGGACCTCGTTGTGCCCTGTTTGACTACAATTGGAACAATGAATTCTCTCGCCCATCTTTACCGACCTTGCCTTTCTTACCCCCTTTCCTTTGCTCCTAAGCTTCGTGTTTTCTTCGAATTGTGAAATCCCTTTCCTCTTTGGCTTAAAACTTGGAGCAGCTTATTTGTTCACCATCGGTAGCTTCCCACATATCTTCTCCTTTGATGGGCATAAGAGTGTGTGAGTATGTGATCTTCAAATATTAAGTAGAGTAGCAGTCATGCACAAACTTGACGAGGTCCAGACCTCTCCTCTCTCATTACCGCAATGGAGTGTGCACAAGGGAGTCCACTAATGTCCCATGACCTACAACTACAACTTCTATCATTCAAATTCACCACATACTCTTCCGTGCCATGACAAACACTATAAAAACCATTTCCTCCCCGATTTCCTCCCAAAACCTTATGTTGTCCTTCGTCTTTTGTAACTTCTCTAATATCCTACGAGCAACAACATTAGAAAGGTGTTCTATCCATTCTTTCTTCTCTGCAATTCTCTTCATGATTGCTTTATAAACAGATCTTCAACATTGACACAATAGGCATGTATCTAGCATTGATAATGAATCCATTGAAGATTTCAGCCATATTGTTGCCCATTGATTCATACTTGGCATGTGTTTTGAAGTATAGCCTACAAAAATGCTTTGGACCCTTTTTCTCTAAAACCGCCAAACAGATTGCATCAAGGTCTTGCATTTCTTTGATGTATCTCTTCAATCGCACTTCATGAGTTGACTTTGCAATTTTCCGTAACACCTCCCTATACTACTCACCTCTCCAAGTGTTCCTAAAATTTTCATAAACATGCCTAGCACATAGCTCGTGCTCGACCTTAGGCATCCGATTCAAGGTCGCATCAATTAGCCTCTATTGCATCACACAAAAAGTTAGAAAATATAATTAAATTACTTAAATTAAACAACAAAATTATAATAATAACATACCTTCGTTGGTCGGAGATAATAGTCCATCCATATCTATTTCCAATTTCTAAATCGACCACCAATTTCTCAACAAACCAACCCCGACTTTCCTTGCTTTCACTTTGTGCAACACCCCATGCCACAGGATACATTTGATCATTAGCATCCCCGCTAACCGCACGTAAGAGTTGACCATCCTATAGACCCTTCAAGAAACAACCATCAAGAGACAACACCCTCTTACAACCATCCAAGAAGCCCCTTTTGAAAGGCCCCGGGCATATATATAAAAACCTAAATATATACTTCCCTTACCGATCCTTCCAGGTTCTTATTCTTAAAGAAGTCCATGGGTTTTGTTTGTATATCTCCCAAGCATAATCCCCGAGTTACCCAAACCGACTCTTATAATCAACCACAATTGATCGTAAAGCTCTTCTCCTAGTTGTAGAACACATAGATAAAGTGGCATTATAGTTAAGCCCATCCTTAATTATGCCTTGATGATCTCTCGCAATCAATGCGAGTTGTCTTCTAAATGTTTCTTTATAATGTTCAACTAACCAATCAACAGTACATATGCCTCTTGCTCGCCTCAAAACTAAAAGGCGGACATGTGTGCTTTTTATGCAAAGTATTTATCTCGCCATGTCAATTCCTTCCCAACTCGTGATCCTCATAGCCTCCACTCACAACTTTCACCCAAACAACACACCCGATACCTCACTTTATCACTCTTCTTTACTCGAAAGTGATACCCTTTAACAATCCTATAATTCTCAATTGCCTTCACTAAACCATCATTATTGGGAAATTTATGCCTAACCTTAAGCTCAATTGAAGAACTACCCTTATGTCTTGGGTATTTGACACTCTTCTTCCTTTTTGATTCATTCTCATGTTCACTTTCACTACTTGGACTCTCTACATTGTCCGAATCATGATAATTTTCCCGACCTACTCCTTCTTCATCTGTTTCAAGCATCACCGCCACCCTATCTCTCAGCAGCCTAATCCCCTTTTATTTTCTTTTTCTTTTCCCTAACCTCTCTTAATTCATCGTCCTCAACATCTCGAATTATCAACATCATCATCCTCTCGACCACGGATCATCATTATCATCCGACCCTACTCCACCATTACTCTCCCGCTCACTTTCTTCAACTCCACCTATTGCATCATCATTATAGTCAACATACAAGCATATAAACTCATTTTTCTTACACATATCACTCAGCTCCCTTGTATCATCATCGCTCTCTAATGCTACTAAACTATCCTCAAAAGCTAATCCAAGCCTGCGAAGTAAATTGTTTTTATTCTCTCGTATAACCTAAGTTTACCACATTCTCTTTCACATCCCCAATACTCAATAAGTCGGGATCACATTGTATCTCATCCATCTCATACTCACTATATATCAAGTGTGGAACTCTTTGAAATCCCCTCCCCCATGAAAAATACACAGACTTACAAATTCCTTCACCACTCATTCGAAAATTACAAAAATAATCAAGTAAAAAATAATGACAAACATTCATAAAAAATCAACTTCATACCCAAACAGAGCATTACCCAACCCCCAAAATACTAACTTTCAAACATTTAACAAATTTAAACTACTATTTCAAAAATAATTCACTTAGTATCAACATTATACAAGGTAATTGCAACACCAACATCTCAAAATTCAACACCAACTTGTCATAATTTTTAAAAAAGAACTATAAAAACTTACCCGGCCTCTTGGTCGCAGTTCCTCTGTATCCCTCCCTTGTCCGCAATTAATCGCCTCAACCTTTTCCTCAATTTCCAAGCCGTATCAAAACCATTTAGGGTTTGAATTTCCAATTACAAGGAAGATAGAGAGATAGTTAGCGAAAATGGCGAGAGTAGAGAAAGAGAGCCACGAGTGAGACTGAAGAGAGATGTTCTTCAATGGTTGTGACCGGTTTCATTCAAAACGAGGGAAGAGAGAGAGTGAGGTAGTTCAATTGCATTAAACAGTTAAAATTTGTGGGTTGTGACCGGTTGCTCGGGTTTTTACCGGCCTCAGCAGGTCACTTTTTCCTTCGAGGGCATTTTTTTACTTAATAACTAACTTAGTGGCAGACGATTACCATCGATTAAATTAGTGGCATTTTTGACAATTTTAGAGAGGTGAAGGGTAATTTAATCCGAGCACTCGCTTTTTTAGTAATATTTGTGACTTGTGAGTGATTTTAATTTTTTGCTTTAGTTCTTATTATAGATCAAAACGCTTACATATTTCAAAAGATAAGTCGAGAATCCTCCATTCCTTCAAGTTCTAGATTCAAAAATTCACAATTGAATGAAGAAGATATGCCAATTAAGAGCGATGCATTGTTCAATGAGCTTCCCTAATTGCGGATGCTACTAACTAGTCTTGTGATAGCCTCCTTATAGTTGTATTCATTACCTTTTAAAAAAATTGGTGATTATATTATGTTTTACTCCATTCGTTCAAATCAAACCCTAACTAGTTTAGTCTGGTTGTTTGAGAAGAGTATGGTGTGGGGCTTTGGGCATTAATTTACAAGTGTTGCTTTCCCAAACTTGAAGCCTTGCCAAGCATGCCTATGAAAGTTTGTGGTTTTTTTTTGTTTGGGGGGAGGGGTGTCGTGGGGGACTTATGCTAATAGTTGTCTTTAACTTATTTCATTTTTATCTAAATATCCTACAACTCTCCAATTTTTAAACTGTGCCCTACCATTCAGTCTTTTCCGACCCTTATCTTTTAAAATCTTGGACTCGCCACCGACCTATTACTACGGTTCTTAATAAAAAATTGCAATAATAGGTATGAAAATAATCTATTACTACTGGTTCTTAGGTAAAGATCGTAATAAAAAGTGGTCCCTCAAAATTTTGGCCAAATAGATGGGTTTTGATTCTACACCTATTACTACGGTTTTAAAAAAGGAACTATAGTAATAGATGAATATATTATTATTATGGTTTTATATGCGTAACCGTAGTAATATGTCATTTTTTACTATGGTTTCTTAGAGGAATCGAAGCAATAGGTTCTCTTTTACTATGGTTGAGAACCGTAGTAAAAGAATGCCCATCTATTACTACCCCTGCATGCACGGCGCCCACTAACCGTATTAAAAGGTAATTTTAAACCATAGTAAAATGCTATTTCGTAGTAGTGCTCATCTCACATGCTCCTTCCTTTTTAATGCCTCACTTGAACCCTAAATGTGTGTGACCCCTTTCTTCGATGTAAGATTCGGTTGTGGAATGGATAAAATGGAGTAGAAGAATAAGAGTATAGAGAGAGATTGATGGGTGAAAGTAGGAGGGGATTCGGTGTGAAGAATTAGGCCCAAATCCGGGTCCGTTCGTGGGGGAAAAGGAGAGTTTGAGAGTTCTTGGATTCTTTGTGGGAGGAGGAGGAAGAAGAGAGAGAGAGAGTTTAGGGAGAAGGGGTCTTCGTGGGTTTGGCTAAAAAGAGAGGGAGAGAGAGCTTGAGGTGTTAGGAGGGGAAGGGTGTCATCTAGGGGTGAGCGGGACCGGGTCTCCGGTCATTTTGGCCTGAACCGGTGGAAACCGGGTACCCTTTTGAACTTTTTTTTAATTTGGTTTTTCAAATACCATTTTACTTTTTATAATTTTTACTTTTTTTTTTGGTAAAGTTTTAGCCGATAATTAAAAAAGCTGGGTAATCGGTTTGCTTGGAATTAAAAATATATATATTATAATATATATATATATATATTATTATTATTATTATTATTATAAAATCGGTTAACCGGTCCGGGTCCTTGATTTCACTACCCGGTCCCGGTCCTGGTTCAACCAAGTCCGGGTCCGGAACTCGGGTACCGGAATTTTTGCTCACCCCTAGTGTCATCATTGGGGGAGGGAGGGAGGGCACGTGAGTAGGCAGCAGATTGGAAAAAGAAGAAAGTTTGGGCTGGTGAGAGATGGAAACAGAGTAGGTCGGGTTCAATCAAAATGGGAGAGGGGATTGGGCAAGTGAAGTCCACTTCTTCACCCTTTTGACTTCTTTTTCGATTTTTGAACATTTCTTACGAAAATAAAATAAAATAAAATATTTAATTTAATAATTATTACGATCAAAAAAGATGTAAAAGGTATTAAAAATATCATGTTTTTGGACTCAACAGGTAATTATTGTAGATGTAGTTTCTTTTGAATTACAATCTTTTGAAAGCTTTAAATTATGTTATTTTACTAATTAGAGATCAAGAATTGAGGACAAATCTTATTTGATGAAGGACAAGGTAATCACACTATCAACATCCTTAAAGATGGTCCTTCTGCTTTGGTTGAGCAATCCAAGAATATGAGGTTAAGCTTTCTTGAGATTGAAAAGTGTTTTGATTCCAAGGTCCCTATATTTAAGGATCTCAAAAACCATTGTAAGTATTGGTGGACTAGGCTTTGATAGCAATACCTTGTAAAGCCTCAATTTTAATTGGTGTTGGTGTAATTACTTCAATATTAATGATGTTGAGGCCTCATTGGTCCCTAAAAGTCCTTTTTAATAATTAGTTTATTAAAAAATTAAAGTAATGTCTTAAAAGGTTACAACTTACTAAAAATAGTGAAAAACATTTACATAAGTTAATAAAAAAGAGTACTTACATTTATGATCAAATCTACTACATATATCAAAAGACGCCTTCCTTCATGGCTCCACCATTCAAAATTTCTTAGATAATGCTCCTCTAGTATCTGAATTGGATAGATATGGGATACAAAATCCCTTACAACACAGTTGCTAAATAAACACCTCCTCGACATATATCAATTAAAAGAGCTTGTCTTTGCACCAAACTCCTCCACATAACATTTCTAGATTTTTTACATAGGAGAAGAATATGAACTCCAATAAGTACTAATAAGACATTATGAACAACTACAACTACTTCAGTCTCCAATTCCCTACATCTGGTTAGCATTATTAAGGTAATGACACACTTCGAGAGGAATTACACCACCTAAAGGAACGCAAACGGAATTAATGACAATATCTTGACAATTGGGTGTCAGCCAGAGGTAGTAAATGAGAGGGAAGAGGGGCAAGTAGTTAGCTGGAGATTCACATGCTATCCAAGTCAATTATAAAATCTCTATTGCAGACCAAGATTGTTTAGGCTCTAATGTAGGATCTCCAAATATCGGGGATAATTCTCGTTCCTCAAGTCAACCTTGATTCGTTCAATTATTTCTCTATCATGTGCAAGCGCCTTAAGCCCCACCTTCTTCCATACTTCCAAGTTTCACGAGTTTCTTTAGAAGTTGAATCGTTATCGGGGTTAGGATACACAACTTTCTTAGGTGCCGTCTTTCTGGATTTCCTTGAGGATTTACCGAAGCTTTGTTTACTCACCTTCCCCATCAACACATCAGACCATGTACTCTTGCTCTACTTTGTCAGGGTAGCTACTCCGACTTACCAGTTAAATTACCAAGAGTATTTTGGCATATTACCATATGTGAAGGGCTTTTGGTGACCACTCGAACTGCATCCACCTTACCATGTGCCTAGGTGCTATCCATCCTTGGCAAAGTGGTATTCAACAATGTATTTTCCTCACTGGATTCAATCTCATTTGAGGGTTTCTCAAATGAATCCACGCCAAAGGAGGGAACATGAATGGGGATCCTAGATTCAAGGACTTTGATCTGAAAGGCCATAGAGTCCCGATGAAATAGGACTTTATCATCTATGAGGCTAAAATAGGGAGTATTAATCAAAGCTCTAGCTGCCTCCATGGAAGAAAAATCCACTATGTCATTGCTCAAGCATATTATAATTCCCTGAAGTTCATTGCTGTTAGTAATACTCTCAGCAGTCCACCCATGAGGTGGAAAACCAAAAATCTCAATACAAATTCTCCTAAACTGACACACATTCTTAGTTCTCTTCTACCTAATTTTAGCAAACCAATTATAGAGAAAATCTTTTTTCTCATTGGGAACTCTATCAGCCTCCTTTAGAGTCAAATGATAGCATAAACATATAATTAACCATGTCTATAAGTTTCAAAAATGAAGGTAGTTTAGCTTCGATATGACTTACCAGAAATTCAGCCTCCAAAAGAGCATTAGAAATATATAGGATGCTCTTGTCAAGCAATTCCATATTCTCCTTAGTCACTGAGCCATGAACTTCTTTGATGCACCTTGTATGCTCAACCTCATTTACAATCAAAGACCCTTCTTCTCCTTTCACTGGTTGGATTTTCTTCGGTTGATAAACCCAAGCTTCCAGATTATGTTTGCCTCCTACACTCTTGGTTCTTCCCATTTCCTCCGACCTCTTGCTTCTTTTGAAATTGAGCTCAATTAACAAATATCTGAGACCTCTTGACAGTGTGCCTATTAAGGCTTCCTCTAGCATGCTCGACATGATTCTCATTTCAGAATCGAATGAAACCAAACCATAATTGGGATTCTATTCGAATTTTCTAGGTATTTAGGCGTCAACAACCTCTCCAAAACTTCTAAAAACTCTCCAAAGAGAAAAGCTGTGAAATTTCCATGGTAGATTGTTAACAAAAAGAGTAAACTCCTTCCTTCCACCTTTTTTTCTACCTTGCCTCTTCTAGTCTCCATTACTGTATCTAAACTGGAAAAAGGCCTGAGAATTGCACAAATTCCTATCAATTTCTTACAAATTGATCACCAAGGATTACAGTGATACCTCCTGAACCGCAGGTGAAGTCTCGTCAATGATGACAAATACTGTAGCGTTGCACGCTGCTTGCTTTCTCTGCCTCCCTTCTCAGCTCAAATCTTTCTCAGTTGCACCGCAACCAGCACCTTGGTGGTCGGCACCTGGAGCTCCGCCCCTAGGGGACGGCGAAGTGGTCTCCAATGACCGAACTCGCCCAAGGAAACCCTAAGCGTAGCAACTTTTCGCTCCTACCTCTTCACCATGCACAAGAGATTGTTCAATTCATTTGTGACCTCAGAATCCATGCCATCAGGACTAAAAGTCAATCCTTGCCGTTGAATACCATAAAGTTATACCCAGGTCTTCCTAATTAAAAACATGACATCCCATTCAAGCGAATTTCTAACTTCATAAAACCACAATAAAAGTTTTTCTTTACGCTCCTTTAGGACTTTGATAGCTTGGTCTAACTTTTGAAAATAGGCCCAATGTTATGTCAAATCCGACTTTTTTGCCCATGAAAAATAATTAGGTACCTCAATCTTCATTGTTTGCATAAGAAACTTATTTTGAATTTAATCAAGGATCTCCAAATGTTGAGTTTAAATCACATGACATTGCTGGGAATATTTTTGTTTGCATAGTTCTGTGGATTCTGTGTTTGATGTAATTTTCTGCATCTCATTTTTGCAGGTCCCTTTCGGTAAGATTGTGAAGTGCCCAACTTGCATGATAGCTGTTGCTGTTGCACAGCCTCAACAGGGTATTCAAGTATGCATTTAAGGACCTTCATGATTTTGATATATGTAATCTGAATTGAAGTCAGACTTCACAATTGGTGCTATACATAGCAAATGAAATTTTTGTTAGTATAGTATGGTAGCTTTGAGTTGAAATATCTGGAGCTATATGTCTTAGATATTCTTATGCCACCTTACTCCTTACATTGTTGTCTTCTACAGATTGCATCCTGTGCAAAGTGTCGCTATCTTACTTCTGGAGATGTAATAAACATTGAATCAGAAGAAATAAGGTTAGCACATTAGATCTGGTCTGTGCATTGTAACATTAATAGTAAAAGAGGCATATTTTTTCAGATTACATACTCATTGCTTTCAAACATACTGCATCAGATAGTTATGTATTGGGATTTGGGAACATGGAAGTTTTCTGATATTTCATTTCTAATTTGCTGAAGCAGTTTGTTTCTGTTTTGTGGTGTTGATCCTGATACATTTACTGTCTCTAAGGATCTCGTCCTGCTGAACGCAGCATGGATGTTCCAGCTTGGAAAAAGTGGCTGGGATTTCTGCAAGTAATGAAACAAACCATACCCTCAACTGTCCATTCCATTGTGGTACGGACTACTGATTTCAGCATCTACTGTACAGTGGTTTCCTCTGTTCCAGATTTTCCATAAATTTCTTTGCTTCTTTCCATATGGTTCTGTATTTGTATCACAACCCTGAATATTTTTGGTGATAGTTACTGTAACAGTTTTTCTGTGAAAAAATCTTTCCTAATGCCCTGGTTGCCTGTGCTTTTGCAGATCCAAACCCCTTACTGGAGTTGCTCGTACTCGTAGATTTGCAACTGAGACACATGATGTTCCTGCACAGCCAGGAGAAAGGGTGACTATAGCTTTAGCAGCTCCATCAAGTGTCTACAGAGAGGTTGGCCCATTTAAATTTAGCCCAAAAGCCCCAAAGTATTATCCTGCAGAGCCTCTTTGTTTGACAAACCACAATGATGGCCGGGAATCTCTTCTCCTAAAAGCCCCTTCGACAAACAGCAATTGGTCTTTGTTTAGTCCATCTGTTTTCTTTCCACTTCTTGTGGTGCTCGCCTCTGGGGATGCTGCTTCTGGAATCATCAACCCCAACTTGCCCAAGTTGCTTCCTGTAGCAGCTGCAGCATCTGTTGCTGTTGGAGCCATTTTGAACACAATGGTTTTGCCACAGTTGGGACAGGTAAGTATCCGACTTACGGCATGCAGTTCTTAGTATGATGTAGAGCTCAAAAGCAGAAGCATCTGTAAATCATCTTTCATGTATCTATAGAAAGAAAATATGGCTGCAATTAAAATGATCTATGAAGTGACATCAACTCTTGCTTCCAACTTCCACAAAAATCTGTGGACTCAATTGCTATCAAACAGCAACTCTTGGCACAGTATGATATGCTTCAGTCTCGAATCAAGGATCTTAAAGATTCTGCTGAGAATGAGGTATTCTGAACAAAATACACGTATGAAAGCACTGTGGAACTTTGGTAGTATTTACTTAGTGAACAGCCTACATTAAACTACCTTCATTAGTCTGGGAGCTAGTGTGTCATTGATTGATGGAGACAAATGAGCAAGAGTAAATTCACATTTTGTGGTGAAACAATTATTTGTTGCCATAGTTCTATAATGCCTGATCACCATAATTTGGTACCTGAAATTAACTGAATTGAAGTCTCTTGCATGTGCCTGTACATTGTGAACATTTCCCCATAGGTGTGACTATTGTCATAATTCATATAGGTTAGCGTTTAGAGGTTATGTATTTAGTTATTCAGATGATCAACCTTGCAAATGCCCTTCTCAGAAAGCATACAAATTCAGTTCTTACTAGATAAAATTGCGCAGCTTTTACAGTTCAGGGATTTTTTTATCAAAAAAAAAAACTCCTCTGAGTTGCATTGAACTGGAGTGATTTTGCATAATACTTGTATTATAATCTGTGATCACTTTGACTTGCTCTGTAAGAACTAGTCCCAAAGCATAGAATCTTAAACTTCTCCTCTTGCTAGGTTTGGATGTTGGCTCGAATGTGCCAGTGGGAGAATAAAATGTTTGCTGTAGGTGAACCTGCTTACCGGTGAGAACATTGAACATGTCTGTATCTTTCTTTGTCTCTAATATTGATTTCCAACAAAGAAAACTTATATTGGATTGTTTCATTCTTCCAGTGCTCGAAGACATAGAATCAAAAGGGTACGTGAAGGCCTAGAAAATTCCCTTAGGGGACGTATAGAGCTCATAGACAGCTATGCTAGACTATGTTTTTACTAGTGACAAAAGATTTAATTCCTAATTTCTTGCTTCATGTATTAATTTGTTTTTTGGTTTCACCAGATATCTTCCATGATTGAAATTGAAGTAGAAATGGACACCAATGTTCTGGCCGCTGAAGCTACTAGCGATGCGGTGAAAATCCATCTTGACCATATTGATGCTTTTCCTCTTTCCATGATAAAATGGTATCTTTTGTTGAGAAAACCAAAATTTTGAATTGTCCTGTTTTGCAGGAAAGCATTGCCAAGCAAATTCAGCAGATTATGGAGTTGGGAAAATCTTGAAGAGGTATGTTTCAGATTTCATGTTACCTAAAACTGGGGTGGCAAGAACGAGCTTGTCAAATTTCATGAAACCTTCTGTTGTTGACATTGAGGGAGACAGAGAGAGTGCGAGAGCCGAGAAGAGAAAATAGAAACGTACTTTCCTGCTAAAAGAACCGAGGCAAATAGAAACCTTTGAAACAGAGATTTTTTTTTTTTTGGTGGGGGGGGCTGTGATGAGTGGAGTGGATAAAAAGCTTCCCCACAGCGAATGAAAGGCAAACTGTGACATGACGAGATCTCTTTTCTTCCTGCTAAATTTATCCAATTGTGGAGACATTTGAGGCTTGCTTTTTAATTCTACTTTCATCTCCTGTGTTACTGTCCATCCTAAGAGACAAAAAAACAACCACCTTTTCACCACTATTGTATGCTTCTCGTTTTAATCCTTTTGTAACGTGTTGCAAAAGCAGCGATGGAGAGTGCAAGCTGAGGCGAATGATGAAGTTGAAAGGCTCCTTAGCAGCGAGCCACTGTCCTTAGAACAGGTTTGAATGTTTTAACTTGCAATCTACAGTTCACAACCATCAAGTGCAGCCCATACGTCCCACGTGGCGCCTTAGAGTAGACCCTGTCATCCGTACGAGAGAGTGATTCAGTGATAATACAGGGATATGAGCTATCTTCAAAAGGACCCAAATTCCTCCGATGCACTGCTCAAAGAGGACGAGTAAGATTTTCAATTGCTCATATCTTTATAGTTTGTACGTTTGTGTTTTTTTATCGGGGCATGTATATGTAAACGACAAAACTGGTCCGTTTCTGCCCTGACATTCGGAAATTGGAATGCATCAACCTGCCAAGTTAGTGTAAGTAGCCTTTTCTTCGGGTTCTCAGGTTGTTGAAATTATTTCTGACCAACAAAGAGAAGACAATTTGTTTCACAGCAAAGGAAGACAATTTTTCACAGATAAAATTCACCGGCCATGATGTCAAATACAGTGCACGATCAACAAGTGCAAGCTTCTTCCAAAAGGTTTACAAAAACGTTTTCTCCAAATAATTTTCGGATCTCAAAATCACTCTCTACTTGTAGGCTTCAACAAAATGCTCACCCTGCTTAAGCAAACCAGAGAGCAAATAACAGGTACCAGAAAATTTGCGTAATTAAAAACACATGAATAAACAAAACCTGGAAAACCAATTAATCTGAAGATAGAGAGAGCACGATAAATGCGATGAAGATATAGGACGGTTAAATCAAGACGAATTTAAACAAGACCAGCCTTGCCTACTCCTTCCAACAAAATCAAGACGACTTTGGGTTGCCTACTTTCTTCTGCTGGGCTTTCTCTATAAGAGGGTTCAACTGCTTCTTCTCTGCTGATGTTTTCAGTTCTCCACTTCTTGAACTTTTCCTCCTCCATAACATCTTCCCGGTCGCGGCTTCAATCCCGACATTCATTTCAGCAAGCGTCCTGTTAAGTTCTTCCATTTTGTTGTTATCTGGCACCCCGTCTGCTCAGCAGTAATTATTCAAAAGGCGCTCTCTTCTTCTCTGGTATTCTTTCAGCTCTGCGGTATACATCTCTTTCCTGTTCTTTATAATGGCCATGAGATTAAATCTCATCTCGTTTTGGAGTACTTCTCAATACGTTCCTGGATCACGATTTTGTCCCCAAAAAAATAGACTAAAAGAAGAAGTAGGATTAAAAATATATATGAAACACCAAAAAATAATATATAGGCCTAATTAAATAGGGACACTATAAATTAAAAAAATTATACTTAAAAAATAACAGGATTACATCATAAAAAATAATATGTAGGACCAATTAAACAGATGGTTCAAAAATTAACCTTGATTTTTTTACCGTTACTCGATTACTACGTCTCTCTCCTCTCAATTAAATAGAGACACTCTAAACCAAAAAAAAAATTAGACTTAAAAAATAGAAGGGATGACATCATAAAAAACAATATGTAGGCCCAATTAAACAGGCGGTTCAAAAATTCAACCCTAATTTTTTACCCTTATCGATTACATAATCTCTCTCATCTCAATTAAATAGAGACACTATAAACTCATAAAAAATAATATGTAGGTCCAATTTAACAGGTGACTTAAAAATTTAATCCTAATTTTTTACCCTTATCGGTTACACGTCTCTCTCCTCTTAATTTAAATAGGGAAACTTGTAAACCAAAAAAATTAGACTTAAAAAACAGCAAGATGACATCATAAAAAACAATACATAGGCCCAATTAAACAGACGGTTCAAAAATTCAACCTTGATTTTTTTACACTCATCGATTACACAGTCTCTCTACTCTCAATTAAATAGGAACACTATAAACCAAAAAAATTAGACTTAAAAAAATAGCAGGATGACATCATAAAAAACAATACGTAGACCTAACTAAACAGACGGCTCAAAAATTCAACCCTGATTTTTTACCCTCATCGGTTACATAGTCTCTCTTCTCTCAATTAAATAGAGACACTATAAACAAAAAAAAATTAGACTTAAAAAAACAGCAAGATGACATCATAAAAAATAATATGTAGGCCTAATTAAACAGGCGGCTTAAAAATTCAACCCCGATTTTTTGACCCTCATCGATTACACAGTCTCTCTCCTCTCAATTAAATAAGGACACCATAAATCAAAAAAATTAAACTTAAAAAAATAGTAGGATGACATCATAAAAAACAATACGTAGGCCTAATTAAACAGGCGGCTAAAAAATTCGACCCCGATTTTTTACGGTCTCGATTACTACAGTCTTTCTCCTCTCAATTAAATAGGGACACTATAAACCAAACAAAATTAGACTTAAAAAATAGCAGGATGACATCATAAAAAATAATGCGTAGGCCCAATTAAACAGGCGGCTCAAAAATTCAACCTTGATTTTTTACGGTCTCGATTACTACGATCTCTCTCCTCTCAATTAAATAGGGACACTATAAGCCAAAAAAATTAGACTTAAAAAACAACATGATGACATCATGAAAAACAATACGTAGGCCCAATTAAACAAGCGGCTCAAAAATTCAACCTTGATTTGTTTACCCTTATTAGTTATACGGTCTCTCTCCTCTCAATTAAATAGGGATACTATAAACCAAAAAAATTAGACTTAAAAAAAAGTAGGATGAAATCATAAAAAATAATACGTAGGCCCAATTAAACAACGGTTCAAATATTTAACCTTAATTTTTTTACCCTTATTAGTTACACGGTCTCTCTCCTCTCAATTAAATAGGGACACTATAAACCAAAAAAATTATACTTAAAAAAATAGTAGGATGACATCATAAAAAACAATATGTAGGCCCAATTAAAGAGGCGGCTCAAAAATTTAACTCGTAACTTTTTACCCTTGTCAATTACACCGTCTCTCTTCTCTCAATTAAATAGGGATACTATAAATAAAAAAATTAAACTTAAAAAATAGCGAGGATGATATCATAAAAATATAATAGGAAGTCCAATTAAAGAGATACTCCAAAATTCAACCCCGATTTTTTACCCTCGTAAGTTACACGGTGTCTCTCCTCTCAATTTTTTTCACGATACTCCGTCGTTGCCCTAAGGTCGCAACCCTTGCGCATTGCACGGATCGTGGTCGACCCACGATTCTCTCTCCTCTCACTCTCGCGGCGCCGCCCCACCCACCTGACTCCACTTCCGGCCGGCCCGGCCCCTACCCGCACCGTTCACTTGCCCGGCCCGTTGTGCCCACGCTGCCGCTGCTCGCTCTACTCCCTCTCGAATCGCGCTCGCCCGGTGCCGAGTGCCCACCACCCGGACTCCAGCCTGACCTCCAGGTTACCCACGCTGCCGCCGTCGGTTCCGGTGGACGCCGTTGCCGACGGCCACTCACTCCAGCCAGCCTCGCTCGCTCTAAGTTCTAACTCTCTCTCATACTTCATTCGCTCTCAAATGCGAAAGGTTAGAGTTTTCAAATTATTTAAAATTTTTTATGATTGGTGAATGTTGATTATGAATTGTGAATTAGTTTATTGTTGATATTGGTCGAATAGTTGATAGTTGATTGTGAATTTATGATTCGTGAATTATGAATTAGTTGATAATTGATTGTGAATTCGTGAATTGTTAATCATTGTAATGGTGGTAATTAGGCCTGGGCAGTGGGCAGGGGCCCCAATAGGTATCCAGGGCCGGGCTTAAAAAAGAGGGTCAAAACCCCTTTTTTTGATAGGAGGGTCGGGCCCAAAAGGCCACAAAAAGGTCATTCGTGGGCCAATTCAGGAGGCCCATCTCGTCCTCTCACGCGGTCACGCCCGAAGTCCTTCTGCCGTTGCTCTCTCTCGCATGCCCTGTCTCTCTGTCCATCGTGTTCTCGCCTCTCTCTCTCTCGCATCGCAAGCCTAGTCTCTCTCGCCGTCGCTCTTCCACCATCTCGCCACCGTCGCCGGTGAACCGGAGCCCGAAGCTTTCTGCCATCGTCGCTCTCTCTCTCTCTCGCACGCCCTGTCTCTCTGTCCATCGTGTTCTCGCTGCCATTACTATCTCTCTCTCGGACGCCCTGTCTCTCTCGCCGTCGCTCTTCCACCATATCGCCACCATCGCCGGTGAACCGGAGCCCGAAGCCTTCTACCACCGTCGCTCTCTCTCTCTCTGCTTCGCCGAAACCCTAATTTGGCCAGCGCTGCTTCCTTCTGCTCCCACTCCTCAGGTACATGCTTTGTATTTTTTCGAAATTGGGTTTTGCTGTTCTGTTTTGAATTGGGTTTTGTTGCTCTTCTTCTTTGAATTGGGTCTTCTTTGATTTTCCCTGGTTTAATGAGTTTACTGCAATAAAAAGCTAGAAGGAAAGGGTACGAAAGTAGAAGATGTTTCTGTTCATGTAATGATAATTTCTTGCTTTGCGTATAGGAGTGAAACTATTCTAACTGTGTGTGTGCTATGGACTTGATGAACCCTGCTAAACTTGATCAAATAGGGGTTTCAAGAAGTTTATCTGGCTAACCATTTTGGGTGAAGCAATGTCCTCTTTGAGAAGTAGGCATGATTAAGTTGAAGCTACCATACATAAATTAGCCAGGTTGTTCTTGTGACCTTGTCAAACAAGGAAAATCACCTTGCTGATGAAACTTTTACAGTATTTTTTTGTATTAGCATCTCAAAATTTCCTCATGTGATGCTTCCATGTTTTAAACTGATTTCAGTTCTAAGTGTCAGTATTATTCTGTAGCATTCGTGTTATGTAGCGGATACGTATGAAGAATTTCTTTGATGTTTTACTGCTTCAACATTTATTTTTCTGAAGTTGACTGATTTACTGATTTGACTTTGAAATGTTAGCAGTCTAACTTACATAATAGGGCTTGTTGAGATGTAAATCATAGTCTTAAGAGCTATTTCAATGGTGTGGGTAGTTTGTTCCTATGCCTTTGATAGAAAAAATAGCTAGCAGGACAATTGGTATGTCAATTCTCGATACCATTCTGGTAGGATACTTTATTGAGACGTGCGGGAAAGAAAGAACAGTGGAGGCCAAGCTGTTAGACTTCACTCTGGCATGTCTTACGACATATATATGGATGTTTTCGATGAGATAGGTGCTGTCTAACTTGCATTTTAGCGTCAGAACCCAAACCCAAACTTACTGGGGGTTTGATTCTGCTATGTAATTATCGGTTTTGTGGGCACAAGCCCATTTTATGCTGTCGAATAGTTTGCAGTTGATTGTAAAACTTATAAGATGTTGTGAACATCCTTTTGTATTCTACTGCGTCTGGTTTTGCTTCCGCTTTGGCTCTCTATCCTTGCTGTCTTGTTCTGGTTCTTTTTCATTGATGTGATACCACACTGAACACTAGTGTTGGTTTGCGGTATGTTCCCTGAGTAAACTTCAAATCGGATAGCTTTAGATCGGATGGTTTTAGGATTCTCTGCATGGTTTCGAACGGATGGTTTTAAGATTTTCTGGACTAATCTTCGGTCTCCTGTGCCATTGATTTGAGGATTCAGAACACAAACTTTGAAATGCATATTGGTTATCCTGCATATTGGTTTACGGTTTCTATTTAGGGATGGAGGTATGACTGTTGAGAAAGAATGTTGATGTACTATCTAGGCTTTTGGTATAGGATGAGTGGACTGGATTGAGAGGAAAATGAAGGAAAAGTTTTGGGTGAAGGTCTTAGTCTGAATGATGTTGTTGGCTATATTTGTGGATCCTCACATGTGCTGAAAGCTTTTATTTCTTTCAGTTTAGTGCGCTGGAAGCTTGAACTAAGTACAAGCCTTGCAAATTAGGGTACATAGAGAGAGTGGGGTCCTGTGGTAAAACTACTACATAGAGAGAATGGATTTATTTGGGAGTAGGCTTACTTTCTTCATTCAATTAGGATCATTTATCAACTAATTAATTTAAAAAGTATCATTTGGAAGTTATTTTAGTTGATTTGGATAAAAGCAACCGAAGCATTTTACAGCCAAAGAATAGCCAGGGTTGCTGCCAGTGCCACGGTCAAAAACACAGGCTGTGGTGTAGACTGTGGTGTCCAGTTTAACTGCCATAGTATACACCACTCCTTGTGGTGGTGACCGTGGCAGCCTTCTGGTTTGTTCTCAACACTGCCACAGTCCTGTGGCTGCCAAGGGCCACCTGTGGTGGCCAAGGAGCTTCCCGTGGTGGTCTTTTGCTTCTCCTCTTTGCTCATGGCTTTAAGATATCGAGCTTAACATCAAATTAAATAGGTTGTGGGCAATCATACTAGAAAGCATTGTCTCACATTAAATACAATGGATGAAATTAACACACCTATTCTATAACTAATATTCTATAATTAATAGGAATACTAGTACATGGATAATGAATGTGGATTTTGAAGGAATTATTCTCAAACTACCACTTATCCATTTTGAAGGAATTGTTCTGCTACTACTTTATGCTACCAAACCAAGCATTAACATCAAATGTTTAACTCCGGCCCATGGCCCGGGTATGGGCGGGTCGAGGTCGAGGTCAGCTGGCCCATGACCCGACCCAGCCCATTTATTTTTCCCTGCTTGGCCGACCCTTTATAGTTATGGGCCGACCCTGGCTCGGCCCGGCCCGTCCGTTGCCCAGCCCTAGTGGTAATTGGCTAATGGTGATTATGAACTTATGATCCGTGAATTATGAATTAATTGATTGTTGATGTTAGTGTTCAAATGTATTTGTTGGCCAATAAATGAAAAATTATTATTTTTTCAGTTTATATCAATAAAAAATCCATTTTACCATACCGTAATTGAAAAGAAAGCGTGAAGAAAATGTTTGAATTTTTAATATATGTTTTGGTGTCCCGGCTCCGCCACTTGTTGGGCCACTCTTTTCAATCTCATTATTTGGATGCTATATTTCGTTTTTTTGTGTTTCTTTTTTCAATTTTATCAATGAGTAAGTTTCCTTTGAGATAATTTTGGTTTGATTTTGATTTGACTATGTGAGGCTCAAAGTTTAGATATTTAGTATAGTTTAATAATTCTAGCACACTGTGCAAATAATATATTAAAGGATGAAGAACTCATTGTCTAGTCTTGTCTCTCATCCAACATCTTAGAGAAGTTGCTTTTTGGAACTATGAATTGCTTCCCCTGCTCATTTCATACGTAGTTCTGGTTGTGTGTACCAAAACACCGGTTAATGTATTATTGGAGACTAATTTGCTTTAGTTGCTGGATTTGTGTCTAATCGTGGATAGGAGTTGACTGACTAGGGGTAAAATGAGAAAGCGATTGAATTACCGATCTCCTCGTGGTAATGGTCCAAATCATTCTTTGCTATTACGCCGTATGAAGAATTGTAGTCACTATCAAAGTGTGGAGGATGTTGTGAAATATCTACATTCAAAATATCCAGAGTACAAGAGGATGAGTGGTGCAGTTCTCTCCAAAAATATTCAAGAAGCCCTTTTTAAATGTGAGAGCAAGAACAATGATGATCAAAGTGAAGCTGCTGAAGTTCAACAATCGACAGTATTATCGTTGTCATCGTCATCCTTTGAGTCAGCATCAAGACCATCAAGAGCTGGACAAGTTTCTAATCCAAAGTTGGATTTGACGAGATTGATGTTGAGGGACACCTATTCTCATGATGGATTGGAGTCTATAGAGAGAAATGAAATTGGGGAAAAGGAAAAAGCGAATAATATGCAAGTATTTGAAAAAGAGGAAGACATTGAATCAATTAAGCATACTATGATGGTTGAGAGAGAGCCTGCAGTGATAGGGAAGAAGGATTTGAATGGAGGAATGGGAGGACGTGTGTATCCCTTATTTAGGGATATTCATGGCATGTCTGAAGTGCAGGAGGAGTTAATATACACGGTGCTTTTTCCATTATGGATTCCAGCTCTCTATAAACGCCTAATAGAGTTGAATGCAGGGCCTCCAACAGGAATTTTATTTCATGGACCTCCCGGTTGTGGTAAGACTATGTTAGCTCAGGCAATTGCTAATGAGGCCCGTGTTCCTTTGTATCAGATTGCTTCAACTGAGGTTGTATCTTCTGTTTCAGGTATACCTTTGATATTAATTATTGAATTTGTGATTGGTGTCTATTTGGACCTACCAATGTGTGGACTATAGGGAGTGCATATAAAATGTATACATACGTAAAAGGGGATACTTTGTACCTTGCTTGGTATAAGTCCCTTTTTTTCTTTTGTAATTCCTTGCAAAGGTCTAAAGCGGACGAGGGAGGGCAATTATTTTTCGTTCACAAGTCAGGAATATATATGAGGTTAAGTAGTCTCATGAAAATTTTTGTTGGCATTGTTTATGGTTTGGGGGAGTGATAGCCAAATAGAAGGTGGGTTAAGATTACGACTAAAGTGTTTTCATGAAAAACCACGTAATTATTGCTTAAAATATTGTTAATGCTATCTATATTAGAGATTCTTATTGTTTAAGTTAATGTTGTGATAACTTGAATGTTTAAATTGTAGGTCAATCAGAAGAAACCATCCGTCAGATCTTTTCAAAAGCTCTTAAGACTTCTCCTTCAATTATCTTCATTGATGAGATTGACGCCATTGCTGGAAAAAGAGAGATGTCTCAGAAAGGGATGGAGGGGCGCATAGTCACGCAGTTAATGAAATGCATGGATACAATTAATATCCAGGAGCTTGCATCTCCAGTAACTCCAGAAGGTGCAGAAAGTTTAGATTTAGAAAGTACACCTAGACATGTTATTGTTATTGGAGCTACCAATCGCCCAAATGCTCTTGATCCTGCATTGAGACGACCTGGACGGTTTAATATGGAGATCTTAGTGCCCGCTCCCGATGAAAATGGAAGATTTGAAATACTTTCAGGCATGACACGTAATAATGTGTGTCAAGATGGGCTGGATTTGCGGAAAATGGCTAGAGATACCCATGGTTTTGTTGGGGCAGACCTGAAGGAATTGGTTTCTCGAGCTTCTGATATTGCTGCTAAGAAGTTGATAAAAGCAAGAATGCCCGATGGCATAGACTCTTCACTACGATATGAAGATGACAGTTGGTTCCAACCGTTTCGTTTTATGCATAGAGAATTCGAAACCTTTTCACCTTCAATGGCTGAATTTGAGGTTTGACTTTGATATTTCTTTTATCTTCCGTTTTGTCTGAGGATTTCTTTTGTCGAAAGCCAAATAGGAAAGACTTTTTCAGTTATGTTGTCTATAGAGTTGCATATGATTATGATTTCATCTAATTTAGTGTTTAGTCTTTATCTTGCTCAAATGTTGGGGCTTTCATTGTGCTTATTTACTTGTCAGGTATGATTAATATCTTTGTTATGTACCATCTGGTCAATTATGTTGGTTGTTTTCAATTTGTGGTTGGCTTAGGCTGCATTTAAATGCGTGCAACCCTCTTTAAAAGAGAAGGTTTCTCTGAAGTTCCAGATGTATCATGGGAGGATATTGGAGGAGGTATCAAGATACGACATGAGTTCCAGGAGTATGTAACTGATCCTATAAAATTTCCTGACAAATATAAGGTATTGATCAAGAGTTATATTTTTCTATAGGTTCGTTTTGTTGAAATAACTAGTAAATAAAATATGGTTGATTAATTATTTTCCTAATTGAGTTACATGTGTATTAATTTGGATCATGATAGCCTCATGCTTTCCAGGTTATTGAACTTGTCATTTGGCTTTGTTTGATATAGTTCTTGGATAGCCTGATAGTGTCGAACATTGCTTGAACACTTTTGGACTTTTATGATCATGTGAAGCTAGTTGTGCATTGTATAATCTTACCTCTCAGTAAGCTCAAGGAGGCACCAAACGCTGTCTTATCTTTGCAAAGCATATAATATTTTGTAATCTTTTTGTTCCTCAACTCCTTGTAATTACTTGTGTCAAGTCACAATAATCTAATAATCTAATTGGTACTTGAGTAATCTGAAAGCTTGAATGACTACAAATTTGAAGTTCTGTTGAAAGAAACAACCTAATATGTTGCATAGGGGTCCGTAATATGTTGCATAGGGATCATCTGGTTACGGGTAGGTACTTACATAATTGCAAGGCTTGTATCTCAACTTGCATTAGGTAGGTCCCTGGGATCATTTGGCTCACCTCATGACCTCAATGATCCTCTGCCCTGGGTGAATTGACTTACAGATTTATTGATGTGCAAATATGTGTTTGTCCGATTGATGTAAGTGGCACTTTGGTTGCTACCTGTCGTCTAGCAACATATTTATGTCTGATAGTTTGCAGATTTTATCAATTATCTTGGCTCCAGATCTAATTTTTGTGGTGTTTTTTAATTTTCAGGAAATCAAGGATAGCTTACCACATGGATTTTTGCTTTTTGGACCTCCTGGTTGTGGTAAAACGCTGATTGCAAAGGCTGTTGCCAATGAGGCTGGAGCTAGTTTCATATATACCAAGGTCTACATCCTTACTCCATGAGTACTACTACATATAATGTGCCCTTGTCTTTATACATGTGTTTGCTGGTTTACATATATGATCAATATATGGAAGTATTAATCCTTCTCTAATTCCAATTCGTATTTTTGCTGATGTTTTCCTCTTAATTAAGGCCGCTGAACTTCTGAACAAATATGTTGGAGAAAGTGAATTAGCTGTACGCGAACTCTTTGCTCGTGCGAGGATGTGTTCTCCGTGCATTCTTTTCTTTGATGAGGTGTGTAATCTGTAGCTTCTTCACACTAACTGCTACTATTCTTAATGTTCCCCTTGTTGTACACAATTGCTTCTTAATTTTATTTCTTTTGGTATTACTTGTGTAACATAAATATTTAGTCGGTTAGTCCTATTATGAATTGCTCACACCTACATTCCCTTTTGATTAGATGTGTTGGGCCATTAAGTTAGTAAATGTACTTCTCTCACCCTAGTTAGGTGTCCGTTTGCTTGTCCATTTTCATAGTTTAGGGGTTTTAAACAGTTGCATTTGTCATTTGCGCAAAAAATGAATTAATGATCAACTAGTTAGGGTGAGTTCAGCATGAGAAAAGTGATCCCTATGCTGCTTGCTTGTGCTGCTTCTGATGCTTCCTAGAGCCTTTATGTGAATCAGGTCGAATGAAAATAGGAAGTGAAGAGCATGGAAATTATATGGTCTTTTAATTTAGGACATCCATACAAGGAGACATAATGAGATGATGAAGTAATGTCTATCGAATGACAATCATGGTTTTTTGGCCAAAAAGGAGAGAAAATAAAGGGATTGAATCCACATTGGGTTCTTTTGCATTCGACAAGCTTAATTATGCAGTGATCACTTTCATTGTTGCTGTTGCCTTTTGTGTATATTTCATGTGTGTATATTCCTCGATTGGTTTGTCCATTGTCAAACCTTGAGTTATTTGGTGTTGTATTTGATTACTCATACTGAACGGAAAACTATCCATAATAAAAATCACTTTCATTGTTGCTGTTGCCTATTGTGTATATTTCATGTGTGTGTATATTCCTTGATTGGTTTGTCTATTGTCAAACCTTCGGTTATTTGGTGTTGTATTTGATTACTCATACCGAGCCGAAAAATTATCTAGAATAAAAATCAAATGAAACATAGATGTTTTCTGCGAAACTAACGTTTAGAAAATTTTGCCTCTTTTGCCAGCTTGATGCTTTTATAACAGGTCGTGGAGAATATGGGGTCGTTCATAGGGTTGTAAAGCAGGTAAAATGATATTGAACCATCGTGCACTTGAGTTCACACTTGAAAGTCCATCTTGTTGATGTTTAAAGTCCTTGGTAATTTTGCAGCTTCTAGATGAGCTTGATGGTGCAGAAAAAAGACAGGGTGTTTATATCATTGGTGCTGCGAATAGGTAGAATGTTTTGCTTGTTTTGCATCTCCCTTTCAAAATTACTTGTAATTTTTCTTGTTTAATTAGTTAGCACCAATCCTTTGTATTTGACGTACTTGATTTGTGGCGATGTCAGACCTCATTTGCTGGATGATGCTTTGTTGAGGCCCAGAAGGTTTGAGAAACGATTCTATGTCTCTCTGCCTAGTCCTGATGAACGAGGGTCTATACTGAAAGCCATTGCTAGGAAAATGCATGTAGATGCCAGTGTTGATTTACTTGCTATTGCAAAGAGTGAAGCTTGTCAGCATTTTAACGGCGCAGATCTTGATGAGCTGGTTTGTTTCTTCTTTTCACCTAGTACTTTTTCTTTTTTGTGACAGTTGTGCATGTGTTTTGACCTATCCCTAGCGGAGCATCCACTATGATAAGATAAACATGTTCCCTATAGCTATGAGGGAAGGCTTGTATTCCTGATGGCTATATGAGTTTAGACGTGGGGCTTTTATATTTTAGCTTCTGATTAAAAAAATCCTAATATAGCATATGTCCCACTAGTGGGAGCTTTTGAGATTGTAGCTCATTTTTAAGTGTGGTGCTTTGAAATTTGTAGATGCGCACTGCCAACAACATTGCTCGTAAGGAGATGGAAACATCTAAACATACAGGTGGAGATGCCACTCAATGGACTATTTATACTAGTCATTTGGACAAAGCGTTGATGGGAATGACTCCTTCTGTTAAAAAGAGGGTATGTGTTTGTTCTTTTGTCTACATGTTTTCATAACGCTTATAGGTACACAAACTAATAAAATGAAGCCTACTTTTAATACAATGCTTATTGACGTTTTACTATAAATGAAAAACCTGCTTCTAAGAATACAAATGAACTGGTACATTTTCGGTGCATAAGACTATAAGGTAATTGCAAAATAGATTTTTTCTTCTTATTAACATTGGCATTATGAATGAAAATCTGCACTGTGAGAATGCCAACGAACTAGGGCACTTTTGGTGCATTAAGACCATAAGGTAATTGTAAATTAGATTTTTTATTCTTCTTATGGTGTGCTGGGTAACATATGTATTCATTTTCTTTGTCCTTTGTGGGAGCAGAAAAGAAAATTCTATGATCGTGTGGCCGAAAAAATGTTCTCGTGCGATTAGCATCTATGAGGGTCACTACAACACTGCTGAGCTTAGGTAATGTGGTTTCATCTACTTGTCATGTCTTGAATACAACACCGTTTCTTGAGTTACATGGAAATAGTAGAACAATAATCTTTATTTATTTATGAATGAATATGTTATTACCTCGATATTGTATTTTCTTAAATAGTGTCTGTGTCGTGAATGTGTTGTTAACTTGTTACTTTTCACTTATGATGGATTATTTTTATTATTCATAGTATGTATGTATACTAGAGTAGCATTAGTGCTTAAATCCTATGTTGTGTTGTACTGATAGGACAATGATGCAATACTATACAATACAATATAATTAATATATAGTTCGAGTGAAATCAAAGTCTATATTAAAGGGGAACCACAATGCAATACTATACAATACAATATAATTAATATATAGTTCGAGTGAATTCAAAGTCTATATTAAAGGGAACCACATATTACATTTACGGGAGTAGTTTTGGTGGCCATTATATAGAAAATCAACTAAGATTTGCAGATTTCATATATTTACTAGTTTGTGAAAGTACCAGGGGCTGCCCCTTCCTTTGGGCTTTGACCCACTTACTGCATGATATCTTGTCATTATTTATTTTTGGTTGATTTATTTTATATTAATGCAGACTTCTGACAACCCCTAAAATCAAATTGTCCACCCTTTTAACCATAAGGGATTATATCTGTTACTGCAGTTCAAGCTATGTCTATCGGTCGAGGAGCTATTTGGATGAAGCAGATTTCATAAAGCTCAAAGTGGATCAGTCAATGAATTTAGTTGATTTTTTTTAGTATTTTTAGATTTATCTTATCATTGAAATAGACTATTTATTGGAGATTACCGTTTTATTAATCTATTGTTAAAAGTAGATTATTAATTAAGTGTTTATCGTTAATTTAGTTTATACTTGAGAACAGTTTAATGACTTGCGAATTCTGATGGTATTATTGATTTTGTATATGCACCATTGTGGTAGGCAGTGGGCTAGTATGAACCTTAAGTTGACCGTAGCTTCTTGACTCAGAAATTATGGGCCAAACTAAGCTACCTCAGCCTCATCCCTCAGTTAGGGCTGAAATTATGTGTTTGTGAGATTTTGTATATGCACCCTTGTTGGGCTTAATCACAACAGGAAAGGATTAGCCATGCATGTACAGGCTGATTTGCAGAAGATTGGTGGAACAAGGTGGTCTGGAGGCGGTCAAGTGCAAATCGGATAGGATTGCTTGTAATAATTTGTGGAAATTTTGAATGATATGCTCACATGAAGCCCTTTTGGTATTTCTAATCATATAATGTTGGTTGATCCCTTTGAGCTTTTAAATGCTTGAGGAGGTGATCGTAAATTTCTGTCTATTGTACTTGATGTACATTTGCAAATCAAGTGTTGGAAAATTTTATGTGCGAGTTGATATACGGGTCAGATTCAAGACTCGTTAAATTAGGCCCTTGCGGCAAAGTTGTGCCCAATTTATACGTGATTCTCACTATTCAACTCATTGTGCCTCGTTAATCCCAATAAGTGGTGTGGGAGCCAATTCGCAATGAGAGCAATAAGTAGGGAGAGAGAATTTGCTGCATGGTGGCATGTTTAGGCTCACTAGGTGAGGTAGTGTGCCTCAATCAGATGGACGAAAAAGGCCTGATTTGGGAATGGGGTAGCTTCTAATGATATAGTCCTCTCCTACGGAGATTTGTGTAAGGGTACTTTGTAGAAGTAATTTTATTAAATAATCAGATACAAATATAATTAGAAAAAAATAGTACTAAAGGATTTAAAAATTTATGTATAACTAAACATTTAAAAGGCGTATGGGTTACACTGAATTAGCTTTTACTTTAATTTACTAAATTTTTCTTAAGAATAATATCAAATTCAATATATACATATATATATATATATGTATGTATGTATAGATGAATTAATAAACATAGTAAAATGTGGATAAATTATAACTAAAAAAATATTTCCATGTTTACCTATTCCTTTCAGGGATTTCTTGCTCAGAGGACCAACTATCAAGGCAACAGTTTTCCTTCATCTGAAGCCGCCCGGAAGGCAGCGACAGCTCCCTTTCGTAATAGAGCTGCTAAACGTAACAGAGCTGCAAATTGGAACAAACAAAGGTAATAATATGTCTTACCATTCTATAATTTGCTGGTTGCATCAGTAGCTGGCATCTGAACTCATGTTCATTGGAATTTGGTGCTTCATTTCGTGATAATGGTTGGTGATGTAATTAAGTAGTTGTCAAAAAGATTTTCTTCCCTCATTTGATTTATAGGTGGCATCGAGTGAAGCGCTTATCTATTGTAATTGCTTGACAGGTAAACAGTGGTCCTTTCATTCTTGACCTTGCCTCCTGCTTCCCGTTAATATGCATGAAAGTTATGCTGTGTTGTAGGATCTTCACATGATCATGGACTGGATTGAGTTTTGTATGTCTCCAGATTGGTTCTTGAGACTTGGACTAACACATGAGATATCTTCCAGCCTTGTTGAGTACAGTGCATAAGGCTTCTTAGTTGGGAAGCTGTTAACTGTTGATTTTAGTGCACAAGGCCCCTCCTCGATTGGAAAGCTGTAAATTGTTGATTCAGAGTGCATTAGGCACCTCCTCCATCGGAAAGCTGTAAATTGATGATTTGAGTGCATAAGGCCACTCCTCCATTGGCAAGCTGTTGCCTATCTTGCAGCTACTACTATCTCACTTATGGCACTACTTCTGTGTTAATTGTACTTCATGGGGATAGTCATTGGGTTTGGGTTTTGAGAAGGGACCTTGAGATTGGACCTATGTCAAAAGATTTGAGGTTTCTGTGGAGTGTTGGGATGCTGGCTTTGCTATGAATCTAGCAGGTTAAGGTAGTGGGTGGCTGCATGCTTCTCATGACGGTAACTTTTACACCTCATCATCAGCTGCAAGTGACTCATGATCATCTTGGTGTTGGCGGAGCTTTTTAGTTCTTTTGGGGTTTCATATTTTATTGTGTGGCTTGCTTTGAGAAGGTTCCTTGCCCCTGATTGAACTGTTTACTAAACTGTTCTTACTTCATGTGCCATGTATAAACTGTCCCATTGGTAGCTTGTGTCACTGTCCAGCTGACCATTCCAACATTGTCTGCTTAACTGGAGAAATTGAAGCATAAGTATCTTTTCAGCAAGTTCCTTGCTTTGTCGTCCATTTGCAGAGAATGCAGCTTGACCTTCTATGCAGACTTACGAACTTAATTTTGATATATGCCTGTTGGGCCACCTCCAGTTCCCCTCCAATTTCTGTAGGACACAAAACATATAATGTAAATTATATTTCCAGTAAATATGCATACCTTCGTATGGTATGTTTCTCAAGCCTCAGTTTGACCCAAGAAGCACTATGGTGTATTAAGAATTGGAATCGCATTCACAGTGCATGGAGATTGTAAAACCAGAAACAGGTGGTTCATTCTCATTCGATACTCTGAAGTTATATAATGGTTGTATGTGGGGGCCCTGTTGCTTTTATTTTAGTTGCTCTCTTGAAGATGCACTATTGTCAGAGTTCCATCATCATTTGTTCAATCTGAGCTTCACGTCTGGATTTTCCCCGCAAGGCCTACTCCTTGTTGGACTCTATGAAGAGGTTTGAGCTCTATGAAGTCCACTGCACTATGGTGGTTCCTCTCTGGGTTAACTTTTCAGGTCTGTGTGCTTTTACCAGAAATGTGAATTTAACCATAAATATACTAGAGTAAGGGAAGTGTTTAGTTGGAATACGGGATTGTTTTGACTTGTAACTTTTTGGAAGTAAGCTTGAACGGTGAGTCCTATTCCAACTTTATGTGCGGGTGTTACATCAAATGTTTAGGGCGTACAGTATAGATGGTATGCACTCTGTTGCTTAGTTGAATACTATTATAACCTTGTTTCACTTCTGAAATGCTACCTGATGTTGCAGGAGTGGTGGTCCATCAAGGCGACAGGGGAATCCATCCAATGGAAGCAACTATCTAAAGGTATTATTCTAGATAATACCTTAGAAGGCTCCATTTTTTGGTTTTAGAAGCGTTTTCCTTGAGAAGTTGTACTAGATTTTACTTCAGTTTGTGCTGATCTTGAATAATTGCTTATTATACTTTGGAGTTTGGACGGACTGATTAAGCATGATTGTTAACGTTAGAAGGTTGCTTGTATTATTATACGGTCGGACTTTGCTACTAATTAATTCATTAGTATATCCTATTTGGCAACAACACTTAGAGTAACTTTTAACATTTTAACCAAGTCAAAATACTAATCAATCAAATATTACTGTTCGGTAAGCTAGTGTTTTAACTAATGTTTGGAGTAACTTATATTGTTTCAAGTAGTGTTCTTGAAAAATTAAGAATATTAGCTTTTTACATTTAAAAGTAGCCGTTTCATATTTTTTGATAAAAATATCCTTTCATTAATTTATATTTAGCAAATTATCTCGTATCCTTTTATATCAATTTACAATAATTAGTTAACTCAACCGCTAAATTTATCGAATACATTTGTTCAACCATTTAATTGAACAGTTATCTCTTAACAACTAAAATCTTACAACTATTAGATACACAAACAATTATCCGCTACTCAAACGACTTCATTTTGCCGAATAGGGCCATAGTAAGGTATGGTTTTACACCAAATAGTAAGGTTGATTTTCGAAGCCTATGGCACTCGTATTAGATAGTTATGTGAGTGTCGGGCAACTCAAGTGGTACGTAAAGTCTTTAGGAGTTGTTACAAGAGACATGGGTTTAAATCCTGTCTTCGTCAAGTTTTGCACCTCACTCGCACCAAAAATATAATAAAATAAAATAAAACTGAATTAGACAGTTACAATATTTGTTTGAGTTCTTTCGAGTGTTAGAATTTGCTCATAGATCACACATATTGGTTATAGTTGTGAGAGACGTTAGGATGATGGTATGTTGAGATATATTGATTTTTACTTGTATGCATGTTCTGAATTATCCATGGAGTTGTATACTTGTAGTTCTAAAGGAGAATGGTGGTGTGGTTGAGAATTGGAAGTGGTCAAGGCCAAACTTGCTCATTTATACAACACTAGTTCCAGGCGAAACTTGAAAATTTGAGTAGTGTGTTTTAATGATGTGCTTGCATTAGACATCGTTCATTTAGTAACATTTGAACTAGTTTAAATATTGTTTTGGACCAATAGAAAAACTTTATTGTACCCCCTACTTACCCTTTACGGAGAGAGGCTTTATTGCCCGAAGAAACAGTACCTCCTTCCTCGTAGCACGCACTCTTGGGCTAAACCCTTTGGTTCACCGAGAATTCTGGTTGGTATCCTTATCCGTGCAACCCATGGGGGACCAAATTCTCGGATTACGTGTAACCATGTATCCAATCTTTTGAACTCTTTGACTATAGAACTTTTGGACTATTAGGTCACCTTGCCTTCATTTGCATGCTTGAATGAGTGTGTGTGTTTTAGATTTAATCTTACGCTTGTGAGCTTTTAGGGATAGGTAAGGAGCGCTGAATAATCATTTCATAGGTGTAAAAATAAAAATCAAAATAAAAATTTTGAGTCGGTCCAATTTGTGCATTTTAGCCAAAAAGTTCAAAATTACATTCCCCTTTTAGGTTAGTCTATTTATTTCATATTTGCATTAGCTAAATCAAAAATCATCCCTCCTAAGGTTGGTTTATTCATTTTTACATTAGCCCAATTTAAAATTCATCTCAAATAAGTGAGTCTTTTGTTTGCATTAGCCCAATTTTAAATTCATCTCTAATTAGGAGAGTCTTTTATTTGCATTAGCTAAATTAAAATTCATCTCGAATTAGATGAGTGTGTTTTGCATTTTTATTTCTCATTTAGCCAAAACAAATTCATTTTTCATTAGCAATAATCATTCATGCATTTCATTTTCTTTTCTCTTAGGATCGAGTCTTTCTTCATATCAAGCACTTAAGCCCCATCTCCCTAGAATTCTTCCACGAGTCAATCCTAAGTGTACTCTTTTGTGATACGAGGATAGGAAATTCTATACAAGTCGGGAATCCTGGCACGAAATATCTAGGAAGTAAGAAATCTACTTCAACACCTGGTATGGTCAACACTAGCACGTACCATACCACTATGTTCAACATCTTTACTAGTAACACCGGTGCGCAGCCCACGGTCAAAACACAATCCTCCTCCACAAAAAAAAAAAAAAAAAAACAACTCACGAACAATATTACCAATGATCTCATTCTTGGTACTCCATTCCTCACTCAAATTTATCCTTTTTATGTTAATGAATTAGGAGTGCACACTAATATTTTGGGTAAACAAATTTCCTTTACATTTTTATCATCCGGTAAGCAAAGAGCCCGCAGGTCACCCTCGGTAAAATTAAAGGTCATTTTCTAACTTTTGTCGCTTTGCAAGTATGTTGAAGGAATCCTACTATAGTTAATCTATAATTTTCCGCCAATCTTTGCCTACTGCAACTTTGTCCTACTTTTAACAAGATATGACAGGAGCATGAGGAAAAAGAAAAGTTGGCTATAAAAAATTGTGACGTAAAGAAAAAGTATGTGTATGAGGTTTTCAAAAACGAATGTGGAGATGTGACATAAAGCTATCATGACAAAATAAGAATAGAGACAATTTGTCTTTCAAACATTAATGTCTTTTTCTACCTTTAAAATTACTTACATTTGTTATATAAGGATGTTCTTCCATTAGGGAAAGACATTAGTTTTTCACGAGTGATTTTAGATTTTATGAAAGTGTATTGCTTTCTCGTATTGTGAAGACCAGTTTCATATTTTCTTTAAGCAAGTTTTCTAATTTACGTGACGAATATTATAAGTATTACTGTTTAGAATCTCGTGTTATATATTTTATAAAATTTGAAGTTTATTTATATTCATTTTTTATTATTTATTTACTCGTATTTTATTAAGTTTTACGTGACTTTAATATATATATATATATATATATATATATATATGTATATATATATATATATGTATATATATATATATATATGTATATATATATATATATATGTATATATATATATATATATGTATATATATATATATATATGTATATATATATATATATATGTATATATATATATATATATGTATATATATATATATATATATATATATATATATATATATATATATATTAAAAGTTGGGTAGGAGCTCTATATGAGTGACACATACAATGCTTATGTGGAATGTCTCATAAATATAGTGTTTATATAATGTATGTATTTAATTACGCTTTAAATAATTAATTTATATGAGATTATCTACCATAAATTAGATAATTTTATTGATCCAAAAACTAATTTGTGCACATTCAAACATTACCGTTCTATATATGTATTAGTATACTTTTTCATAATTTATAAAAGTTGGAGAGATTTAATGTATAATTGTTGGTTCAAAATGAAAAACATATGATTATATGAGTAACACATATATAATAATCATATAAGATTACTTGACTACATAAATGTTCATCTTAGGTTGAAGTAATATAAAATTATACCTAAATAAAATAAATGACTTTTTAATTGCATATGTATAAAATAATTAGCAAGAATGTAATTATTATTAAATTAATTAATTTTTAAAAATATTTCATGTGCCTATCAAAAATAAAAAGAAAAAGTATCACATATTAGATAATTTTAAAAAGTAGTAAATATATAAAAATTTAAATAATTTAAAAATATATAAATAAAAATAATTACATTTTTATAATCTTAACATATATTTTAAATTTATATATTTTATTATTTATTTACATTAATAAAATTAAAATTAAAAATAACTAAAGTCCTTACATCACAAGGGTATAACATTAGTTTAAAAAAGGGCAAGAATAGCCAAGAAACCCCCACCCCCGCCCTCAGTTATATAGTTTCATCCATGGCCGATGACCTTCAATACAACCTAACACCACTTATTTTGATTAATATCCGATGAGTATGGTTTCGCGACGCTTTATGCCTCGGTTTTTAGGTGACTCTCCCAGCTCACTTGTAAATTGGGTTTCACCTGATGAAGCCAATCTTTCCAATGATCATGGTTTCTTGGGCCGTGAATTCATCGATATCTTAAACGTCGCCGGAGAAGACATGGATTCGTCAAATGGTGTACAAAATATTGGAGAGACATGCAGATGGGGCTAGTGACATAGAGAGTGTACTAGGAGGATTGTCGATTTGTGATCATACATAATACAAGATGATATCGCCATGAGTTCTTAGAGATGAAAGAGAAAATTTTTTTTTTTTTTGGGTAAGCAACTCACCTTTTAAGCTCCCTATCACAAAAAAAAGGTCCAAAAACTTAATAAGCCGGAAGAAAGGGAGGGTTATCAAAACCCTTTACAATCCCTTCCCACACAATTCCCTTACATCACATTGAGGGGGCTAGTGGGTGTGCACAATGAGCACCAAGATTGCCGCCTAAATAGATATATATAAAAAAAATGTCCAACAACTAACTAGAAGAAGAATTTGCGGTATGTCCCTTATCACAAATTTGTACGGTGCTCTACCACTTTCTAGACATTGCCAAGTGTTGATCGGACATGTTCATTGGCATCTTTCCTTTAAACACAATCAAAATCAACAGGGGGCCGATGATGCAATAACAACTTCTACTCTTTAGTTATTATATTTCCTAAATTGGGAAAAGATAAGGTCCAAAGTTCCTCATCCCTCAAGATATATGCCCTCAATCCATCCCACGGCTTAGATTTGTCCACGTCCGATAGAGATGACCCAATCAAACTGTAACAATGTCTATTTAAGCAAAATATAAAATCAAACCAACCCCCCTAAAAAAAAAGGACCCCCGTTTTGCACCATCCCACAACATCCGCATTAGCCATGGCCTCTACCATCCCGACTGCAGCTGTGGCTATCGGCACACGACTCTCTGATTTGCCATCCAACTCTAACCAGGTGATGGCTCGGTTTGGCATAGGAACCAAAAAGGTAACCACCAAGAAGGGAACCACAAAGAAGGCAAGTAAATCAAAATCGGGTTCAAACTCAGACCGACCTTTGTGGTACCCAGGTGCCAAAGCACCCGAGTGGCTAGACGGAAGTCTAGTGGGTGACTATGGGTTCGACCCACTTGGGCTAGGTAAACCCAAAGAATACTTGCAATATGACTTTGATTCCCTGGACCAGAACTTACCTAAAAACTTGCCCGGTGATGTAATTGGGACTCGAGTTGAGACCGCAGACCTCCAACCCACCGCCCTTCAACCTTATACTGAGGTTTTCGGGCTTCAAAGGTTTAGGGAGTGTGAGCTCATCCATGGGAGATGGGCCATGCTGGCCACTCTTGGTGCTTTGACTGTTGAGTGGCTCACTGGTGTTACATGGCAAGATGCTGGCAAGGTATGTCAAATTTCTTTTAATAACTTGCTTGTGATTTTTGCAAAATGAAAAGAGTTTTACGTGTTTCGTATTGCTAGGATCACATCATTGGCCTTTAAAATAACCAAAAAGTTATAGTAATTGTCATATATTACAACCACGACAATTACCGTAGTTTGTTTCAATCCTAACTGTACTAATGTATTAAATCAATTACAATAATTCATATTTTTTACTTTTATTAAATTAAGAAATAATTTTTAAAAATGATAATTTTTAAATTTTTTTATAAAGATAATTAATTGTAGTGATGTTCGGTAGTATTTAATTACTAAATTTCTAAAGAGTAGAATGTAGAAAATGAAATTATTTTCTTTAAAAATTATACATGTTTTTTTAATATGATTTTATTTTTTAACGTATAACCAATGTATAGTTAAGATTTAGATATGACACATAATGATTGAGATTCTTCTAATTACAATAATTGTAGCGAGTATGACGACAATCATTATAATTGCATCCTTAAAATAGGTTCATTATTAATGTTATTTCGCTTTTTTTTTTAATACAAACTTGTTGAGTTATATCATTAGGAAGTTCTACTTGAATTATAAAAAATTGTGTTTTTTTAAAAAATTTGGGAAGATACGAATTATGATATATCAATTAACACTTAGGTGGAGCTGGTTGAAGGATCATCTTACCTTGGGCAACCACTTCCCTTCTCAATGTCCACACTAATTTGGATAGAGGTCTTGGTGATTGGGTACATTGAGTTTCAGAGAAATTCGGAGCTAGACCCGGAAAGGCGCCTCTACCCGGGCGGCAAGTTCTTCGACCCGTTAGGCTTGGCATCGGACCCAGAAAAGAAGGTGACCCTTCAACTTGCAGAGATCAAACATGCTAGGCTAGCCATGGTCGCCTTCCTCGGCTTTGCTATTCAAGCCGCTGTGACCGGAAAGGGTCCGTTAAACAACTGGGCAACCCATTTAAGTGACCCGCTCCACACTACGATACTGGATAACTTCTTGTAGAAAATTCGATTTGGGTCATATTCGTATATACTTTCTAGATGATTCAAGAAGCTTGAAGGACTTGTAATATGCTTATAGTTTAGGACCATTGCATGTTTTGTGGCCCGTTTCATCGTTGTAAAGGACGTTAAAAGTAGAATGACAAATATTCATATTACTTTATGGTTTTGTTTGAGAATTAGTTGTCATATTGATGTAAGTTATTGTATTAGTTTATTGTCTAAACTGCTAACTATTAATAGTTGATTATATTTATTATTTGTATTAATTATTTATATTAGTTAGTTCAAAAAAATTGGTTTCTAAACTTTCAGATTAGGTGTTTGTAAGGGTGGAAACAAGTTCAGCTGAGCCCGAGCTTAGTATGTTCGAGGCTCACCTCGTGAACTTTTTACGAGCTTTGCTCGTCATAAGAGTTTGCCGAGCCTGAAAATTTGAGTTCAAGGCTCGGCTCGCTTAAGTCACGAACCCTCACAAGCCTATACTTCACGTGTTCTCGCTAGATATTATTACGAATCAAAACAATCAAAATCGAATTAAAATCCAAAATATGAAAAAAAATGTATCATAACCACATATTGAAAAGTAACTAGGTTTAGAGAATGATAATAATAAAAAATAACATAATTCATAATCGCAATAAATATGATATATCATTTTTACTTTATAATAGTGACTGATGAAATAGGTTCCTAGTTTTATTAATCAAATATATAATTTAATTTTTGAAATTGTATCATAAGTTCGGCGTAATATGTACTCCCCACCTCCTCTTTACCAGCTTCATGAGCCTAGTGAGCAGAGCTTCCTTATGCTCGGATTGATGCATTTGTATAATGAGTTTGAGTCCGAGATTACTCGAGCTTTTTGGAGCCTAACTTTTACGAGTTTCTGCCGAGCTAGCTCACAAGTCATCACGAGCGGACTCGGCTCGGTTTCACCCCTATATTTGTAATGGACATTGAAAAAAAATTTTGGGATAAATTTTATTATTTATTTAATTAACAGCTCATATTTTAATGGACAAATATTTTTAATGATTGAGATTGTACCAAGCTCCTACAATCACTCGAGTGGCGGAGCCGATTATCTATTTAAGGGTGTCCTTTTTTTATATTCTAAAATTTTATAAGTATTATGATTTTTTATGGGTGTCATCTTCAACAATTTTATGAATTTTTAAGAATTTTTAAACATAAGTTTTAACAATTTTTTTACTAATGGTGTCTCGAGACACCGTTAGCCATAACAAACCTCCACCGCCCCTGCAATCACTCCCTATGCAATATTTGACCAATTTAAAAGATTACTATCATATATAGTAGTATAGATGATAAGTAATAACAATTAATATTATAAAGAGATTTTTATGTATATATACTCCATTTTAAGACAAATCGAGAAAGAGTCAACCTGGGTTGGCCAACCCGACTCATTTATTTACTAAAAAAATCCAATTTTGTGTTAAATCGACTCATTATCTACCCTAGGTAATATGATTTAAATATCGTTAGAACTTTAGAATAATGAGAATAAGAGATTTATAAGAAACTAAAATTATTATGTTCAACATAACATCAAAATTTTGGATTGTGATAGTAACATTATATAAAATATGATTTGACATATTTACATCACCAAAAATACAATGGCACAATTTGTGCATTTTTAATATTTTTTTAATATACACTATTTCATACCTATTTTGTTAAAACTATGCTATGGTGTTATGAATTTAAAAGAACTCGTATACTTAAATTTGTTTGATAGATATAAAGATAATGGTTATTCTAGTTGGTATCTTACTTTTAAGATCCATATAGGTATATTGTACATATTCAAAAAGAGAAAAAAGGACGCAAAAGTTTTTTGTTGGTTTTTGGTGCAATTGAGGGAGCAAGTCCACTAGACCCTTAGCGAAGACCGATGAGCATGAGCTTTTTCGAGCCAACAGAAGGTCAACATGCACATGGTCATCATAGGAAGTTTAAGGTAAGTGAAAAATATCTTAACTCGACCTTAATTAAATTTATATATTAAAAGATCTAAACCTTATCACATTATTGATAGTCATAATTATAATCAATTCTTGCTATAAAATTTATTGATTATCTTAATGAATGAAAAAAGGTGCTAATAGATGATAAGGTCCGTTGCAAAAAGAGAACTATAAGTATGTTTTTTTTATCACCATACGAATAATTGTTAAAATGAGAAAATTTTTCTTTATTCTTTTGAAAAAATTTTATGAAAAAAATAGTAATAATACTGTATTATCACACAAAAAAAAAAAAAAAAAAGAAAGGAAAGAGGAGAAGAGTATACTTATAAAAGGAAATTTGTTTTTTGGGATAAATATATTATTTATTGAATTAATTATTTACATCAACGACTTATAATTAATGGACAAATATTTTTTATAATTGAGATTGCACTAAGCTCGGCAATCACTCTCATCATTTCAATATTTGACCAATTTGAAAAGATTACTATTATTTACAATATGGATGATAAGTAATAACAATTAATATTACAAGGGGTTTTTATTTATATAAACTCCATTTTAAGACAAATCGAGAAAAAGTCCACACGAGTCGGCCAACCCGGCCCATTTATTCACTAGAAAAAGCTGGATTTCGTGTTAAACCAACTCATTGTCTACTAGGGGTGAACATGACTAATGGGTACCACGGAACCGAACCGGAACCGGTCAAAAGGGTAAGGTTCGAAATCGGAACCGGTCAAATGATTACTGCGTAAGGTTCCTAAAATTTAGGAACACGTAAAACGAGTTGCGCTTGCGATTCCGATTTCAAAAATCAAAACTTGGAACCGCAACTCGGAGCAGTTAAAACAGTCAATGTTTCCAACATTTTCGGTTTTCGGTTTCTAAATATTAGACTGTGTAATTTCGGATTCAATTAGTTTGTACTCCGTTAAAGAGAAGCGAGAAATTGATGTTTTGCTTCTTATTTCCTTTTGCTCCGGATGTTTAAGTTCTCTTCTAACTCTTCCTGTGGCGAATTGATTTGCTATTTATTAATACTTGAAATGTAATTAATCCAAGAATATATAATTTTTAAGGTTTTTAAAGTTTTTTTCATAAAGTAATAGTACACGAGGTACCCTAGAACCGGGTTCGAGTTCGGAGTTCGAGTTCGAGTTCGGGTTCCTAAAATTCGAGAACCGGTCAAACGAGTTCCGGTTCGAGTTATTAAAATTCGAGTAACCGGTCAAACAACATCAAGTTCGGGCTTTTAATTTTGAAATATGATACTGAGAATCGCTCACCCCTATTATCTACTATAGGCGCTATAATTTAAGTATAGTTAGAAATTCAAATAAATGAGAATTTGAGGTATATAAGAAACTAAATTTATTATGTTTAATATAACATCAAAATTTTGGATTGTGACAGTAATGATTAGCCATATTTACATCACCGAAAACACGATAGCATATTTTAATATTTTTTAATATATCATACTATTTCATACTTATTTTGTTAAAATTATACTATATATAATTCATTTTTTTTATGAGAAATAGTTGAGAAAGAAAAAAAGTATTAGTATTTATCAAGAATTGAGATAATTATGTAACCTCTCAATGATATAAATAACCACTATTACAAAAAGTGATAAAATAAAAGTGAAAAATATATGATAGGGATAAAACATTCAATCAAGAATACACAAAGGTAAAGTTGTTAGTTTTATTACCTTAAGGCAATGGAATGAACGAGTTCGGATGGAATTTGACTTTCTATTTTGCAGATTTTTCATATTCGATTTTTTCGTATTTACGTTGAGAAAATTATATCTTAAATATTTTTAAAATTTTTGGATAAATTTGAATCGAGTCAGTTTTTGTCATGTGAATGGTAATAGTTGCTGATTGACCAAAAGAATGAGGGCTTTGACGAGGTCAGTTCTTTACCCTTCTTCTATTTTTTATTTTTCTTCTTCTCGCTTTGTTTTTTTTTTTTTTTTGTTTAAAATCTAAATTGACTAGGTCATGATCTTACGTAAGGAAAACAAAAAACAAAACAAAAAACAAAACAAAACAAAACAAAACAACACGCGTGAAGAAAATTTACAAGGTTCAGTTGAGCAACTTCAGTGTCAGACAAGAAGCTGCATACATCAGTACTCCATACTTGAATTTTCAATATTCAGCCCTTTATTTAACCCTTGAAAACCCACCTCTGCTTTCATCAGAAACCCAAAAGAAATGGCCAACTCGGGCAGTTCCATCAGTTACAGGCCCATCTCAAACTCTCAACAATCCCAAACTGCTATCGACAATGAACCTAAACCCCCATCCCCGAAACCAAAGTTCGCTGTAAAAGTCGACATTTCTGTGTCATGCCCTCTGATCTTCAACATACCCTCCACCCCGGAAGCAGCTGCTCGACGAATCATAAGAAACTTGGGTCACTTCAGCTTAATCTATGTGACTTTCATCTGGGCAGTGCTCCTAATCACCCTGATCCCAAGGCGGAAGTTCTCGTTGCTCCTCTTGCTCGTAACCACAAATTTCGGAGTCATGTACATGCTGTCGCTCCGAGCTTTTCCTAGCTCGGTGGTGCTTCACAGGTGGCTCAACAAGTGGCTTGTGCTGGGATTGTTTGCCATAGCCACCGCAGTTGAGATGATAGTTACTAGGGCAGGACTTCATGTTCTTTTTACTCTTGCTGGTACTCTTCCTGTCGTACTGCTTCATGCAGCTCTGCAAGCTACTGAATGGTTTTCTGTCGCTGAAGATCAAGCTAATGGTCATATTCTGGATGCGGCTGTTTGATTTGTAGCTATCTTCTCAGCAACTTCATCAGCACTTTTGGTAGTCTTGTTTCCTTTTTTTTTGGTTGGGGGGGAGGGACTGCGTTGGGAGAGTGATAATAACATGCACAATATTCCTTTTTGTGGAGCAAATATAATTTAATAATTTTTGAAAATCAGTACCAAGCCTAAAATTTGCATTTAAGCCTCATGCACTGCAAAAATGAAATGATAATATATTACTAACCCATTGAGCATTTCAATCAATATATGCTATAGTATATATTCTCATGCCTCCATAATTATTTAAATCGAAGATAATAATTTAAGTACGTTTGAAATTACGTAAAAATTATTATTTATTTTTAATTTTTATTTATTTTTATTTGTTTATGTTATTCGTTACAATTCGTTTCTATTTATTTTTACTATTTTCTATTAGTTTTTGTTCGTTTTGTTCTTTTTTATTCGTTTTTATTTTTAATTTTATGTGTATTTTTTTATGTAATTTTGAACAAACCTTCAACAAACATAATTTCCTTTTTATATTGTATTGAAGCCTAAAAACCCCAAAAAAAATTATTATATTACAGCCTAAAAATCCAATTAGCAAACATCATTTCCTTTTTTGCTATATTTTTTGTTTTAAATTTTCAATCGATAATAATCTTACTTATGAGATTGCACTAATGAGATTTTCAACCCGAATCCTTAGAGCTCACGTAAAATGTGCTGTGGGATGGGCTTCCCCTGTCTGTTAGAATCAACTAACCGATGTGCCTGCCACTCCCTCTCGTGCCCTTCCTTTTTCTAACAATTCCCAGTGGCAGTAGAAGATCACAGCTAGTAAAAGCCTACGACATAACAGCATAAGCAGTTGAAATAAACCAATGGTATTCTGCGCATGGATCCTTTTATCCGGGTTGCACCCCCTTACCCCCAGTCACGATCGTAACAGTCAAACAAGCTGCTCTGCTTCTAAAAGGCCCGCCCAGACATTATTGAAAATGTCTTAAAAGTGGGGTTTCTAAAAATAAACTACCAGAACAAGAAAAGAAAGGGACAGTGCACATACCTAACAATGATAACATTTCAGAAAGCAATAAGCATTAAAGATACAAAACAACACTTTGAAGAATTCGTGGTAAAACTGAGTAACAAGGCGCAGTGCTTGATGGTTTTTGTATAAGCTTGAGTACAAAAAAGGCGCTACAATAATCATAGCATTCAGAGAATCGCAAATGTAGCATTCAGAGAATCACAAAAAAATGTTACACGGATCATATTGCAAATTATCTTCAACATAAACTAGGTCGAAGTTTTGAAGACCTTCTGATCTTCAAAAACCATTTCTCTTTTTCCACACCGCACCCGGGAGGGGAGGGGGCAATATCCTAGCAGTAGCCTCAAGGTAAAAGAAGGGAGTGTGATCATCTCTTTGGAGTTTGTGTAAGATACTTGGTGAGAACATAGCAGTCAGGTGGAGTAATGTTTGTGTAATAGTTCTTAATGGTCTCTGTGATTTCAAATCCAAATTTCTTGTAAAAGTTGATGGCCTCTTCATTGTTTGTCTGGACATGCAAATAAATCTCAGAGATGTTTTGCTTGGAGCACAGATCAAGAACATGGTTCAAGAGCTTTGTACCTGGAAACAGTCAGAAATAATGAGGATACTATATTAATTTCTCAGACTCGAGGTTAGACTGTTGCAATTCACTGAAAGATACTTCTGAGCTTAATTACTCAATCTCATTACCTCTACGCACTATCAGTAAATGGATCAGCAGGATTCACGATTCAGACTGAATTTCTGGTGCATAGGATTGGCAATGTCTAACAATAACACATGACAACATGAATGAAACCTGACTTGAAGTTACTGGGAGAAATACAACATCAATATGCATAAACTGATTCAAACAGAAATCGTATTCTTAAGAGGGAGGCAGATTCAAAATCGCTTAAAACAAAAATATTGACACGATCAAACAAACCTAATACAGCAGCTAGGAACCCCAAATAGAGAAATGTTTTCCTAGATTTGACAATCATCCAAAAGAATTGGAATAGGATTTCGGCAAAAATAAGGATTAATTTTATCAGATAATTAGATCTTCCCTAGAGCAACAAGGAAAATAACAATAAATACTCACCAATCCCTAACCCACGATAGGGTGCCAACACACCCAATGTCATGATGTAAACGCGAACAGCTCCACCATCTTTCTTTTCAAGGCGGCAAGCAATGGCTCCAACACATATATCACTGTAGTAAGCTGAGAAATGAACAAGACTTAAGGCGAATTCAGCATACAGTGAATCGAAGCATAAACACATGCACAGAATTCAAATTTAAAACTTAAGATTTGCGAGATAAGACTTCAAAAATGAAACATCTAAAATAGGTTCTTATACAGAATGTGGCACCTTTCCCGAAGTTCATATGCTAGAAAGACTATGTTAGGTAGACTTCTATTTTTCCTTCACGTACCTATGTCAAACAAACAACAGCTGAACACAGATAGTCCTAGATACCACAAAACTCCACGATAACAGCTGCGCATAAAAGCTCAGGATGCATCTGCATTAGACACTTCTACCAAGTAGCCGAGATATCAGTCAAACGTACCCTTATCTTGGGACCACCAGTACATACACGCTTTTCATTTTCCAGCTTCTCACTATTGACCATGAGTAGACCAAAAAGGGGAAAAAGGGGGGTGAAATTACAACTGAGCTGATCATCACTTGGGCTCATTGCAATTTAAATATCTCAGTCTTTAACTAGTTATTTTCATCACTTATATTCATCTGATACCATATTGAATTCAGGCTAAATTAGAAATTAAGATTACAAGGGGAACATTATTACACCAGTCACAATATAACACCATAGCCCAAGGAGGGGGGGCAGAAGTTCCAAATCTGCAGACCATTACTTCAAGGAAGTTTCCTCCAAATCTAGATTTACAAGTACAAGAATACTATGCCTCTATGGAGATAATTCATTCATCCAACAGATCAGGCTAACGATGAATTTAACAGCCAAGTGACATCCAAGTTCCAAACTGCCTCTAATAAACCAACTCTTTAATTAATAGGAGTAAGGTTAGATACATCTAAATCTCCCTAGAGGCACTGGATCCTGAGGTGGTTGAACTTTATGAAATTGACATTCAAGGTCCCTATGAAACATGAACTGCGCCTGCGAGAGACGCCAAAATGTACGACAGAGAGGGAGCAACTAATGGTAGTCCCACAACTGGCATAGCATAGGGAGGTTAAAATGTATGCAACTCAAGAGGCTGTTGCCCATATATCCATCACGATCAATAATGATAATTATACTAGTTTAGTTGTTAATTATTAGAATAGAAGGTTTAAACAGCTTAGAAGTACATAATCAGTCATTAATAGTTAAATAGTTTGTATGTTAGCAAACTATCATTTCACCTAAGTATCCACGTCAGACACTTGATATTCCAATAAAGGTATAAATATGGGCACTTGACCCTTAATTGTAGACTACAAAAACAGAATTTCTAAAAATGGTCGAGTGCAACGCACACTCCAGTTCAATAATCACCTCAACATGGGTTACTAGGTTGGAGTAACATTGGTTAATTCTTAATTTGTGAAGCTTGTTTCGTGGAAGGTTCATGAAGGATGGACGAAATCAACCAGAACATGACAAAACGAAATATGAAGGGAACTGTAGAAGCGACAAACCATGGGGATAAAGAGATAAGTCACCCAAACAAACAGAATCAATTATCAACTCGTTGACCGAAGTTTTTTTTTTTTTTTTTTGGGATTGACCGAAGGTTATTAATGGCCACATTATCCAAGAAAGAGTTCCTCGATAAGGGGAGTGCTGAGAAGGTTGAACCCCACTCAACCTCTCAACACATGAAAATAGGAGTTGATGACTCCTATTAATAGATATGGGAAAAAGAAAAACACGGAAGATCATACAGGCAAAAGGTTTTGTATCCGTTGCTTTCTCTCTCCTATAATCAAAGACTCTCTCAATGAAATTACCATCGGAAAATTTAGGGGTTTGAAATGTGATTTTTAGGCGGTGACTCACCGGTGGAGTTCTCTATTCGACGGCTCCTTGAATAGACTCGGATAAACGAAACGGAAGGACACAAGAGGGGATTTGGACTTGGCTCAAGAATCCGGACTTGCGAGGATTTGACTCTCGTGGAACACTAGTCGACAAACCGATCATTTACGCAATTCAAGGTACACCCTTATCGGTTTACGATATATGTACTTGGCTCAAGATTCTGGACTTGCAAGGTTTTGACCCGGATTTGACTACGATTTGACTCTCGTGGAACATTAGTCGGCAAACCGATCGCTTGTGCAATTCAAGGTACACCCTTATCGGTTTATAATGGTATCGTAGCTTAATTGCTCGATTTTATTTCCATTGTATGCGTTCTTAATCTGTTTAGAAAATTATAAAAGTTTTAATCCAAAAGCATGTTTTTTATTTGCTTTAGCCTAATTCGGTTTTGCTTTAATCGTTTTTTGGTTAATCCGGGTTTGACCGATGTACCCCTCCACTCGTTATATGTCACAAAACACCCCTGAATTCTCTAGAATTTTCCTTGTCATTCCATAAAGTTCCATAATGTTCTATAAAGTTCTATACTCGTATGGAAATTTAGATATTTGCGTAGAGAATTTTAGAGGATAAATCTAGACCGTAGGATCAAATCAATCTCCACGTGAGGAGGTGGACAAGTATAAATATCCCCAAGGGCCTCATTTGTAATCCATCTAAGAGAATAATCCAAGAAAGCTTCCAAATAATACACAAACCATTCTCCCAAACTCTCTATCTATAGTGTTCTCTTGCTTACTTAGTTTTCTCCAAGTTTAAGTCAAGCATACACTAAGGCTTACTAGCAAGCTCAACAAGTGTTTCAAGTAGTTTGCTAGCGCCGCACGAGAGTTCGGTTTGAGTGAATTATCGTTCCGTGACCGTTGGTATTAGAGCTAAAGTTTGGGAGAGAATGTCGAGTGTCATCGTAGGGAACAAACAACGCCGACGAGAGGTCAAGCGAAGTGTTTGCCACTCTCGAGGAAAGGCTTGCTCGATTACTAAGCCGTATTGACCAACCGCTATGGTCGACTTAAGGGAGCTAGTCGAGATCATGGACGATCGTGTCGAGGAGCTAGAGTCCGAGGTGGAGGTGGGGGAAATGCAAGGAGCCTTGAATGAGGTAACCACGGAGGTGGCAACCCTTAAAGCCAAAGTTGCGGCGAAGGACGGTGAGCTCGAGACATGTGAGGCTGCCCTCTAGGATCAACAATAGGAACTACGGGAGCTTAAGGCACAAGTTGAATTGTGAATGGGCACGGTAATCAATGATGGGTTAGTCCCATGTGAGTCCAAGTGATGATCGCCAAAGATGAATGCACCCAAGTTCGTTGGAGCTAGGACTGGAAGGGAGATCGACAACTTCATAGAGGGAACTCGAGGCTTACTTTGGAGCGATGGGCATCGAAGAAGACACTCAAAAGGTAAGCGATGGTTCCCTGTTTCTCAAAGACATTGCTCTCCTGTGGTCAAATGACGATGACAAAGGTGTGGGAGAACGAGACAAGTGCCCCAAGAAAGACAAGCCCTACACATACAAGGAAAAAGGGAAGAATCTTGTTTTCTATGTGACGGACCTCATCGGGTCTTCGAGTGTTCGGTGTCCGAAGCGGAGCAAACTCTATACCCTTGTCCTAAGACATGAGAGACAATAGGAGGAAAAGAAGCTCGGTTCCACAAGTCTCCTCAACGCAATCAAGCATTCGAGGACAAGAAGGCAACGAGGGCGTCGCCGGGTTAGGTTGGGGAGAATGTCACGGAACGCTATGAAATCCTCTAGAATTTTCCTTATCATTCCATAAAGTTTTATAATATTCTATAAAGTTCTATACTTGTATGGAAATTTAGATATTTGTGTAGAGAATTCTAGAGGATAAATCTAGACCGTAGGATCAAATCAATCTCCACCTCCACCTCCCGGAGGTGGGCAAGTATAAATACCTCAAACGGGTTCATTTGTAATCCATCTAAGAGAGTAATCCACGAAAATTTCTAAATAATACATAAAGCATTCTCCTAAACTCTCTCTCTATAGTGTTCTCTTGCTAACTTAGCTTTCTCCAAGTTTAAATCAAGCATCTCCTAAGACTTACTAGCAAACTCAAGAAGTGTTTCGAGTGTAATTTTCTAGCGCCGCACGGGAGTCCCGTGACACATAGTTTACTCGGCCCATATCTTGACTTAGACCCATCACCGCCTCGGTGGCAGCAGCAGCCCCTACCTAGCCTCAGCGTATTTATGTTAATTTGATGGTTTTTCGGCCACTTTGTAGTCAAACTAAGTGTTTGATACAAATTGACCTAAACCAAAAATTAAAAGAAAAAGGTAGAAAAAAAGAGATTAAGTGTTATTTTTTATCTAACCCATCAAAACCGCCGGGAAGGGTGGCGAGTGTAGGCCAAGCACCACGAAGCTCTATGCCTTTGATCTGACCTCCGAAGTGTCGATCTAAGTGATATCGACTAGAAACTCATGAAAACACACACCTCGATGGCACATGCACCACACGTGCCGCCACCTTAAGTAGCACATGCACCACACGCGCCATCACCTCAATGGCCCGTTGGCGGCGTAGTCGATACCGTATGACTCGTCGTTAGCCATTCTATGCGTTGGCAGCACAAGTTTGGGCGGTTAAGCACTAAAATGAGGCCGTGGGCTTTTATTTTGGTGTAGGAGGCGGATACATCATTTGACTTTTTAGGTGGTTGCACAACGACTTAGGGTGGGCGGAGACACTCAAGTGAGGGACGGTTGTAATGTTTGTAGCAACAAAGTCGTGACTCTCCCTATAGTCGTGGCTACTCAAAGAGGAAAGAGAGAGCGACCACGTGGTTGCCTAGAGAAAAGAGAAAGGAAAGAGGGCCTAAGTGAAAGGAGAGAGAAAACATAAGATAGAAAACCTTTTGCCTTTTTTATCTTCCTTGTTTTTCTTCTTTTCACCATATCTATTAATAGGAGTCATCAACTCCTATTTTCATGCATTGAGGGGTTGAGTGGAACTCAACCTCCTCAACACACACCCCTATCCCCCTCATCAACTCGTTCCTGGATAAGTGGAGTGTTTATTGGATGAAGTGTGCGACTAAAAGAAACCGGTTGTGCTATATTAAGTCACCATCTAACTAACACAACACATTAAAAAAGACCACCCTAAACCATCCAAATATCACAGATGGCATACATTGTCCCTTTATGCCCATTGTCCCTTATGGCATACATTGCCCCTTTATGCCCACTGATATATCATATGATTCTATTTTGAATATACTCGTCCCGACTAATATGGTTAATATGGAATGATTTTCCTTAACCATTCATGGTGTTACATCTTAATGACATTGCTTTCCTAATGTATTACTGCTTAGTTGTAGCTCTTGGAATGTACATTATAGTAGCAACATAGGGGGTGTTTAGTGGGGGTTTTGGACTGAAATTTGATACCTTTAAGTATTAAGTTTTCATACCTTTAAGTATTAAGTTTTCATACCTTGTGTTTGGTTGTACTTTTAAGGAATGAGATTTAAATTTTAGGGATATCAAATCTCCCCAAATCTAAGGATTTTGATTCCTCATTTTTAGATGTATCAAATCTCATTCTTCAAGGTATCAAATTTTTATTTTTCTAAAAAAGAAAAATATTCATCAAATCCCCTAACCCTTATTTTCTTCCATCTTTCATCAAATCCCAATGTGATGCTGCAAAGAACTCGCTGGATAAGACAAACTCGTCGAAGACCATGTATGCTTCGTCACCCTCGCTCCCGATATTCGATGGGTGTTTCGTCCCCCCAAAAGAAGAATTCTGGTTTCTCTCCTCCAGATTCCGGAGGTGTGTTTGCCCCTTCCCCTAAATTCCTATGGCCGGTTTTTGGCCCCTACCGGTTTGCTTTTTCAAAAGCCCCCCAAATTTCAAGTGGGTTGCTTTATTAAACCACATTTACAAGGAAAAATATAGTTTTAGTTTAAGAAAATGTATTTTTAAAAAATAGTTCTGAGTCCATTCCATAACTAACCAAGACAACAAAAATTAGGTTCCGATTTCATTCCGAGACAAGCACTTGATTTCATGAATCAAATCTCATTCCGTTATTCCCAAATTTCAGGTTTCATTTCATTTAACTCCACTATCGCTGAACAACCTCTACCTTAGATTTCACACCACAATCCTATGTCAAAGGGAATTATATCATGAAACAATAATGTTTAGGAATCACAAAGTGACAAGGAAGGGAAACACATGTCACTCTACTAAGTCGTCTTTTGGCGCATCCAAGTATGAAATGTGTGTTATAATATAACTCCCACTTAAGTGAGCTTGTCACTTTTTATATCACACGAATAACAAGTCCAAGTAAACTCACTTGAGCCACTGGATTAACGTACTCAACATAATCCTATCACTTAAAATTTGGCTTAAGGCTTCAATATAAGGTTGTGTTATATTCGATTTTTCTTAAATCTCATCATAGACTTACTAAGGTGACTATACATGTGTATTTTTCATACTTTCCGAGTCCGAAAAATAATCAATATCGTACACCTAGTGCCAATATGATTTAAGTCTCATCCTAACAACTACTCAAGCGTTAGTGTTAATTATCTATGTGATAAGATAATCGAAGCTTAGTGACATTCAAATGTGCTTAATCAAGAAACCCAAAATTATTATGAACATTCAAGGGAAAAAAAAAACATCAATCTTTATTACAATAAAATGTTCACCATAATATATGTCCAAATAAAACAAGAACTACCAAATGATTAAACTCTACGAAGGCCTAAACTCATCATATGAGCTTTGAACACATCTCTAGGAGTAGGTTTAGTTATTGGATTAGGGATTATCTTATTAGTAGATAAATATTTCACAATTTCCTTCAACTTTATAGCGTCCCTTGCAAAATAATAATGCATTTTAATATGCATAGCCTTCACGTAAAACTTATGATCCTTAGCATATTGAATCGCATGAGTATAATCGCACCGCATCTCGACAAGATCCTCGGCTCTCGGAGAAAAAAGAGATTGACATCATGGAGAAAACTCCTTCCGCAGATTGCCTCCTGAGCGGCAAGGCAACTACCAACATAATCTACTTCCATAGTTGATAAAGTGCTTGCTACACCAAGATAGATATAGCTCCCCAGACAAGGGTGAGGTTGAGTTGGATTCATCCAAGTCATCACCCCAATCATATCCCCTTAGTTTTAGGTCCCCTCCTTGGTAGCAAAGTACCAAATCGGTAGTTCATGAAGATATTATGAAGATAGCGCATTATTCTCTTGACGACTTGGCGGAATTGTTTTGGTAAAGACTAACCAATCCAAGCTGCGAAGCAAATGTCAAGTCATGTACGTAACATGGCATACATTAAGCTTCCTATTGCATCTGCTTTTCTTTTTTGTTTTAAGACATTGCTCATGACTTAAAGTAAGACCTTTTTCACTTGGAGTGTCAATGGGTTTGGAATTTTGCATCCGAAAACTTTCCAAGACTTTTTTCAATATATGCCTTCCAGCGTAAACCAAGAAACTTCCTAGAAAGGTTCCTAATTATTTCCACACCTAGGACATACCTAACATCACCCATGTCCTTCATTTCAAAGACAGAAGACACAACCATTGCTTGGTATAAAATAAAGTTGTCTTCACTAACTTGGAAGTCAAGCATGTGCATGAGACATTCTTTCACATTGCAGTGCCTGAAACATTTGGAATAGGGGGACAACAACACTCTTAGTTGCCTACTCATAGTCTCCCCTAAAAACCTCAGCTCAGTCCACATAAAACCAAGAAAGCCCTACGTTATGCAACTAAGACATCCAGTAAATCGATTGTTTCTCCTTTCACCATCAATGACTATAGAGTACTTTCCTAGAACTATTCTCAGCGCGCATAACTTCAGCTTGCTCCAAAAAAGGTTGAGGCCACTTAAATCACATTTTTACTGTACTAATTGCCTTCCAAAATTCAGAAACACGCTGACTGGACAATTTTTCATCATATCCGCAATCAAAATCTCTCAACAAATGCTCCACGATCCCCATACTTCCTCCCCTCAATTGACATTTTCATTTCTAGGCCCAACCATAAACGCCAAGAAAAGAAACCGCAACTAAATGGTCCGTATAACTCCAATTAACATTGACAAAATCTCCTTGAAATACGTCCATGTTCCCACAGAAACTACTTACATTATCAGTTTCCATGCTTAAATATTTTCACACAAGTACACACTTAAAACACACCCATTTAACCCATATATTCCACCTGCCTTCTGGATAAGCACTCGTTAATTCATTAGCACTATCCCTCATGAACAACATCTAAGAATAGTTCACATGCTAAACTCACTACAAGAAAAAAATTAATAAAAATAGGTCCACAACCACAGCAGCACAATGTCACTTCAAGTAGAAAACATAAAAACAGCCCAATTCACAAATAAAATACCCAAATGCAAAAACAGTGAAATTTCAGAATACCCTACTCAATGAACATACCAAATGAAACAAATACACAAAAAAGGAGAATGCGCAGTCCGAAAAAATGGAAGAAAAACCAAAATATTTCTTGTCCCAGGGAGAGGGAGCATAGATAATGGCCAAAATAAGAATTGAACAGAATCAACTAGCAGAAAGTAATCCTACAGGAAACCAATTAAAGATACAGATACAAGCAAACGAACAGAGAAAATTGGAGAAAACCCAGGTGATAAAAAGTGAATAGAAGGTTGAAATGAAAAGAGGGAAGACCTAATTTTGTGAATTCACCAGAAGCCAGGGCGTCGGCGTAATACTTGTCGTTGTAACGAACTGGGAAGAGGGCTATATTCAGCTTCTTTAGCTGCATTATGTTCTTGTCCCTTACTTCATCCAGCGATATCGCCAACTGTTTCATCCTTTTTGCTCTCTCCCTCTCTCTTTCTTTCTCGCACTCACTCACTCAGTTCTCTCTGTTGGCGGATACATACAAGTGAAATCAGAAAGATACGTACCTAGAAATTGGTAATACTGCGGCAGATTGCGAGCAGAGAGAGAGAGAGAGGAGGGATTTAGAAGGACATGCGAGGAGGTAAAAGCAAGAGCAAAGCTCTGCTATCATATCATACCATGGGGCAGGTTAACAGAATCGGGCCTCAACCCAACTCTATTGTGTTTGTGGGCAAAGACAATTGTTTGCTTTATTTTTTATATTTTTTATTTTTTCAAAAAATTTATTCTTATCAAGAAAAATATACTAATAAATATCAGCTCATTGTAATTGGTCGATTTTAATTATTTATAATAAAATCCTGTTAGCATTGATATTTTTGTATCCATTTAGTTTATATATTTAGAAGGGTTTTTTGGTGTGTTTGGTTGTAAAAATCATTTTCTCGAGAAATTATCTTTTCCTCAATTCCCCTTCGTGCACATAGAGGAAGATTTTCCTCGATTTACTCACTCAATCTCACAAACTAACTTAAGCGTCGGAGGGGCATTCCTCGGGGCCTCGCTATTTTGCGGGGTGTGCAGCTGTCACGTGGAATTCATCCGACCAAGCCACGCCCTCACAACCGAAGTAGTAAATCCTCCATCTCTCTCCGAATCATCATCCACATCATCACACCCGTTTTCCTCCGTAAACATTTTGGCGCCGTCTCGTGGGAGAGAGGTAGCCGATGATTGCTAGCGGTACTCGATCACAATCAAGGATAACACATGATGTAACCGATCCACTCGTCGCTCATCCTCATCATTCTATGTCTACGGGGGCCAATCCCGCGGCGTCCCTCAAGCCGAGGATGTGGAGTCGTCCCAACGCTCCACCGGCAACCGTCAATCTCAGCCGAAGAGTTACGTCACCACAGGGGCTCTTCAAAACTTAATTGAGACCCTAAAGATTATTGTTGCATAACAAGTGCGAGGAACAAGTGCGAGCCACCATGGAGCAACACCTGCCCATCATGTCTTTTCAATATACCCCAACTCCTAGGTATGGCACAACCCCCTGGTGAGGTCGGCTTGTTTGCCACTTCTCGAGAGGGATGCCCTCGCATGCGGTTCCAACACAACCTCGAGGCACCAACCGAGCTTGCTCCTGAGCGGCCAATGCCTCCCCAACAAGGAGTCACAAAGAAGGCGATGCCGGGGGATCATGGAGGCAAAGAAAGCTCTTCATAGAGCCAACGAAAAGATTGTCACATCACACACAACCTCAACCCCTACGCCATCCCCAGTAGGCGCTCCGCCTGATTTGAGGTTCGTGACAATGTCCTTGCACCGAACACGGGGCAAAGGCCTCAAGGGCGCAAAAGGATAGCTAGTCCCGCACGATCGGCTACACACGGTCACGATTGTCGGCGAGCCTACAATGCTCCTAGGCATGACCGGGAGAGGTATGTCGTTCGGGAGCGCGAGTGATCAAGGGATAGACATCACGGACAATCAGCTATGAAGGGTCCTAAGGAGTCGGGGAGAACTAGTCACACTCCCCTCGATCCGAAAGGAGGAAGAGCCCTTCCCTGGTAGAAGTCTCGCGACACCGGCTCCGCGCTATCCCCATCTCTCGGCTCGACTCACGTCCAACCCAACCTACTTTCAACACCCCATTATCAAAGAAGATCATGAATGCTCCAAGGATGAAGAAAATAAGAGTCCACGACATCGACCCTATCATGGCATACCACGCCGAGCGGGGTCATGTAGAAATGGTTCAACGGTCCGCCTTAAGGAAGCATCTCTTCCTTTGAAGAACTATGCGAGAAGTTTGTTGCACAATTCATTGCGAGTTGCAAACAAAAGAAGACCAACATGAGGACCCTTTGGTCATCACATTGAAAATTTCGGACGCCATAGTCAGTAGGATCCTTGTTGACACGGGAAGCTCGGTAGACATCATCACCAAGGAATGCCTAAGTAAGTGAAGTACATCCCTCATAATCTCATTCCCTCGTCAATTCTATCCTTGGATTCGGGGTCGGACGGTACACCTCATAGGTATGATTCACCTACCAGTCGGGGTTGGAGAGAAGGCCGGGGTTGAAACATCGAAGTGAACTTTTTGGTGGTCAACATACCCTCCGCCTACAATGTCATCATTGGACGTCCCACCCTCAACCGGATCAAAATGGTCATCGCTCCATACCTTCTCCTTATGAAGTATGAGCTTGATGATGGATCCATAGGCGAGATCTACGGAGACCAAAAGACCGCACGTGAATGTTATGTCGTAAACCTTCGACCTTTTATGGAGAAGCATAAAGAGGAGGGGAAGGCCCATGATAATCCCCAAAGGTAAGAGGCCAAAGGTGGATCCCCAACCAAAGTCTCCGAAACTATGATGGTGTGCTTCACCACCATAGAAGATCATGGCAAGGTCCGCTTGCGCCTCCGAGGACATCGAGCTTATGAGATGATAGTGCTTATGTAAATAGTTCGAGCTCATTGTCCGGCATAGGGACCTTTCTTTAAAGACCCACCCAGCCCAAGTCCCAAAACTTTGTAAAGGAATCACCCACATTTGAAGCAATTTTTCCGAAAGCACTCTACGGGGAACACATTCCTCTTTTTGTATGGACTTTGATCTTTTCTCTTAATACAATGAGAAAGCGTTTAAGATATTTGTATCTTGCACTTTACCTTCACCGATTTGGGGGCAAGAGTAAGGGCTAATATGATCCCCTAAGGCAACTAAGCCCTGGCTTTTCTTTCGTTATGTATTTTTACTTGTGTCGGTATTGGGGGCAAGACTAGGGGCTAATACGACTCCCTAAGATAGCTAAATCCCAAAACTCAAAGAAACCCAATCATGATGAAGGGTGATCATGTACCCAAGCGGCAAGAAAGCAAAAATCAACAACAATAAAAAGAAACAATGAAGCAAGTAAGCATCCAACAAGCATCAAGCAAGGTTCATGCAAAGATAAAAGTTTAAGAAAAATGACTCTAAAGTAGCAAAGTATCAAGTCATATGGCACACGAGCCATCAAAAATCACTCATAGCCTACGAAGAGTCATGAAAAAAGGCTAATCCTTGGAGCCATCTCCGGCATCCTCGTCAACCCCATCATCCTCAAGGATCTCCCCCTCCTCCGGTGCCTCCTCCTCGGGGATGGACTCGGCTAGAGAGCTTGACTACGGAGCGAGAGCTTCGAGTGAAGGTCGGAAGCATAGGCAACCCACTTCTCAAGCATCTCCTCATCATCGCCCCATGCGGCGGAAACCTTCATAAGAAGCTTCCTAATGGTTGTCCCCGATGGTTGCGTCTTCCTCTCGAGGCGAACTCAAGGCAAGACTCTAGATCCCGCTCCCTCCCTCGGGCAGCCTCCGGGTAAACCCTTAGGCGGCTCACCACCTCGCGAAGGAAGATCGGAAGAAGAAGGTTGAGACTCTACGGCTTAAGCGGCCTTGAGGAGAGTACGTCAAAACACGTATGTTAGAGCCAAGAATGATGCACAAATTAAGCTAAGGCAAGAAGTATACGGCAAATCAAAGCAAGCGAGATCCAAGCGGGAGACAAGTAAATGTCAAACATGAAGAGATCGGTTATGGCCTTCGAGACGCATACACTCGTCAAAAGAAAGCCTCTTGGACGAAAAAAATATTAAGCGTATGCGGTTTGTTAAGTGGAGATTCCATAGGATCATAGAAGATCCCTAAGAGACATCACTCAAACTCTAAGTCACTGGGAAAAAGCACAAGGTCGATGCCCTTGGAGAGCACTTTTGTTCCGCAAGAAATTGCCCAACACTATAAGGTTCAATCTACGATTTCTTATCACCGGACTCAGATGAAGGTCAATCGGGTGCCTACATTTTTCTCAAAAAATGAAAGGAGTGACGATTCGCAAATTGAAGACGGAAAAGATATTTTGGCCGTTGAGTTGCATAGTCATTATTATAGCCCAATGCTAAACATCGCTTGTTGACATTAAGCTTGGGGGCAAACGAGAAGCTAATAAAAACCTCCAACGTAAAATTAGGACTCGAGCACAATCAAAGGCACCCTACGAAGGCCCATACTAAGGAGTCGACATATTTCAACTCAACGTGGAGTCGACACATGTTCACCTAAAAGGGGTTTAATTTTTCTCGATCAAAGAACGACCAATATGTTTCGACTTAATGAGTTGGGCTCATCGTATTTTTCGCTCCGAAATGGATTGATATTTTTATCCAAAGGAATCTACAATTTTTCACCTCGAAATCGAGGTCGGTATTTTTCATCGCCTTCAATATTATCTTTTGTGCATAAAAGTGGTTGGGAATATTTCCCAGAAAATATGCCAACACAATTTCTTTTTAAAATAATTATTAAGTTAGAAATTGGGGGAGTTGGTCACGTGGGGGTGTTGAGGGGTGGGCATGAGAAGTTCGGGGTAAGAGGGGTTTCGGGGGAGGTTCATGTAGGGAGGAGGGGTCGGGAAAGGTCCGGGTTGAGGGGAGAGTTGGGCCCGGGGCGGGGGGAGGCCTCGCGCGGGAGGAGGGAGGGTTGGGTCCGGGGAGAAAAGCCCGTGGGAGGGAGGGGAGAGAGTCCCGGGGGTTTGGGCCGGGGAGAGCGTGAGATGTTTAGAGAGTGTTTTTTTAGCGTTGCGTAATTATTCGGAGTCGGGAGTCCTCAAAGGTCGGAAAAATAATAAAAATTAAACTTAAAAATGCACAACTTCGCAAAAATCATAGCGATGAAATGAATGATTTCGAGCCCAAATGTTCATCGACGTCAAGTAACGACTTAGCCTCCGAGGAGCTAATAAGTTGCGTTTTCACCTCCACAAGGGGATATCCTTCGGAGTTCAACGTCAATTCACACTCAGCGATAACTTAGCCTCCGGGAGCTAAAAATCGCATTCTCAACTCCCTGAAGGAATACCCCTTAGAGGTCATTATTCTCATGCACTTCCAAGCCTCCAGGAGCTAGAAGGTCGCATAAAGACCCATTTTGTCATGGGCACTCACACTCCTAACAGAAGGTTAGGGGGTCGCGCTCTTTGTGGGATGTTCCCAGCGAGACTTATGCACTTTTAAACCTCCGGGAGCTAAAAGGTCGCGTAAAGACCCATGCCCGCATGGGCACTTGCACTCCTACCTTAAGGTTAGGGGTCGCATTCTCCGTGGGATGTTTCCAAGCGAGATACATATACTCATGCACTTTCAAGCCTCCGAGAATTGAAAGGTCGCATAAAGACCCATGTCTACATGGGGCACTTGCATTTCTAACTTAAGGTTAGGGGTCGTGCTCTCCGTGAGATGTTCCTTAACGAGATACATATACTCATACACTTTCAAGCCTCCAGGAGATGAAAGGCCGCGTAAAGACCAATGCCCGCATGGGCACTTGCATTCCTAACTTAAGGTTAGGGGTCACACTCTCCGTGGGATGTTCCCTAGCGAGACACACTCACTCAAGCACTTGCAACCCTCCGGGAGCTGAAAGGTCGTGTAAAGACCCATAGTGACATTAATGGAGGAAGGCTGCCACTTGGGATGGTAATAAGGTTCAATCCTTGTTCAATGAAAGAGACCGGGACCTAATCCTTGCTATTCCTATAAGCCACAGGAGACCTCGGGACAAGCAAGTTTGGTGTTATTCAAATGATGGAGACTTCACGGTTAAGTCGACTACTCGCTTGGGATTGTCACTTGGACATTAGCCTCTTGGATAACTTCCTCCCTAAGCGTGGGCGGTGGATGTCACCCCAAAAGTTAAATACATGCTATGGCGAATGTACACCGGAACGCTACCAACTAAGGAGCTCCTACACGGGCGTCATATTGCAAATTCAGCTTGGTATGCAAGATGCAATTTGGGAATGGAGGATGAGGTTCCTGCTACAATAAATGTTGAATAGTTAATCAAAGTTGGTGAATTTGACTAGTGTCCCATATGGATAGATTACTAAAGCTTCGAGCTTTTGAAGGAAATAAATAGGTAGCTCTTAGTTTATGTCCCACATGGAGAGAATATAATATTCTCCGGCTCTTTATTAATTGAAGAGTAATGTGAGCTTATAAATACATAAGCTATAGAGTGGGGTAATATGTGCTTGCATTAAGGTTCAATGCGGAGCATTGAACCGCACACACTGCGCGGCGTGGAGCTGTAGGGCGCTTATTAGGCGCACTTGGCACTTAGCACGTGAGCTCGGAGCACGAGAGCGATTAATACAATTTCCTATTTATTTTAATTTTATATCCAAATACGGTTGGGACAGTTAGGATAGAGTTTAACCGTTTTACCAGTTAAATTCTATCCTACGAAGCTGCTACCGGTTAAACGATTTGCATAAGGGCGCGAATCTTGTCTTAAAGAAAGTGATCCTATTCACGCCTCAAAACTATAATCAATCCCATATTTTCCTAACAATTTTAAGACAAGATTATCCATGGCTGATTCGAAACTACCGTCGAGAATCATGAATCGGGATCTCGTTCGGTTGGACAAATTCGATGGCACAAACTTCATGAGATGGAAGGACAAGATCATGTTCATGCTGACGAGCATTGAGGATTGCATATGTTCGGATGATAAAGCGAAGGATTTTCCGAATCCAACGAGAGGAAGAATGGAAGAAAATGAATCCTGCGGATGCTCAAACACTAAAGGAGGCAAAGAAGAAGCGTGAGGAGGACGAGTTACTGTGTAGAGGACACATTCCGCAAACCCTCTCCAATCGTGCATGTACGAGTTGTATGTCACATGGACATCACCAAAGAAGATCCGGAAAGCCCTTGAAGAGAAATACAACACGGAAAGGCAAGGTACTCGACAAATTTATTATGATGAAGTACTTTGATTTTAAGATGTCGAGATGATGTTCCTATTCTGGACCAAGTGCATGAGTTGCGGGTCCTTGTTAATAGACTTCGGGATCTTCAAGTCACGGTTTGAGTCACTTCAAGTGGGTGCAATCATTGCAAAGTTGCCACCCGCTTGGAGCGACTACGAGGAAGAAACTTCGCATATGTCGGAAGATTTCACGGTTGAAAAAATACTTAGGCATCTCGGGATTGAGGAGGAAAATCGCAAAAGAGATGCCGTGTATTTATCAACCACCTCCAAGGTGAATGTCGTGACAGAAGAGAAGTCTAAGAGGAACAACAAGTTCCTAAAGGCAAAGAAGGACAAGGCCAATTTCAAGGGCAAGGGTACCAAGAGTACAAAGAAGCGAGAATAGTTATTGTTACTATTGTAAAGGCAAGGGACATTACATCAAGGATTGTAAGAAAATGAAGGCTGATCTTGCAGCAGCAAAGACTGCAGATTCTTCCAAGGCTAACATGGTAGAGGAGAACTTGAAGGACTTGGTGGCCATGGTATCTAATCTTAATTTAAATATGATTACTTGAGATACATATGGCTAACGTAGGCAAGCCTTCCGGTTGGTGGTATGACACAGGTGCCTCTATTCATGTTTGTTATGACGAGTCACAATTTAAGACTTATGAAGATGTGGCGGACCGTGAGGTTCTCATGGGGGACAGCACTCCGCCAAAGTCCTTGGACTAGGGACGGTAGAGTTGAACTTCACATCGGGGAGGAAACTCACATTGGTCAATGTCTTTCATGTTCCAAACATGAGAAAGAATTTAGTTTCGGAAACATTTTATCTAAGAAGGGTTTTATGGTTTTAGTTGGATCTAGTCAGATTATTATTTCTAAGAACAATGTGTTTGTTGGCAAAGGCTATGACTTTGAGGGCATGTTTAAACTAAGTTTGGATGAAATAAATGAAGTACCTAGTTACTGCTTATATGGTTGATACATATTCTGTTTGGCATGCTAGGTTAGGTCATTTAAATTTCAATTCATTGAAGTTTATGATTAGGGATGGATACTTCTCTTGTAAATTAGATGCAAATTTTTCTAAGTGTGAAATCGCATTCGAGGCTAAAATAACTAAGAAACCTTTTCCTAAGGTTGAGAGAAATACCCAAGTTCTAGACTTAGTTCATTCTGACATTTGTGAAATGAATGGAATGCTGACTAGAGGTGGTAAAAGATACTTTATCACATTCATTGATGACAGTTCAAGATATACTTATGTATATTTACTACGAACTAAGGATGAAGCATTTGATATGTTCAAACGTTATAAGGCTGAAGTTGAGAATCAAAAGGAAAAGAAAATTAAAATTCTAAGGAGTGATAGGGGAGGGGAGTATTTCCCAACGGAATTTGATGAATTCCGTGAGAACCATGGTATCATTCATCAAAGAACAGCCCCTAGAACACCTCAACAAAATGGCCTTGCTGAAAGGAAAAATCAGACTTTATGCAACATGGTTAATTCTATGTTATTAAATGTTGATTTGCCAACAAATTTGTGGGGAGAGGCTCTCTTAACTGCGTGTCATGTCCATAATAGAATTCCATCTAAGAAAACAAAGGTTTCACCATATGAAGTATGGAAAGGAAGAAATCCTAACATTAAATACTTCAAAGTGTGGGGGTGTATTGCCTACTATAGAGTACCTGATCAAAAGAGGACTAAGTTAGGCCCAAGAGCAATCAAGAGTATCTTTGTAGGCTATGCTGAAAATTCCAAGGCATACAGGCTATTGGACTTACGAGTCAAATGTGATTGTAGAGACTAGAGATGCGAGAATTTTTGAAAATGCTTTTATTAAATCTAATGCATCTCAACCAACACCTACAATTGGACACCCTACTGATATACCATCAAGAAGTGCTGCTTCTAGTACTGAAAATAAGGGAGATGAACTTGATTCAAGTATAGAACCAAGAAGAAGTCAAAGGGCTAGGAAAACTAAAGATTTTGGACCGGAATTTGTTTCCTCCATATCAGTAGTTTTTCTAGTAGAGGCTAGTAGAACGAAGTATTGGATCAAATACCCATTGTACTAAATGTTGTTGATGACCCTAAAACATTTAGTGAGGCTATGGCTTCCAGAGATTCGCATTACGGAAGGAGGCAATAAATGATGAAATGGATTCAATATTATCTAATAATACTTGGATCTTAGTGGATTTGCCTCTAGGTTCAAAGCCTCATAGGGTGTAAATGGGTATTTAGAAGGAAATACAATACTGATGGTTCTCTACAAACCTTTAAGGCTAGACTTGTAGCTAAAGGTTTTACTCAAAAGGAAGGTATCGATTACTTTGATACCTACGCTCCTGTAGCTAGAATTACATCTATTAGGATTACTGTTTGCATCGGCGTCAATTTTTAAGCTACATGTGTATCAGATGGATGTAAAAACAGCCTTTCTAAATGGAGAGTTAGAAGAGGAGATTTATATGGAGCAGCATGAGGGCTTCATATTACTAGGAAATGAAAGGAAGGTGTGTAAATTGGTTAAATCCTTGTATGGATTGAAACAAGCGCCCAAACAGATGGCATGAAAAGTTTGATGCTTGCGCTTCTTTCAGATGGTTTTCTCCATAATAACTCGGATAAATGTATTTATTTGAAGTTTACTGATTCTTATGGAGTTATAATATGTCTCTATGTTGATGACATGCTCATTTTGGAACCAATTTACATGGAATAAATGAAACTAAGAAGTATCTCACTTCTCAATTTAAGATGAAGGATCTTAATGAAGTTGATACTATCTTAGGCATAAAGGTTAAAAGGCATAGTAGGGGTTTTGCCTTGAGCCAATCTCACTATATTGAGAAGTTGTTGAATAAGTTCAAACATCTCAATATAAAGGATGTCAAAACTCCCTATGATCCAAGTGTTCACTTAGGGAGAACACGGGAAGAGTGGTTGCACGGTTGGAATATGCTAGTGCTATAGGAAGTCTTATGTATGCAATGCACTCTGTACCGGACCGGACATTGCATTTGCTGTGTGCAAATTATCTAGGTATACAAGTAAGCCAAGTACAGAACATTGGAAAGCCATTACTAGGGTACTTGGATACTTAAAAAGGACAGATTGACTTAGGACTTTTTATGGTGATTTCCCATCTGTTTTAGAGGGATTCACATATGCTAGTTGGATAACTAGCTCTAAGGATAATAAGTCAACATCGGGGTGGATATTTACCTTAGGAGGAGGAGCCATTAGTTGGGCCTCTAAAAAGCAAACATGTATCTCACATTCTACTATGGAGTCCGAGTTCATTGCTTTAGCAGCAGCGAGTAAGGAAGCGAGATCGGCTAAGGAATTTATTAATGGATATTAAGTTGTGGCCACAACCTATGTCGACCATTTCCTTATACTTGCGATAGTCGAGGCTACCATGTCTCGAACTTATAGTAAAATCTATAATGGAAAGTCTAGACACATTAGTTTGAGACATACTTACGTGAGGCGGTTGGTTCAAGATGGTGTAATCACTATCATTTATGTCAAATCAGCTCTAAATCTAGCGGATCCTTTAACTAAAGGTTTACCAAGGGATTTGGTGAAGAGCACCACTGCTAGAATGGGTTTAAAATCCTTTGATGTATGATCTGTTGTAACGGGAACCCTACCTTACTCGGTGGAAACTAGTTATAAGGTTTAAAGGGTAACAACAAGTTACATTATGGTCAAAGGAGCACTATGAACAGGATATAGTGCATTTACTTAGTTAGGAGGATGAGTTTGCTCTTAATGGAATCCGTATAGGTATGGAATCTACCTATGTGAATATTAGAGTGTGGTCGCTCTAAACAAGAGTTTTATTGGATTTTAACTCTTGTACATATTCACGAGAACCGGGATGAGCACAAGGCCATAATAGTGCTACGAGTAACAAGGCTTCTTTGAAATAAGGGTAAGGTATGGTGCTGTGTGTAATGCCTCCGGTCTTAGTATTAAAGGTTTTGGTTTAAGCTATCTGGCCACCAAATACCTTTTAAGACTTTGAGTCACTTGCACTAACCGATAGTTTAATCACAAGACACCTTCGGGTATGCGGTATCATAATAAGGATAGGTTGGGTTTCACAACTTTCATTAACTAGTGGGGGATAATTGTTGAATAGTTAATCAAAGTTGGTGAATTTGACTAGTGTCCCACATGGATAGATTACTAAAGCTTCGAGCTTTTGAAGGAAATAAATAGGTAGCTCTTAGTTTATGTCCCACATGGAGAGAATATAATATTCTCTCGGCTCTTTATTAATTGAAGAGTAATGTGAGCTTATAAATACATAAGCTATAGAGTGGGGTAATATGTGCTTGCATTAAGGTTCAATGCGGAGCATTGAACCGCACTACGCGTGCGGCGTGGGCTGTAGGGCGCTTATTAGGCGCACTTGGCACTTAGCACGTGAGCTCGGAGCGCAGGAGCGATTAATACAATTTCCTATTTATTTTAATTTTATATCCAAATACGAGTTGGGACAGTTAGGATAGAGTTTAACCGTTTTACCAGTTAAATTCTATCCTACGAAGCTGCATCTTGCTCTATCCAATCTAAGCCTAGGGGATTGATTATAAATTAGAATCAATCCCGGAGTTTTGTTGTATCCTGGAGACACGATTTGCATAAGGGCGCGAATCTTGTCTTAAAGAAAGTGATCCTATTCACGCCTCAAAACTATAATCAATCCCATATTTTCCTAACAATAAAATGTCCCAAGATCGTTCATATATGGCAGTCAAAGTTAGCAAAAGCTTTACAGGTAATGCATGGAGAAACATACCGTAAAGCTCGTGCTGCAAGGCTGGTGGGATAAGCTCCAAGGCAAAGAGTTGCAGCAAGCCCTCTTCTTCCTATGGGTGAACCGGGCTGAACACAATGAGGTTGTGTTCCGGAACAAAGAGACACCGAGCCGGATCTTATGGGACGGATGTGCGAATCTTGTCGAGCTCTATAACTCGTCAAGAGAGCACGGGTCGACAACGCAAAGGAATAACGAGGACTCGTGAAAGCAATGTGGACACCCGTCAATCTCCTTGGGTGAAAATTAATATTGATGCTTCGTTAGCTCGAGACGGATGGGTTGGGCTCGGGTTAGTTATCGGAGACCATCATGGAGAAGTGTTAATTGCAACGGCTAGGAGGGTTCGGGCCGGATGGGCTGCAAAAGTGGCGGAGGGAAAGGCGGATTTCTTCGGACTAAATCTTGCGCGTCGATTCCGCTATGAAAGAGTTATAATTGAGTCTCGGTTGTCCGGTTTTGATTAGAAGAGTTCATTCAAATTGTCCTTTGTTGTGTGAGTTTGATTTGATTGTAGGGGATTTACTTGGACTTATTTAACCAGTTTGAGGATTGTCGATGGGCTCATGTGAAGCGAGAGGGAAACTTAGTTGCACATTCCCTCGCTAGATTGGGCCAAGTTGAGTCCGAACGGTATGGGTGGGAGGATACCCTGTCCACATAGCTTCAGTTGTATGTGCGGATTTACAATCAATGCATTAGTCTTATTACTCGTTCTTCAAAAAAAATCTCACTATCGTCGATGATTTTTTATTTAGTCATTAATTTTATTTCTCCTATATTTTATTTCATTTTTTATTGAAATACCCATTTTAAATGTCCTTCCTTTCCAATCTTATAAATTATACATTATTATTAAATTAGTTGTCATAGTATTATATAAGAAGAATATGTTTTTTATTGGAAATGTAAATATATTCAGCCTTAGTGTTTTTTTTTGGGTGTAAAAGAGGGGTATATTCGGCCTTAGTGGTTACTGGATCCGATCATATTTAATTTTTTTTTGTTCAAGGTAATTAGCAGCCAATTAGGTGAATTTACCCTAATTTTTACAACATATATGTTATGCTCGCAATTATAAGATAAACTGTGTAGACATACATGATATATTGCATGCCAAAGAGGTCTTGAGTTGCTGCATCAAGTTACCATTAGCAGATTCTCAAGGGTCTTCATGGTGTTGATCTTGACGCAAGCATGTAGTTGAATCACTGTACTGGTTTCTGCAATAGAAAAGCAATAGTGCATTAGCCGAACATGGGAGCTTTGGGGCATTAACCTTATAGGTCAGTTTAATTGCATAGTATCTACTTTGTCAAGTCTTCGATTTTGCCACATCAAGCCACAGTTGCACGACTAGACCTGGGTTCACATTGGGTAACAGGTCCATGTTATGCTCAATTGGGGTACAAACCTGAGTTAGATCATTACAATCGGGATATCCAGATATATGGGTGAATGAACTTCGGGAGGTCCAGGCCATCAACTGGCAACTCGGAAGGACACTTGAAAATGGCATCTTATGGCAATGCATTTCAGGATGCATTGGCTTAAATGATGCAGTGCAGGGTCAGCTTCAGAAAACAGCAAAGAAACCAAGGCAAATGAATAACAGCTTTCCACAAAAATTGTGCTCGGAAAATAAAAAGGGGGAGAGTTCCCCTTCCATTATTAAAGAATTGAAGTAATCAACACAAATCGAGTTTTTCCCTTGCCCTTGATGGCTTGCTTCATCCATTGCAAACTCATAAATTCCCATAATAGCACCATTTTAACAATATAAAACCTACACAAAACACCAAGATCCACTCGGCTATGATCTCAAGTGATTTAATTTACAAAAAGAGCAACAAGAATAATTTCACAACATGGCGCTCATTCCAACTGCTAAAAATGGAAATGCCGACAGAGCTTCTTAGGTTTTAGTCCCTTTCGATTGATGCAGCACATTATGCTTTAGCTGGCCATGTTGCTTGGGCTGACATGATAATGCCAACAATCACACCAAACAATCCGAGGGCACTGCCAAAGATCTCAATCACCAGAATCTTGACAAAAGCGAGGAGTTCTGAGCATCAGATAGTGCACAGCTGCTTCCAATTATGCCCACACATAGCCTGATGCATAGAATTTTCTTCAGTTAGATATAAATAAATGAAACTAGTCAGAACTTTCAGACGCGAGATTCAAGGTCTGAACACATTTATGGAAGTGAGGATTTACCCGCAGACAAGGTTGGCAAAACCGACTATAATTCCAGATGCAAAGATCGCATATCCTGCTCTAAGTGACTCTGGTGCATACACTTGGGATGATGGGACACTCTCTAGTTTTGTCTGCAGAATGATCGCCACAATGACGCCATATATAGCAACAGCTTCACAAAAGATAACACTGAGACAGGGAGAAATATATAACTTGGTTACAAAAAAGGAAAAAACTGAATGTACAACAGAGAGAACTCCAAAAGTGATTACACTGAGATGAGGATAATTTGGTTACATAATGAGCAGGAAACTGGATGTATAACAGACAGAACTCCAACCATGGCTGCCATTGGAATGCAACTATTGCACTGTTTAACTATGAGTTGTTCTTCTCAAAGAGACACAATAATGGTCCATATGAATTTGAGATGTCAAGTACATAGAATGAAATTAGCAGAGAAATGTGCAACCCATCAATGAAGGCTTTTCAAGTCCTTGAATTAATTTGTATGTTATGAACTTTAGTGTTATCAATATCCCTGAATTAATTGGAGTTACTAGGACTTCAACCAATATCCTCTTCACCAATAATTTCATTTATTATTTATATGACAATTAATCCACTACTGCTATTTTCTACAATCACACGGACTTTTGCACCAAATATACTGTTCATGAAGGACATTGAACAATTTAAAATTGAAGAAATGCAGGGGAAGTGGGGTAACAGTCAAGTAACAAGTACAGAGACTACATTGCAAAATACCATTTGTATGACAAGTTATAGAGTTTAAGCAAGCTATGCAACTTAACCCCTAAAGCTTCATCAAGTTAATTGGAGTTGAATAGACCACCCAAAGAATGAATTTCCAAATGCAAATCCAAATCCAAATCCAAATTCACACCCCAAAACTCTTGCCACCATATAGAGTTTGGGGGGATCTAATGTAACAATCTTACCCCTGAATTTCGCAAAGTTGCAAAATTGTAAAATTACAGAGCAACTGATCCAATAAACCCTAGATTTAAAAACCATTAACTACCTACTACTCCATACAAATGAAGCAGAGAAAGTTTAGAGAGGCATTTTGCTTTAAATTAGTGCAAACTCGTCTTTTGCGGTGATCCGGATGGTAGACATACCAAGAGGATGAATTTGACATAAGCCTTTTGTTTTATGAGAAAAGGAAAACTTATATATTAAAACTACATATCCACCGGGTTTGGGTGGAGAACATAATAGATCCAACAAGGGATTTTAACTTTTTGTATTATTTTTAGAGTTGAAATTGTTAGTATGTCACAAAGATGGGATTAGTATACCATCAACTCTCACTTCCATTTTCTTTTCCCATTTAGGTTCAATCATGTTTGAGTCTTGCGACACAGTGACGTGGGAAGAGCAACCAGCATCAACCTGTGAACGTGTCCAATTGAAGTCCCAACATCACACCAGTGCGCTAAATAGACACGTTCAAGCCGCAGCCCCCGAAAATTTAAAAAAAAAACCAGAAAACCCCAAAAGGAAACAAATTTGGCATTTTTACCATCATCCACACTTTCTAAGCTAACTCACTTTGCCACCTTTCTAAAGCTCGATAACCAAATCCTAAGTTCTTTTTACTATTAAGAAAAAGAATTCCCTCATCTTTCATATCCCCATGCCATCTAAATTCATTCTTTCCAGACCCCAGTTAATCCTATCCTGCGGCCTTCCCGGCCCTCCACCCCTGCCCTCCTCGTAACTGTGTTCTTTATTTGCAAGATTTTTACCCCTCTACCCTCCAACCCTCAACTTGCTACATTATCCCCTCTTTATGTTCTCAAAATTCATCCTTCTACCCCCTTGCAACACTCAGCCTCCCCCTCCTAACCACACATACAAAACATCTAATTAACATAGAACCTTCAAGAGGCTACTTTATCTTTGGAAATGCAAGGTATGACAGTGAAAATTTGTTTATTTCTTGATAGTGATTCCTTTAAATCATTGGTTCATTTTTTGCTACTCTCTTTTCCTTGTCATACTTGATTAACTAAACTTGGTTGAATATGTCTTACTCATCTCAATCGCTTTGAGGATTGAGCTGGGGTGACACTGGCATGTCGGAGTAAGTTCATGGGCACACAATTTCCTTGTACATTTTTTTCAACTAGTAAATCCATGCATCTTAGTTCAAGCATCTAAGCCACAATACTGACTTTGCCTTTCCCTTCACTCTTTTTACACGAAAAAGATAAAAAGAAAATCTCCGTCAAAGAGATTAATCAACACATCAGCTCTCATCAAATTTAGACCAAGTCTGCTAGCTTTAACCTGAATGAAGTCTTTGTCCAGTCCTTTCCTTATGCCCTTCCAAACTTCCCTGTCACCCATATAGCAATATTGATCATTTTTCTTCCATCAGTTAAGCAGATTTTCATCTAAATAAAAATATGTAGAAAACCCAAAGGCCCACAACTAAAAACAATCCAAATGCCATCTGATCTACGTTTATGAGCACCTAATCAATAAAGCTTCAACAGCAAAAATAATATGCCTAATTTACCAATTTCAACCAAAAAAGATGGAAATTTTCGTTTTTCATGTTACCTGATAAGGTTCTTGGAGGTGATTCGAGGAGCTTTGATTGCCGCACCAATCAAACTACTTCCAGTAATAAATATACCCCTGCAAACACAAAATAATACAAAAGTTAAAACATCAAAGTCAACATTACAGAAGCCCTAATTGGTCAAGGAAAGGGTGAAATAGGGGAATAGAAGGAAGTACCAGGCGGCACCGAGAACGGAAACACCAATGGAAATGGCGATGCCGATGGCGGCGAAGGTGTACGGGGAGATCTGAATCAGAGCAGCTGCCCATGAACTTGATCCCGACGAGGTGACCATGACTCTCCCCCTCCTCGGATTTTTGGTGGTCTCTGGTTCTGATGGTTGTCGGGTTTCTTTGATCTGATCTCGCGATCCTATACCACGTTCTCGTGGAGGTGTCAGGGAGAGAGAGGGAGAGAAGATTTTGGCAGTTTACGAAAGTGGGCTTTTTTTTTTTTTTTTTTTTTTGATCCATGCTCCTGAATTTCTCTTCTCAGTGGCCACTTACGATACACATGCACTATTTTTTTTTTTCTGTTGAGTTATTTTTTATTTTAATTTTATTAATATAAATAAGTAATAAAATATATAATTTTTTATTGAAATAAAAATAAAATATATAATTTTTTTTTATCAAACGAGAGGGCATATTACTCCGAATCTATAAAGATACGAGTAGTCTTTTAGTGTCAAATTTACAACTAGATTTGAACTATGTTTAAACCGAAGCTCGAACAATCGAGTCATAGGGTTGAAGATGAACTAAGGAATGAGTTATCGTGTTCCTCTCTCTCTTAATAAAAGTAAAAATATAAAAATCAAAGGACAAACAAAGTTTGAGAATATCATCAATAATAAGGCCAATATATGATGCCAATAAGTAGCGGTTCTTCAAGGTGGATATAGGAGTCAAATAGTCACTTTCAATGACTCGATTATGTTTACAAGAAAATAGAAAAAGATATATAAAAGATGTTACCCCTTTGTTGTGAAGATATTAAAGAACCTGGATAATACGGATGACAACCATACCCAAATTACCTTCAAAATCTAAAATAATTAATAATCATAAACCTAAAATAAGTAGGAAAAGTTCTTCTAAACCAGCCAAAACTCAAGCTTCTATTAATAAACCAAGCAAGAAGAGCTAAAACTTTAAACATGAAGTTTTTAGAAAAGAAAAATTTGATCCATCTAATCGATATTATAAAAGACAGAAAGAACCAACTACATGTAAATGTTGCACGTGCCGAGAAATAGGTCATAAATCTATTGAATGCATAAGAGGAAAGACAAACTTAGTAAGACTCTTTTCTGAATAATTTGAAGAAATCAAAAAGGAGCTTTATCCAATTAAAGTGGAAAGTTTTGAAGAAATTTGAAGTTGTTATGAATCTATAAGAGAAGAAAGCTTAGATCAAAGCAAAACAGAATCGAATATGGATTCGAGAGGAAATCGAAAAATTCATCAACAAGAAGAAGAAAATAATAAAAATTATACGGGAATGATTTCTTTTAGTCAAAATCTTTATGAAAAAATAGTAGTAAAAGAGTTATCTTTAAAAGACCCTCGAACTTTTATAAAGAAAGTAGATGATTTTTTAAAAAGAAAATTATAAGGTATTTCAAATTATATACAACAGAACAACTTTGTTTTTGTTCAAAATTTATAAGAAAATATTAGATTAATATTAATGAATCGATAAATAATTGATATATTCTTAGAAGAAATCCCATCTAAGGATAGAAAATCAATCAAATATGTTCATTTACAAAGAATTCGAGATAGCAGAAAAATCTTATTTCAAAGAAGGAATTAATTCACCTATTACCTTATCTATTCATGATCAAAGATTTAAAAATATACAAAATGGTCATTTAGGTACATTACAAGGAAACTTAATTTATTCAAAACTTATTTTTGAATGTTACCCAAACTATTCGATTACCCTTAAAAGTGAACATATTAAAGATTCACTTAATTTACAATTTAAACTTTTTACGAGACATAGGCATGAAACACGGTAATGATGCACTATACTTTTATTATCAAGGATTATACATGTTCTCTAATATCAATTTCCCAATAAAGGAGGCAAATCAAAAAAAAAAAAAAAAATCACTATAGACCCAATCTCTTCAACTATAAGTACAGTTATAACATCCGCAACACAAAAGGTTAGCTTACCCTCATTAACATATTTTCGGTTAGTTGATGAAGAGACTTCAACTAGTGAAATGCCAAGATTTTCACTATCATACACGAGATAAAGGAGTAAGAATTTTTAATCAACCTAATATGTCTAGAAGCCTTAGTTTACCAAATCGATATATAAGAAATATGGCTCAATCTAGCACCTATGGAGTAAATTAGAATATTTTAATGGACAAATTTGGGTTAAAGACAAAGTTCTTATAGATATTGGAGCATCTAAATGCCACTATAGAACATTACCGATTCAAACTATTCCGATCGAGGAATATAATTTTGTTACATATGATGGAAGAAGAACCACTTTAATAAAAAATCTATGATTATGATGAGAACTCCTGAATCAATTTTACTAGAACAAGAATGTTATGTAAACTCCACTATAAACAATGAATTTTACCATATATTATTAGGAATGACATTTTTAGATAAGTTCACTTCCTACAAAATAAGCCCTACGCAAATTACTTTAGTAAATAACAATAACAATCAAATTATTCTTCGAGAGAATATGAAGCAAATTGAATTTCCTATTCTTACATATATAGAGATAACAACTAAAGAACTAGATGTTATACCAACGGCCTTAATAGATACGAGGATCCGAAATCGGTTTCTTTCACGAACCTATCTTACCTCAATGGGAAAAGATTCCTCCAAATAAGAAAATTCAAATTAAAAGAATACATTCAACAACATATCTAGAATATGCTCAAACTAATGTCCTTGTAATATTAGGAAATAAGATTCTTATTATACCATTAGTTTTTCAATATAATTCAGGATATGATATACTACTTGGTAACCACTTTCTTAAACAATTTTCTAAATTTACACAAACTCCTTATACTATATATCTTACAACCAAATATGGTCATGTCCTAAAAATACCTACAATAAAGTACCCTTACAAAGTACGCACGAAGTATGGTGGACAATGATATGAAAAATTCGCACTCAACTCTCAAGCCCAAACAAAGAATTTCAAAATAAATATTATAGGTAAAGAACTTTTAAATAAGTTAAAGAAAATCTATTCAGAAAATCCGTTACAATTCTAGAAACCAGAACATCCTAGAGTTGTAATTGAGCTTACCCAAGAAATTTATATTAAAAAAACCAATGCTTTACTCTTAAGCGGATATAAAAGAATTCTTGCAACAAATAAATGAATTATTAGAAAAATGACTAATTAGACCCTCAAAAGGAGCATACTCATCTCTTGCTTTCATGGTTATAAATGAAGTAGAGAAAAGACGAGGAAAAGTAAGAATGATAATTAACTATAAAAAGCTTAATAGTACACTAAAATTGATAATTACTTCCTACCTAATAAAGAAGTTCTTATCAATCTTGTCAAAAATAAAAAATACTACTCTAAATTCGATTGTAAATATGGCTTTTGGCAAATAAAAATGGAAGAAAATAACATCAAATATATTGGATTTAGTACGCCTCAAGGATTCTACGGATGGATAGTAATGGCATTTGGATTAAAAATACCCCATGAATTTTCCAAGAAGAATGGATGATTCATTTAAATATCTTAATAACTTTCTAGTCGTTTATGTTGATGATATTTTAATAAGTTCTAGTACCTTTGAAAAACATAGAAAACATTTAAAATTTTTTGTTGAAACTGCAATCAAAGAAGGGATATGTTTTAATGAGAAAAAAGCCATAATAGAACAAGAGAAAATTGAATTCTTAGGATTTAAATTAGGTAAGAATGGAATTTCTCTCCAGCCTCATATTTCAAGAAAAATAAAATAATATCCCGATGAGCTAAGAACTAAATGAAAAATTCAAGAATTCTTAGGATTGCTTAATTATACAAACACGTATATTGCAGATTTAGCCAAGAAAAAGAAAGATTTATAAAGTTTATTAAGAAAAATAATACTACTTGGATGGACTAATCATCATACACAAATAATTAAAAGTCTTAAAAATGAATGTGAAAATTTGCCAAATTTAAGACTTCCAGAATCGGAAGACAACCTTATACTACAAACCGATGCATCCGAATATACATGGGCGGCGAGTCCTTAAGATCGATTTAAATGAATTATGTGGATATCATAGTGGAACTTTTTCACAACAAGAAGAAAATTACAATACGATGGAAAAAGAATTATTAACTATTATTTGAGGTATTAAAAAATGAAGATTATTTCTTTTACCAAAATCATTTAAAGTATTAACTGATAATAAAGTCGCAACAATTTTTGTTAAACAAACATTAGATAATGGACCTCATATGAGAAAACATCACATATGGCGGACCTTTTTTTTTAATCTCAATTTAACGCCATTTATGAGCTTGTTGAAGGAAATAACAATTTTTAGCATACTATTTAACAAGAGAAACAGAATATCTCGAGAACAATGGACCAAGTAAAAATGTTAAATTGAAGCACTAAGAGACGCAACTCTAGACTTCAACGAATACCTTGAAACAATAATAGAAGGATTGGAGCAAATATGGACTGGAGTACAGGAAACTATTAATGCAATGAAACATGATCCGAATAAAGCCGATTTGTTGCAGCAATGGTGTTAAAACGATCGAAGAACTTAGAGGGAATACCTGTACCAGCAACCCACAAAGTTCTACTTTATCTCCTAGTCAACGAATTAAAAAGGAAAAAGCATCAAAGTCCTTTCTTCCCAAGGAAGAGAAAGAGGTATAAGAAATAAGAGCTAAGCTATTAGCTAAAAGACCTGTTATTCAAACTACGAGCAAAACTTCAATTCAAGAATTAGTTTCATTCCGTGACCTCTTTTATGCGAAATACCGAAAGGTTACATAATTAGCCTATGAACAAGTCTCTAACTTAGCTCAAGTCTTCTAGACCAGTGGAGAATCACTATTCCCAGATTAACTATTTGTTCAGGAGCGAGATCCGAACTCATTTACCATTTTTACAAATTTGGAAACCATGATTTAGTTTACCCCAAATCAAACATCCAAGAATTATCCAAATTCTCTCCAACTATTATCCAAACAAGAAAGAACTTTAAGCAAGGACCCATTTTTGTAAAGTTTTACAATATACTTCCTGAAAAAGATGAAGAATCTAAAGCTATATTCCCGATGAATCAGTATAATTCAAATCGGACATATCTCAGATAAATTTGAACTAAGAATCGACAAGGAGAAAACTTTCAAAAATTTCAGGTTTAATAATTCTTGGATTAACTACGGAAGAACAAGCTGGAGTTATAGTCGTCAATTGCCAAGGTGATCGACTTTTTGGATACGGTCTCCGAACTCTATATCAAGAACAAAATGTAATCATTATTACAAAAGAGGGTACCAAGTTAGATGAATTTGATGAAGAATTATTTCAATTCACTTATAGATTAATGCCTCGCCATTTTCAAGGAACTACGAATTGTCAAAAAGAAATTTGCATAATTGTACAAGAAAGAGGAAGAAAAAGTAGTTTTGAGAACAACGACTCAAAGTTTGCCAGAGCATAAATGGTACGTTTTATATTATCAAGAAGTCGTAGCTGAAAAAAGAAAGAGGCAACTTGGCGGCAACATTTCATTATCTCTACTGCTACTTGTTGTGAATCAGCAAAAATGAAAATGATTGAAAGTGAAAAAACTAGTATAAAAATATAACAATTGTGTTGTAAAGGGTAGAAGCAATCCGAGCGAAGAAAAGATCACTCTGTGAACTACTAAATATTCGAAAAAACTCCCTTTTGGAAAGAGAGAAATAAAATTTACCTTATAAGAAAATTGTCTTATACTTTTAAATTTGAGAGTTTAGAGAGAAAAAGAGACCAAGGAGCTGAAGTAAGCCTGTAAGGCCTGTTGAGAAAGGCGTGGTGGTAAGGAAAAAAATCTATTAAAATCTCTACCTCCGAAAGGAGAAGGTATAATATTTAATTTTTCTTTGAATTGCTAAGTTTATTTATTCTCAAGTACCAGTTTGTTTAAGCTAATCTCTTTTTCGTTCAAATTTTGTTTTTTCATTAAATGGTTTTAAAACTTTTTCCACAAAAGCTGTGGAAGCAACGCATTTAACTCGGTATCGAGCTAACAACCAATGGATTCAATTATTTAACTAAAATTTTAGCCACTATATTGCTTAGCTACTATTTAGTTATCAATCACTATATTCAACTATTCAAATTACTGTTTATGTAGACTCCTTTACTTGATTTTATCACAATAACCAATCTACATGCTCTACTATTCTAACTATTCATCATTTACGCTGTTTTTGATTGAAGAAAAAATCAACTACTATTCACGTTGTTTTTATTTGCTTCATTTCTTAACCTGTAGCTTAGGAATAATTTTATTTAAAAAATAAAAAACAAAACGACAGCAATTCGGGTCGAATTGCCCCTTCTAGCCTTACCCATCCCCTTACACCCCATAATAAAGTGATAAAAGCCACTTTAGCTGTTAGCTCCCTCGTAGGTGAGTAATGCCACACTATTAAAATTCTCTAATACGTGAAACTTTTTTTTTTTATAGGGAAATAAATATCTTTTAAATATTAATTAATTTAATGATAATTATATTACAGTCATACTAATACTTTATACATATACAATTAAAAAGTTATTTATTTTTTTAAATATAGTATTGTATTAATTCAATCTACGACTGAACATTTATATAGTCAAGTAATCTTATATGGCTATTATATATATCATTTTATGTGTATATATATTTTTTATTTTGAATCAACATTTATACATTGATTCTATCTAATTTTTGTAAATTATGAAAAGATATATTAATGTTTATATAGAATGGTAATGTTTGAATGTGAATAAATTAGTTTTTGGACCAATATAATTAATTAATTTATGGTGTACTATTTCAAATAAATCAATTAACATAATTAAATGTATTTCTTACATAAAACATCATATTTATGAGACATAATGATATAAGCATCGTAAATGTCACTCATATGTGTCGAACTTTTGATTATTACATATTTTCTTCTTTTAATTTGTTCGATCAAATTACTAATTAACTAATAAATGTTTATATGTTAGTTAAATTATTCATATAATATTATGGACTAAATAGTAGAAGCTCGTTTTACCTCCAATAACCAACTTTTACTTTGGTCATGATAAATTGTCATAAATGCCGGTATGAAAAAATAGTTTTTCTAAAATTATTTTTAAATAAATTATTATAATATTAAATGGTACTACCTTCGTTTCACAATATATTCACTTTAATAAATGTTTTTCATTTAGTAGCATTATTTTATTTTTATGTAAGAATAATTTTATTATTATTATTATTATTATTATTATTAAATTCATAATTAAATAGGTATCATAATTAAAATTATCGTTGCCATTTATTTTTAATTTATAATTATATCCATTGATGTGCAGAATATTATTTCATATTATGAACTTTATTTTTAAGATTAGCATTTATAACACTATAGTAACCATAGTTTCCAAATAATTTGCTAAATAATTTATTAGTGATTGTATCAATTGATTGCAACTATAATAACCGTAATTTTTGAATAATTTGTTTAAAAATTTATTAGAAGTTGTATCCATTGATTGCAATTATAATCGTAATTAAAATAGTAAATTTAATATATTATAGCAAAATTATATATTATAGAAAAATTAAATCGGAACTATTTTGATATTAAGAATTTATTTGATATTTGGATATCAAGAATATTAGCATTCATAATTTTATGTCAAAATAATATTTAAATCTCAAAATGAATTTGGAATTGATTTGATTGCATCATTTTATATTATATATATTTATCCTTTAAAATTCTAGGTGGTTAATTATTTGACATGACAATAATAGTGCAATAAATGAGGTGTCATAAAGGTTTTGATAATAACCAAAAAAAAAATATTTAAATGTTAAAATGAATTTGAAATTGATTTGATTGCATCATTTTATATTATATATTTATCTTTTAAAATTTTAGGTGGTTAATTATTTTATATGATAATAATAGTGTAACAAATGAGGAGTCATAAAAAGTTTTTATAATAAAATAGAATCAACTAATGATAATACGCCAAGTGTCGATCTCCCAGTAAACCACTTAGCTTCAAATATATATATATATATATATATATATATATATATATATATATATATATATATATATATATATATATATATATATATATATATATATATATATGCAGTTATTAATGTTTGAATTGAAAGGTTTCCAAAAATAAGAAAAAGAAATGAAAGGCAATAACTCAGCCTAAATCTCACTTTTGTATAATTTAATGAAATTGACATATAAGAAATCTAATATTTGAAAAGCTACCGATTGAAAAGTTTGTTTGGGTTAAGATAGAGAAATAAGGGTTTATAAGAGCAAGAAAATGAGAGAGCAAGTGAGCATAAAGCATGTTTCATGAGATAAAAAACGAATAAAACTTGAATATGAGGCTTTAAGTTCCTAGTCTTTGTGTCAGGTTAGGGATTCCCAAAATCCCACGAACTTGGACCCCTATTTCCCAAACATGGGGGCGGGGAGAGAGCACCGACTCCTTGGTAGAATATGTGAAAGATAATGGCGGAATGACTCACCGATAAGGGAGTTCGGCATTCTATATATATAGAAGATAATACGGAAAAATAATTTACAATTATTTTATGTACAATAATATCTCTAATACTCTATTACGCCCCTCCAGGTGATCGGGGACGCACGGACAGCTTGGACTTAAGAAACTGAAACCGTTGAGAGGACAACCCTTTATAATGAGGAGTATAGCCTAAAAAACACAAGTGAACGTAACGAGGAGAGAGTTTATTGGACGCCTTTGCAACAAAATTTGGAAAACATGAGCAACCAAAAGGTTTAAGAAAACCATAATCAGGCGGACCACCAAATAAAAGCTCAAATGGAGAACGATTTTGCAACACAGGTGTAGGTAAACGATTGATCGTATAGACGAGTTGTAAGAGCAGACATCAAGCCAAAATTGAGCGAGGCATGGAAGCATCAATTAGAAATGCACGAGGCGATGCTTACGCTCAGCAACCCCATTCTCGTTGTTGCGTATCGGGACAAGATTTTCAAAAAGAATCTCTTTTGAAGGAAATGAGTAAAAAGAGGAGAGTTATCAAACTCTTTACCTCCATTACTCGAAACATTTTAATTTTGCAATTAAAAAGATTTTCAACTAAAGCCTGAAAATTGCAAAAATTGAACAGACTTCGATTTCAATCGCATAAGATAAATCCAAGTAAACCTGGTAAAATCATCAACAAACATAACAAGATATTGAAAACCTTTATGTGAAAGCCAAGGTGATTGCCAAACATCCGAATGTATTAATTCAAGAGGGGAAACGAGGCAAGCTACAAACTTCACTCAAAGTTTCGGGGAAATAGTAGCAAAAATCCAAGCACGCAACAACCGATCAACTTGTTACGAATAAGAGTAATTAGGATTTACAACCGAACAACCCGGACAACCACTAAGTGATACGACGGTTGAGAAACAGAACCATCAAGCATACCACTAATCTGATGCATAATAGTGAAAATGGAAAATTGCTCTCGCCAAGATAAATAATCGTCAACCGAACGAAGAATAATCGTAACGTAATTAGTAATATTTACTGTCCAAAGAGACGATGGAAGAGGCAGCGAGACCACCTTGTGGCGGCGGAGCAAAGGTGCCGGTGGCGAAGTCGTCGGCGGTGACCGGTGGACAACGAGTGGCTAGGGCGACTGCGGAGGACACAGGTGACGCAAAGAAGTCGGGACTCACCATTGGAGGTGACATACTCCGGACAAGAGGACCGGTGAAGGACGCCGAAGGTGGCGGTGGGAAGGCGAACGCCGAGGAGGATGCAGCGAGGGATGACGGAGCCGAGGCCGGCATTGGACGCAAGCGAAACAGAGGCGAAACCGCGGGAGAGGAAAAGGGATTGGATGCCGGTGAGTGGTGCACAGAGGAAGCACCAGCTGGAGGAACAGGGAAGTGGTCGAGACGACTGCGGCGGAAGCGGCGGGCGGCGAGTCGGAAGAAGGCCAGCCATGGAGGAGAGAGAACTAGGGTTAGGGCTTGTGGATGGTGCAACCGTGAGCAAGCAGCCGTGAATTTTTTTTTGTGTGTGACAGAGGCGATCGCTAGGGTTGCACTAAAATTTTAAATCGAGCATTTGGCTCGATACTATGTTAAAGATAATGGCGTAATTACTCACCGATATGTGAGTCCGGCATTCTATATATATAGAAGATAATACATAAAAATAATTTACAATTATTTTATGTACAATAATATCTCTAATACTATATTATAATAGAGTATTAGAGATATTATTGTACATAAAATATCTCTAATACTCTATTAGAATACAATGAAGTATGAAGCAAGCTCCTTGCAGCATGCACTAGCATTTTTCTCCTCTAGCACTAAAGGTCATGGGGTTAATTACATAATAATGTATATAGTTTAATTGATACTTTAATCGAGACTTTTGAAGAATTTAAACCATTGAATTCGCAAGACCTAATCTCTACTATAAATACCTCCAAAATGTTAGGCAAAACGCTAACTTATCTCTTTTCATCTTAACCTTTTTCTACGCTTCTCTCTACTCTCTTCTTGAGTGAAATTGTATTGTTCTTAGAGTTCATTGAAGTTACATAGAGGTTACTTTCTAAGTGCAAATAACAAGATACAATGTTGTTAATTCCTTCATCAAAATTATTGATTTTAGTCAAAGAGTACGTGTGTGTGAGTGCAATGATTTTCAAGTCTTTTCGTGAAAAAAGGATGCTTATATTGCTTATTGTTCATTGTTCAATTGATCACCTCAGTACACGCGCTCAATGACTCATCGTTCATTGTTCCTTACAAAGGGAATCGTCATTCATTATTAGGACATTTGAAATTTAAGTATTTTCTTATCTTTTTCTACAAATAAAATGAATTTCATAGAATTATTATTTTCATGATTGGGTTATTGTGCTGAGAGTTTTTGTTCTCACTCTTTAAATATTTTATTATTTTTAAGTAAAATGTGAATGTGTGGGGATAATTGGTTAGATCGTGGCTACCCTAGTTAGGAGCTTCTAGAAGTTGGGTAAATAAAAGAAGAGATCGGATGATTTTTCGATTTGACTTGAAAACCGTCTGTTTTTTCGATTTGATTTGTTCAAATAAAAACTTTCTCATTTTACGTCCAATTGTAGTTATTCTTTTTGTTTTTTTTTCCTAGAGTTTACTAAGTCTAGTATCTAATGATACCGGTTTTATTCCAATTGAATATGTCTGGAGAAAGATATATAAGTAAAAGAGTAGGCATGTTTATCAAATTTGGTCTTATAATATGTCATTAGAAAGTTTACCAGAAATTCAATCATCAAATAAAAATGTCACCATTGGGAAAGGCAAGGCATCACTAATTTAAGTTTCCTCGAAAATTCTAATTTTTTAAACTGAGGATTCATTATATTCTCTATAGTTTTTATCATTGAATCCACGAAAGATACTGGTGGACACTTTAGTTTTATACCTTGATACTTAATTATAAAATTAAGCTGATTTCTTATTTATAAATAGTATGCAGTTCTTTTAGGATGGCTAGACAGCAAACAAGACAAAATGAGTCTATAAGAAGGGAAAAGGATGGGTTACATCAAACAAGAAGTCACCTGAACCATATAAAAGATAGGGCTTCACGAGGAAAGAAAGCTCTCATTTATTATTTTCGTACGATCAATAAAAGAATTAAACCTAGGTATATGTATACATTACAAAAGGTTAAAAAGCCTAGAAACCTTGTTTAAAATTCATATATACTCAATGTATGAGCTGAAGCACTATCATTGTACATCTTTAGGAAAAAATCTGCAGCTTCAAAAGTGGTGATCACCTCCTCTGGAAGTTGAAGGTCTTTATAGAGTAGGCGAAAATCACAGCAAAGAGAACATTTATCCCTAGGATTACACCAGCAACTGCTCCCAAGAAGCTGTGCCTGAACCCGAAATAGCTTCGCAAAAACTCTCTCACTGTTTCGTCGTCATCATTGCCAGCAAATTGCGAGACTAGGAGCCCGTACAAACTCCAAGCAGTGGGCGTTGCCCAGTAGTACCATCTCCACCATACCGGAATTCTCTGCAGTCACAAGATTAGTCATGATTCATCAGTAAGGAGTGAAGGTAAGTTTTCAATGGTATTTACATTTAGAGGTGTTTGGCCAAAGGAAAAACTGTTTTCCAGAAAAACATTTTTTCAATTTTACAAAGCTGCGAAAAATGAGTGCAAAATGAGGTGATATATGCTAAAATATCACTTACGCCGAAAATATGAATGACGACTTCAAGAGGATTATTTTTTGTTGTATAAAAAATGTCATTGTTTCTGCAAAATATAGGCGTAAAAGGAAGTATGAAGAGTAAGAGCACTTACAGGTCTAGGGATAAGGAATCCGGAGAAGAGGTTCCAAATGCCATAGAAAGCAGCCGAGATGATGGCTGAAACGCTTGCATTTGGAGTAAGGCCGACACACATCATTCCGTAGTATGTGAAGTAGAGCAAGGTGAAGTACATGAAGTAAAGGTACCAAAAGAACTTGGCCACCGTCCACTCAAATCCCATCATAGCATACACAGATACACCATAGAATATTGTTTGGAAGAAACAGTAGGGAAGCTCAATCAAAACCTGCACCGCATCAAGCATTTTTATCATTAGATACATTCCTGGCAGGTTTTAGAGAGATTAAGATGTATAACACTGTCTTATTATGAATTCTTTGAGAGCTATCAAAGTGAGTGTTTCCAAACACTGTGATCGAACTTTTCATAGTCTTATTTGTGTGGACAAACTTAAATATTTATAAAACTTGTTGAGCAAGGTCTGATGTAAGAAGTATACCTGTGCAAAAGCATAGGGCAGAGCAGAATACATCCCTGCAGCTCTTTCTCTGTAAAACACCGTCCTTTCGACAAACACAACTGGCTGAACTCCTGAGGAGTTTTGGATACCAAGGAAGAGGACTGCCACGTACATAGAACCCATCGCACTTAAAAGTTGATTCTGATTAGTCCTGCAATATTAGCCAAAGGAATGTAATTGAGGGTGTCTTCGGTTTATGTGTTAAACATTCATAGGGTATAGGTATGCACAAAGTTTCTTTGAAAGAAATTAAGATCAGAATGAGTACCTTTCCTTGCCGATCCTCCAGAAAATGGAACCAAACATAACACCTACAAAGGTTGCAAAGAGAAGCCTCATAGCAGTATACATGGTGTTCCGCCAATATGAACAATGTTGCTTCCACAAACAAGCCATAAATTGGGCAAAGGCAGATTGTGAATATTGGGTAGCGAAGTATAGATCACTTGATCCTGGAGCAGGTACACTATGTTCCTGTATCAATGCTTTGTTTCTCCTGTAATTTATAATAAAATCTAGGTCATCTATCACAACAAAACAAAATGGAAACTCATGATTCGTGCCTGTTTCTGACAAGATAGGTATTCTTTTATAAAAGAAAAATTACCTGTATAGGTCTGAATTCTTGTATATTTGAGAAAAGTCGACTCCAAGAACATTTTCTTGAGCTATTGAGCTAACCTCCAACATCCAAGTTGCTGGATTATATCCCTCCTTGATCTTTTGGATTCCATTAATGCCCTTTATGACAAGATTGATAAGCAGATGTTAAAACAATGTACTTGCAACAAGCGCAAGAGATCTCAAACTAGAAATATGCCTTTGCCTTACCTCAAAGTAGTTGATAAGTTGGTTGCCATGGCGGCCTATTGGACCAAAATATATCTGTTCCCCACCTCGTTTTAGCAGTAGCAACTACAATTTTGGCAAAAGAATATTATAATAATTAGTTTCTCAAATATAATTGAAAAGAGTTCATGCATGAGATTTGTTCAGTTTTAAGGGATCAAACCTCATCAAAAGCATCAAATATATCAATGCTTGGTTGATGAATGGTGCATACAACAGTCCTTCCTGTGTTGACCGTGTTCCTTACTGTTCTCATCACAATAGCAGCAGCCCTCGCATCCAGCCCAGAGGTGGGTTCATCCATGAATATGATAGACGGGTTTGCAACAAGTTCTACTGCAATAGTTAGCCTCTTGCGCTGCTCAGTTGAGAGACCATTTACCCCAGGGAGTCCCACAAGTGCATCTCTCAGACTATTTAACTCCACAAGATCCATGACCTCATCCACAAACATCTGCAGCATATTCAGTCACTTACAGTAAGTCACTTAACTAACAGTCTTTAACACTATCATCATCATTTGAAGGCCTCAAAATCCTGAAGAGTTCCTTTATTTGCTCTATTGGGATAGTCTCACTCCCAGTGAATGGATAAGTCTGTTCAGGTTAATTGGAAACGGGAAAAGATTGGGTTAATGGAATATGGGTCAGGTTCATTAATTTGGGATTCAGGCCATCTTTAGGTTGATGCAACACAAATTAAGGGTAATTAGTTTTCCTCTCTTATTGCATTCATCAAGTATTAAACAGATATCCTTTGTCATCAAGGAAAAGAAGCAATTACCTTCCTTTTTCAGCATCAACTTCAGAGGATAACCTAAGCCAAGCAGAAAAGATCAAAGACTCATGAACTGTGACATGAGGAGAGTGGATATCTGCCTGCTCACAGTACCCAGAAACTCGAGCAAAGGTTTCTTGGTTCTTTGGGTACCCTGAGATTCTGACATCTCCATCGATATACCCACCGGTTTTCCTTCCTGCAAGCACATCCATGAGGGTTGTCTTCCCAGCCCCACTTACACCCATAAGTGCTGTTAGGACTCCCGGCCTAAAAGCACCACTTACACCCTTCAAAAGCTCTAGACGGTTCTCATTGACTCCTTGAGCCTTCATTTCCTGAGAAAAATCAATTCCAAGGTCATTTCAATTTGAAAAAAAAAAAAGTTCCCCACAATATATGTCATATAATTCAAGTATGTTCCTACCGCTGGCATATCCACTGAATATCTGATTTCATCAAAGGTGACAGCCAGGGGTTGGAAAGGAAGAACCATCCCTTTTGATCTGTTCTCATTAGCTTCTTGAATCTGTGCAACTCTTCCTGCAATTTTGGCACATATGCATTTAGCATAGTATAGAAACCATAGACTTTTGAGGCTTGTGTTTGTTTTAGGATGATTGACTAACCAGAACGGGAGGATCTCCTTCCTCTAGATGACAGCTCAATAGCTTGACCAGTTACATTTGCTGTTTTCTCTTCCAAAGCCTCCTCAGACAAAATAGCCTGAGGCTTCCCAAGTGCTGCACCAAAAAACTTTCTACTATCAGAGCAAAATCACAAATTTAGCATAATTAAACTGGAAAACAAATTTGCAATGAAGAGCTCAAACCATTGAGAAAAGTCAAAGTCAATGTGTAGAAGAAGTTCAACAGAAGAACATATCCGATCATAGCTCCCAGTCCGATCCAATACCAATTAGGTTGTGCAAAGATACCACGACTCTCCAGAGCTCTTCTTCCCAGTGAATCATTCCCAACAAAGTCCTATAAAGCATTTTCAGTAAGTCAATCAAAACAATAAGGCAATTCCTGACTGCATTCTTATCATTTATGCTATGAACCAAGAAAAAAACATTTATGCTGCAAACGAGAAAAAAAAATCTAATCATACCTTGTTCCAACTGTGTCCTAGAAATTCATTCACAGACAGTGCATTTTGCCCATAAGTCAATGGAGAAATCCAGTAACCCCATATCCACCATTTCTTCACAGTTGCTGATACAAAGTACCAAAATATCACGTTAGTTTTCTTCAAATACTTCAATGTCAAACACAAAGAAATGTGTAAAGTCTAACTTTTGCCGGCTATAAACGAGGGCTGCCCAAGCTTCAAGGATGGAAGTTGGGTCAAATGCCCTCATTTTTTAAGCAATCATTCATTTCCTGACTTGAGAATTTCAAGTAGAAGTGCTCTGATACGATGTTAAATGCTAAAGGCGAGGCAATGAGTTCTATTTATGTATTCTGCAAACCAAAATTAGTAAATGGACTGGTAAGTGCTGAGACATACTTCTTGGGAGGATGAATCCTCCTAGCACCATAAGGGTAACAAGAGCACCAGTGCCAAATGTATTTGCCAAAATCATAGTTCTTCCCAATCCTGCATTGAATTTGAATAGTGCAGAAGCCATTTGATGAACACCAAGGAGCACCAAGAATTGCTTGATGAACCTTCCGAAATTTGGGTCATAGCCCATGACGTAGTAAGTTAGCACCATCCAAATGGCTGTTTCTATGATAGCAATTGGGATTTTGAGAATCCATGACGGTAAGGCATATGCCCAAGCAGGAAAGAAGCGCAAGTCCCTTTGCTTGTAGAAGACGGGAAGTTTAATTATGGTAAGCGACAACTCTGAAAAACCATTGAAGAGGATAATGGTTTGAGCAAAGAAGATTGAACCCATAAAAATCCCTGCATCTGTCAAGTCGCGCTTGTGCATATGAGTTCTCAAAAACACTGTCGAGGTAACAAGTGCCGTGAAGATGAGCTGTGAAAGACAGGGAAATTAGTTAATCTTTGCCATGTTGATATTCTTTGGATAAAAAAAAAAAAGACTGAAGAAGATAACTCACTTGAAAGGCCTTGAAAATGTAAACAAAGGAATTTCTCTTCATCAGCAATGCTTCTCTCGCTGTGCATGCTTTAAGCAGTTCTTTTTTGTTTAGTCCATATTTCTTTGTTGTTAAGGCGGCTGGGTGGGCTTTCGACTTGTCAAATGGAACAGCAAGCTTATCAGCCAGTTTCCGGCCAACGTGAAATGATTGGAAAGCTTCTGCAAATTCCTTGGCAGTCACAAAGGTATAAGGCTCATCTCTGTTAACCCAATACTGTTCCTGATCTTTTCTCGAGGTCACCTGGCAAAAAAGACCCAAAATTGAGTAAGGAAACAACTATCTAAATTGCGCACAAGCCAGATACCATTTTGTCATGTAACATATCTGCTTTTTAATTTCATCATACTATAATTCAAAGCGAATTAAGAATCTCACATCCTAGGACTTCAGACCAAATACTTCAAATTCCTTACAAAAATCATGTCCCCTAAATTTTATGGATCTACTGAAAATTTGGAAACTTTTATGGATTGATTCAGATGAAAGGAACATAACCCTTTACCTCCTGTAAGAAGTCGGCAACTCCTTTTCTCTCGGGGCACTTGAAGCCCATGAGTTCAAAGAACTCGAGAACATGTTCTCGGGGGCCTTGATACACAACTCGTCCATCAGCAAGAAGTATTACATCATCAAACAGGTCATAAGTCTCAGGAGCGGGCTGCAGAAGAGAAATAACAGCAGTTCCTTTGAGAATGTGAATGGATTGCCTTAGTGAGTTGACAATCTGATACGTAGTAGAACTGTCCAACCCAGTAGATATTTCATCCATGAATAATGCTTTTGCTGGGCCGACCAGCATTTCTCCTGCATTATTTCAATGCATAAAGTCATGAGAAGGAACTCTATGAATCTATGAACAAGGATCTACGAAAATTTATTGATCATACCAGTGGTCAGTCGCTTTCTCTGTCCTCCAGAAATACCTCTTATCATTTCATCTCCAACCATTGTATCAGCGCAAACATCAAGCCCCAATATCTGTAGTTATTACAAGTATATCGAAAAAAATTGGTTAGATTTTAAATTATTGGTTTCAAAACACATTTTGAAGTCATTACATAATCATAATAGTTACCTTGAGAATATATTCAGTAACTACATTTGCTTCATCCCCTCCATCGCTGCTGCCTGTGAACATATAGAAACAAATGAACTTCAGCAGAAAAAATCACAAGGAAGTCAAATAATTGTTTGTAGTTGCCTTGGATCAAAAAAGTTGGAAACCAGGTGTCTCTAGCTAATTTCGTTAAGTGTTTGTAATCCCTTTGCCCCTTCCCCTCCTGCTAGGAAACAGGCTGATATGATAAAAATAACATCATAAAACTGACAATGATTTCATTGGGTCATTAAAGGTGGTTCATAAATGGTTCCCCCTTCCCCCTTTCATGTATTCTACTTCCCAACTTTCTCCCAACTCTATTGGCTCTGAGCTTAAATTTTCCCTCTTAACCTTCTTACCTTCATGTAGACATCAATATCAGGATCTGGCTTAATGTTGGCAGCCTTCTCTCTTCTTGATAGCTCCACGAGCATATCTGCATATTGCAAGCCCATTCAATACAATTTGAAAGTTTCTCCTTTTTAACAGCACAATGCTTCTCAAGATATTATGAAAGCAATCGTGTTAATATCAAAAACTAACCATAATTTGTTCCAACCCCTTGGACTCTTGCTGAGAAGGCTAATGTTTCTCTAACTGTCATCTCTCCAATATGAAGATCATGTTGACTGATATATGCTGAGCTCCGTTGAGGAACGAACTCATCCATTGTGTGCCCATTATACGTTATTCTTCCTGAAAACTATGTATCCAAATAATTCAAATTAGTAAAAGATGACAAAATATTTCACAAAAAGGACTGAATTAGAAACAAGCCAAGGAAATTCAAATCTTACCTTAAGATCTTTGGCAAGTTTACCGGCCAATGCCAATAGCAAGGTTGTCTTTCCAGAGCCAGGAGGACCCAGTAGTAGAGTCATCCTTCCAGGTTTGACAATCCCATTGACATCATGAAGGATTGAGAATGGTTTCTTTCTGTTAGGAAGAATGTGGAGGAGATTGAGGAAGCCCTGGAAGAAGGTACAAAGATATATAAAGATCATGGAATAAGTTGAAAGTCATAAAGCTCATACGAGAAGAATTGAGTGGAAATGGTTTCTGGATTGGTAATTCAGTCTTTCAAGTACCTCAATGGTATTGGAGAAGAAGTTGAAGACAGAAGGCAAACCCCTGCTTCCCACATACACTTGTGCGTCGACATTCATATTCTCATATCTTACTTCAATAGTTGGGATATCGATTCCGACTCTGAGTATAGAAAGGGGAATGGATGTTAGAGAATGGGTTCAATCACTTCTGCTTGAACTCAATTATCAACTTATGGACAAGTTAAGGCACTTAGTTACCCTAACTTAAGTAAGTTACTTTTTTCCATGAAGCCTTAGATGAAAAATGCACTTTTTTTCAAAGTAATCAACAAAAATCGATTTGTAAACAACATAATGACACATATAGTTGAAACCAAATCAAAATCTTAAACACAATAATCTTCAGAAGCATATAAATTGACAGCTAAAACTTGGAAGTCAGAAAATAGATATAATGAGTGCAAACTACCATATATTTATCACAAACCAATCCCAAAAAATGAAAGATGAAAGAACGAAAAGAGATACACATAAATTCAGATTTATAACCTGCTTAAATATTTTGGACACAGATCTTAAATATAACAAACTATAAGTGAAGGAACTGGCTCAAACAAAAGTTAAGACGTAGCTAGTATTTCTTCACATGTTGTACTCTAACATGAGACTTTCGTGCCTTGCCAAATTGGCTTGAAATGTGGATATTGTAAGCTTGTACGATATTTAATGATCAAGCTACTAAGATTTTAGTTCAAGAACTCTTGTTTAGACAAGCTCTAATACCATGTCAAGAATTGGAACCATTGCAATGAAAAGTTAAAAGACGATCGTTTATCAAATAACCAAGACAGATTATAGGTATTATCAACAACAACAACAATATTAATTATAGATAAGTCTGAAGCTAATGAGGTCTTGGCCTAATACTTAAGATTGAGATTCTATGTACAATAGTGTATCCCCATTTACTGATATGCTGCAATTGTGTTGTACTATCCTTTGATGCTTATTTAACCCAACCAAAAAGAGTAGAAAAAAGATCCACTTAAGCAAGGCCTAGGAGATCCAAACCCAAATAAGTAGAGAGGTCAATTCTAGGTTATAGGTCTAACATTGCACTAAAAAACTAAAATGCAGAGAGAGAGAGAGAGAGAGAGGTTAGGAAAATACTAGGGAGTTTGCATATTTACATACCTATCAATACGTTCTCTGAGCCTGAGCAAGAATTTCTCATTATCTTCCTCAGCAATCTTAACAAGCCTCTCTAAGAGCTCCTTTTTCTCCTGGAAACCAAGCTTGTCAACATCAATCTCCCTTGGAGGGCCAGACATGTCAGTCAATATCCCTTTCCTAACACGATTATAAGTTGGCAACTTCTCAAGAGCTGCCCATTTGAGTGCCTCTTCATCATCTTCATCCCGAGTCGAAGTCGAGAAAACTTCTCTCCCACTATTTCTCCATGCTGAACTCCCCCTAAACGTGCACTTGCAACCCGGTACAGCTCAGCTGCACTTGTATCCATTTTCTAATCCCAAAAAATTAGTCAAGATTCAGAAAGGTTTCAAATTCCCTTCAATCTGATCAATACCTAGAAAAATTTCCCTGTTTTAAGGCAAAACAAGCTCAATCCACTTGGATTAAGCCCTAAATGTGATGTTTTTCCTCCCTTTAAATGAGAGGAAAGCCAGAAAAGAGAAGAACTCTCAGATCTGGTGATATCCAGAAAATGCTGAGCCAAGGCGAAGTAATGTTGCTCTGCTTTCGAGCAAAATAATCTGTGCCCACTCTAAATACCGTGTAATCTGCTATGTTTTTATACGAAACAAGGAATTAGAGGTTTGATTTCTGATGACTAACTTAACAGACAAAGAAAGCGGGAAGAAGAGAGAGAAGAAGAGGGAATAATGTGATTATGTGACAATGGAGGAGGGAGTATTATCCTGTATATATAGTAACAGCAAATAATGCAGGAAAGAGCGCCTAATTTGACTAGTTTGAGTCTGCATACTGTAGCGGTTTAATTTTATGGTTGAAATGAAGACCGTTGAAATTTCATAAAATAAGACTAAAATTCGCTGAAGCTTCTATTGGGAGAAAATGGCACGCGAGTTGGCTGGAAAAAGAGGTCACCTGAGGCAGCGGAAAATTCACTCTATCCTCTTGGCCTCCAGAAGGTCTTGTGTTCGTAATTTCCTATGTAAGCTTCACTTGCATTTATTCAAGAATTTTATTAAAATTAATATGATGATCTGAAATTAACCTGTCTTGATATTTTTGAATTTCAAGAAACAATTATTTGACTTAGATTTTAAAGTTTAAAATTTAAAAGATACGCTTTACATAAATTTTTAGGTGAGATAATTTTATAAAAGTGTTATTATTTGATATATTCTTTGAAAATAATTTTATATACATTTTAGGGATGATAATTCAGTCATTCTATAGTGATTTTTAATTTTCGGATGATTAATCGGTGTAGTAAATAAAAGTGACTTTTAATGAGAAATTGGATATTCAAATTTTACCTTATTTCTTGCTAATTTGAAAGCTTAAGATGTCATTTAAGGCAATTTGACCATTTTAACAGTATTATACAGTCATTTAAATATACAAAAAAATCTTGCTTGATAATTTTATAATAATTTTTTTTTTTTTGCCAAAGGAAATCTTCAAAAACTTATATTTATTATTCTCATGAACAGTAAAATGATGGTGTATAGGTAATTTTGCTTTTAATAGTTATGCTTTTTGAGGGCAATTTAGACTTTGTATATATGGTTGGATACTTAGATTGTGTAATTTTTTTCTATAAAATAAAAAAATACTCTACTGTCTTGATAACAAAAGGGGAATTGGTCTCAAGCGTGTTGCGGCCAACGTTGGTACGTAGGATGTGGCCAACATTCAAATATAGCTACCAATGCTAAGGTCTTGTCCTAGGACCCCAAGGTTGATCACCGGGACTTACGGACATGCCATAGCATTTATCCAGGACACCTTAAGCCTGTCCTCAAGATTAGGCGTGGACAATAGGTAAGGGTTCTTACGAATTTTTGGGATTAGAGTTACAAAAAAAGGGTTATATTCCATTTGATTTTTAAAAGGGTTAGAGTTTTATGGACCACCTAAAAAGGGGGTCAAATAAGGGTCAATATCGGGTCGAACGTGAGTCATAACCCTCACCCACTCTCTCTCTACATGGGTCATAACTCTCTCGCTCTCTCCATCCCGCTCTTCCTCCACTGTCCCCCTCCCCCGCTCTCTTTGTCGCTCTTCCTTCATCTCGCTGGTAAACTCGTCATTCCACCATCGGAGCTGGAAGCCCCGCCACCACCGTCATGACAACTTCTCATAGTTTTCGACTGTCGCTCTTCCATACATCTCATCTTCCTTCGTCTTTTTTCAGGTTAGGTTTGAGCAAAATTTTGCTAATTGGGGGTTTATTAATTGAATTGGAAATTTAGTTGTTGGAAAGAGAGAGAGAGGAGACATGCGGATGTCTATATTTTTGCCCATGTCCAGTTTACCATTGGTGAGCAACGAACAGTTTTCTTAGTTCACAATAGTGCCCGTTTTTCTTATTAAGATTGCTTAAGTTTTGTGGCTAATGTACGAGTGTATGGTCAGTGATGATAAGGTGTTCGATGAAATGTTTAAGAGAACTCGCCAAATTGTCAGTGGACCAATTTCCTAAAACTCACTCTTCCGCTTTACTTGTCGAAATTTATGTAATCAAGGGCCTAGCCATTTTTCACTGTATTAGCAATTTTTACATGAGGAAATAGCAAACTAATAAGTTGATTTTTGCAGATGTCTATTATTTGTTCATGATCATTTGATTTATTGACTATAGTGGGGGCAAGCTTTGCCGTAAAGAATATATACTTCATAAGTTGTGTATAAGAGCTACATAGTTTGCTTAAGTTTTGTGGTTGAGAATATATTTGCAAATTCAGTAGCAGTTAGTGTCCGGCTCTTCTTTCTACAATGGCATGGACTCACTGCAAGATTTGTTTCTTTGTAGTTTGGATTTTGGTATGATGGAGGACAATTACACAAGCTCGTCTGTGTGTTCATCAATAAAAAGCTGTGTATAGTAACTAATGCAAAGTTGACCACTCTAGCTATTACTTTAGTGGTTTGCACAGTCCTTCTCCCACTATAGTTTATAGGCTTGAGTGCTACATATAGAAGAAAAATTTCCCTATAAACAATTAGCTAATTCAAAATGTAGTTATTCCCATAATAGTATTATTAATTCAAAATGTAGTTGTGGTTCAATTTATATCACTTTGTATATGGAGTTGAGATCCTAGTAGAGAGTTTTGTCTCTATGTACTCATATGTGCCTATTCCCTTATACTAGTATGTTTGTCATTTTGTTTTAATAAAATGCAAGTATATGGTTTTTGAGAGATCATAGCTTATGTCTGGATTTCCAATAATTTCTTACGATTTTTAGAAATTTTTTTGGGGGGTGTGGTTTTTACAGTTATATCGGAGATACCTTATCAATCTTCATTGAATAAGATTCTATGAAATTAAAGAATGTGGTTCTTGAGAGATCATAACTTTGGCTCTAGCTATATTCATTTCACTAGCATGTGTAGCATTTAAACATTCTTGATTTCTTGCTTTCTATGATGCTTATTCGTTTTTCTGATCATAAACAAATATGTATCATTAATTATTGTTATTGGCTTCCTTGTTGGGGGGGAGGTGTCCATTTTATTGTTAGTGAAGAAAGCAAAACCCTCATATATTTGTCAATAATTCAATTGAATATTTGTGTTTTGCATACGCCTTATGAATGACATAGCTTGTTAATTCGGTGTTCGGCGACTTTATTAGGAAGAAGAGTATTTTCTACTTATTCACAAAAACAGGATGTTGCTCAACGGAAACAACTAACGAGGCTTACCTGTAAGGGCTTTGTCTATGTAAAATGACATACAGGATGTTGTTAATAGAGTGGATTTAGAAACATGTTGACAATGTTCCTAACATTATATGTTTTGAGTCCTTTAATGAGTGGATTCATAAAATGATCAAGTGAGGTTTGAATTCCACTGTCAAATTGTTGCTCTTCCAATTTCTAGTTGTTCATTTTACTAAAAATTAAATAAAATATACATGATTATCTACTGAAATTCAATTAAGATTAATCTAATTATCCCATTTCTATTAAGGGTCATGGGTGGGTCAGGTTCGGCTGGCCCATGACCCGACCCAACCCATTTACCTTTTTGCTGACCCGCCCCTACCCCTTAAATAATGGGCCAACCCGACCCATTGCCTAGCTTTACTTAGGACTTAATGGCATGAACATCAAGACATGTTGGCATGCCTTTGCGTGGGCCCAGGACATGAACATCAAGTCTTTTAGGCATACAATGGCCATGGCCCAGAACCTTAAGGATCATTCCTCCAAACTTGTGGTCATGCCATAGTCTCGGAACCCTTCTTAGTTGATTATTCACCTTTTCTCAAGGTCATCCTTCAAGACCTTAGAGCATGCCATGTGTTGCAGGGTGATTATTCGCATAGAGTTAACACTCATTCAGCGCTAGCACATTATACTTAGAATCCTTCTTAGTTTACTAGTAGACCTTCAAGAATGTTTGACTTAGTCTTGTGAGAAAGATAAGTAAGCAAGGGAAACAAGAACACTTGGAAAATTTGCGAGAATGTTTTTGTATTGCTTGTACATGGATGGATTACCAATGATCCCCTTAAGCGTATAGGCCCCCACCTCCTCAATAGACGAAGAAGATCGATTTAATCTAACTGTTAAGGTTCATTCTTTAGAATTCTCTATTCAAATATCTATACTTCTATATAAGTGTGGAACTTTATAGAACCTTACAGAGTATTGGAGAAAATTGTAAAAAAAATAAAATGGATTATTCCATAACATTCCATGACATCCTCCTCCACCTAATTCTGCGACGTCTTTGTCGCCCTCTTCTCCACGATTGCTTAAATTTGCTCTTTGAATTGCCATAAATTTTGAATTAGCTCCTAGTTGGCCTTTACTTTTCAAAATTCCTTTCCACTTGGCAAGCAATTTGTGCGTCAAAGAGTGGTTAGGGTGGCATAATACTCGATCAGCAAGGGCCTCCTCCATTTTGTCATGTTAGGTTGTCATGCCCAACAATGCTCATTAAGAGATGCCCCTTCTTGAATCCACAGGGTTTCTATGGTAAGGCTTAAGTAGGGTTACATGGAAGACAAGGTGATACTTGATCTTTTATAAGCTTGTACCCATACCTTCTTAAGGATGGGGAAAGGTCCCTCATACCTTCGGATGAGACTTCGATGTCGACCACTTCACCTCGCATGGTTATACATTTTAACAATGACAAGGTCCCCAAGCTGGAACTCACTTAGGCGTCCTTTTTGTCAGCCCACCTTTTTATTTTCTTGGAGGCTTTTTCAAGTAAGCCCGCCCCAAGTCGGCTTGGTAGTGCCAAGCCTTGGCAAATTTGAATGCTGGTTGTCGTGGACCCTTATAACATGTGTTAATTATACTTTGTGTTGAGGGTTCTTGATGATCTCAAATGGACTTCAGCTAGTTGACTTGCTCTTCCGCAAGTCGTTGGAGAATTATGCTACATCAAGCAGCTTTTCCCAATCTCTTTGGTTGGCGCCCACGTAGTCCCTCAAGTATAGCTCCAAGTATGCATTCACCCTCTCGGATTGCCCATCACTTGAGAGTGAAAGCTTGAGAAGAAGTTAAGCTCGGATCCTAGGATATTACATACAAAAACGGCTTGTGATGTAAGTGTCCCGGTCACTCAAGTATCGGACAAGGCAAACCCCAATATACTTTACCATGTGCTTGAAGAACAAATGGGCGGCTTGCTCAATGGAACATTCCTTGAGCGCAAGAATGAAGGTAGCGTACCTAGATTATCGATCCACCACCACAAAGATCTAATTATAGCCTTCATTTGTGGGTAAGCCTACGATGAATTCCAACGAGATGCTTCCCCACGACCTTTTGAGTATAGGGAGAGGCTCCAAAAGTCATGTGGGTGTTCTTTTTTATCTTAGTTTGTTGACACACAAGACAAGTCTTTGCGTAAGCCCCCACATCATCCTTTAAGTGAAGCCAATAGTAGGAATCACTTATAAGTGCCAGTGTGCGGTGCATGCCCGGATGACCCGCCTATTTGCTGTCATGACACTCTTTCATAACTTCCCTTCATAGGTTGCCATAAAAAGGCACATAGAGGCACTTGCCTTTTGTAAGCACCAAGTCATATTTGACCCAAAATCTTCTTATCGTTCCTTCCTTAACGAGGTTCATGATGGTTTGTGCCACTCAATCATATATGTACTTACAATCTCAAATGGTTGGACATGAAGCCAATGATTGTGCTACCTTATCAAATGGAAAAGGGAACATGTTCACAGTTTATTTTAGAAAAAGAGGATCATTACCATATCCTACTTTTTTTAAATTTTAGTATTTTAGAATTAGAATGAAAATATTTATACCATCTATATGTACTTACATAGAACATAGCAAATATTTGCTTTAACAAGGAAAAAAGTGTTTACACACGTAAAGACTTTTTCTCTTTATTTGGATATGAGAATTAGTTTCATTTTATTTAGTTTGAAATATAAAAACTAATATTTAAGAATTAGATGAATGAAAAGAAAAAAAAACAAACACAAAGTGAAATTTTATGAAGTAAATACTATTTGATATGATACATTACACTTAAAAAGAGATTGTTATAACAGAACATATCAAATTTTATTATTGATTCATTCCTTAACCAAAATAAATTGATAAAACATATCTTAGATTATATTTAAATATTAGATATATATGGAGAAGGAAATAGTTAGAAATAATTGTTGGGGGGGAGGTTAAGTATTCATAACAAAAATTTTGTGAAAAACTCATGACATACATACATCATGTGCAACAAGTTAGAGAATATACATCAATTTTTTTTAAACCTAAAACACTTAACTAGAATATAAATTTTGTTAAACTCAATGGAGTTTGTTTAATCACACAAACTATGTTTCCTTCTAAAAGTGGGAGTTTGTTTCACAAGAGCACTTTTTATAAATACCTCCACTATGCCCAACAAATTCACACATACCCAATTTAAAATCAAGCTCCCCATCAATTAATTGTAGGAAAACAGAAAAATGGGAGAGGTGTCATTCATTTACAGAAGGTCATTGGTGGCTACAAAGCCAATAAAACCAGGGAAGAGAATCCCACTGTCACCCCTTGATCTTATAATGGAGAAACAGCACATAAAAATGGTGTATTATTTTGCAACTCCAAAAGGGTTGGTTGTGGGGGAGATGACAAGGAGATTGAGGGATTCAATGCCTGAAGTGCTTACATATTTTCATAAGGTGACTGGGAGATTACTGAAGGATGAAAGGGGGAATTGGATGATCAAGTGTAATGATGCAGGAGTCAGAATGGTGGAAGCCACGGCTAAAGGGACTGTGGAGAGCTGGTTGGAGAATGTAGATGAGGAGAAAGAGAAGATGCTTATTCATTGGGAGGATATGTTCCATATCCCCTATTTTTGGGCCACTTTCTATCTAAAGGCAAGTCTATGATTTTTCTCTTTCGAATTTTTTTCCGTATGGATAAGGTGAATTTAATTTGAATTAAGTTTGGATTTAAGTTGAGTTAGGTATAAAAACTAAGTGAAAGATTAATAAGTATCATATTCATGTATACAAGTTTAACTAATAGGAAATATATTAAGATTTAAATCATGTTTATACTTATTACTAAGGAGTTTTTCGATTTTTCGTGAAAAAATTAATCCGGAAGAATTTTTCTTTATGAAATTATCTCCCCTTGTATTGCACACTCTATTTACAAACCTTTGTGATTAGTAAATTAAACAGGAGAGACGGAAGAACTTGCACATTGTAAAGAATACATCATATATATGACACATGGATGGACATTACCATGTGCTTGAACTACTGTTTTTGTTATGTATGTTTCCAAGTGTAGGTGACAGAATTTGAAGAAGGTGGCCTAGCTGTGGGCTTGGGCTGTCCACATCTACTGGCTGATCCATTGTCTGCAGCCCTTTTATAAAGGCCTGGGCTGACATTGCATTGTGTGGAAGGATTCTTGTGCCTCCCTTCTTCCACCCACTCCCCAAAAGAATATTAGGCCACAAAAACCACAGCTTCCAGCCTAACTCCTACTTGATCAACCACTACAAATCCATTCTCTCAAGCGCAAACCCAAGCCCAACCACATCGGCGGGCGAGAAACCTGTGACCATTGCTCTTGCATTTACAGGTGAAATGGTTGAAGCCTGCATGGACCTAGCTGGCCTAACCGATGTGCACAAACCCGCACCCTTTAATGCTCTAGCAGGGCTTCTCTGGGCTTGCATTAGCCGGGTGAAAGGCGTGACAAATGGTTTTATAAATATGTCTATATGTTTAGATGTGAGGAAAATGCTTGGACTGGATAAAGGGTATTTCGGAAATTGCATGGCATATGGTCAAGTGGATGGAGATGGAATTGGTGTGGATGATATTCCAAGAGCTACCAAGGCAATAGAAGAGGCCATTGGTATGATCGACAAAGAAGGGATCATGGATTTGATCGAGTGGTTGGAGTGCCACGAGCATCACTCGTTACCGTCTCTTTTGACCGGTGATTGTGAGGATAATATTGTCTTTATCAACCTCGAGAATACAGACATTTACGCTACAATATTTGCGCAAAGTTATGAGCCTCTTAGAGTTTCCTGTTACATTGAACCTTTCCTTGAAAAATCCAAGGTTTTATTGCTTCCATCAAATCCTCGTGAAGGCAGTTTAGGCCGGACAGCTATGGTGACACTATCGAATAATGAAGTTGCTAAATTGTGTGAAGATAAACTTCTTGCTCGTTTCTCCCCAACTTTTCTGATGGGACCAAAATATTGCTTGGGCTAACAATTTAAGATTACAAGTCTCGGATTCACGGTATAATCGCTGACATGATTGACTAATAAATATTTATATGTTATTTAAATTATTCATATAACATAATGGAATGAATAGTAGAAACTCTTTTTGCTCTAATAATCAACTTTTACTGTTGGTTATAATAAATTGTTATAAATACTGGAATAAAAAACATTAATTTTTCGAAAATTATTTAAGTAAATTATTATAATACTAAATAATACTCCCTACTTTTCATAATGTATGCCACTTTAAGTAATATTTTTCATTTAGTAGTATTATGTTACTCGTCTTGGAAGAATGCCTTTATAATAATAATAATAATAATAATAATAATAATAATAATAATAATAATAATAATAATATTATTATTATTATTATTATTATTATTATTATTATTAAATTTAAAATTAAATAGATACTGTAATTAAAATTATTGTTGTCATTTATTTTTAATTTTTTATTATATTCATTGATGTGGAAAATATTATTTCATATTATAAACTTTATTTGTAAGATAAGCATTTAATACACTATAGTAAATACCCTTTTTAAATAATTTTTTAGAAATTGTATCTGTTGATTGCAATTGTAATCATAATTAAATATTAAATTGAATATATTATAGTAAAATTAAATTAAAATTATTTTAATATTGAGAATATTATTTGATATTTGGACATCAAGATTATTACCATTCATAGTTTTATGTCAAAGTATTATTTAAACGTCAAAATAAATTTTAAATTGGTTTGATTGTAAGATTAGCATTTAATCCCAAAAAATAAAACTATTACTCCAATATTGTTCTTTTGATTACTATTTTGATATTATAATGATTATTATTTTAAAGATTGTTTTATTTTCTAATATCGTAAGAATTTTAAAAGTATGATAATAATACTGCAATAATTGATATGTTACAAAAGGTTTCAATAAAAAATAACAAAATAGAATACACATAGTGATGCCCCAAGTGTTTATCTCCCAATAAAACATTTAATTTTAAATATATCTATATTAATCCAACATCCCACTTGTAATTATACACGTTCAAAGTGATTTTAGATTTGAGCAAATATTTTGGTTTTGGGATGGCCATGAAATAAGATGATGATAATCTTGTTTGAAGAATAAAGTTAGCATATATTTTTGAGTTATTAAGGTTATTTCGGTAAATTATTTTTTGCTAAATATTAAAATTAATGCGATACTTGATCTAGTGATGCGGAACATATAATTCTAATGCTTATTTATTAATTCAGTGGTAAATTATATATGCAAAATGTAAATTCAAATTCATATTTTAAGAATCTCATCTATATGGGTGTGTGGGAGGATTTAATATTGTAATGCAGCCTCTTAATTGTAAAATTACAAAGATTCTGATTCCATTCTACCTAAATTTAAAAGCCATAAATTGTCTATTGCTTCGTAGAGAGGAAGCAAATAGTAATGTTATAATGAATTTTGTTTTACTCTCCATATAATCCAATTTGAAAAAGTTGCAAATTTTGACTTTTTTGTAGCCATCCAAAAGGTGGACCAAACCAATCACATGTTTGTTGCATTTATTTTATTTAAACATATGTGATATTTATGAATGTACTCTAAACTCGATCTAAAACTTAAACTAGATTTAATCACATATGAATGTACTCTATACTCCATCTAAAACTTAAACTATATTTCAGAGTAAAAATAAAATAAATTCGTTGAAGATTGATAAATTATAACAAAATATCATATAATGTGACAATACTCCATCTAAAAGAAATTAGAAGAAAAATAACATTAACCATCGATCCACCTCCTTTGACTTCTAGGAGGCCTTCTTACTTCTATAAACCTATTAATGTAGATCTCTGAATAGTGCAAAAACTATAATTGACTTGAATGACATGAATGAAGTACAAAGTATATTATAGTTTAGAAGCCACCTTTTAAGATAATCCGAACGACACATGACACATGACAATTCGGATGAGCAATAAAATTATGGGTCCAAAGCTTTTAAAATCAATATTTTTACTAGTACTAAATGTTGAGTTATGGAGCCTAATGTATGCTTTAGGCTCGGTAAAATCACATTACGGGGCAAGAAACGATGAATACGAACATGGGATATCGAGCACGGGGCATTTCGAGCAAAAACAAGAAGGAGCTGGGCATCAGCCAACACGGGCTGTCGTGTTGGCCAGCATGGCTCTGTGCTGACCAAGCATGGCCCGTGCCGACCGCCCAGTGCCCCGGTGCTTCAATTCCGACCGTTTTTCTTTGGTTTCTTGTGGGTTAATGTGTGATTAATTGCTTGTAAATGCTTGTAATGACTGTTTAGGCTGTTTAATCTGTGTAAAACCTCCATTGTTGATGTAAAATTGCAAGAGAGAAAGGTGTAAGCTAGTGAAAGTTTGAGTGAAAATCCTTGTAAAGTTATTCGATATTCTAGTGCATACGTTCGTAATTTTTCCCGATTTTGGATTTTTCCATGTTAAAAAGTCTTATGTCCCAATCTTTGTTAATTTTCTTTCGTCCAAATTTTATTATTTGTGAGCTCCGATCCTAACAACCTAGGTATCGGAGGGAGGTGAGGTTGAGAGTTCACAAAATGGAGAGCGGTAAGGTAAAAATTAAGAGGTTCGATAGAGAGGACTTTGTGTTCGGAAAATGCAAGTCGAGGACCTCGCTGTACAAGAAGGATTATATGAACCCTTCGGAGTGAAGCCCACGGACATGGTAGAAAATGATTGGAAGTTGCTTGATCGGCAAGCTCTTGGAACGGTTAGATTGACGTTGTCGTGGAACGTGGCGTTCAACGTGATGGAGCAAACAATGACAAAGGGACTCTTGGAGGCGTTGTCCAACCTCTATGAGAAACCTTCGGCGATGAATAAGGTATATCTCATGCGTCGGTTGTTTGACTTAAATGGTAGATAACACTAGTGCAGCGAATCATATTAATGAGTTTAATATGATCATCTTTAATCTTGTTTCGATGAAAATAAACCTTGAGGATGAGGTTAAGCCCCTAATTTTGTCGTCTTCACTATCTAAGTCTTGGGAAACTGTTAGACCTCATTTTTGCCAGCTTTTAAGGCATTATTTAGCCCAATTCCGTGATGATTTCAATGATATTTATTTAGTTTTGGGTTAGATTTTGCTCATTTTCTCTTTATCGTCACTTAAGTTCGTAAATCACTTTATTACAGGTTTTTGGGCTTAAATTTGAGAGATTCGAGGTAAATTTCATGAAAAGCGATGAAGAGAAGAGTTCGGGCCCAAGAGGAGGCAAGAAAGAAGCCTAAAACACATCAAGAAAAGTCGCACAGCCCCCGTGCGAAGCTGTACAGCCGTGCGAGATCATCGAGCGAAAGGCCCGAAGTGAAGGAAGGCCGCACGGCCCCCTGTGCACATCTCGCACGGCCGTACGACAAGTTACGGAAGATTGAAGACGCGCACGGTACCCCGTGCGAGAATCTGCACGGCCGTGCGAAACAGGAAGAGAGCACTGAACGCGCCAGATTTTTCGCACGGTACCCCGTGCGACTTTCGCACGGCCATGCGACTCATCTGTTTCGGCGATTATTTAAGTTTCCTAATTGTATTTGTTGAAGGATTCTCATTCCATAATTTAGATTTTTAGCCGGGGTTTCGAGAGAGCTCCGAGAGGAGACTCAAGAACACTCTTTATTGTTCATCTAATTCAAGTTTTTATGATTGAATCGCATCAAGTTTTTCATTCGGTAATCGTAATTTCTTCTCTTTATCTTTTCTTTACAGTTTCTCTTCGTTTCTCTATGGCTATTTTCCCCAATCTCTGTCAATTGTTTAGTATCACGTTTAGAGGCTAATTTCTCTACTTAGGTTGGGATTGATCCCTATTATGCCTTGATAATCATGAATTGAGTACCAATTGAGTTGTTCTATGCTTTTTAGGTTAGAATTCACTTCGTTCATCACTCTTTCATTGATTGCCTTGAGAGAGGACTCATATTCTTTTATTAGGGTTTTGTGGAACATCGAAAGATTAAAACTTACCTAGAATGACGTTGTGAATGATTAGAACTTTGATATGAAAATAATTAAGGTTTTAATTGGGAGTTGTGAGATGCATTCATTGTGGTTTTGCCCTTTATTAATCCCATGAAAATAGGTGATTAGATTGTGCAAGATTAGTCTTTGACCTTCGAAAGTAGGCGAAGATAGGCTTAATTGGTGTCTCCCTCTTCTAAACTATTAGCATAGGCAAATTTCAAACGATATTCGATTTTGGTTTCAGGCATATTAGTGTGATTAATCCCAATCTAAGGCTTTTTATTCATCGGTTTCTCTTAGTTATTTTGTTATTAGTTGATCCAAAACCAAATCATTGTCGAACTGAGTTTTTACCTAGATTAGAGTTTTTAGGTGGATTTAGTATTTGAAAACGAGTTCCTTGTGGACACGACCCGTACTTGCTGGTTCCTAGCTACAGCTACACCGTGCACTTGCGGTATTATATTTCTCTCAACAAGTTTTTGGCGCCGTTGTCGGGGAACTTTATTCTTTTGAGTACTAAATTTGCTTTTAGACTTGAAACTAGGTCGTGTGTTCTTGTCTCAAGCACCTATCTTTTCTTGATATTCCGCTTGAACCTTTTTATGCTCGGTATAGTTCTTGTTTTTGCATACGTAGGAGGAGTCGAAGAGGGAGAGAAATTGTCCCGTTTGACCACGAAATCAAAGCTACAGCAAGATCAATCAGCGCAGCTATGAGAAGGCGGAGAAGAGAGGAAAGAATGGCGGAACAAGGACCGCAACCGAGACCGCTAGGGGACTATGCCATCCCTAGTGCGTCCGGGAAATTTCGACCATCGTTGGGCCAAATGTCGCTGTTGAGGATTTTGAGGTAGAGATGTTGCTCATTCACTTTGTGCAGCAAGATGCATTTGGAGGGCTCCCAGTGAAAATGCCATCCGACACATCAACTCCTTCTTGGAGAAGTGTGGAACCGTGAAGATCAACAACTTCACCGACGAAGCCCTCCGCCTTAAGCTCTTTCCCTTTTCCTTAAAGGATAGAGCCAAGGATTGTGCAACACTTTTATTTCTTTGATTCCAAAAGTCAACAACCCTTGTCTAGTTACACAATTTCGCCCCATTGGATTGTGCAATGTAGCTTATAAGTCGATTACAAAATGCATAGTTAACGGACTCAAGGTAATCCTCCCGGAAATCATTTCTCCAAAGGCTAGCTTTGTACCGAAAAGACAAATTAGTGATAATGTCATTATTATGCAAGAAGCTCTACATTCAATGCGAAAGAAATCAGGGAGAACAGGCTGGATGGCAATTAAACTAGATCTTAAGAAGACGTATGATAGGTTACGTTGGTCTTTTATTCATGAGACGCTTATGGACATGCATATTCCACAACTTTTAGTAGATACGATTATGCTATCTCTACTTGTTATTTGAATGTGTTGTGGAATGGGGAGTCAACTCGGTGGTTTCAACCTTCATGAGGTATCGAGATAAGGGGACCCATTATCCCCATACATTTTTGTGGCATGTATTGAGAGATTATACCACCTTATTGAAGAGGTTGTTCACCGGGGCAACTGGCGGCCTTTCCTAACTAGCAGCCATGGACCTAGACTCTCTAGCGTATTTTTGCGAGATGATGTAATTTTATTTGCGGAGGCTGCGACAAAACGAGCAAGTAGTGTGATGTCTTGCTTGAATAATTTCTGCGATGCCTCTGGACAAAAGGTGAGCAATCGGAAATCATGTGTATTCTCTCCAAATGTTAACCCGAGTGTATGCTAGTCAAATATGTGATATCCTTGACATGACTAGTACTAACAATCTGGGCAAATATTTAGGCATCTCAACCATCACAAGTAGAATTACAAAAGAAACTTTCAAAGAGGTTATTGACGAGTTGATAAAAGATTATTAGAATGGAAGGTTAATTTCTATGGCGAGGAGGGCTACTTTAATTCCGTCCACATTATGTGCCATTACGGCTTATCCAATGCGGACATTAAAACTCCCAAGATCCGTTTGTGATGAAATAGACAAAAAAGTGAGAAGGTTTCTATGGGGTGGAACTAATTCTAAGAGAAAGATACATCTTGTAGCTTGGAAGCGAGATAACAAAGGAGAAAAAAGAAGGAGGATCGGGCATTCGGGCCATGCGTGACCTCAATGTGGCTTCTCTTATGAAACTGGGCTGGACATATATTCAGGAACCTAACTCTCTATGGGTCCGAATACTAAGATTCAAATATAATAAAGTGTCTTTAAGAAGAATCCTAATTGCTACTAGCGTCGCCTCAAACTCGTAGAGAGGCTTGATGGAGTAAAAGAAGACATGGGCCAAGCGATCGGAGATGTCGATCAACGCTCTTACGGAAAGATCGATGGGCTGATGACAAACCTCTTCTTGATTCTCGCTTTGCATCCCATCGATTCTTCGAACATTGATAACACGAGTTAGTAACTATTGGGATCAAAATATAGGCTGGAAGTGGGAAACGTTTGCTGATCAATTGCCAAATCAGGTCTTACAACGAATTGCATCCTTTGAAGTTGCGAGAGGAAGGAATTGACGACAATTTCTTTTGGAGATTCGGTCCTAAAGGAAATTTCTCGATTAAATCGGCCCTAACTTTTGTTCGCAGGGGGAATGAAGATTCAATTCTAGCTGATTGGAGATGGGTTTGGAAATCTCGAGTTCCTCAAAGAATTTGCATGTTCCTTTGGTTGAATTTACAAGATAAGCTTATGACAAACCTGAATCATTTCAAACGAGGTCTAGCGTCGGATCCCGATTGCCGAATATGTGGTTACGAGGTGGAAAATGTCGATCACATTTTCCGAGACCGCCCACAAGCGTGCTCAATTTGGCATCAATTCGATAACCTTGAATTCAACACGAGATGGCGACATGAAACTTTGAATGAATAGATTGAGAAGAATGTGAAGAAAAAGATGGGGAAACAACTCTGGGCCACTAAATTTTTGAATACTCTTTGCTACCTTTAGAAATGGAGATGTGCTTTTTGTTTTGTAAATATAGATTCGGTTCCAATTGACAAAGTAGGATTCATCATGTCTGAAGACTCAAGAAGTGTTGGACAGTCTGGAACATCATGGAACATGAACCGCAACATAACCTCATAGAGTGAAGGGAATTGTTGGTGGGATGGAAAGCCCCACCAAGTGGTTGGGTACTTCTAAATACCGATGGTGCCTCTAAAGTTAACCCGGGACCAACTATGGGAAGACAGGTCCTGAGAGGTGATAGAGGGGAATGGATTACTAGATTCATGGAGAATTTTGGTGTGTGTTCTTCGTTATGGCTGAACCGAAAGCGAGTATGGAGAAGGCTTAGAGTTGTGCACAACTCTGGGTTTTAGAAAGGTTTAGATTAAGATGGATTCGCTTATTGTGATTGGCATGTTAAGGGGATCACACCTTGGAAATACCCAATTTATGCCAATCATCAAACAATGTAAAGAGTATTTAGATCGTTGTGATTGGGAAGTAATAATCCCATTGCTATCGCGAGGCAAATCAAATGGCAAACAAGTTAGCTAATCTAGGTATCTCGGAGGAGTGGGGTATTCATCTCCTCCAATCTCCTCCCAATGTTATTGGTAATTTGTTATTTGCAGATTTTGTAGGAGCATCTTGGCCCCGTTTTACTAATAATTAATATACTTCTTCGGGCTTAAACCCTCTTATGCACCAAAAAAAAACAATTAACTGATTTATGTTTAATCACAATCTAATAAATTAAGTACTTTCTACAAGTGCTAAATTGAATTGAATTTGTGGTTAATTGTAATGAATTATAGTTAAATGTACTTAATTGTGTTGAAGGTACTGAAATGTGTTGAATACTGATAATAAATACTAATCATAGAACATTTTATTTTTTAAGGACACTTATATATAGGGTGTGTTTGTTTTAGTGAAAAATATTTTCTCGGAAAATTATCATTTTATTTTCCGGTGTTTGGTAGTATAAGTGATGGATAAATACTTTCTAAGGAAAATAATTTCCCTCAATCAAGGGAAAATAAATTTCATTTTATGAGGAAGGAAGTTAACTTTCCTCTACCTCAATTAAGAGGAAAATAAAGTCTTATCAATAGGAGTTCAAGTTCTAAACTTCTCTTACTTTGTCAACTTCAGTTTCTTTTTCCAAGTTTTGATCTTGTCTTTTTCCCTTTTTTTGTGTAAAGTTTATAGATGAAAAGTTTTTTTTACAGTATTTATTTTTTTAATTTATATTATTTATAAATGGAAAAGTTTGATCATAGGAAGATGTATAAACTTATCAAATTTAATATATATATATATATATATATATATATATATATATATATATATATATATATATATTTGGGTTTTGAAGTTGAATTAGTTATTTACCTTTTTTTCATATTTATAGGGTTTTTATGGTTGGTTTTTGCATTTAAGTAACTATTTTAGAAAATTATTTTTTCTACCAAACAAAGGAAAATGTGGGTGAAAATCGTTTTCCTTGCAAGTTCATTTTCCCATGAAAAATATTTTCTTAGGAAAATATTTTCCCTCCAACTATAAATTATATAATCTTGATTCTTGAATAAGTATATGTATATTTGATAGAGTGTCTATAACTGTATTATGTTATATCAAAATTATAAATTGCCTTAGACTATCAAAATAAACTACATAAATTAACTACGCAGGCCTGGTTGACAAGGGGAAGATGACCTTCTAGATGTAGAGGTCAATCATACAATGCACTTCAATATTTTTCAAATATCCATCAGTGACATTAATATTTTCAAATTTAATTTTTCTGACTTAAATTTTTAGTATATTGGCCTTAAAATGTACGAACAGTTCATCTTTAAAATTACCATTTGCCCTTCCTTCCTACTTTATTTTTCACCTTTTTATTAAAAAAAATACATAACCCTCCCCACTGTTGTAACCACCAACACCCTCAATAATGCGGCCCCTCAGGCCATTGGTGGTCTGCCTGATGAGCAGAAACAGCCTCACTCAATCGTTAACCATCGACATATCCATCAGTGACGGTTCCTGAGGTGTCGACTCATCCTAGAGTGTCTGAATAAGGTGACCAATAAAAATCTGTGTTTTAGAAACTTTTCAAATTTGTTTAAACAGTAAGTGATAAAAGATGATGTTGCAGAGATTCTGACAGTGAAGGATTTTATGAGTAACGTAAAAATAATAACGACTTTATGAGTAATGTTGCAGAGATTCTGATAGTGAAGGGATGGGTTCTGTGCTGTGCTAAGAGATTGTGAGCTGAACGATAATATAGGGAAGGTAACGACACGAGATTAATTATTATGGTGGAGTAGGACATGGAGATTGTTAGATGATGTTTTTTTTTTTCTGAAAAAAGTGAAAAATAGAGTAAGAAAGAAAAAAAATGATCATTTTAGAACTGATTGATAGACCAACTGTATGGTCAGATATTTAAAAATTTAAGTGAAATAAGTTAGAGATGGAAAAGCGAAAAAAGTGAAATAATATCTAAATGTTTTGTTTTAATAAAAAGAGATTTTATTAATGAAAAATCATATCGGACATACAATGATAATCTTTTAAGAAGAGTAAATTATAAATATTAAATAGTTTTTTATTTTGATAACTTAATAATTTTTAGGTAAAAATAATATAAATTTTCGAATATTAGACAAAAGTAATACAAATTTTTTTTTCTTGGAAGCGAACAATCAACTTTAATCCTATATAATCCCAACAAAACACCACTGAATTATGAGTGTTGGGACTCAATGGAGTAGCCAGAGAGATAATGTGACCCTGCCTAGCATACACCTCGATGGTGGAGTAATTTATTGACCTTGAATTATTTTGTTTTGAATTGACATGTAAGCGGGGTCAACAAATTATTCTTTCCTCAGGTGTTTGCCAAGTAGTTTCACGTCATCCCTCCGCGGCTCTTCCGATTAGCAGTTCCATAACTCTGTGGTTATTTGTTATCATGAAATAGACTTGAAATTCATATTGATTGTGTCCAAGAAAGAGTTCGTATTATTTTTATCCAATAATGGCAAAGATTGTATTATTTTTTATCAAAAATACTCCTAAAATTTTAACGGTAAATATATTTCCATTCGACTCTATGTTTGTAGCATCAATCTGGCCAGAAAAAGTGTTCTTCGATTTCAAGATGTCTTTATCGAACATCGGCGAGTTATAATATACCTTTATATAATAGATCTTTGTGAGATACAATATATCAAACCTAAAAAGTTATCACCTTAATCAAGCTGTATAAATTTCCATTATTCATTCCCAATTAAATCACTAAGACGAATTGATAAAATATATAAGTATATCATTCAATTAAGTCAATACATAATCCTAATAAAACTTGCATATATACATAGAGTTGGGAAAATCGACCCGACACAATTACCGACCCCAACCCGATACAAAGTTAGGCGGGTTTAGGTGGAAATTTTCAACACGTTTACATAAATGGGTTGACACGAACAAACCGTTTAAATAAATGTGTTAGGTTAAGGTTGAAAATTTTGACACGAAAAATGCCTATTTAACACGATTAATTAATTAAATTAAATAGGTTGACTTTTTTACCATTTACCTTTTATTTGTTTAGTATTGATTTTTTAGGGGAACTGAAAATTTAGTTTTTAAATTTTTAGGGGAATTGAAATTTTGAGCCAATTCCTAATCTAGATCCGCCAAATACAAATAGCCCATTTAACTTTGAAAAACCCTAGCTATATAAATGAAGCAACTAAACCCTAACTTCCTTATTTCAGTCATACTTATCTTCTCGAGATACTCTTGCCTCTTCTCTCTCTACTTCCACGGTGCTCGCTCGCCTCTATCTCTCTTTCTCCTCGGTCGCTTGCCGGTAGCTTGCCCTCTCTTCATCCCTCTCACTCCTCGGCACTTCATCCCTCTCCCTCTATAGTTGCTCGCCTCTTGTCTTCTTCCTCGGTCGCTCACCGGTAGCTCGCCCTCCCTTCATCCTTCTCACTTCTCGGCCCTTCATCCCTCTCTCTCCTAAGTCGCTCGCCTCTCGCTTGTATTTTCGGTCTACACCTATACTTCAGGCGCTTTTCTTGTCTGCGGGAAGCATCTCTCTCTCTCTCTCTCTTTCTCTTTGTTCATTCGAGTTCCGATCTTACTTCATATTTGTATTTTGTTCTTTTACGGCAATTGAATGCAAAGTAATTTGTCTTCTTTCTTTATCTTACTTCGGATATGTAGCTATTTCTCACTTTGACTCTAAATTATGGTGAATTGTCTCATCTAATTCATTTATTTCATTTATCTTTCTATTCATCTTTAGTTTTGTTTATTTAGTTATTGATTTATATTTCAATAATTTATTGAAGGTAGAGTGTATGTACAATAGAGGGTGATTCAGTTCCGGTCGATTTGGACTCAAATAGGGAAGAAGTTACTGAGGTTGAACTATTTATGTTATCTATGTTAGTATGCAACTCGTAATTCGAATTTAGACAATTTTGAGTTAGTTTGTAATTTGTTAAATGCTCACTGCTTGAACAGGAAACAAGTTTGAAAATGTGTTATTTTTTGTTTTAAATTTATATTTTTATCAAGTTAGTCAAATAGGTTAGGTTCGAGTCAACCCGTTTAATTGATAAACGGTTAAAGTCGACCATTTTCGGCTCGTTTATTAAATAGGTCGGGTTCAGGTTTGGTTATTTTCAATCCGTTTAAGTTCAACATGAACACGAATCCGATCCAACCTGACCTATTGCCAAGCTCTATATATACATATGGAAAATAACTCACACTCGGACTGAAAAATAAAACTCTCACAAGAAATATAGAAATGAACTCTCTATTCAACAAAATGAGTTGTTTGAGTAGCGGATATCTGTTTGTGTAACATATAACCGTTAGTGGATTGTTGTTCAGTTGAGCGGTTGACAAAAATGTGTTCGGTAAATTTAACGGTTGAGTTAGCTGATTATTATAAATTGAAATAAATAAATATAAATAATTTACCAAATATAAAGTAATGAAGGGATATTTTTACCAAAAAAAAAATGAAACATTACTTTTAAATGTGAAAATTTAACAACATTAATGTTTAAAAATGTTACTTGAAACATTATAAGGCACTACAAACGCTAGTTGAAATACTATCTTACCGAACGCTAATATTTGGTTGGTTAGAATTTTGGTTTGGTCAAAACATTAAACATTACTCCAAACACAATTGCTTAATATGGATCGATTCTCACACGGAGATAAAATTTATTAGAAAAAAATAACAATATCTTTGTATGTTGATTCAATTGAATAAATCAAAGTAAAAGGGCTCTATCACTAACCGTAATTAGACTAGTAGTAACCCTAATAATCTAAAAAGTGAAAAAACACAGTGGATACAAAATTAGGGTTTAGAAATGAGGAAGAAACGGGTAGAAGTAGTCTAGGTTGCAGCGGTCCTAAAGTGGCTTATACCTATAGTTTTAAATTAAATGTCATTAATTTTACCTTTTAGGACTACGATTTTCACGGTTTTACTAATTGTTACCCTTTGAGTAACGCATAAAGAGAATAACTTCATTATCTATGGAATATTATCTTTTCTTTTAAATACAAAGTCTTATCATTTTTATTTAAATAAAAGATATGCAAAAAAATCCAATTTTATCATAATCTTATGTTTCCTAATTCAACCCAATTTTTGATAGATCCGCAAAACCGACCCGAATCGAATAGGTCAACCCGAACGACCCGAAACCCAAACCGAACCGACATCTAAAACAGTTGAACCTAAAATCAAAATGAACCGACCTGAACCGAATCGACTCGAAATCTAATGAACCCGATTCCTACCCGAACCGAAATGACCCGAACCGAACCCAAAATGACCCGAACCGAATCGGACTCGAATCGATTTAACCCAAATAAAAGTGACCCAACCCACATTTTTTTAGAATGAACTTTTGTGCCTATAGTGGTATAATTTTGAATCGATTTTGCCCCAAAAAGTGACTCAATTACAACCCGATCTGAAATTAACTCGAATCGAACCCAAACGAGATTGACCCGAAGTTGAACCGAACCGAAGTTGACCCGAACCGAAACCGAACGAGATCGACCCGAAGTTTACCCAAACAGAAGTTGACCCGAACCCGAAACCAAACCGGATCTGAACAAGATCGATTCGAAGTTAACCCGAACCAAACTAACCCGAACCGAACCCGAACCAAATGATCCGATTATAGGTATAATTTTTTAAGGCTCTGTCTCTCAATTGGGCTCGGAGACTGCAAGTATACAATTGAAATCTAAATATGTCAACACATGTAGATTTGTTTCTGACTGCATTGTATTGCTGATACAACAACGTTGAAATCAAAGAAAGAAAAATTTACTTTCGGAAACTTCTTGTCACTGTTGCAACCAATGACCTCCAGGTTTTTAATAAGTCAACGAATCACACATTGGCGTTTCTTTTGAGATGTATTTGAGAATTAATGATCCTGTCTGCCTCAAATAAATTTGAGTTGACTGGGAGAGAAGACCATCTAGAAATACAGGTCAGTTATCCATACACTACACGAGCATGAACATCTTGCTTTATTAATTTAATTTAGAGCTCCTCTTTTCTTGGATTTTGGTTCTAAAATAAGCTTCCACATGCATGCATGCAGCTGGGCCGGGTTTACTTTAGGAAAAAAATAATAAAAAAACCGCTGTTGTCGAAGAAGTGAAACGACGTGGACTGTGAAAATAACTCTTTTTCTTTATTTATTTGTTTATTTTGGGGTGAAGATTACTCCATTATAATTTACTAGCTAATACCCGCGTGCTGCCGCTATATCAATTTTCTAAAAATGTTTCGTAATTTAGAAGTATCATTAGATAAATTATTCATTTATTCAACACAATTTAAAAACATGATCAATAAATATGAGAGTTAATGTCTTAAACTAAACCAACAAAACTACATTAACAACATAATGTTAACATCTTCCCTCTATAGAGAAAAACAAATTGTTCAACATCTCAAATAAAAAGTAAAAGAATCTCAATTTGACATCTTGCCTTTACAAATGAATTCTAATTGTTTCCAAGTTGTACCCATCCTTGTCAAGCACAAAATAATCCATCTTCACCATGCATCATCAAGTGACGGTCCACCTCCATGTAAGGGATTAGTCACCTTCCTATTCCAAAATATAGAAATAACATATTTATAATCTAATATAAGAATTAGGAATCCCTTCTATCAAAATAAAAAAATCTCATCGAAATGAAACAATCAATGTATGTAGCCAACATCCAAAACATCTAAATATTTTCTCGTTGAAGAATGATAAAAAAATAATAAGTATTTTCAAATTAAATTTTGTAACAAATGTCTCAAAAAAAAAAAGAAATTATAAGATAATTACACCTATTTTCTTAACCTTGACTGAATTGTGCATCTATTTTTAGCATTATCATGTCCAAGAGATGAATTAGTATTGTCAAAGCCTTTTACATATGCTTCTTTTCCTTATATCCATGAATGGAGTTTAAATATATGCTACTTGTGTTATGGAAGAACAGTAGACAAAGGTAGGAGCATATGTTCAGTATATTACTATACTTAGGCCAAGTAGAATGTAAAATACTACATCCAAGAGCCAAAAAAGAATAGCAATTATTAACACTATAGCCCAAAAGATTAAAGGAAATTTAGCCAAACTTTAGTAATCTTATACTTCAAACAGAATAGATTAAAAGAGAGAATCGAAGCTTAGAGAGGGGGATTGTGGTTAAATTCGAAATTAAGGATGTGCTTGAGAAATTGTCAAAACATTCGATTTCACTATCTAGAATTCCAATCTATTAACCTTAGTGTCCAAATTCACATTGCTCCATTTGTTTCTATTGGGAAAAAAAAAAAATTTGAAGAGCACATTTGCCTACTTCTATGTTTGAATATTTCCAAGTGTTTGACCAAAGTTTCAGTACTCCCATTACCTTCACCCCTTCTTATCCTCCTCATTATCAGCCCCGAACTCTTTCTTTGCTTAAACATTCTTTGATTAGTTAGTATTTATTATAACTCTTGACAACCCTTTCCTCATGAAAATCTCTCTAACCCATTATTCCCATCCTACTTCACATTTTTTTACTATAATTTGCTTTAATGAACAAAATACAATTATCAAATTTGACCAATAATGTTATCCGTAATGTAACGAAAAGCACACAAACAGAAAACTAATATGAAACGGAAGAAAAAGGAAGCGAGTAGTAAAAAAAACGAAGACATCACCTTTGTATGTAATATGTCGAATCCAACCGCCTTACAACCTTGAAAATTTCATTCAAAACCCTGCCATTGCTCTAGAAAAGTGTATTATCTTCTTTCTCACTTGCAAAATTGCCCAAAAATTAAAAAAGAATCAAATCATATACTATCCCAAATGACTAAAATTCTTGAAAATTAGAGACCTAGATAAAAATGACTTACATAATCAAAATCATATCAAATGAAGGGGAGGTAGATCCCATTTTACGACCCAAACTCTCGTGATTACAGTCTACAAACATATAGAAAGAGATGGAGGGGCAAAATCATGATTATAGTTAACAAACATATTTGCTTCCTAATTTTGAAAACATGCATTGCCTTTAAATGTTTAACAGTTTCCTTATCGTTCTTTCTTTTGCAAAGAAGGTACGGAAGCGACGTAGGCAGGATTAAATCCATACATCTAATCATTTTTTCTCAATTCAAGTGAACCTAATGTCTTTTACCTACATAAAGAACAATCACATATCTTAGAGGGGGAATGCAACAATAATATCTTTTAGACAACAAAAGCATACACACACACACACACACACGATTCCTTGCAAATGAGCATTGCATTTCCATTTTTACATGTTTGCTATCCTTAAAACAACTTTATGGTTACGGTAGGAAGTTGACTCTTATTAATAAGCAAAACAAACTTGCCAGTTTTATGTACTTTGATTTGAAGACATATTTTTAGTTTCGGTTTCAGCTTGACCAAAATTATTGTAGTTGAACAGGTAATCATTAATCATATTGTTCATGAAACACCGCCCGACAACAAATTCAAAGGGAAAGAAACAAACTATATTACCTTTTTATAAAATCAAATACCATGGAAATATTTTCTCTATGCTTTAGCACTTATCCACCTCAATTATCCTCATCACCATCCACCTACTTCAACAGGGCGTGCACCCCCCCCACACACACACAAAAAATAAAGAAAGAGAAATGCTCTCCCTGCCTATGCCTGCCTCGTAGCAGTTCACCCCCTCAACTTTCATCGCTTATCCGCCTTCATAGTCCATCTGTCGTCTCCAAGTTAAAAATTGCCAAAAGTGATTTATGATGTTCACCGTGATCTGCACCTAAGCCTACCTCCGATATATCCTGTTAAAGAAACTAACATTGGGGCGAGTCTAAATCACGCAATTAGGTAAGAGATTGGGGGAAAGGAGGAACTATATAAGCAACATATAGTTGAACCCTAATCTAACATAAATCTCAAAATTAAAAAAACACAATATAACAATCAAAATGCACAATTAAACAAAAAAAAAAAACAAAAGCATTAGAAACAAAAGAAGTTATGGAGAAACGTAACCGGAGAGAGAAACCGCAACCTTCTTCTCAACATTAGAGGAGTGAACAGGAGCAGGAAGCTGTTGAGCTTAAAGGCCTTCACGGCGCTTCTTGAGCATGCTTTCTTCCCCTTTTCTCTTACGGATCTCCACCATGTTGTCCTCCAGCGCCGGCGCCCTCGTCGGCATTAATCGCAACTTTATACCGGTTCCGGCGAACCTCCGTCCGAGCATTTGGCCTCAACGACATCGTTTTACTTGGAATTTGAACTCAATCAATAAAACCAAAAACCCAAGCAAGAACAGTGAAGCTAAGCGATCAAAAGCGAGGAAGAGAAAGCTTGGAGTGAAACGAAGAAGCAAAGAGCAGAGACTTACCTCGAAGATTCGATCTACACCGGAGAGGAAGAAAACCTGCCGGAAATCAAAATCTCCAGATGAAACTTCCACCTTTCGCATTTTGAATCATATGCAATTCCATAATACCCAGATTTCAAAATCCCTAAATGTTCCAAAAACCCTAAAAATCAATTAGAAAGATCAGCCTGAAAAGAGAAGAAAATGGAGAAATTTTTACCAATTTGGAGGTTATTTCTTACTTATTTTCGTCCTTTGAAGCTAGGGATTTTTCAGCAACCAAATACTCATAAATAACGACATCAAGTTCATCGTGGGGAGAACGGAATGATCGAGAGAGCTTGGCGGCGGCGACAGCCACGCCATCGGCCACCGACCGCACGAGGGAGAAAAGGAATAGAGAAGGCGAGGACAGAAATGCTTGCTACCCAACCCGGGAGGCGGCCAACCACCCACACGAGTCGCCGGGCGAGTGTCGAGAGAGAGAGGGCGCGGCGCCGGCGACAGACACACCAGCCTGAAAGTCGGTCGACCACCTACAAGAAAACAGAGCGGTGAGTGAGAGAGAGAGAGAGAGAGAGAGAGCAAAGGGAGGGAGGGAGAGAGCAAGCAGGCAAGACAGAGGGAGACGTGAGGGAGGGGTTGAGAGGAGAGAGAGACTGTAAAAATGAAGAAAGAGAAAATAAAACCGTAAAAATGAAGCCGAGAGAGTGAAAGAGGGGAGACGTGGTCTTTAGCAACACTAACATTTATAATTACTCTAGGTCAATGTAATTTTTTATTTATTTAAATGATAAAATTTAAGAATGGATGGCTCTGATTTTTCAGCATATAAAATCAAAGGTTGAAAATTGGTTTTATCCCTATAATTAAGGGGAGAGAAGTAAACCCAACTTTAATTTTATATATTAATAGATATCCATATGCAGTAATTGCAATACATTATGTATACCTTAGAGCTTGGCGGATAAATCATAAAGAGGAAATATAGTAATAAATAATATTAGTGTATATCCCTTGTTTTATACGAGTATATGTTAATTTTTGTTTTTTTAATTTTTAACCTTTTTTTTAATTTATTCAATTAAATTACTGATTAACTAGTAAATTTTTTTATGTTATTTAAATTATTTATATAACATCATTAAATAAATTATAGAAATTTTTTCACCTTCAATAACCGACTTTTTCTTTTGGTCATATGATAAATTCTTGTAAATATTGGTATGAAAAAATATTATCTTTTCTAAAATTATTTTTTAAGTAAATGTTTATAATACTAAATGACACTCTCTCCTTTTTATCATATATATGTGGCTTTCAGTAACATTTTTTGTTTAGTAATATTACTTTATTTTTTTGTAAGAATGTCGTTATAATAATAATAATAATAATAATAATAATAATAATAATAATAAAATAACTATTACTTTAATATTTTTCTTTTGATTACTGTTTTACAATTATTTTTTTTAAATCGTTTTATTTTTTAATATCCTAAGAATTTTAAAGGCATGATAATAATACTCGCAATAGATGAGGTATTAAATTTTTTTGATAATATCCACTAAAAAAAAAGAAAATAACAAATATAGTCAACCAGTGGTGATGCACCAAGTGTTGATCTCTCAATAAACCCTCAATTTTAAGTATATGTACATGATTTGTTTTCCTAATAGTCCCCCTCAAGTTGGAGCATGCGGGTCGATAATGCCCCACTTGCCCAATAAAAACTAAAACTTTTACTTGCCCAGGGCCTTAGTAACAATGTCTGCTAGTTGATACTTGGATGGTAGATAAGTTGTGACCAATTCATTAGAAACTAAGCGTGTTTCCTTACAAAGTGGCAATCAATCTCCGTGTGCTTTGGACGATCATGAAAAACTGAATTCTTAGTGATGCGTAATGCTGCCTGATTGTCACAATATAATTTCATAGACTTTTTGAGAAGCATTCGAAGTGAGGCCAGAAAAATGTAAGCCAAATCAACTAACTAGTAATTGTGGTCATAACTCGATATTCTACCTTATCGGATGAACTTGTGACAGCTTTTTGTTTCTTTGTCTTTCAAGATATAGGCGAGTCTCCAAGAGTCACAAAATACCTCATCAAAGAATGCTTTGTAATAGGATAAGCTCCTCAATCGAAGTCACAATAAGTGTAAACTTGTAAGTCAGAATCATTTTTAAGCAAACCTCCTTAACTTGGATGCCCTTTCAAATAGCATAGAAACAAAATAAAATATGCAAACTACATATTATGTTCGATTTTTCGGGCTATTAAAAAGATTACTTTACGGCTGTTTTTAGGGCATAAGTTTTAGGAATTTTAGCAGTAATATTAAGGTTCTTGCTTAGACAAAATAAAATATCATTAGGGAGATATTAGTATATATTTTGTATTAGATTTCTGATTTTAAACCTTCATTTTGAATTCAAGCATGTGTTTTTCTATTTCTCTATTCTTCTTTACTTCAAGTATATTATTTTGATTGTTCAATTTACTTTAAAGATTTTATTTTTATTAGTTTAGATGATAAGTATAGTTAGATTACTTTTTTTTTCACGAGTTTAATTAATTAGTTTTTGTTCTTGTTCAAGTTTGTTTGTATTAGTTTGTTCTTTAATTTAGTTATTACACTCATCTTACTCCGTCTATTTTAAAATACATGTCACTTTAACTAACTTTTTCGTTTCACAATATCTCGTTATTTTACGATTATGATGACGTATTAATGACTAGTTTGTCAATTTTGTCCTTATTAATGACCTTTCTTCTTTCCTTTTTTTTTTTTTATTAAGGTTGTTCATTTTCAATGAAGTCTTGGGACAATAACTTGGTCTTTATCATGAATTTTGTGATTCCTTGACATTCCCACATAATTTTAAAACAAGTATTTTGAAACGAAAGAGTATGTTTTGATATTAATTAGTTGTTAAAGTTGGTTGCTTTTGGTTTCGATTAGTCTCTTTAATGGCTAATTGATCTTATTTAGGCCTTAACCCATCTAATTTATGTTTTTATGTGGCATTGTTTCTCATGTCCATCATGTTTTGATGAAATGTCTGAAAGAGGTTTTCACGTAATTTTTAGCCGATTGGTGCTGTCATTGAAAGGTAGAGCCAATTTGTTAGTATAAGTATAGAGAATAACCGAAATTTTGGCATTAAAATAGCACAAATCTTAGCAAGGTCCATACGTTGTTAGCTAGGTCCATAGGTTGCTACTCTTGTAGTTTGATTGGGACCGGTATATTACATAACGAATGAGAGTATTCATCTAGACTAGAGAAAGGTCCTACACTGCCTGCCCTACAAAGAGGTAATAGTATCATCAACTCTGGTTGAAAGTCTTACCATATCAAAGTCAAACAGTACAATTAGCATTATGGACGTCAACTGTAGACACTGACCTTTGCCTGCCATTGCTGTATGAGTAAATCTTAATTCCAATCGTACTTTGAAATTCTAGCTATTGCTTGTGATGTAAGAGAAACGCAATTATCGTAGAAGAAAATAGACTTCAAAGTCAATATTTATTTCCCACTTAATTTGAACGACTTGTATTAATATTCATCAACTGCTTCTACCATCATTCAAGTAAGCTAGCTAGAGTCTCTTCCTCTTCCTCTTTCTCTTCCTGACTTGTTGAATAAGTCCTCACTGCTTAGCTTAACAAAGATACCTGCACTACCCCATATCTACGGAATCTACTTGCCCTGAGTAGATGACTTTCTAGATCGGGGTGAACGGTTTCGGTACTCTTTCTAAAAGTTGGAAATTAGAATCGGTCAAATAGGTTCCCGTTTTTAGTAGGTTCAGGTTTCAGTGCGAGGGTACCCATGTGCACCTAATTTGAAAATTTTATTATCCACTGAAATAAAACTTAAAATTTTTTTCGAGGAGATGTGAGTGTTTGATATTCACCGACCTTTCTTTTGTATCTTTACATGAAATATGAAGTTATTTCAAAAAGTAAGTATTTTTGTCTTAATAACTTGTAAAATATGAAAAATCATATATGAATTACTGATTGAAAAGTGATTGAAATTGGATTAAAATTCACTATCCTCAATGTTTGTATATGTAAAAAAATTAAAAAAGAAAGAATTGCGAAACCAAAGAAAATGTAACAATAACAAATAAATTACTATCTTTCCTGTGTCCTAACCGGTTCCACCTTCTAATTCTTAATATTTTTGTGGGAATCGGAACCAGAATTGATTAGACCGGTTTCTCTGTTTTTGAAACAAGAACAAAATCCTTTGATCGATTCCTAACAAGTTCTAGGATGCGTGAGAACCGTGCTCACCCCTATTTCTAGATAGAGAATCATTACATTTTACTTTCTTATTCTCTTTCTTAAAAAAAATATAAAATGACTTCTCAGTAAGGAGGAAAATGTTTTTTTCTTTCAAAAAAGTCAGACTTATAGCTAAATCTTGTTGTTATTTACTGTTCTTTTGGACAAAATTTTACAATTACATATATATACCACTTCTTACTACTCTTTTCGCTTCCAACGGAACCTTATTCCTCATCGCTCTTTACTACTATTTATGCCATTGAAATGATCATACTCTTAAGGCTATATTTGATTCTAAGAAAATTAGAAGGAAAGAAATAAAATGTGAAAAATGAATTTCTTTCCCTTGTTTAATTGAAGAAAAAATAGAGAAAAAAGTTTGATGAAAAAACTCATGAAAAATTTTGTCAATTTGGTCAATAATAGTTAACTTTTAGATCTTATTAATGTCGGTTAACTTTTTATAAGTGTCCATTTCAGTGGCTAATTCAAAAACTTGTTTGATTGTATTTCTTTTGTTGGAATTTCTTTAGATCTTAGTGTTAGTTAACTTTTATAAGTGTCCATTTCAGAAAATATTAGAAATTTTACAAAATTTTCATACTGAATTACGAATATTTTTTAGCGGCTATTAACTTAATGTGTACAAATCATTTATTTTGAACTTTGAATTTTGTGTCAATTTTAAATATTCCAAGTGATTTTTTTATCCATAAAAAATTATGTGTATGATAAAATAGTACAAATTCTGAAATACTTCCGGGACATATACTTTGAAGAGAGAGAAAGAAATATTAGACCCACAAAATCCCCTATTCTCCCGTTCGTCCACCCATCTCGTGACATATGATGATGAACAGATATTCCAGGAACATTTAAGATATTTTGTAAAAATAGTTGGCAACTTAGCAAATATCATTTGGGCCTATTTTCAAAATTAGCTGGAAATTTTATCGAAGGTGGCTTCTTTTAATATAAATATTTCATTTTATTCCTTTCAGTAAAAAACACTATTACATTTTGTTTTGTTATTTTTTATTAAAAAATTTTGAAAAATAATAGAATATTCTGAATTTTTTTAATGGGTAGGAATATGTAGAAATATGTAATGTAACGACATATATAAAGAAGTGTAACCCAAAATTTTTATATGAGACTGTCTCATATAAGAGTTATTGTGAGATGGATTTCGTTAGAGGTGAGTTTTTGAAGGTTTTAATATGACTAATACTAGAGTGGCTTTTTAATTTAGGAGTGACTAATAATTCATCCAAAGATGACTTACCATAAAATTTTTTATTTCATGATAATTTTTAAATAATACAATCTCACACAAGACCTACTAAAAATGTAGAATGTAGGTAGCCTTCCGGTGTACAATGGCATGGAATCTGCTTGCCGGGTTCGGATAAGGGGATTCCATTTGCCACATTAATTTAGGAGTGGGTGCATACGCTTTGGGCTCTCCTGGGCCTATTAGACACTGATTTCCCCTCTCCTCTTTGGATCTGTTTGTCCATTTAATTATCCCAAAAAAATATATGGGAAGTGGATGATCCTACTTATTATGTTAAAAAAATGTAAAGAAATGTAAGAACTTAAATTAGAATTAGGGAGTACGAATTGTCCGAGACGTCTGCAAGAGATATAAATGACAAGATTGGGAAAATTAAAACAAAGAGTTTGAACAAGACTTTCACCCCGAGTATCTAATTGAGTTTGCAAAAAATTGGGGACACCGTATATAGTGGAGGAATATATTGTAAAGAAGAAGTTCGACAAGTTGTTGAAACATATGTAACAAGGGTGTGAGTCTTGTGATAGAGTAGATACAAAGGGGTGTATAATCACCATGGTAAAGAGGAAGGGGTGCGCATTATTGGTTGCTTGTTAGACTGTCTGCTGGGCCTAGTACATGTTGTCACTTATATATTAGTATTATCAATTGTCTTTTATTGCTCCGAAATTGTATTAGGAATACAAACTGTCATTTAAGTAGGATTATGAATCATGGAAACACCTATAAATTAGGAGTCTGTACTTAGGTTTTAAGGAGTTCATATGAGTCGTGATCACCTAATGAGGTATATTTTTAGGTTTGGGTTATTGTGCCCATTTTCTTTACCTTCTTTGAAGGTTATCAATTATCGAGAAAAAAATGTACGAGTAGACCTATCAATCCGAACGAACATGTTTTATATGAGTCGAGTGTATTTGAGTTCGGGTGAAATACTGGATCCGGTGTATTTGGGGTTTTGATAAAATACGAACGGTCGTATATCGAATTATACAAGTTTTGGATCGACCCAACGAGTTGAGAGCAGCTTTTTTGTTATTTTTCTTTTTAGTTATAAAACTATAGCATATTTTTTCCTTAGAATTGCTCATAATTCTACAAAAAGTATAGTATGTAATTTTTAAGAAGAAAATTAAAAAATATTCAAAACTTTCATTATGATATTTGTGTGAAGATCCCTTTAAGTTGAACGACTTAAGGCCAATGAAAAGTTGTGTCAATAATATGTTAAATAATAATGACATGTTCTGTTAATAATTCTTTTAAGGTTCCAATGTTTATTTCACATATTCTCTTATAGTAAGGAAGTTTATACTCATATTTATTGCATTTTGAAACATATCAAGAAATGAGTGACTTGGATAGATTCAACCGACCCATTTTATTCACCAAGTAAAATTTGACTTTGTTTTAACCTCGATCCATTACCCATTCTAGGCACTATAGTTCAAGTACAGACTAAAACAGTTTTAAATAAATAGGAATTAGAGATTTACAATAAACTAAAATTATTATTTTTAATTATAATATTAAAATTTTACATCATTATAGTAATATTATTTCTACAAAGTAAAAGTATATTATTTAAGACGTGACTTGGTATGTTCGATTCACTCGAAAGTACAACGGTATAATTTGTGCACTTTTAGTGTTTTTATTATATCACACCATTTAAATCCTCACATATTTTATTGAAACTAACTATATATAATTTTTATGTATAATGTTTTTATGAGAAATAAGTTGAGAAATGAAATAGTATTAGTATTCGTTTGTAAAATATTACGAGTAATATATAACGTCTCTGTAATTGATGTGATATAATAAATAACAATTACTAAAAGAGTGAAAGGAAAATCATATAACGGTCATAGAACATTTAATCTACAAGCCACTGAAATTGTGGTTTCTATTGCTTTGACTCAAAGGGTGGAATAAGTTTGGATCGGATTTAACCCACTAATTTGTGAGTTTTTTGATTCAGTGTTTCCACAGGCGAATTCAGGTTGGGTCAATGATCTAACCATAAATATAGGAGAAGAAAAGTAAAAAGATGGTGAAGAAATTTCATTTCACGTGTTGTTGACTTAGGCAGGGATGCATTGAATGATTATTCTTGTCCCTCTCTTCTTTTTTGTACCCTTTCTGTACAGTTCAATGATGACTTATAAGAAACAAGGGCATGTCAAGTGGAGTATGAGGGTGACCTTTCACAATAAGAGGGTCCTTCTTTTTTTGAATTTTATTATTTAAAAGTATTACGAAATCTACAATAAAAATTACACTAAAGTAAATTCATTGTTAAAAATAAAAAATAAAAAAATTAGATTAAAAGTTAATTAAAACTCTTCTCAACACTCATCTTCTTCTTAATTATTGTTTTATAAGACAACCGTTGATAAGAAAATTCATAAATTATGGATAGCCTTCTTATCAAACAGATTCAACTTAAGTCAAAGTTTAAATTTAAAAAATTAAAGTCTACCGCATACCAATCTACCAATCAATTAACAATTCAATCCACACGAGTAGATTATTATGGAAAGAAACTGATAGAATCACTTAAATAGTGGAAGATAATACAACGAAAATATAGAGGAACTTTCACAATTGACGAGATAAATATTTATTTATAGCAAAAATATTAGAAAAAATATAAATAGAAGTGAAACCGGGAAAGAAGGAATTAGGGTTTTAAAGAGGAATAGAGGAGAAGAAAATGTTGAGGACAGAGAATAAATTGTCTACATTCATGCAGAAGTTCTCAGTCATAAGAAGACAAACATAAATCACTTCTCAAGTGCTAGATACCTAATTATCTATTTTATTGGTAGAAGACCTTATCATTTGAAAATTTCATATTTGATTAATTGATTTTTTATACAATAATTTTTTAAATCTATGAAAATTCTAATATAATTTAGAGTCTATCAACATTTGAACTATAGATTTATAAGTTTTTATTTGTATTTTTATTTTCCTTAAAAACATAATAATAATAATAATAATAATAATAATAATAATAATAATAAGACCTATAAAGTCTATTTAATTAAATGCTGATGAACCTGTAAATTATCTCCAATTTATGTTGGTCTCAAAATTATTATGCAAAAACTTATTGGATCAAAATGTTGCAGCCAAGTTTATATTCGTCACATATATCGTGAAGGCAATCCTGCAACCGATTGGATAGCCAAATTTTGTGTTTTCTTTATCATCCACTTGTGTTTGCCGTACCATTCCTCCTGTTTCATTTACTCTCTATTCTCATTAAAAACAATGTAGGTAAAATCCTTATGAGAAGAGTTATCTAATTGTTGTTTTGTTTATCATTGAAAAAAATGGTTATTTCAATTTAAAGTTGTTTATAGATAAACACAAAAATCTAATTTTTCTCTAAAAACACTTAGCTGAAGTTTCGTTATGCGAAATGGAGTGAGAGCAAGCAGTGCATGCATGATTTTATTTAATTGTTTTGGAAGGAGATAATCAAGAGGTCATTAAAGCGATTAAAGGCAGGATGCAACCTAGTTTTTATCCGTCATATATTCGAGAGATAGGAATAGGGTTGTTGATTGGGTGACCAAGTGTGATCTTTGTATTTTTTCTCCTTATTTTAGATTATTTTTCCTTTCTTTTATTTTCTCTCCGTTTTAATGAAGGATAACTTAACTACAATCCTTATAAAAAGGGCTACCGATTAACCGTTTTTCTTATATGCTCAAAAAAAAAGTCAAAGAGAAATAAAAGATATTATTGTCTACCAGTCAAGCATCCTTGATTGAAAAGTCATGTAGAACATGATAGTGACGTTTTGGATTTTCTTTTAATTTATCTACATATTACTTTGAAAACTGAAAGTACCAGCCAAAGTAGACTAGTCTCTCCAAAAAAAACATACAAAAAAAAAGCCAAAGTGGACCAGTTATGACATTTAGACAGCCTGGATGCAAAAAATAAAAAGGGTCATAGCCGCTACAAATAAATAGTAGTTCAGATCACTAAATAAATAAATATTGTAGTTAAATGCTCAATAGAATCACAATAATTTAGTTTATGTATCTACCATTCAATTTTTCCCCTTTATTTTATTTTGAATTAAAGTGGAAAAAAATAATAAAAAAAGCTGTCCATTCAGGGAGGGCCCGATATATATAACTTATTATTTGAACATGTCTTTTTCTTTGGAGGGATGTCTTGCCTTTTCTCTTTTTGGGGCGGGATTTTTTTATTGTTTATATTTATAATACATTAATTAAGGGTATATTCGAATCTATATAAAAAAAACCACACAGAAATAGAAAGCGAAATAAAAACGAACAAAAACGAATCGAAATGGACTATTAAAAATATTATATTTTACAATATCGAATATTTCGTAAATAATGAATATTTAAAAATTATTATTTATAATATTTTAAATTATTTTATTTTATTTTTATAAGAAAAATAATTTTTATTATAATGTTTCTCGAATATAAGAAAAATAATTTTATCTAGTTTGAGAAAAAGATAAAAAAATATAGAATTAAAATCTTATAAAAATTCAAATAAAAAAATTAAAAACCCTAATAGTACTTTCCCCTTTTATCTTTTAATTAAAATTATTAAAAAATAAAAACTATCCCAAAAACCCAAAAAAAACCCAATTATACACCTTCCCTTATATATATTTGTTATTCTCTCAACTGTCGCCCCTCCTCTGTTTATGCACCGCTCTTCTTCACTCTCATATCTGCCTCTCTCTCTATCTTCTGTACTCTCTTGCTCTCTCTAATCGGTCGTCTGCTCCTCTCTCCTTCTCTCTCGCAATTTTTATTCTCTCAACCCCAATAATTATTACCAAAAAGATTATAATAATAACAATAACAACAACAATGATGATGATGATGATGATAATAATAATAACAATAATAATAATAAATAATAATAATAATAATTTTACTAATAATAATAATATTGATTGTAGGTGCTTAGTGTAATCTCAAACATAAAAATTATTTGTCTATTAAACATAAGCCATTAATATAAATAATTAAATAAAAAAATAAAATTTATTAAAAGCAGAAAAATAAGGTTTCCTTTTATAAGTAGGCTCTATCTAGGTAATATTGGATCCCTTGCTAAAAAATAAATAAATAATATTATAAAATTATCTAATTTTAATTTGAAAATTAAACAGTAAATACTCAGCCTAATTAATTCAGAAAAGTATAAAATAGAAAATAAAAATCAAATTGAGCAGAAAGTAATTAAAAAATTATAGAAAATTATATAATAAATAAAATAAAAAATCTGAATAGAATATAACTAATCTAAAACCCATAAATACTTTTTGCTATAATTTTCCCAAAAAAAAATTAAAAATAGTAAAATAAAAACAAAATCTAAAACATAAAGTTAAACAAATAATAAACTGCATTAAAATAAATATAAAATAAATAATTAAAATTTTAAAATAACCAAAATTAAATTAAATTTACAAAATCAAAATAAAAAAATTAAATTTACAAAATTATTAAATTGAAAACCTATTTTAACCAAAATAAGAAAATAAATTTGAAAAATTATTAAATCAGTTATAAAATTTAAAAAATTAATATTAACATATTAAAACTCTAACTAAACCCTATAATAATATAAAAAATAAAATTAACCACAGATTATATACAAATTATTAGTGAAAACCTATTTATGATTATATGCAAATTTAAAAATGTATTTATGCCATATAGATTGACGTGAATAAATTTAAAAAGTATATTGATGTCAAAAAGTATACTGAATGGTTTTAAAGAATGAATGTAAATAAGTGTAATTTTATTAAGGAAAAAATTTTAGAATATAATTAAAGGATAGCCTATTATCTTTAATGGTGTTAGGGTCACCAATATATTTTGAAATTGCATAATGTATACAAATTCGATTTGTGGTTTGATTTTATTTTAAAAATTGAGAATCACAAGATATGTTTGTTTTTCTTTGTGACTTCAAATTGTGCCTTTAACTCGACATCTAATATGATAGCTATCAAAATGGACAATGATCGGAGAATCAAGTTGTGTTGTTGTCGAGTTTTTTTGGCTAAATTGTATTTTGAGTGTGAGGACTCAAAATTGCACATAGTTAATTATATATTTTTGGGTAGATGAGTCAAATATTTCATCAGTTGGAAAATTTTGATTATTCCTTTACACTAAATTATATATTGCAAAAATGTAGTAATACCCGATGCCATTATTTGGTTTGTTGGTTTGTTAGGAAGATGTAATTGAGGTAACTAAAGAAGAGGGTATTAATTTCAAACTAATTTTAATTAGTAGTTTCAAGTTTTGAAAGTGATGGAATCTTTTGTGACATTGGTATTATGATCTCCTACGTATAATTATTTACTGAAAATTTATGATAAATATGGGAGTTTTAATTCCTTTTTTATATTTTTTATATTCAATTAATATGTTTTGTGATAGCCAAGGTTTACTACTTTGATCTATGTTTATGTTTTCTTTGGGTTCTATTTTTTTCTTAAATTAATTTATTATAAGAGAAAAGAAACAATTGTAGTTGTTGTTTGAATTTTGTATATATACGTATGATGTATCTATGTACATGTTTATTTTTTTAAAATATATTTGAATATTGAGATATACCACGGTTTTGATATTATGAAAGTTCGAGTGTATGGATCATGGTAGTGACTTTATCTCGATCTTCAAATATTAAATATATTGTTCTTTAACTTGCACAAAAGTTTCTTTATTGTGTCAAATTTGACTCTTTATTATGAATATGTGACAATTTATAATTGTGATGACGCCATTTCAATTACGTTTGGTTTAAGAGTATTTGGACATGTAATTTGGATTTTAGCTAACTCTTCTTTTCAAAAGTTTCATTTGGTACATGCTCATTATATCAGCAGGGGTTGGGTCAACTAGAGAAAGTCCGCTATGATTAAGGTATGAGTTTAACTACTTATTTTTTATTTTTTTATTTTTAATATGTAAATTTGTCTAATTCAGTTTGTTTGGATCATAATTTTCTCTATCTCTCCACTTATTTTCTAATTTTGTGTCTATTTTGTCCTTTGTTGTTTGTCTTGGTTTTAAATAATCTTGATGTATAAGTTAGATTAAACCCAAGTTTAAACTCAATAGTTACTCAATATTAGTTTAATTGATATCTTACAGTTGTAAAAAACAATGTGCATATATTGTATGTTTACTTATCATTATGACATATTCTCTATACATGCACAGTGTTTATTACGTCCTTCTTCCATTTTTTTCTTTCATCTTCCGGGTCCACTTCTCTTTTTTTAATGTTTTTTAAATTCTTTTACAAAGATACGTTGTCATCAAATGGTGGACATATATAATCAATTTGGAGAAATAAGTAACATAAAGAAAGTATATAATATCATAGAGTACGGACTCTTTTGTTTAGGTTGGTTACCGGGAGCGGGGACAATTAGAAGAAATATTAAGCATGTAAGATCAAGAAAGATCAAACAAGTGATGGAGATTAGTTCGTATTCCACAATGTTGCTAGAATATGGAATTACCCATATTTGGGTGAAGTTTATTTTCACTACTAACTCTTTGATATTTGCTTATTTTCAAAATGGATAATATTTGACTTGAATTCTCATGTTCAAAGTTGTTTAAAAACACAATAACACTCAATAGGTCAAGGTATTGGGATAATTAATATAGACTCCATCTTTTCTTTTATCGATGTATTATATAATTGTTTTAAATATGATTAGTCCAAATTTATGTTCATTATTATAACATAAACAATAATGTTAGGAAGATATTAAAATAAATAGTATTTGTAACAAAAAAAATAATGATCGGTATGTTGTACAAAAATTTTAAAATAGATAAATTTATTCAAATTCCTACGGGTTACGGGAGTTGGCCTATTGAGTTTTTATTCCTTTAAACATGACATAAATTATAAACTTGAATTGACACAATTTTCACCATTTAATTTATTACATCTTGTCTTTCAACATATTTGAATCATATATTTGAATAATTGTAGATATTTCAATAATTAATCTCAAGTATGTATGTAATCGTTGTATGTTTAGTTTTATAATTTATAATTTCTTAAGGTTTAGCATAAGTTTAGATTAGCAATAGCCAAATTATTTATTCAAATATTTAAATATTTAAAAATTATTTTTATAACATCTTTGTGCTAATTTTAATTTTAAAAATACTTGTAACAATTATATGATAGCACCAAGTCAAAAAACCATCAAACAATGAAAAAGTAAAAATATTACAAGAAATTATTATATTTCCCATCCAGAATAATATTACATACTATACACAAAAATAAATGAAAACTCATAATCTAAACCTTAAATAAATAAATACATGATTATATTAGCTATAAATTATCAATATCCAATTAAATTCTTCCTATTCCTTTTAAAAATATGGTGAACATGAGAGAAAATATCCAATACTTGTTACTCAATTTAATAGTGTTAAGGACCCAATTCGTACATTTATATTTGTTTATGAAAAACATTAAGCCAAGTCCTCCACCATTACGGCCGCACCTCGCTAAAAGGGGAAAAAAAAAGGAAGTGTTGAGTATACATCAAATATTATAATAATAGAAGCAACGTAATGATCACTTAAAACTTTAATCAAAATGCATTTAGTGAAACATAAAAAAAGTTTGTAACTTTTAAATTTACTCCTTCATTTCAAAATACATGTCATTTTAGCTAATTTTTTCGTTTCACAACATTTGTCATTTTACAATTACGATGACATATTCACGACTATTTTACCAATTTTGTATTTATTAATTTTTTTTATCGATTTTTGTTATTGGACAACTTGGTCTTTTAACACAAATTTTGTCACAATTTTTTATATTTTCTTAATATTTTCACATAATTTAAAGTGACAAGTATTTTAAAATGGATGAAATATTAATTATTGGTTGATCTGACTAAATTTATTTATTAATTTTGTTAAAGAAAACTTTAGTAGAAAGTAATTGATTGGGTGAATTTAATATTGTTTCAGGATGCCATCCGGCTTCGTCTGGCATAGGTGAAATAATTGAGTTGAGCAAAAGCAATAAACCATCACGTTGTTGTTGCGAAAAAAATAATATATAATTTTATTTTCTCTGTAAGATGTAACATAATATAATTGACATCTTCCACATCAAAAAAACAAAAAAAACATACTTTGACATTTTCATGGTCAAATTTGTTACACATAGCACAAATATATATATATATATATATATATATATATATATATATGAAACACGATTTTATTAATATTATTTAATAAGGAGTACAAAGATTGTTCTTCTGTGCTCAAGATGGTTATGGCGCATTTGAGGAAGTTTTTTAATAGGTGAATTATAACACAGTTTATGAAAAATTAAATCCTAATTTTATTTATAAAAATTAATCATTTTATTAGTAGATTACTCCGAAGGGGCTTGTTTGAGTGTTTGAGACGGAAAAAAGTGTTTGGTTAATTATTTATTTATAAAAATGTGCTACATGGTAAGACTCCGTGCATTTTTGCTATACGATGAAAAACAAAATTGAAATTAAAGAGCTAATATTAAAAAAGACAACCTAGTCGTTAATATACTTGATATTAATCAACACTTGTTTATTCAAGTGTTTTTACACTTCTTTCTTTAATAATGTAGTAAGTTTATCCTTTATGGATGGAGAAAATTTGTAATAAAAAAGAGGCCTTTATGAGTCAACAATACCGGTAAACATAGCCTCAAAAATTCAAAAACAAAAAACCCCATCGATATTAGTTTTTGGACATGAAAAACTAATTCAAAAGCTTATGTTACCAAATACCTAAATTAGTTATTTAGTTATTATGGCAAATGACTAATGTTAATCTACAATTGCTAGGATTAGTGGTTGTGAGGAATGAGAGTGAAGCAGCGTGGAGGATTACAAGAAGCATGAAGAAAAATAAAAAGGTTCCCACACACAATATAAGGGAAGAAAAGGTCATAGCATTGTTGACAATAATGGTATATGATGGCGGTTTGAATATCGGAGGATCTTAACTAAATGAAAAGGAAGTTTGAAAGGTATCTTTATACAACTAGGTTAAATCTTATTATTTTTAATCGGTGTTAAGATGAAAATGGTGAAATTGTAAACCGGATAGCGGTATAGTGTGATAGAGAGCAGTGTTCTTTATTTTGTGTTATTTTAAATTTAGGTATTTATTATAATATTTTACTTATATTCTCACCTAATTTAACTTTATCTAAAATCGAAAAAATGACTAAATTAGTTTTTAAATTATCATGTCTAATAACTAATGTTGATCTAAAAAACTTGTTTTTGACAAGAAGCTTTTTAAAATCCCCCCCGGGCCCCAATTAAGTGTTGAGGATAAGATTGCATCACTTATGTAATTTGCGAAAGGGACTTAAGATGAACCATTGGGACTGCGAGTGTGGAAGCACCCATTCCGCCCCAATTAGTAGAAGTAGCGACTCCCCTATTAGGTATTGAAGATAAGATTGCATCACTTATACAATTTGCAGAAGGGACTTAAGGTGAACCATTGGGACTCAGAGAGTCGAAGCACCCACTCCGCGCCAATAATTACTAGTAGCGATTATTGCCTGCTGTGTTAGATGTGTGCCAACAAGCCGAGTTCAATTTTTTTATATGTTGCTAGTTAAAGTATTGAATACGATGCTTAAATTTTCTTTTAAAAAATTACTATTGGCCCCATAAGATAATTATTTTACGTGTGACACTTTACTCAACCAACAAATTTAGTGGTTGGGAGTTCACGCTACAAGTTTTTAGTGGAGTTGGTCAAGTCTTTAAAAATTGTTGTCAATGTTTTGAATCAGAATGTCGCCTACATTGATTTCTGTGTCTCATACGAACCAAAAATAAAGGAAATAGAAGTCATTTTGAGGTTCTTAATGAAAAGAAAGCAAGAGATACACATGATGCAGTGCACAAAGGACAAATTTGTAATTTTGTATTTTTCTCTATTTATTATAAATATTGCACCTGTAAGGCTGAAAGTAAGCCAAGCCAGATTGGCTAGCGCTTTGATTCGGCTCAGTAAAGGATCCGCTCAAGCTCATCTTGGCTCAGGCTTGGTTCGTATGTTTAGTGAGCCAAGCTCAAGCCTGTATATGTTATTGACTCGACTGTGAGTTTGGTTGAGCTCGTTTACTTATTTTAGAAGTAAATCGCACTATGTTTTAAATTAAAAAATATTATTGATCCTTATTACTTCAAGTTAGCATTAATGTCCATTAAAATAAAAATGTATTTTAAATCAATATATGAAATTAAATCATACAAGAGAAAAAGTAAGTATCTAAAAGTTTAAGATCAACTTGATCAAATATCTGACTCGGTCAAAGCTTGGATCGGAATCGTTTTGACCAAGCTCGACACGTATTCAACCTTGATTTGGTTGCTTAACGAGCCGAGCCTTCTTGCATGCTACAGGATTCTCTATAGGAGCATTTCCTTCCACATATTTAGGCACGCCATTATCTACCAAAAGACTCACTGATAATATGTGTCATCCATTGATTGACAAGATCAAAGGGCAAATTTCATCTTGGACTGCAAGAAATGTATTATGAAAAGTGCTTATTGATGCGGTACTATCATGTATTATTACATTTTGGTCTCCAATTTTTCTACTCCCCAAAAATATTGTTTATGTCATTGAATTCTTGTGCAGTAAATTTTTGTAGAGTGTTGATATTGTGGGGAGAAAAATGACCCTAGTTAGTTGGTCAAATGTCTGCCAACCATATCAAAATGGAGGATTAAATTTCAAAGAGGTTTTGGTTTGGAAAAAGGCATTATGTGCTAAGTGGCTATGGAAACTGCAGCATTCTACCTCTGTCTTTTCACTTTGGGCTGCAACTTATCATATATATATATATTAAAAGTTGAGTCTAAGCAATATATGAACGACACATAAGATGCCACACAAGGTACCATGTACGATGTCAAATGGGTAAATTTAATATACTTTTAATTTAATTTAATATTCGGACTGTTCACATATCTTATAAATATTAGTAACTATATTTAGTCCTAAAAAATTATTAAATATAATGGACGTTAAGAATTAAAGGTATATTAAGAATGAAAGATACATTATATACTCTAATAATTATTATATGAAAAACAATTCGCTATAAAATAATAAAATTATAAAATAATTAATTATAAAAATAAAATTAATTAATTTCCGTTATATTACCCTAATATATATAATAATGCTTCTTATATATAGAATACTATGACAACTAAGACAATAATATCTAATTTATTTAATTAGTAATGGAGTAAACTTAAAATCGCTAATTTAATAGTAAAAAAATGGAGTAGAATGGAGAATAAAATTAATTAATGAGTAAATAAGACATTACATGTAATATTTTATGTTGAGATTGTGATAAATAAAATCACATAATACATATAGGGTTGACTAAAAGTTTCAAATTAAGTAACAATGACAAATAAAAGTGTGTAGATCGCAAAGATAATAGGAGCAATGAGTTTTAAAACAAAAGTTATTGTCTATAGTTAAATAGATAAAACAACATTGTATATTAGTTCAAATTCAAATTAAAATAGAAAATATAAAAGTTTGAAATCGGGTTGACCATCAATTAACATTGACGACATATGTGACATTATACTAATTTTTTGAGCTAATTAAAGTTAGAGGTTGTAAAAGGAATACATACGATGTTGACATGCATGATTGACGAGTGTTTATTCAGAAAATGGACTCAATTATCCTAACATGTAATACATTAAAAAAAATAACAAATAAAAAAATCAATTAGTTGAAAGTATAGCACTGTCAAAGATACTATATATATGTTTAAATTAAGTAGAAAAGTAATATAAAAAATATTAATTATATGAATGATTTATCTGATTGTATAAGCATTTCAAATGTGAGGGAGAACAATAAAGAGGAACACAATTTTCTTAAAAATATTAATATTTATACTTTTCTACTCGAATCTTGAATGGTCATCTTCACCGTACACCTTAAAAATTTAATCAATTGAAAATTAATTATAGAAAATAATTATGTAGAGAAAATGCGAAACATATTATACCTATATGTATATATATATTTTGTAAGGTGAACATGAGCCTTAGGACAAAATTGTTACTATTATACCTATTTAAAAAGTAAGTGATCAAATATATGCAAAATGCTAAAGTAACTATACATATTTGTCATATATATAAACATAGTATAGAATCATTCTGAATAAATTAAAAATACTACTATTGTACCATTGTAGTAGTCTTGTTGATGCATTATCTTTGTAATTGATATAGAACCTAGTATGATTAAAGGACAAGATGTTCTATCTTTGCATAGTCATTGTGGTGATACCTGAGGTTGGAATAAATTGATCGAAATCAAGGATGAACTAGTCCACTGCTTAGGTAATGTGAGTATATGGCAAGGCAATTGCTATATAGACAAGTTTATTCAGTCCAAGATAATTATTTTTTGTTCTGTACTGCTGCCACCCATTCAAACTGGTGGGCAATGGTATGGAAAAGTTGGGACTAAGAAGACACAAGATGATTCTGTGGCTGGCTTGCAGAGGCAGCCTCCTCACAACAGGTATGTTAGCTGAATGAGGTTTGATTATTGAGAATAAATGCCCATTTTGTTGTGCTAAGAATCAGGACAGATGTCAGCATCTATTTTTCTCCTTCCCTTTCTCTCATAATCTTTGGAGTTAGATTCTAATGTGGCTGCAAATACAATATAGACAATGGGATTTCAGCAGGAAGAACTGTAAAAGGAAATATGTTCAAGAGTAAGTGGTGAAGAACTGTGCTAGCAACTGCAGTGTATGAAATTTGGAGGGAGAAAAGTATCCGTAAATTCCAGGGGAAGGAGCGACAATCAGTGATTTTAGTGAGACAAATACAATACACATGTTATGTGAAAGCTGAAAGATTTATTGTAAATGAGAGTGTTTTACTAAGCATGTAGTTTACGACAATGTGTTCTCTGTTGGGAGATATAAATGAAATTATTTACTCTTTCCCAAAATATAATTCAGTATGATTCAGCATAATTTAATACACTTAAGTATCATTGAGAATGGTTGAGTATAATTAAGCATAATTCAGTACTTATGAAAAATACTTAATTTATTATATTGTGATTAACATAGTTATGTAATTGTTTAATTAATAAGTGAACCTAATATAAATAGATTTATAATAGTAATTAAAATGCTTGAATTTTGAGAAAAAGTTCACTACCTACTAAATAAATTATTTTATAGTTTTATTAAAATTATATAATTATTTCAATAATGTGAACAAAATTAATAACTTAAATGTTTGAAATATTTTTATTTTAAACAATTACTAGCATTGATTACTCCAATGCAACTAGCAGAAGGGGTTATGACTCACACATTAGATACACCCAACAAAGTTGAAATGAATGTATTACAAGTTGTACTTTTTGACAAAATTTGAAATTTTATTGCGAGTTAGATATGTGATAAATTATTGTTCGATTATGTATTTTAAAATTATATTAATATTGAATGTTCAATATGAAATTAATATATAATCCCTTATATCTAAGAACTATGTTTCCGATTCATATACTTGATAGTTATTATTACAAATTATTTTTAAAATCGAATTATTTAAGGAAATCCTTATGTCTAATAATACATAAATTATTATGTTAATGATAGTACAAGTTCAGACTATACATGTATTCGTAAATTAATTATATATGATGCACATCAATTAAAATATTATTAATTAATTAACTTACAACTATCATACCTAATAATAATGTGTAACTAGTTTCAATATATTTATTTTTATTATGAAAAAGTAAATACACATTTACAATAATTCATTTTTGAAAAGATTAGTAATTTGCAGCCCCCTCCCCCACCCCTCATTTTCTTCTCTTCCTTCCTCCTCTCTAAAATCTAATTATGTATCTACTATTCTTTTCACTCTTCTAGATTGATGGGGCTGCTATTGGCCTAGTTACAGACCAAGTGGTCATCCCCTTTTACTTCAATTTTTTCAATCGAATCAAGATCTAAAGGTATTGTTATTTTCTTTCCAATAAATTTTCTCTCCTTTTTGTGAGAGTGTGGATGAATTTCTCTCCTTCTTGTGAAAGGTAGAGTTTCTCTCCTTTTTGTGAGAATTTGAATTTCTCTCATTCTTGTTGTTAGGATCGGGAGCTGATTCAAACAATAAAACTTGAACAAAAGAAACAACAAAGATGAGACAAGAGATTTTTAACGTGGAAAACCCAAATTGCGAAAAAACCACAAACCAATGCACTAGAAACCGAGTAGTTTTATTAGGATTTCACTCAAGCTAATCCTAGCTTATACACCTTTCTCTTGCTACTCTATGTAAACAATGGAGGCCAAGCACTAAATTATATAGCTGTAACCAAGTCTTTACAAGTATTTACAAGCATTAACCGAGACATAAAAGCAAATAACGCACAAAAACGGATGAAGAACAATCGTCGCAGCCAAGAGACACATGGCACGGTTCTAACCATGCCAACCCTCCGGCCTTTTTCCTGTGTTTTCCTTGCATTGCAGCTTGAGCGTACCACTATGTCATGATCGTTCTACCTTATAGCTTGTCATTCTTGAGCCCAAACAACACATTAAGCTCCATAATCCCAACAATCTCCCACTTAAATACTAATGGCTCACCTCTTTTATTGCATCCATCTAGTTCACCGAAACTCGGTCCCTTCAACAAAAGAAACCCACCGAGGCGTTGCACCACCTCAATGTTTCGGTACCTTTTTCTTGGATTAACTCCTTTTCTAGATTCCCGCTATCCAAGCCTTCAAGCCTATCTTCATCATCACTCGACGTGAACTCCCACTCGAATTGATCGATCTCTTGCATACTTTCACCCCGCAAAACCGGCTCACCGGCGTTAGTCATCAAAACATAATAAAGAAAGAGTTTATACCCCGGGTTTTACCTTTCGTTGACAACGTCGCCTTCTTCATTATCTGCGATTCTTGCAATTTACCTTATGGATCACCTGATGACCCGTTTGTAGACCCAACAAACAACCCGTCATCTTTATTAACTCCCACTACAAGTAGAACCCCTTTCGGGTTTTTCACCCCGAAGACTCCCACTAGAACAGCTTAACCCCAGACATTCATGGCTAAGTCACTATACCTCATGGTAGAGTATAAAGATCCAGATTTTACACCCTTAGCCACAACTAATGCCCCTTAATGGTTTTCCAACAACCATTGCAAAACTTAATTAGATATTCCGAATCATCCAATTGACTCATCGAAATTAGATTTTTCGCCAACCTCGGGATATACCTAACTCTATGCAATGTCCAAAACCCCTCACTTGAGATTTTTAACCTCACATCCCCCTTGCCTATTATGTCCAAACTCTTCCCATTTGCAATGAACACTTTGCTAAAGTTTCCCGCAACAAAATTATGAAACAAGTTCTTACTAGACACGGAATGAAACGAAGCCCCGAAATCCACTATCCAAACTCAATAAGATTTTCCGCACTAAACACAAGTGCATCACCTACATTTTCCATGAAATTTACAGAATTTCGATCATCAAACTTTTGAGGATAATTTTTCTTAAAGTGTCCCTTATCACCACAGCCTCAACACACAACCTCCCCAGTGTTTTGGGATCGTCCTCTTGCTTTGGATTTTGACCGACCCTTTTGTTTCTCCCTACTCCTAATATGAAATGCATTTCTTGACAAAGCTACAGTATTTTTCTTGCAAATACTTTCGCTCAAGATCGGATCGTGGACCTCTTCATATTTTAATGCATTTGAGCCCCTAACACTGCTAACTGCCGACACTATGGTTTCCCATGACTCGAGTAAGGACAACAACAAGATTAAGACTTTAACTTCATCCTCAAAATTTATTTTTACCGAAGCAAGATTAGAGATGATCATATTAAACTCATTAATATGGTCCGCTACATTAGTGCCATCAACCATTTTTTAATCAAATAACCGACACATGAGATATACTTTATTCATCGCAGAAGGTTTCTCGTACAAGTTGGACAACGCCTCCAAGTAGCCCTTTCGTCGTTGTTTGCTCCATCATGTTGAACGCCGCGTTCGCGCCAGCGTCAATCTCACCGTCCCAAGAGCTTGCTGATCCAAAAATTCCCATTTCTTTTGCTCCATATCTGCGGGCTTCCCTTTGAGTGGTTGAAATAACTCTTTCTGGTACAACAAGTCCGCGACTTGCATTTTTCAAAATGCAAAGTCCTTTCAATTTAACCTCTCAATTTTCACCATTTCATCCTCCATTTTTGATGAAATCTCAACCTCACCTCACTCGATACCAATTGTTAGGATCAGGAGCTCACTCAAACAAAGAAACTTAAACAAAAGAAATAACAAAAGAGATTTTTAACGTGGAAAAATCCAAACCAGGAAAAACCACGAACCGATTCACTAGAAACAGAGTACCTCTACAAGGATTTTACTCAAGCTAATCCTAGCTTATACACCTTTCTCTTGCTACTCTATGTCAACAATGAAGGCCAAGCACTCCGTAATATAGTCATAACCAAGCCTTTACAAGTATTCACAAACATTAACCGAGACATAAAAGCAAATAACGCGTAAAAATTGGACGAAGAACAACCGTCGCAACCAAGAGACACATGGCATGGGTGTGCGATGTACTTGGCACGATCGTGCCATGTACTTGGTATGATTGTGCCGGTTGGCATGGTCCCGACCGTGCCATCCCTCCGGCCTTTTTCCTGTATTTTCCTTGCGTCGTGGCTTGAGCGTGCCACTATCTCATGACCGTGCCACCTTGTAACTTGTGATTCCCGAGCCCAAACAACCCATTAGGCTCCATAATCCCAATACTTGTGAGAGTTAGAGTTTATCTTCTTTTTGTGAGAGTTAGGGTTTATCTCATTCCCGTGAGAGTCTTATTTCTCGCCTTTGTGCGAGTTATTCTCTTGCCAATACGTGCAAGTTTTATTAAGGTTGTTGATTCGATTCGATTGTATATTTTTGATATTTTGATCAATTAATTTTATTGATTTTGATTGAAAATGATTCAATAATGAAATTTCATATGGCTCGATCAAAATGATATTTTCTTCAGGTTGGATCTATTATATCACACAGAGTTCTATTATATGAAGTTATATAATAACTTGTCAATGTTCAAAAACGACATATTGAATTCGAAGAACACAATTTGTGGCCAAATCGATGTTATAAGTATAGAGTCAAGCGAAAATATATTTACCATTAACTTTGTTGAAATAGAGATGTATTTTGATATTTTAAATTTATTATTGTTGAAAAATTATCTTTGTAAATGTCATATACCTTTTTACTAATGAAATTTCTCTTTTTATAAAAAAAACAATAATTCATTTTGGCCTATACACATTTAAACAACTATAAATGTATTTTTGAACTTAATTACAATTAAGTTTAGTTATGGAAACTAGTTCAACCCAATTCAATATGTTTCAACTTCATTCAATATATTTCAGTAATAATATAATTAAGTACTTATCATAAATTAAAGAGAACATGTCTAAAAATTAAGTAATTTCAGTAATCCATTTTAAATTCTGGTGATTTTTATGTAATTTTGGTGTAAGCTCGGTGATTTTAATTTTTTCTTCAATAATTATCCAATAAAAATAAAAAATTTTAAAAAATTAACTAATTAAAATTTTATAATTATCAACAAAATGTTAAATACAAATGATAATAACTTCATATCGGTAAGATTATAAACATAAATTTAAATCCCTATGAACGTATTTATTTAAAAATTTTTACCTTAAATACGACGGAAAGTTACAGCACTATTTCTCAAACAAAAACAAAAAAATTAAAGGGAGATTTACAGATGAGTCATGGTTTCAATTTATAATTATGCTTTTGGTCATTATTTTTACACTTCAGTTATTAAAAAGACTATTATACCCCTTCATGTCTCTTATTCATACCTCTTTCTCTATCTCTGTCGGCTTTTCTCTCTCTCTTTCCTCACCCGCTCTCTGTCTCTCTCTCTCTCTCCCTCACCCGCTCTTTGTGTCTCTCTCACCTCCCCTACTCTACTCTCTCTTACACTTCTTTTTATTTTTCTAATCAAAATAAAAAATTAATTATTATTATTATAGATAAAAAATTTATTATTTGTATTATAGTTAATTTTTTAAAAAGTTTTTTTAATAAAGAATTATTTTATATTTTATTTTTGTTATTAAAATTTTTTTAGTATTATTATGCATTTCTCTTATTATAATTAAATTAATTTATTTTTCATACAAAAAATAATATATTTATTTTTTGATCTAATTTTAAATAAAATTTAAAATTTAAGTTTATTATTATAAAATTTAAAATTTAAAATTATTTTAATTAAAATTATTTTAGCGTAATATTTTAAGTTGAGTAATTAAGATATAGGGATTTAATTATAATTTTTTTATTTCAATCAAAATTATTTTAGTTTAATATTTTAATTTGAGTAATGAAGATTTAAAATTTAAATAATATTTTCATATTTTTTAGTTAAAATAATTTTAATTGAAATAAGAAAAATTAAACTAAAAATTGTAATTTTTATAATAATAAACTTAAACTTAAACTTAAAATTTTATTTAAAATTATATTAAAAAATATATTATTTTTTGTATGAAAAATAAGTTTATTTATTTATAATAAGAGAAACGCATAATAATATTAAAAAAATAAAGAAAATAAAATATAAAATATAAACTATTTTTTTATTAAAAAATTTAAAAAAATAATTACAACACAAATAATTAATTTTCTATCTATAATGATAATAATTAATTTTATTAAAAAAATAAAAAAAGGTGTGAGAGAGAGGAGGGGAGGGGAGAGAGACAGATAGAGGGGTGAGGAGAGAGAGAGGAAGGGGGAGGGCAGAGAGAGAGAAGCTGAGAGAGTGAGAGAGAGAGAGAGAGAGAAGGGGGCTGACAGAGAGAGAGGGGATGTGAATAAGAGATTAAAGAGTGTAATTGTCTTTTAATGATTTAGGTCTAAAAATAACCACTGAAAGTGTAATTGTAAATTGAAATCTAACTAATCTGTAAATCTCCCTAAATTAAACGGTAGTGATTGGATCCCGTGCAGTAGCCTTTAACACTAGTTTTATAAGGAAAAAACAAAAAGAAATCTTTATTGGGTTGCTCGTCGGTGTTGGTTCTGGCCTGATGACCAATTATTTAATGGCGGTCAATTGGTGCCACTTCCCTTTCATCATCATCGTTCTCAACCTTCACCAGTTCTAGAAGTCAAGACTCAAAGAGTGCAGAAATTTTGAATAGTCTTCACTTCAGTTATTCTAGCCTTCAATGACTGCGATAAACAATATTCAAAAATACAGCTAGTCAAGTTAGGCGTTCTTCTATATAATAGTATGTCACTACCCTAACATACTCAAAAAAAAAAATCACATCTGTCTCTCTCTCTCTCTCTCTCTCTCTCTCTATCACGACTGTGTGGCTTGATAGCTAAGTTATTCCACCTTACAGCTAGAAGAAAATCTTCACACATGGCGCATTATATGTATTAGTGTTTGAGTCTCTGTGTCTGTTTGTATGTGTAGAGAATTTTCCCTTGAACAATTTTCTGGGTATTATCAGATTAGAAAGTCTTTCTGGGTTTCAGCTCATTTTAAGAGAAAAAGCAGAAAAATTTAGAAATAGAACAAAGTAGGAAAGCTTATTTTACCTTAAAACAGGAGAGATCTTTCTGGGTTAGTGTTCAAATTCTTTCAGGGTATTGATCAGATTGAAGGGAATCTGAAATTCTTTTGAATCTTGACAAATTTTCTTGGGGGATCAGAAAATGGATACAAATGCAGGGGCGCTGTATAGGGTAGCAAGTGCACGTTTAGGGGGAGTTCAGCTTGGAGAAGTAGTGGGAGGGAAGTTTTCTCGACTTCAACCCGGGATGAAGATGATGAAGAGGCACTCAAATGGGCAGCTCTTGAGAAGTTGCCAACTTACAATCGTGTTAGGAAAGGAATATTGGCTGATGTGTCTGGGCCTCCAAGGGAGATTGATGTCGATAAGCTTGGTTTCCAAGAGAAAAAGGAGCTCTTAGAAAGGCTTGTTAAGATTGCCGAGGAAGATAACGAAAGGTTCTTGCTCAGGCTCAGAGAACGCATTGATAGGTACGTATGCAAACATATCAAAATTCCAGTTCTTGAAAAAAAATATAGCCTAGATGTGTACATCTTATCTCATGTCCTAATCTGGGAAACAGTATTTTTTTTCTTTTCTGGAGCAGTCTTTTTGATTCTCTGTTTAGGGGTGAAATTAAACAGTTTTATTGATGCCATCTCAGGAGTAAAATTGGAAACATTTTGATATTGTAATGCTCGTGACAGAAGCCAGCTTTGGTATTGCTGTAATTGCGTGTAGTAGAACAGAAAAAACTAGATGTCAGAGTGGAAATTAGAAAACAAACACCACTTCGACAAATATTTAGTATTCCCCCTTATAGGAAAGATTGAAAGTTTAAATCTTGTCCAATTTTTCCGACTATCCCAAGTTTTTTTGGGTGCGAATCGGGCTGCCCTAAGTTTTGTACTTGAATAAGATACCTTATCCTCCCTTGTCATGGGCTCTTCAGTCCTGACTGTGGTGGAGCCGTGTACAACATAGTGGGGTCCTGGAACCCCATCCAAAAAAACAAACCTTGTATTTCTATATTAAATTAGTAAGCCGTAGTTTTGGACAACTTCTTAGTATTATTGAGGGAGCCTACACTAACAATTTTGTAGATCCGCCACTCCTTACCCCGGGGGGTGTGTACAAATGAAAATAACAAATTAGTGGGAAACTCTCTTCTCCAGGAACTTTCTAGTTTCCATCTCAAAGCCTATGAATGTTAATCCTATGTTCTAATTTTTTTAGGGAAAACAGAAGCTTGATTAGACTAGAGGGACTTGGCGAGGCTTGTCTTGGGTGTCTCACACTAACAAAGTGAGATGTAAGGAAAATAAGTTGAATATCTAGTTCTGATATGCAATAAGACTCTCAAATTTGGCTCCAATGATCATCCCCCCCAACCCCCTTCTTTTTCTGTATCTGATAAGGGAACGTCTTCCTGGGAAAATGTCCGCTCATTTTGAGCTGGCCAAGTTGTATGCTACTGCACTAATGTGCTTTTCAACTATACACAACGATCATGTTCTGTGATAATTCTGTCTCGCTTAAAACTTGGGAAAGCTTTGAACTGAAACATCGAATAATGTATCCACACCAAAAACCGACTTATTGAGGGTCTGACATCATAGTGCCTTGTCTGATTTATTTTTTTCCCTGTCGGAGTTTAATATGTGAGCTCAAGTAGGATTGCACTTTCTCTAACACCTGCCCCCACTCTATGTACTCAGAGTCGGAATCGATATCCCAACGATTGAAGTACGATATGAACATCTGAATGTTGATGCAGAAGTGTATGTGGGAAGCAGGGGTCTGCCTTCTGTCTTCAACTTCTTCACCAATACCATTGAGGTAGCTTAATGTTTAATTGTTCGATCCATCATTTCTGATATATGCTTTATGACTTTTAATCCTTTCAATTATATTTAAGTCTTCTTTGTCATCTCTTCCAGGGTTTCCTGAATCTTCTCCACATTCTTCCCGATAGAAAAAGGCCTTTCTCAATCCTTCATGATGTCAGTGGTGTTGTCAAACCTGGTAGGATGACACTACTTTTAGGGCCTCCTGGCTCCGGAAAGACGACACTGCTGTTGGCATTAGCCGGTAAACTTGCCAAAGACCTTAAGGTCAGTTTTGATTTTCCAGAATTTTGTTTTCAGATTTTTTTCCATTTAGGCAATATATTCTCTCATGTTTACTGATGATCCGAGGCATGTGGAATTTTAGTTCTCAGGGAAAGTTACGTACAATGGGCACACGATGGATGAGTTCGTTCCTCAAAGGAGCTCAGCCTATATCAGTCAACATGATCTTCACATTGGAGAGATGACAGTCAGGGAAACACTAGCCTTCTCAGCACGAGTTCAAGGGGTTGGAACTAATTATGGTTAGTTTATGACAGTTCTTTTTCCCCTGTTACACATTAAGGAAGGTAGTAGAGTGTCAAACAGGTTAAAGTCATAAATGTATTGAACTGACTTGCAATATGTAGATATGTTGGTGGAGTTGTCAAGAAGAGAGAAGGAAGCGAATATCAAGCCAGATCGTGATATCGATATCTACATGAAGGTAAGAAAAACAGGATAATTAAATTGAAGTGTTGAGGGGAATGTTGGAAAAAGAATAATTGCGAGAGATATTGTCTATAAGAGAAAACCAGATTTAATGACTCAAAAATAAAAGAGGAGCTGGCTATATGATTTCGAACTTGCCAAGTTGCCTTTCCTGCCCTTTTCTTTTCTTTCTTTTATTTATGGCCTTTTAATAGAACAACTGTAGAGAGTTTGGTAACACTTAAAAAGGCCGATTGCCTATTATTCGCCGGGAAAGATGCGGAGGAAAGTTTAGAGTGTCACTGTCCTTTAGTTTACTATACTCCTAGCTGAAAAATTGCCCAAGAAAGGCTTATTGGCTATCTAGAAACCCGTTTTCTGCTTATTTGAAGGACCACTACTACTAATAGTTATTAGAAATTCCTTGAGATTCATTGTTTACTGAAGTTGGGCTATTTTTGTTTCACAGGCAGCAGCAATGGAGGGGATGAGGCAAATGTAGTTACTGAGTATGTTCTCAAGGTATCTACCGACATTTTACCCAAAATATGCGAAATGATCTTTGCAAACCAAGTACTTGAATACCTAAGCAATCTAGTTAAACATGCTTCCTGTAATTACAGATATTGGGGCTTGATGTTTGTGCTGATACAATGGTGGGGAATGAAATGATAAGAGGTATATCTGGAGGACAAAGAAAGCGACTTACAACTGGTACGAGCAATAAGCTTTCCTTAATCCTTCTTTGTAGTTGTAAGGAGTTTCTATTGATGATTTTTCCCCATTTAAAATGGTACAGGTGAAATGCTGGTTGGACCAGCAAAAGCATTATTAATGGATGAAATATCAACTGGGTTGGACAGTTCCACTACATATCAGATAGTCAACTCCATCAGGCAATCCATCCACATTCTCAAAGGAACTGCTGTTATATCTCTTCTACAGCCTGCCCCTGAGACTTACGACCTTTTTGATGACATAATACTTCTTTCTGATGGACAAGTTGTGTATCATGGTCCTCGAGAACATGTGCTTGAGTTCTTTGAACGCATGGGTTTCAAGTGTCCTGAGAGAAAGGGAGTTGCTGACTTCTTACAAGAGGTAATCTCCTTCTTTCTACTTAGTAGCTCTTTGCCTCTTTCGGACTTGAAATTATGCTATTTGAAACTTTTGTAAGTTCCTAAAATTCCTAGGGAGATGAGGCAACTTGAAGAGGGGAATCTGTTGTTCAATATCTGAAATTATAAGACGTGAAATCTTTTGAGCTTTCATGAGAAAGTGTAGTATTTTGTTAAAATGAATAACGCAAATATGTGAGTTTTGTGAATGATTCATGTCTTTTGCATGATGTTGTTAGTTTTGCTCCTTGATTTTGGGACTTTTTCTACAGGTGACATCAAGGAAAGACCAAGAACAATATTGGGTTAGGAGAGATGAGCCTTACACCTTTGTGACTGTCAAGGAATTTGCAGAAGCTTTTCAATCATTTCATGTTGGACAGAAACTAGCTGATGAGCTCGCTGTTCCATTTGACAAATCAAAAAGTCACCCTGCTGCCTTAACAACGAAGACATATGGACTCAGTAAAAAGAATTACTTAAAGCATGCATGTCAAGAGAAACATTGCTAATGAAAAGGAACTCCTTTATCTACATTTTCAAGGCCTTTCAAGTGAGTTATCTTCCTCTTCAGATCTATTACTTTGAAGGATATAAGATGATAGAAAATTAACTAGTGCTCCTGATGATTACAGCTCATATTCACAGCGCTTGTTACTTCAACATTGTTTCTGAGGTCTCACATGCACAAGGATAGTGTCTCAGATGGAGGAATTTATATGGGTGCGATTTTCTTTGCTCAAATACAAATCCTCTTCAATGGGTTTGCAGAGCTTTCACTTACCATAATTAAGCTTCCAGTCTTCTACAAACAAAGAGACTTGCGCTTCTTTCCTGCTTGGGCATATGCCATACCGTCATGGATTCTCAAACTTCCAATCTCTATCATAGAAACGGCCATTTGGGTGGTGTTAACTTACTACATCATAGGCTATGACCCAAATTTTGGCAGGTTCATCAAACATTATCTGGTGCTCCTAGGTATACATCAGATGGCTTCTGCACTGTTCAGATTCAATGCGGGATTAGGAAGAAACATGATTTTGGCAAATACATTTGGTACTGGTGCTCTGGTTTTACTTATCGTGTTGGGTGGATTCATCATGTCACGTAGTAAGTCACTGCAACTACCCTTTTTCATTTGATGAATGCATAGTGATTTGTGAAACCAATTATTAGGCCTTCAACCATTATTCTATTAGATTAAGCTGTTCATGAGTTGGTTACTTGGCATGGTATCTGGATCTTTCTAACTAGAGCTCTTTAGTTTGAATATCAACCTAGTTTTATTGGCTCATTGCTCAAACCATGAGAGGAGCTAATGCAACATTCATCCTTCAATTCATAAGTGGCAGCTATATGAATGGGCATGTCAGAATGCATAATAGAAGACATTCCGACCATTTCCATCATCAGTTAAACCTACCTTTTGATTGTCTGGGTTTATTTCTAATAGTGATTCTCTTTTATATCTAACCATTTATTACCAAACTAAATGTGAAGCTTACTCTATGTTTTGGTCTTAGAAAATGTGAAGAAATGGTGGATATGGGGCTATTGGATTTCTCCGTTGATGTATGGGCACAATGCTCTTTCTGTGAATGAATTCCTTGGACACAGTTGGAATAAGGTAAGACACCCTTTACACTCGGCATTGTAAAAGCAAAAAGAAAATGCAATATTCTCTTGATTGACTAATTTGAACACACGATTTGTAGAATGGCACATCACTAGGACGACAAGTTCTGGAGCTTCGTGGGGTCTTTACGCATGCCTATTGGTATTGGATTGGACTCGGAGGTTTAGTAGGATATGTTCTTCTGTTGAATGGGTTCTACACATTGACTTTAACGTATCTTAGTGGTAAAGCTTTTTTCCTCATAAATTAACTTTAATGGTATGCTTACGTTAACATTATGTGATTTTGTTCTAATAATTGGATGTTTTATTGGTGCAGCACTTGGAAAGCCTCAAGCTATTTTGTCAGAAGAGGCTTTGGAAGAGAAAAAGCAAACATAACTGGTCAAGCTATTGAGATGTCAATGTCATCTAGAGGAAGAAGATCCTCTCGCTCTGGTCAGTCAATTTCCTTGAAAACAGTATAAGCCTCATAATTTTTTTAGTTTAATCTAAATAATACATTGCAGGAAGAGGTGTGGAGATTCAGGAAGAAACTAATGGAAACAGAAAAAGAGGGATGGTTCTTCCTTTCCAAGCTTTGGCTGTTACCTTCGATGAAATCAGATATTCAGTAGACATGCCTGCGGTATGAAATTTTTTCATAAGATGTTAGATGTCATGCATGGAATCCTTTTTCATTTTCTTTTTGTTCAAAATCAAGTTGAAATAACCTTGGATTTGGTTTTTCTCAGGAGATGAAGGATCAAGGTGTGACTGAGGATAAGTTAGAGCTTTTGAAGGGCGTAAGTGGTGCTTTTAGGCCAGGAGTCCTAACAGCACTTATGGGTGTTAGTGGGGCTGGGAAGACAACCCTTATGGATGTCTTAGCTGGGAGGAAAACCGGTGGATATATAGATGGAGATGTCAAAATATCAGGGTATCCAAAGAACCAAGAAACCTTTGCTCGGGTTTCTGGTTACTGTGAGCAGGCAGATATCCACTCTCCTCATGTCACAGTTCATGAGTCTTTGATCTTTTCTGCTTGGCTGAGGTTGTCATCTGATGTTGATTCTGAAACAAGAAAGGTAATAGCTTAGTTTCCTTGGTGATATAGAATGTTTGTTTCACACTTATTTGAGGAATATATTAAGGGAGGAACCATTGTGGCTTATGGCTACAATTAGTTCACTGATAGTTGAGAGTAGAAGTATAGATTTATTTGCTCTTTTCTTAGAATTTCAAAATCGAAACGCTCTTGACAAAAACCCACGTGCTTCACGTACCCTTACAACCAAGATTAGAAAATTGACCGAATATAGGCAACTTGATTATTTTCCAGGAAATATTTCAGGGTTTTAATGTTCTTATCTAAAAGTAAATTGATCATGCTGTAGGCGTTTGTGGAGGAGATCATGGAACTTGTGGAGCTGACCAGTCTTAGAGATGCACTTGTGGGACTTCCTGGGGTAGATGGACTTTCTACCGAGCAGCGGAAGAGGCTAACAATTGCTGTTGAACTTGTTGCAAACCCCTCTATCATATTTATGGATGAGCCAACCTCTGGACTTGATGCCAGGGCAGCTGCCATTGTCATGAGGACTGTAAGGAACACAGTCAACACTGGAAGGACAGTTGTGTGCACCATCCATCAACCAAGCATTGACATTTTTGATGCATTTGATGAGGTTTGATCCCTTGGAAACTGATAAAATATACATTGTATTATCTTTTCTCGATTATGATCTGAGAAACTTGGTATTCATCTTTTCATTTCTTTCTTCAATTATATTGTAGTTGCTACTATTAAAGCGAGGTGGGGAACAGATATATTTCGGTCCAATAGGTCGGCATGGTTCCCAACTTATAAACTACTTTGAGGTGAGGGACAGACATTTTTGTACTCTGAAATCTCTTCGCTTGTTGCTGTTACATTGTTTTAACATCAAATGAGCTATGTCGTTAAAGGGCATCCACGGAGTCCAAAAGATCAAGGAGGGCTATAACCCAGCTACATGGATGTTAGAGGTTAGCTCAATTGCTCAAGAAGCTGCCCTTGGAGTTGATTTTGCTCAAACATACAAGAATTCAGAACTATTTAGGTGAAACCTCATTCATACTTCCCAAAAAGCTTGTATTATTAGTTTCCATTTCAAAATTTTCCCAAAGGTTAGTTAAGTTTGACCAACTAACTGAAAATTACAGGACAAGTAAGGCATTGATAAAGGAACTAAGTGTACCCGCTCCAGGATCGAGTGATCTATACTTCCCTACCCAATATTCACAACCTGTCTTTGCCCAATTCATGGCTTGTTTGTGGAAACAGCATTGCTCATATTGGCGAAACACCATGTATACTGCCCTGAGGCTTCTCTTTGCTGCCTTTGTTGGGGTTTTATTTGGTTCAATCTTCTGGAAGGTCGGCAAGGGAAGGTAATTAATTATCGTGATCGTGATACTTGTTCGAGAAAACTTTGGTCAATGCTTCTACCCGTGAACTTTTTCCCTAACGAACCACACCCTAAGTTTGCTTTGTCAATATTGCAGGGATAGCCAGCAACAACTTTTCAATGCAATGGGCTCTATGTACACGGCAGTGCTCTTTCTCGGTATCCAAAATGCTTCTGGAGTTCAGCCAGTGGTGTTCGTTGAAAGGACAGTGTTTTACAGAGAAAGAGCAGCAGGAATGTATTCTGCTTTGCCCTATGCCTTTGCACAGGTATGCAATCCGCTCAGAGATATCAATTAAATTACATTGGTGTGAGTTTGTCTGACTAGTTCTGCTACTGATGCGAATGAGATAATATATCATACTATTCGAAATAGTTCTGATAACTCCTATAAGGAATGTAAAAATTGAACACAGTTAAGGCTACGTCATAGCCAAGATGTTCCTTCGTTCATCATCTAATCATAAAGCGAATGGTGTGGTGCAGGTTATGATTGAGCTTCCCTACTGTTTCTTCCAAACAATATTTTATGGGGTATCCGTGTATGCTATGATGGGATTCGAGTGGACGGTAGCCAAGTTCTTTTGGTACATGTACTTCATGTACTTCACCTTGCTCTACTTCACATACTACGGAATGATGTGTGTCGGCCTTACTCCAAATGCAAGCGTTTCAGCTATCATTTCTGCTGCCTTCTATGGCGTGTGGAATCTCTTCTCCGGATTTCTCATCCCCAGACCTGTAAGTTCTTCTAAGTCTGAATTAATCTCTGCATTTAAAGTTGTGTTTGCGAAAAGGAAGAACAATTCCTAGAGGGGAAGAATGATTCTCGCTGGCAAACATTCCCCCCTTCCCTAGAGGGGGAAGCATATGCACTAAAATGTTAGTTCCTTTCTAAATCATGTTCTCTTTTTAGTGCCGATCTTAACAAGTCTTTCTAACGGCAGAGAATGCCTGTATGGTGGAGGTGGTACTACTGGGCAACACCCATTGCATGGAGTTTGTACGGTATGCTAGTCTCCCAATTTGGCGATTATGACAACACTCTCGACGGAACTACAGTTCAAGTGAAGCAGTTTTTACATGACTATTTTGGGTTTAAGCACAGCTTCTTGGGGGTGGTAGCCGGTGTAATCCTAGCAATAAATGTTCTCTTTGCTGTGGTTTTCGCCTATTCTGTCAAGACCTTCAACTTCCAAAGAAGGTGATTATGACTACGATGATCATTATAAGGTTCCGAGTGATCCCAGAAGATATCCATATTAATTAGTATTGTATTTACAGTGTATATATGTACTTCGTACAAGTTTTGAATGCTCCTCTCCCCCTCTCTCCTTTGTATATACCTGTAAGGCTGGAAGTCTTCAGAAAATTCGTAATTTATATCTGTTGTACCAAGAGTGGCTTAGCAAAATCAATGACAACAGTGAGAATACTACATTTTCAATGGTTGCGGTAGGAACGGCTTTTCTAAGTATGCTGATGCATTGTTTTTTTGGGATGCGAGTAAGGTGTAAGGGTCGATAAGATGTGAGACAATCCAGACGCCTTCATCACTTGGAGGCAAATAAAAAAGGAAAAAAAGGGACGTCATGAGGCTTTACATAAGGAAAATGTATTGCCTAATGTTTTATCCGGGTTAATCTATAAAAAGCCTATGATTCTTTCACTTGGACTTGCATTAAAAACAAGGGGGAAGCTAGAGTTTGTATTGAAGAGAGGTCATGATTTAGATCAAATAATTCAAGAGGGTCGTAATATTGAAAATCGATTTTAATTTTATCCACCTTACATTACCATAGAAAAATGACTTGTACACAAAATATTGAGGGGTTGTAGCCACCTCCAGTCCACTCATTGCTTTGCCCTGATTCAGAATTGTGTTTACAAAGGTAAGTGGGTCACCTTAGGTGGGCCCTGTGCAATAGGTTTAGTGGGGGAGGTGATATGTACTGCATCTCAAGGCTCTGGTAAGCTCCCACAAAGATCATCAAATATGAGGAGGAGACTTGCACTCCCAGGACTCGTACCCGGGACGTGAGAAATACTCAAGAGCTTGGATGCCGCTTGCGTCGCAAGACATTCGACCGAGCTCCCCACCAAAAGCGTTGAATTGGCTACACACACAACAAAACTATTGCTTAAGCTTCTATCGACTAATGAGAGGCGGAGCGCTTCCATTCCAATACGTGTCTTCTTCGTCTACAAAACTAGAACATGAAATTATTTAAGGGATATAATGTTATATATTATGATTGAGATGAAACTTATTAATATTATCTATTGATCAAGCTTTCTAAAAAAGTCCTTTCGAGTAACTCACTATACTATATCATATAATTTTATTTCTTCCAAAATTTTTTTTATATTATATTATATAAATTATAAAGAATTTTTCATTTTTAGAAAAAAAATACAAAATTTTATTCTTACAACAGTATTTTGGTAAACCAATCGTATTTGGGAATATTCTAAACTTTGAGAATATTCCCTAATACATGAATTGTTTAAAATATTCCCTAATACAGGAATTGGTGGTGATTTTATGTTGTAATGCAATAGTATCCCATAATGTATCAATAATAAAAATAGCTACTATTTTTTTTTATATAAAGTTTAAAGTTGAATGCAGACGGTTTAAATTAGTAGGGAATTACAAAATTTTTTAAAAAGTCCTTTTCCTTAATATTATTGAATATAACCAACTACTTCCTCTGTTTTGAAATCATTGTTGTTTTGGAAATGTGAGGGAATATCAAATAAACATAAAATTTAAAACAAAATTTGTATTAAAAGATCAAGTTGCCCTAGAGTTTTGTTGAAAATGAGAAAAACCAATAGTAGATCTTATATGAGACCGTCGACCTCATTGTGAGATGAAAATTTTTATGGTGACTTTATATATATAGAGGGTGACTGATAATTCATTTAGGGATGACTCTAATAAAAGTCACCTTTTGATCAATTATTAATCACCATCGAATTAACAAGTCACTCTAATATAAGTTATTAGTCACATTAAAATTTTCAACATGTCACTCTAATAAAGTTCGTCTCACAATAACTTTTATGTGAGGCAATCTCATATAAAAATTTATGTATTTTATTTTTATCAAGCCAAGATTGATTGCGAACTCGTCCCAAATTCAAGTAATCCACTATAGTCCGCTAAATATCTCATGAACATTGTTAAATTGACGAGTATGAGTTCCCAATGGTCAAAGACGTGTCCAAATATCTTGGGAGTAGTAGAGAAGATAATTTGCACGCACCAAAGTAAGAAGCACGAATCCAAATGACAAAACTAAAAGGGTAATACAAGACGGCAAGCAAACCAGAAAATTGAACACTCCTTTGCCCTTTTTCTCTATGCGGTTGCTCTTTTTTTATCATGAGATTATGAGTAGCTTCCAAAATTGTTGGGCCATGGATGGGACTTTTCTCTTGTTTTAGAGTATGTATGTAATGACTATTAAACCCTTGACCTCCTTCAAATGTGGAAGTACACATCCCTTTATATTATGTAGTACCATGTACTTTCCTATATATCATTCTCCTTTGTTCACCCCTCCCCTCCCTTCCCCCTCAATTGAAGAGATCAAGAGAAAACTTCATATAGGAGAAGGGAGATGGGTATGTCAAGTTATTGTTCCATCAAACCATTGCCTCCAAGCCCACCCCTTGATCCTACCTCTTCATCACCATCCTTGCTCACAAGAACAAATGTCGACACAAGGTAATCAAATAAGTTACACTATCGTGTTTCTATCTAAAATTATATTCAAATGAGTATATCGTCTCTGTTCCCATGATTATTTGGGTTAACTTGCATATGCTCGTAAATTTTACTTGTGGCTTGATATATTTATCGAAATAAAATTGGTTTATAAATGGAACATTCTTAATTTGATTGAGATTTATTTGTGTGTAGGAAAAGTGATGGAAGATCATCATCATGGAGGACAAATCAAATGGTGGGTTTGGCATGTAGCATGATAATTAGTCTAGAGATAGGCGATCTTATGGGCAACATTATTCATAGTGGAGGATACTCAATGGCAAGTGAATTGGCAAAGGAATCACAAGTCATGATATTACCCAAAAACAATGGCAAGAAGATGAGAGTTGCAAAATGGAGTGAGAAAAGAGTTTGCCCGCCATGGCATTTGAACTCCTTGGAGACCATTGTCCCTGAAAATCTCCCTAGGCCGTCTGCCCATAGGAAATGGGAGAGGGTTTCTTACTCTTCTCAAACGGCTCCCTTGGTTAAATCCTCTCTCAAATCAAGAAATACCAGTTGCTTCTCACTGTAAATACTAGAACAATATTCTTTTGTTCTAATGAACCCCCTCTATTATTTACGACACCATTTAATTTCCCTATAAATTGTTATAGGAATACAAGAATGTATTTTATTGAATTTGTATCGATATATAGCCATGTTTATAACTGCCCATAGGGGAATACACTCGCCTACGTATTTATATGTGTATGAATCTTTATTATCATAATTTCTCGATATATATGTATCGGAGTTTACGGAGATATTAATATTCAATAAGTTTTGTAAACCGATAAGTCAAATAGGCAAAAAATTTGAAGGTTTATATACGTAGATGAAATTTTGTAAGATAAAAGAACAAATAGTATTGTCCAAAGAGAGAAGTAACCCAATCTTGATGGCGGCTAGTTGGGGTAGAATTGCAGTACCAAAATATAGTGGTAGTACAATTAACCATATAGTTGATTTAAGAGGAAGTCTAGTTTTGTTGTAGTACAGGGCAGTACAGGTTTGAAGATTTTTAAATGAAGTTGAAGAATTGGTTACAAACTACCAATAAAAACAAAAATTGAGCAGGTGGGTGCGGCTCCCTAAAAATTTGTGTATTTTGGACCAATATACTATTTGCCTAGTTCTAGATGCTTTTTTAAAAAAAGAAAATCAGAGGAAAAAATGGTCAACCTCTCCAAGTTTCACAACCATTTTTAGACCGTGAAGGTTGGCCAACTGAAAATAGTTCAACTCATTTGAAGATAATGGGATGTCTTATATTGAATGTAAGTATCCTTAAAAAGATTGTCTTTTAAACCGATAAAGTATAGTTGAGGTGATAGCATTCTCATCTTGGTAAGGAGTATGACATAAATTTAAAATCCATAACGATGTTGGGGTATTTCAAGAATGTAATTGGCAAAAGTGCATTAGGATAGCCCGGGATAGCCTCCAAAACGACAAAGGAGAACAAATATAAGAGTTGGGAAGTACATCGAGTCACCATGGGCTACCGTGGCAGCCAACACGGGCAACACGGGCTGCCCGTGTTGAAGGACACGACCCGTGTTGGCTTTATTCTTCAAAGTGGTGCAGTTTTTGGCTTCCAAGCAATGAACATGGGCAGCCCATGTCGGCCGACGCGGCCGTGTTAACTACAATTAGCGGTTATTGTTGTCCGGATTAAGATAAAATGACTCATGCAATGTTTCAAGTGGATAAGATTGACATTTAACCGATTTCTATCCAGTTTGCTTGCTTTAAGGGCCTTATATATAGACCATTAAGGGAGAGAAAGCTATACACACAAACTTGTCATCCTTGTGAGTGATCTGCATCACTCCCATGGATAAATGTTGAGAAATCTTGAACATTACACTTGTTTAATCAGCACTTTATCCCTAAGATCATTTGTGGTACAACAAATAGGTCTTAAGGAAAGTGATTTCGTTTACCACTTGTTGATATATCCAGTACCACATTCATACTTTCCTAACAATCTTAAGACCTATTTTTGAAGATGGCGACAATTTGTGAGATGACTTCTAACTTTCAAAAACTAGAAAGGTTTGAAGGCGTGGGTTTTCGGCATTGGAAAAAGAAGATGCACTTCCTCCGTACAGCCCTTAAGGTTGTATATGTCCTAAACAATCCCTACCCGGAGGAAACCGAAGAAGAGACTTTGGAGCAATCCAGCAGAAGGTCGAAGTGGGAGAATGATGACTACATATGCTCGGGACACATCTTGAACGGGATGTCCAATGCCTTGTTTGATGTCTACCAGAATGTCAACTCGTCAAGGAACTTTGGGAGGCCTTGGAGAGTAAATACATGGATGAGGATGCATTTAGTAAGAACTTCCTTGTTAGTCAATTTAACAATTATAAGATAGTTGAAGAACGTTATGTTTTAGACCAAATGCATGAAATTCAACGTATCTTAAGTAACTTTAAGCAATATAAGGTGCACATGGATGAGTCTATTGTAGTTTCTTCTATAATAGACAAACTTCCCCTCTTGGAAAGACACTAAACGAACTTTAAAGCATAAGAAAGAGGATATGACTCTTGAGGATTTAGCTAACCATCTTTGTATAGAAGAAGAGCTTCGTATGCGGGATGAATCAAAGGAGCATGCCTCTAAGATTCATATGGTAGAGGATGGTGAGCCAAGCCGTGGACAAAAGGTACCAAACAAGAAGAGGCCTAACAAGGACTATGGTAATAAGGGCAACAAGAAGGCTAAAGTGGTTTGTTAGGAATGCAGCAAACTAGGCCACAAGAAGAGAGATTGCACCATTTGGAAGAAAAAGCATGGATTGAACAACCAAAAGGCAAAGACAAAGGACAACTTTGTGGCCATGATCGTTGATCAAGTCAATCTTGCCCAATGTGACAATGATTGGTAGGTTGATTCGGGTGCTTCAAGGCATATGTGCAAGGACCGCTCCTTCTTCAAGACTTCTTAACCGGTTGGTGATGGAGTGGCTCTCTACATAGGCAACACTACTAAGGCCAATGTCCTAGGTAAAGGTCAAATAGATTTACTTTTACTTTTGGAAAAACTCTTACTTTGAATGATGTGTATTATACTCCGAAGTGAGAAAGAATCTTGTATCGAGTACTATTCTCAATAGGTTTGGCTTCAAGCAAGTGTATGAAGTCGATAAGTTTATTTTGTGTAAGGATGGTGTCCTTGTGGGGAAGGAATATTTGTGTGGAGATATGTTTAAGTTTCATGTTGTCAATACTTCTAGTAGTAATGATAAGATGAATGATTACGCTTACATGTTTGTTTCTTCTTCTTCTTCTCTATGGCATAATCGTCTTAGACATGTTAATTATAAGAGATTAAAAATGCCTAGACTTGACTTGATTCCTAATATTGGAATGATAGAGAATCGTAAAACATGCATGTTAACAAAGATTACTAGAAGTTCTTTTCCTAATGTTGAAATAATCATAAAATTATTTGATTTAATTCGTAATGATTTGGGTGATTTTCACAACACTTTTTCCATTGGAGGAAATAAATACTGTGTCACATTTATTGATAATTACTATTAGGGAAAAATTAAGTCCTAAATTTATAACCGTAAGTGCACGGCGTAGTTGTAGCTATTCGTCAAGCACGGGTCATGTCCACAGGAAGCTATGTTTCGAATATTAAAACTATGTTTAACTTTCTGTCTAGGGGAATTAGCGGAGCTGAGATTTATGATGACTAATATAATCATAGAAAGTAATAAAAGAATGCTCGGGTTGTGATTTTACAACTTAATAAACTAACTAATCAAGACAAGCCTAAACCTAACCAAGTCTATGCAAGCATTTAGGAGTGGTCGGTTGCACCATCAAATGCCACTCAAGCCACGCTTTTGAGGATCATGAGCTAATCTAATTGTTCTAACCACCTACTTTCGTGGGGTTAGCCTAATTAGACTACAAGAGTAGCAACCTATATGGAACTAGCTAGGAATCGGACTATTTTCATGCCAAAATCCCGACTATCCTCTATACCCATGCTAGTAAATTGGTTCCATCTTTCAATGATAGACCAATCACCCAAAAATCAAGATGAAAATCCCTTTCGGGCATTTCATCAAACACTTGGTGAGCATGGGAAACAATCCCAAATAACAAACATAAACTAGATGGGTTAAGGCCTAAACAAAATTAATTAGCTATTAGGGAGGCTAATCACACCCAAAGAAAATAACTTTAACAAGTAATTAAGATAAAAGTATAAAACAAACATAAAAACTATACTAAAGAACAAACTAACACAAACCGACCTGAACAAGAACATAAACTAGATAATTAACCTCAAACATGAAAATAAGCAATCAATCTAACTATAATTAACATCTAGACTAATAAAAATTAAATCTTGAAACTAAATTGAACAATCAAAGTATTAAGCTAGAAGTAAAGAAGAAGAGAGAAAGAGAAAACTTATGCTAGAATTGAAATTGAAGGCTTGAATCCAAAATCTTGTACAAAATTCTACACTAATCTTCCCCTAATGGGGTTTTATTTTGGCTAAGTAAGAACCCTATGAGGTCCCTCAAATACCTAAAATCCGAGCTCCCAAAAATCAGAGCCAAAGTTTCCTTTTATAGCCTGTAAAAATCGAGCGAGAAAACAAAACTAGGTCATTGCATGGGCCGTGTAACTTCTACACAGTACTGTGCAAGTTTCGAAAGTTTCGGTCAGGTCGCACAACCGTGCAAGTTCCGCATCGATGATCGGTGCGATTTCTACACAGCTGTGCAGAAGTTGCATTGCTGCTCGTGCACACCATTATCTTCCTCGTTTTGCTTCCTTTTTGGCTAAAACTTTTTCCAATTAGCTCAATTCCAACTTATTACCTACAAAAGTAAATAAACCAAGTAAATATCCTCAAAATATATTATTTTACAAGACAAAAACTAAATAAATAAGAGTATAAATAACGTAATATTTAGATCGAACAATGACTCAAGATATTACCAAGTTTATCTTCTGCATTCTAAAGATGAAGCACAAGACAATTTTAGGATCTTTAAATCTAAAAGTGAGTTGCAATGTGAGACATTTATGAAGCATTTAAGATCCGATAGGGTGGAAAATATTATGAGCCAAGTTATTTCCAATCAGCCGGTATAATCCATGAAATTGTTGCACCTTATAGACCACAACAAAATGGTGTGGCAGAAAGGAGAAATAAAACCTTAACTGAAATGGTAAATGATATGCTTTTTAAGTCTGGTTTAAGTGATGGTTTTTAGAGTGAAACAATGCTCACAGCGTGTTACATCCTAAATAGAGTTCCTAATAAGAGGAGTTCTACCACTCCATATGAGTTTTGGAATAAAAGGAAACCAAATCTGAATTATTTCGAGTTTGGGGTTGTAGGGCTATTGTAAGAGTCGTCGAACCCAAAAAGAAAATGGAGAAAGAAAAATTGAGTGCATCTTTATAGGTTATGTTGACATAGCAAAGCCTATAGGTTTATGGTCATTGAACCAAATGATTTCATAATGGTTAACACCGTGATTGAATTAATAGATGCTATTTTTTTATGAAACAAGGTTTTTATAAATTCCTAAACCTAAAGATATTATTCCAAATACTATGACTTCTTGCAATGGTCAAGAACAAGGAGACATAGTTGAATTAAGAAGAAGCAAACGGATTAGAAAGGAGAAATCCTTTGGTTCGGATTTCTATATCTACTCGGTAGAAGGAACGAGGGATTCCATTGAAAATAAAATTTGTTACATTTATAGCATGGATTCAGACCCTACCTCTTTTCAAGAGGCTATGGAGTCACAAGATGCACCATTTTGGAAAGAAGCGAGTCCAAGAAGAGATGGACTCAATCATGGAAAATAATACTTGGGTTTTGAATGATCTTCCTCCTAGATGTAAACCTATTACATCAAAGTAGATTTTTAAAAGGAAAGGGAGAGTAGATGGTACCATAGAAAGGTTTAAAGCCCGATTAGTGATAAGAGGGTTTAACCAAAAGTATGATATTGACTACTTTGATACTTCGCACTGGTAGCTAGGATTGTAACAATAAGAGTTCTTATTGCTATTGTTGTAATTCAAAAGCTTGTGATTCACCAAATGGATGTCAAGACTACTTTCTTGAATGGTGAATTAGAAGAAGATGTGTATATGAAGCAACCTGAAGGTTTTCTCATTCCATGACAAGAAAAGAAAGTATCTAAACTCATTAGATCCTTATATGGCTTAAAGCAAGCCCCTAAACAATGGCATAAAAAATTTGATGAAGTAGTGCTTTCTTTTGGCTTTAGTATCAATGAATCTGAAAAATGTGTTTATTCTAAGTTTGAACGTGGAAAAGGTGTAATTATTTGTCTATATGTTGATGACATGTTGATCTTTGGGACTCACTTGGAAGAAGTTGAGAAAACCAAAAGTTTTCTATCTCCTAGGTTCTCCATGAAGGACATAGGAGAACAGATGTGATACTTAACATAAAGATAATTAGAAATAATGATGATATATGCCTGAATCAATCTCATTATATTGAGAAAGTGCTTGAGAGATTCAAATATAAGGATTGCTCTCCTGCAACATCACCTTTTGATCCAACTTACAAATCGGTTCGAATGATAAAAGAACCATTACACAAATTGAGTATGCAAGGGTCATTAGATCCTTGATGTATGCCATGACAAGTGCAAGACTTGACATTGTATTTGCAGTTGGGAAACTAAGTAGATTTACTAGTAATCCTAGTAAATTTCATTAGCATACAATAAGAAGAGTTTTGAAATACTTAAAGAAAACTCAACACTATGGCATGTTCTATTCAAGTGATCCTTTAGTTTTAGAAGGATATTCAAATGCCAGTTGGATAAGCTGATAAAGAGGATTATGTCTCTATATCAGGATGGGTATTTTTGCTAGGTGGAAGAGTTGTTTCTTGGGCCTCTAAGAAACAAACTTGTATTAATGATTCCACAATGGCTGTTGAATTTATGGCATTGGCTACAACAAGTAAAGAAGCAAAATAGCTTAGAAACTTGTTGATGGAAATTCCAAATTGGCCAAAACCAATGTCACCACTCTCCATCCATTGTGATAGTAAGTCTACACTATCCAAGGCTTATAGTCATGTCTATAATGGAAAATCAAGACACATTGGACTTAGACATGCCTATGTTCATCAATTGATAAAAGATGGAGTGATTACTATTGATTTTGTGCAATCAAAAGTTAATCTTGCTAATCCTTTGACTAAAGGTCTAACAAAAGACTTGGTGTTGAAAATATCAAGAGGGATAGGACTTAAACCCACTTCTTTAACCACTAATAATGAAACTTTAATTTAACTTTTGATATGATGTCAAGTATTAAATTCAGAGAGCGACAACATTATATAGTGATTGTTAGCACTATTAATTTTCATCCCAAGGTAAGAGTACTTTTTACTGTAATGTTCAAGAGGGTGAGTTTAATTACTCTTAATAGACCTTGATTGAATGGGTATTTGTGTTACAGGAGAAATTTCTAAGGTCTACCTATGTGAGTGTGAAATATGGCCGCTTCAAAGAGTTAAGGGTTTGGCTTGATGCATTCATGAAGGATATGGACACATGACCTTTAAATTGTGTCACAATTTTTAAGTGGTTTTTTGAGATTTGTATGTGAGATTTATCAAATTAGTCGAAAGGATGTTTAGTTCAAAGACTTGTCTACTATGGCATTCAAATTAATTGAAATTATGTCCACTAAGTGAAAGTTCAAATCGCAAGATACTTTCATAAAGTATGAATCTCCAAGATCACTCGAAGTTAAGTATTATTTCTCTCATTCTTGAAATGGCGAAGGATTGTTTCTTTGTTTCTTCTTAAAGAGAAGCTGTATTCTCTTTCTATCCCTCCAAATAGAACCTAAACAACAAGGTTCTCAAAGTTTTATTTAATATTGTTGAAGGGTACGAGGTTGACCTCTTCCCTCTCATTCTTGAGCGAGATAGCTTCAGTCCCCAGGAAGCAAAGAAGCCCCATCTTCCCTTTGGATCCATTCTCTCCAAGATTTTTGCTTACTTTAAGGTTAAGTTCCCTACGGAAACAAATAAATTTTTGGCTGCCGTTTCTATCGGCAAAGAGGAGCTTCTAGGTCTCGAGATACTAGGAAACCGAACTTGGAGTACGGGCTCATTCATCTTTAAGCGCGCAATTTCCTTCTCCTTCCAAGAAGAGTTCATAAGAACCTCTTCTTCTTACAGATTGGTCCTTTTTCTCAGCCAACTCCTTTAGCCCATCTCTTCGAGAAAATGGCTACCAAATTTGCTACTCTGCCAAAGGAGTTTCAATTAACTCTAACCGCTTTTCAAACTTTTATTCCACTTTTGACCCAGTTGCAAGTGACGACTCAAAGACAGATTGGATCGAGTAAAACTCGATTATCGAACTTCGAGGACAATATCAAGAGACAAGAAGCTCAGAATAAGGATCTTCATGATCCTCTTATAGCCTAATAATCATCTACTCCAAAAGAATCCGAGGACGACACCTCCTCGGAATCGGAGAAAGAAGTAGAAGTTGAAGAATTTCTCTTCGAGGAGACAAAATCCGCTTGCAAAAAGTTGAAGAGATTGGCATTTCGGTGGTACCCCATCTCCACAGCCTATTATGCAAGTTCAAGGCGAAGGCTCGGATGTGGAAGAAGAAGAAAAGCGATCGCTCATACGATAAAGGCAAGCTCAACCTGCTCAATCATAATCCCGAGCTCATGTCATCTATTTTGCCGCGAGCGTAAGGCTCCCGAGACAATCCTCTTCAACTTAGATAGCTCCACCCCCTTCTTAATTTATCTTATTGTTTTTCTTTTGTCCAACAATTTGTTTCTCCCTTCTTAATTTACTTTTTGATGAAATGCATAGGGGAGAAATAGTTAGTTGGTTTAGGGGAGTATCTTTAGTTTTTTTTTTCTTATTTTTCATGTATAGCTTTATGACTAAATGAAATTTCAATTATTTGGTATATTCTTATACACTTTAGCTCTACCATTTATTCATTTGCTCCGATACACTTTTATATTTCTATATGCTCCGATACTCAAACTTATGTATTCTTTGCTCCGATGCTTAGATTTTGTTCCGATACTAAGTTATGAGTTTACAATTTGTATTTCATTATGCTCCGATACATAGTTACATAGCTCTAATACATAGGTTTTTATACTATTCTATGATATTCTTTGAGCTCTAATATCATTATGTCTAAGTGTTATTGCTTTAAGATACTAACTCATCTTTCTAAGTTTTAGATGTCTTCCAACAAAAGAGGGAGATTAGAGACTTAGGTATGACACTACTAGAAAATCGTCATATAGCGATGGAAATAGCGAGGAAAAACGTTATTTAGCGACGGAATTTCACAATTAGCGATGGAAAATTTCCGTCGCTGATTTTTAGCGAATTTTTTAAAAAATTGACAATTTTGTATAGTTTTGAGTGCTTAATACAAAAAATCTACAATAAAATACAAATTCAAATAATCCGGTAGCATAACAATATCAAATTCAACTTTAATTCAAATACAAAAATCATATACAAACACAAAAGTCATAAATAATCCAACTTCAAACATCCATAAAAACTAATTGAAAATAAAAATAAGAGTAAACAAAGTAAATTATACAAACACAAGTTATGTTCTTCATCTTCCTTTTCCTCTTCTTCTTCCTCTTTCTCTTTCTCATTATCTTCATCTTTTACCTCATCCAACCATGCCTATCAAAATAAGTTATATCAAATCCTCTAAAATCTAAAATTTTATAGTAAACAAAGTAAATTATAAATACAACCAACAATGAGGGAGGATGGAGAAAGCATACCTACAAGAGGTTAAAGGTGGTTAGTTAGTGAGGTCGGCGGTGGCGAGGCGGGCGGCAAACGGCGGCGGCGGAGGCGGCGGCGAGCGATCGATTAGCCTCTCGCTTTCTCACACTCTCACTTCTATCTCTCCTTATGTTTGCCGAGTCTCGTTGAACTTCGAATTTTATATCAAAAATAGCGACGGATTAGGGACAGATTTCATCCGTCGCTACTTAAAAATTTTAATTAGTGACGGAATCAGCCCGTCGCTAATTAAAAAATTTTAAAATTTCAAAATTGAAGAAAATTTAATAGCCCGCCAACGTAAAATTTTTCAAATTTTGATTTAGCGACGGAATCGGCGACGGATAAGTTCGTCGCCAACTAAAAATTTGAAAATTTTATATATTTGAAAAATGAAATTAAATTTGAAAATTTTGGATTAGCGACGGAATTTTCCGTCGCTAATTCAAATTTGAAAATTTTTGTATTTTTCAAATTAAAGTAGGCGGCAAAATTTAAGATTTTAAAAATTTTGAATTAATGACGGACTAATTCCGTAGCTAATAAAAAAAATTAAAAATTACATTTAGCGACGGACTGATTCAGTCGCTAAGTTAAAAAATTTTAAAAATTAGATATAGCGACGGAATCAGCGAGGATTGATTCCGTCGCTAATTATAAAAAAATTAATTTTAATTTTTTTCATAAATCCGTCGCTAATTTTTCCATGTCCATCGTTATGTCCGTTGCTAATGACTAAAATAGCGACGGAATTAAATTACGTCACTAATTAAGTTTTATCCGACACATGTCGGATTCCGTCGCTATTTCCGTCGCTAGTTAGCAACGGACTCGATTCCGTCGCTAGTTTCAGTCGCTATATAGCGTTTTTGTAGTAGTGTGAACTTATCCCTCTCTAGGATTTTGAATTCAAGTCATTCCTACAAAACTTAGAAATTTATTTCTCAACTTAGAAATATTCTCTATGAGTTATCAGCTTCTGTCTCACCCACGTAAATAATATTTATAAGGATTGAATGGGCACTCGGTTTCGGATGTCCGACCCGCTAAGACAGACTCGGACAGAAAGTTTGCCTAAACAATTTCATATACTTAACTTATCTTTTCAACTGGCTTATTTCACATTTCAAAATAGAATTACTCGTGTTTAATTCTAATATAGCAAGATTCACTTAGTTGAAATTAATTTCAATTTGGCAAACACTATAATATGTCTATTTAATTCTTGAACTCTATTATTATTTGAGTATAGACTCTCAAATCTAAACCTTCAGCTTCTACTTGTTTTGTGTTAGATTTGTCAATCTTAGGGTCACACTATTGTTTTGTGCCCTACTTGGTATCATAATCGTCCCGACGGTTCTCTTCCCACCCTTTCTACTTTTGGTTCCGTCGAACATAGTTAGACCCTTTAGTTCTAAGGATGTTGTTGTTAGTAATGTTGACATGTTACTCATTTATAATGTTAGTAAATTTAGTATTCAAACTCATACTTGTCTTCTTATGCTTCGGTCTATTTTGCATGTTCTTGATTTGAAATGCAATTTGTTATCTCGTGTGTCGTCCGTGTCGTGACAATGATTACTATGTACAAATTACTTATTCCACTTTTTTCTATTAACGACAACAAAACCCATGATGTCTTTTTGCAGGGTTCTAGCTCTCGTTACATTACCTCCTTCATGTTTGTCGTACTCCTAAGGTCGTCCTTACTTTAGCTGCGATGCATGAATTCGGGAGAAGTTTCACATTGAAGACTTGGTCATCTGTGACTTTCTTACTCTAGATAATCTTAGGAAAAATAAAGTTATTACTACTGTTTTTTCATGACAATTGTGCCACACCTTGACTTTCTAAGTCCTAGAAATTGTGATTTACTTTAGTTGAACAATATCCTCATACTCCTTTGACATATTATTCATTCTGATGTTTGGGAGACTCCTCGTGATTTTGTTAAGTTGTTTCCTTACTATGTGATTTTTGTGGATGATTTTCTCACTTCATGTAGCTGTATCGGATGAAGTAGAAGTCCGAAGTCTTATTTTTTGCAGTTTCAAAAATTAGTTGAAAATCGAGTTTGGCACAAAGATTTAAATTTTTCAATTTGATGGGAGAAGGAGTTTGATAATATTCCTCTTAAAGAATTTTTTTATCTTATGGGATTTTATTTCGTAAGTTATGTCCCGATACTCGGGCTCGGAATGGTGTTGCTAAGCGTAAACACAAATATATTTTTGGAATGGTGCATACTTTTCTCATCCAATCTATATTACTTTCTCATTTTTGGGCTAAAGTCGCACCCTTTGTGATTTTCACCATTAATTGTTTACCAACACCCATTCTTGATAACAAAAGTTCCTTTCAAAGGCTTTTTGTCATGCTTCGATTACACTTTTTACGGACCTTCAATTATGGTTGTTTTCCTAAATCTACGGCTTGTTCCGCCAATAAACTTCAACATGTGTCTATTCAATGTGTTTTTCTGAAGCATGCTTGTTGTTGTACTATAGAGAGTACAGTTGTTGGTATCGGGAGATAGGTCTCAAACAAGTCTAAGGTTAATGTCCTTTTGAACCGAGCAAGGGAACAGTTCAAATTGTTTGGTAATGTAACTTAAAGAATAAAGTAAAATCAGATAAAGAAAACCTTAGGCAGAGATTTATCAAGCTAACATGCCAACAATCTTAATTACATGCTTCTACACTATTCACAACCGAGATGAACTAGGGAATCGATGCGGTTCAAACCACCTAAGCCTTCTCTCGAAGGTCATTAAGCTAACTCAATTGAATTAATTGTTGTTCTCATACAATCAAAACCAAAGAATTACATGATTATCGACTCTTCCCTTAATAACAACCTAAATTATTCTCATATCTAAGTTGTAACCATCCAACAAGTTGAAGTAGAACTAAGCATCTTCTCTCGAAGTCTACTCAATTACCAAAAACAATAAAGGCAGGATTCTCTCGAACCTTACACCAATTCAACAAGTATCAACAAGTTGGAAATTCATCAAACAATTGCAAATTAGCATCAAAGCATAAATTGCGATTAAACTAGCATATTAGTGGCAAATCCCCAACCTAAGTTGAAAAATTAGCCATACATATTCATGGCATATGACAGCAAATTGAGGGATGAACACCAAAAAGAATGCAAGATAAAAGTAGAGAGAAGAATAATAATACCGTAAACTTGAATTAAATTGCGATTAGTTAAAAATAACTCCAAGATTTGATCTCTTAACAATGGAAATAAATGCTTACAAGTAGAGAGAAAACTAGCCTAAAATGTAGCATGAAAGTCCGATTGCGAAAAATAACAGCTTCCGGAATAAAACAGTAGAAAATGAAAATCGCCGATTGGCACCGGCAATGCTGAAACCGTGCTTAACCCGTGCAAGCTCACGACTTCTTCAATTAAATTCCAAATACCTAGCATGGCCTCGTGATGACTTTGGCATTGCCTCGTGCTGACCTCTTGGGCTTCGAAGCACGGCTGTGTTAGGTCTTCTTTTCCTTCTTTCCTTCAAGCACAGCCAGTGCTACGACTGTGCTAACTTGGCTTGATCTTTTCCTCCGCTCTCCGACCTTCTATGGCCTCCCGCTCTTTTCCTTAGCATTTTGAAAGATGTATTCTTCATCATAAAAGGCGGGATTACCCGAAACGTAGAAATTCACACACTTTAATCATAAATCAAGGAAGTAAGCGAAATCAAATAAGAATTTAGGTGAGAAGGCCTTTGAAGTATCAAAATTAGCCAATAAGAAAACGTAAAAGAACGTAAAATTCCGGTTTATCAATGCTCATCATTATAAGGGCTATTGTTGTTTTGATCCTACTACTTGGAAAACTTTATATAAGTCGGCATGTTCAGTTTGATGAAAATAGTTTTCCTTTTCGGACATTGACCTGTAGGCCCTCATTCCACATGACTACACTTAGATACTACATAATATTTTCTGTCTGTCACTCATACTGATTTGATGCCTACTCTTTCTTCTTTTATAACATTGTTTGTGCTTGTCGCAATCTTCTATCTCTATCGAGTCTGTCTCATTTTTCCAACCGAGTGCACTCACCTACCTATCAATGTATATTTGCCGGTGATTTGTCCCATTAATCTCGGTCCTCTTCATGTGCACTCGGTAACCCCTCCCTCGACCTCTCCATAATAGTCTCATCCCTATTGGCATTTGTCCTTGCGCCTTCCTCTTCTTGTTTATTACTTCTTCCTTTTGTGTTCTCTTACGTACTGTCCGATCTGCGGTTCCTTCGCTAATGTCCATCTTATGTAGGTTTCGACACTCTTTTTCATCCTCTTCTTCTTCTTGTCGCTAGCGCCGGCTTCCTTTGGGAGCTTCTTGACAGCCTTTGGCTTCTTCTCCGCCGTAGCCTTCTTCTTGGTCGGCTTCTTCGCCTTGGGCACCATTGATGAGAGAGGAAGTGGGCGTGGGTTTAGATTAGGTTACAATAAGGTTAATAATTCTTTTAGGTTACACTTAGGCTCTGTTTGATTCATGGAAAATAGGTTGAAAAAAAAATAAATTGGGAAAATAATTTTCCTTCTAGTGTTTGAATTAAAGAAAATTAGAAGGAAAAAAATCGATGGAAAATAGAATGGAAAATCAAAAAAAATTTACTTAAAAACTTTCCTTCCAAAATTGGAAGGAAAAAGTCGAGAAAACAAAGAAAAGAAATGCGCCGTGAGCCCCAATGAACGTCGTTATTGCATCACCCTCACCTTGTTGCCCTCCTGCGGCTCGGCTCCACCGAGCACGGCCACTCTTCCTAGAAGCTTTCCCGACGACCCCAAACCGCACACCTTGGCGCCTCGCCGCCGAGTACACATCGATCTTCGACATCGGCCGCCGGCTTCCCGGCGGCCGGCCTGGACAGCCGGTCCACGTCGGCTTTAGTGAGGTTGAAGCAGGCCGACGCAGTCTGGACCGCCCCATCCGGATGGTTTGCGTCTTGTAGGATGACCGATACCGCGGCGGACTGGAGGGGAAATCGTTGAAGCGGATCTTGCAGTAGCGGTCGGGATTAGAACCCGGATCCAAAGCAGACGGGAAGTGGATGGCGAGATTCCCGATGACTATTCGCACGAACCGGTAGGGATCGATATTGAAGAAGTGCTATCAAAACCCAAAGGGAGAATTGCGATTTATTGTTGGATTGTTGTTGTTGTGGGTTGTTGTGGAAGCAACCATGGAGAAGAGAGGAAAGAGAGTGAGGAGGTGGGGGAGATTTTTAGGGGGAGGGTAACAGGCTAGAATTAAGTGGGAAGTGGATTGAGGAGAGAGAAAATAAGGAAAGCGTGAGTGGGGATGAATGAGGAGAGAGAGAGAAAGAGGGGAGGGGTTGGAGTTGGAGGAGGGAGGTGGTGGTGGACAGTGCGCACATACACTAAAAATAAGGGATTGCCAGCCAAAATGAAAAGTATTTGGCCAATGAATCCAATCAATCAATAATATTTTAACCAAAATTGGTTAAATAATGCTTTAAAAATCGAAAAAACGAGGTTTAACAATAAGTTATTGGTTTAGCCATGCTTAAGTTACATTACCGATATGTGAGCTTGTATATAATATTTTAATGAGATTAGAAACTCACTAGATTAGGTTTTATTTATTTTTCCAATCAATTTTCCTATTTCCAAACAATGGAAAAAATGTTAGTTGGAAAATTAGTTTTTTTCCTTGTGTTTTTCTCTAATCCAAACAAGGGAAAAAAATCGGTTTCTCTCAACTTTTTTCCTTCTCATTTTTTTTTTCCTCCGAATTTTCTTTCCACGCAATTTTCCATGAATCAAACAGAGCCTAAGGGTAATATGGGATGTTCAAGTTAAATTTTTCAATTTCCCGATCAAATAATCGGAAAAGTCAAGTTCAGGCCGGAATTGTACCATCTAAATAATTGGCCCAATTATTTAAAACACCTTAATTTAATTTTTGATAACTATGGGTTTAGAAAATAGTTGACTCAAAATTTAAAGTAACTCGGAATTTTATTTTATTTTTTTGTCTTTGGACACCTATTTTCTCTATATTCTCAAAGTCTTTATTATATTTGTTTCTAATATTTCTAAATTGTTTTTAAAGATTCTGATGAACCTTTATCTACAAGTTATTTTCGAAAGTTTTAAGTCCAACGTTTGTATTAATCGCCTTTAATGTCCCATCTAGAGTGACAGTCGAGGTTAATATCTATCATTCTTCACCTCCCTCTAGGATTATTGTGACACTTTGGGAGAATAGAAATGTTGATTTTGCTGATATGGTAAAGACAGAATCCTAAAAACAAAATCCCTCATTGAGGATAGTCTTCGTTAGACATTATGAATCTTGGGACCAATATATCCCCTCCTAACTCTGATCCATGTCTAAGCACAATAGTGGACTCAAGTTAGGGATTTTTTGACCTTACTAATAACCAACAAAAATGGATTTGACATAAATATCCCCATTCACTTCGGTAATATTCCTTGAACACCAATGGAAATCAATCATAACAGTTCGAAACTCTTATTGAAAAACCTCTTTACACTTGTGCGATTCATCTTGATGACTTTTCATTAACATTCTTCTAATTTTTTGGCTAACAATCCCATCTTCGGGGTATCTCGATAAGAACAATCCGACATTGAAAATTAGAGATATTTACATTTACCCCCTCGAGATATTTAAAAATCATTTATAAACCCTCCAAGTATTAGTATTTATTTTTACCCACCCTTATCGGAGCAATTAATATTTGAGTGATGTATTGACCTTTATTGTTAATAATAAACAACATCTAAATATGATATGTCCGCTGACGTGGTATAAAAAATATGTATAATGCCACAATTGTCCTTCTACAATATGTGTGTTCTTTATAAGCGTGGAGGTAAAAAAGTCATTCTATTTTAAAAATCAGAGACGAACTTGTCCTTTTACGATTTCGATTAGCCCTTCATCGTTTTTTTATGTTAAATATTTTTATATCTAAATCCAAGGTGGGTAAAAATAAATACCAATATATGAAGGGTTTATAAAATGATTTCCACAAACCTCGAGGGAGGTAAATGTAAATTATCTCTTTAAAATTAGTTCTTAATAAGCCAACTTTCGCAGATATTTATTTTCATATACTAATTTCAAGTCAATGAAACATAGTTTGACCAACTTCGTTACATGGTAGCTTACATACATATATGAATAATGGTGTTGGATAAATTAATGGAAATATACCAAACATGATTAATAAATAAGTTAAGACTTCTTAAGTTGGTGTATAAAAGTGTATGTGTTGCAATTGTGTTATAAAAATAAATAACCTCAAAATATCGAAAGTAACGATGTGGTAGCTTATTTATCACACCTAATTCGAATTGTTGAAAAAATGAAGGAAAATAAATTATCAACATATGATAAATAAATAACATGTTGTCAAATTCACAAGTCAAATTGTCATTGAAGTATACTAATAAAAAATAACCTTAAGGTCAGATCGTTGATGCCAAATTAATACTCAAATTATTCTTCTCCAAATTGCCCCAAAGGTGACACTATAGGCGTCGAAGAACTCTAACTATAGTCTTAACTCTCCATAATGAACTATTCAAGATTTCATGGAGGAAATGACAAGTTTCATAGATTTAGTTCTTCATACATGAATATTTAGGATTAAGATTATATAAAACCAACACTTTATTGTTAATTTATGGCATGTTCATTAGAGCATTGTCAGGAAGCATTTAGCAAGTTGGAGCATTTGAAGCAATTTGGATAACATTTAGTATCCGAAATATGTTGGATCATTTTAGAGCATCTTGGAGACTTTGGATAATAGTTAGTATTTTGGAGTTGGTTGGGGCATTTTACAATGAGTAAGTAGTAATTTGGAGTATTTTGTAGTATTTTGAAACTGATAATATTACATAATATTGTCAAAATACTCTAATGAACATGCCCTTGATTCTTCATACATGTATAATGAAGATCGAATTATCTAGTTTAAATAGTTATGTGGACACCTAAAAAGTGTCATCCTATTTTGTGTTTTTTATTTGTTGGTCCGACGATGAAATTTCGAGTCCTATTTGAGGATTTGGATCTCGAACTCGTGATCGATTAGTGCAACATAAGCCGATAAACCACAAAGAACCCCAAGCACCAAATAAATAGCTTTTTGCCTTGGGTCGATCCAAAATCCCTTTCTCTTTCGAATGATCCAAGATCGGGCCAAGCCTTCGGAGACAACGCGAGTCCAATGCCGCGTACGGGAAATTTCAAGTTCGAATCATCGTTTTTCACTTTAGTCCAACCAAACAAGGAGCTGAAGACCAGAAAACGACGTTAGACGCTGCATTTTATGATCACAAGCATCAAAGTGCTGCGTTTTAGCTCCTAGACAGTCCACTCGAAACTAGGAGCACGCACCCCGCATCAAAAATGAAACCGGCCAAAAATAGAAACCTGCCAAAAATGGAAAATTTCCATTTTTGGAAAGGTGCTATGGTCGGCGCCTACCATCCAAAATGTTAAGTGGAACGCTGCGTTTTGCCCCGAGACTCCCTTGGAAGCACGCTAGGGCACAAAACCCTAGGCAGCCTCTTGTGGCCGGCGTCATGAGCCGACTCCTATCCGGTTTTATCCCTTCTTTATCCGGTTCAATCTTCATAATATCCTGCTCGGTTTTCACTCGCTGCTTTTGGACGGTTGGCCGAGCTAACCCTAGGTCATTTCCTTAACGTAACCTCTTCCTATAAATAGAGAGCTTTGGCTCTCATTCCGACATGGCTTCCTGCCTTAACCTCATGCTTCTTGAAACCCACCTAAACTCACCTAAAAGCTACTCGAATACTTTTATCCGTATTCGATCTTTTGGTCCCTTTTCAACCTACTCCTTCTCTACTTCCATCATACTCCCTCCATTTGAACCCAAGAACACCATCAGCCATACATCTACTTACCTATCTCTACAAAGTACTCACAAAAAGCCCCCTTCAATTCACTATTGTTGCATCAAGAGGTTCGGATCCGATATCCAAATCATTAAGTTGGACAACCGGAGGACACGAGATCCAGTTTTCATAACGGTTTATTTTATTTTTATGCTTTCTTTATTACTTTTCGTATTGTGGACAAATGATGTATCGCTTTTAATTCCTCCCCGCTTGATGTAATATTTTAGATTTCTCGCTTTCTTTTCCTTTTTCGCTTTTCTTTCGCTTTCAACTTTCTATTTCTGCCTTTATCGCTTTCCTTAATTATGTTTTGGTTGCTTTAATTCTTTATTGCATGTTGTCGCTTGCTTGCTTGCTTTACATGATTTTAATTCGATACTCAAACTAGTAATAGCCGTCTTCGGACGGGCGGAACGGAAGGGTTTATCGCTATGTTTCGTACCCTCGCCCCAAATCCGATTCTCAATTCAAATATCGATAGAGTCAATTTAGCCTCTTTTAGTCTTAGTTTTCCCATACCGAGATTGGAAGAACAAGTTTTCTGTTTTTGTTAGTTTTTCTTTCCTAAAAACTTATTGGCGACTCCCTTTATTTATTTCTTCTAAATTTTCTCCTCGACTATTTTTTGGCTATAACATAAGAAAATAGGATCCGGATCTGCCAAGCCGGGGTAGAGCCCGAGGCCGACTCCTCCTCCGAGGCATCCGGCCGGCGCCGGCCACCGCTAGGCGCAGTCGCCGCCTACACCAAGTGGTCACTAGGCGGGGCTTCGGTCCAGATTGATGTTTCCACACCGATCCGGCCCTAAAGTTTCACGACAGATTCAAAACCCTAATTACTATTTTTCGGTTAAGAAATAATATCTCGGGACTTCGAAAATAATTTGTACAATAAAACAATTAATAAAACCGTCATTCAAACTTTGCTTTAAATCAGATTTAATAAAACTTGAAAATCTTAATAAAAGGTCGATCCCTAAATTCCAAAATCGACTTTCTAAAATCATCCTCAAAATCAATCTGTTAAAAAGAGACCCGACACAAGTGGGGAAGCTCGGCGGGCCTCGACCAGCCGTGGTTCCTACGGTGGCGACCCCGCTAGGGATAAATTTTTTTATTAAGAAGGCAAAACTTAAAAATTTGAGTAGTGTGTTTTAATGATATGCTTTCATTAGACATCCTGCATTTAGCAACCTTTGAACGAGTTTAAATACTTGTTTTGGACCACTAGGAAAACTTTATTGTACCTCCTGTTTACCCTTTCTAGAGAGAGGCTCCTACTTATTCCTTTAGGCGGGCCCAACTAGGCTTGATTGCCCGAGGAAACTGTACCTCCTCCCTCGTAGCACGCACTCTTGGGCTAAACCCTTTGGTTCACCGAGAGGCAGCGAGAATTTTGGTTGGTATCCTTATCCGTGAGGGACTACATTCTCGGACTATGTGTCAACATGTATCCAACCTTTTGAACTCTTTGACCGTAGAACTTTTTTACTATTAGGTCACCTTGCCTTCATTTGCATGCTTGAATGAGTATGTGTGTTTTAGATTTAATATTGTGCTTGTAAGCATTTAGGGATAGGTGAGGAGCATTGAATAATCCTTGTATGGGTGCAAAAATCAAAATCAAAATAAAATTTTGAGTCGGTCCAATTATGTGCATTTTAGCCAAAAAGTCCAAAATTACATTCCCTTTTAGGTCGAGTCTATTCATTCCATATTTGTATTAGCTAAATCAAAAATCATTTCTCTTAAGGTTGGTCCATTCATTTTATTTTTTCATTAGCCAAAATAAATTTCATCTCAATTAAGGTGAGTACGTATTTCATTTTTGCATTAGCCTAAATAAACTTCATCTCAATTAAAGTGAGTCCATATGTGCATTTCTTTTTACATTTAGCCAAAGTCAAAATCATCTCAAAGTAAGTGAGTCCAATCCATTCATTTCATTTTTGCATTAGTCAAAATAAATTTCATCTAAATTAAGGTAAGTCCGCGAGTTCATTTTTGCATTAGCCTAAATAAAATGCATCTAAATTAACGTGAGTCCATATTTGCATTTCCTTTTAGCATTTAGCCAAAGCAAAATCATCTCAATAAGGGTGAGTCCATTTATTTTCGCATTAGCCAAAATTAAATTCATCTCTAATTAGAAGAGTCTTTCATTTGCATTAGCCAAATTAAAATTCATCTCAAATTAGGTGAGTCTATTTTGCATTTTGATTTCTTATTTAGCTAAAACAAATTCATCTTCCATTAGGAAAAATCATCTATGCATTTCATTTACGCACTAGCCAAATCATAGAATCATCCCAGATTAAGGCATAGCATCAATGCATACATTCCATTCCATTTGGTTCGCATCCCCTTATGTGCATCCAAATAAAAGACATCTCATTTTCTTTTCTCCTAGGATCAGTCTTCCTCGGGTCAAACACTTAAACCCCATCTCTCTTAAAAATTCTTCCACGAGCCAATCTTGAGCCTACTCTTTTAGGATACAAGATATGAAATCCTATGCAAGTTGGGAACCCCGGCACGAAGCGTCCGGAAAGTAAGAAATCTACATCAATATCGACACGGTCAAAACCCATTCGTCCCACATTAGCACGTACCACACCGATACGTTCTTCTTTGTTAGTAACACCGAGTGCACCGTCCAAGGTCTAAACACAATCCTCCTTAAAAAATGGCCAACTAGCTAGAGCAAACTCTTATCATGAACCTATTTAAGGAGTTTGTTGCAAAACTAGAGGTTAAGCTTGATACTCGGGATAAGAAGATCGAGTCCATATTTGAATCCCTTAGTCTTATATGCAAAGAACTAGAGAAGAAATCAAAGTTTAAAGGGAAAGAAAAAGAATGAGAAGGATCTTGCCCTAAACCTCAACCTCGGCCTCAATCTGATCCAAGCATAGATCCGATAGAGAAGATGTCATGAGAGTCATCAATGTTTAATCACTACTACCTGGCCCGGGGATTCACTTTGATCCCTAAAGGCAAGCTACCCCTTAAGTTTACCATGCCTAACATCAAATTTTATGGAACTGAAAACCCTCACCATCACATGAGAAACTTTGTGGGGGCAATGACTTTGAAGAATGTATCGGAGGACACGTACCATGTCATCTTTCCGTGGACATTTGACATAGATGTCTTTAAGTGGTACAATGTTGTTGACCCACACAAGGTCACAAAGTGGAAAGATCTTTGCAGGGACTTCATATATCAATACTCGTACAATACTAATCTACTAGTCACACTTTGGGATTTAGAATTGATCGAATAAGGTGACGATGAAGGTTTCACTAACTTCCTTACTCGTCTGGAGGACTACGGTGGCCACATAGCCGATCGGCCATCTAAGAAGGATCAGGTCGGGATAATCATCAAAAACCTCCAACCTGCCTATCATCAACACCTGAAGTTATTTCCCATCATGGACTTCAAAACACTCGAGAAACCGGCATGCTCATAGAAAAAAGCAAACATCCGACTAGAGGTCATCCAATGAGTCCACTACTCATCAAGAATACCAATAAAGAATGCATTTAAATTCATATTTGTTCTTTCTCCATTTCCCTTTTCCATAGCCATTGTATGTCTATTTCCTTTTCCTATTTTTTAATAAAAAATAAATAAAAAACCAAACCTAAATTACCTTATTTTTTTGAACTATGAAGGCCTGATTTCAGTTATTATGGATACGTAGGAAGCCCATGAGGTCCAGCCCAATCCTAATCTTGATCCCAATTTCCATTTCTAATTTCCCAAATTCAAAACCACTTTGCTCTATCCAAAGTAGTAGAAACTTATCAGGAAAATGCATCGAATCATCAAGAAGCATGCCGGATCGATTCAATACCAAACCATTAGGAGCACGATCTACCAGCAGACACCACATCGCAATTCGAGCATCTTACCTTTCTTTAGGCTTTACTTTAGGGAGTGGGGGTTAAAAGTGCAATTTTATCTTTGTCTTTTTATCTTTTTGCATCATCTTAGTTAAAGAATGCATTTGTTCTTAGAATAGAGTCTTGCATTCATCTCTTTTGCATGAGTCGAACTCTTAAAAACACAAAAATTAAATAACAAAGCACCCTACAAGGAATTATTCAATCAAGCGAGCATCAAGCATCAAGCATCGAGATCAACATCGAGGAGATCATGGCACCGTCACTTTCAAAGAGGATCTCCTAAGCCATTAATTAATCAAAGCTACTCTCCAACATTCAACAAGAGCTAGACACAAGCACCCAAGAAGAACATGGGGGCTCAAGATCGAAAGGGTTATACAACCACAACAACTTCAAGAATACTCGGGAGAAGACACAAATCGTCTACCTTACAAAGGAGTTATTAGCACACAAACTAAAAGCTCAAATTTCGAATGAGGCACATTACCTCATAGAACATCATATTTTCAAGCAAGCGGACTTTAGGTCATCGAACGACCAAGTCTAGGCAAGAATTTCTACATAAAGATAAGCATCCTTCCTTAATCTAACGAAAGTGGATAGAAGACGAGCTTAAGGCCCAACAGCTGTCAAGGTTCGGACACACCTCGGTTGAGCTTCGGGCCTAGCAACGGTCAAGGTTCGGACACTTCGGTGGAGCTTCGAGCCCAACAGCAATCAAGGTTTAGACACCACTTAGTCGAGCTTTGGGCCCAACAGCGGTCAAGGTTCGGACATCAATCCCTCCGTTGAACTTCGGGCCCAATAACGGTCAAGGTTCAAACACCACACCAAGACTTTAGGACCACTCCATGGCCAAGTCAGTCCACCCAAGAGTAGAAGCACGTATCCCGCATCAAAAATGAAACCCGCCAAAAATAGAAACTTGCCAAAATGGAAACCTACAAAAATGGAAACTTTTCATTTTTGGAAAGGTGCTACAGACCAGCGCCTGCCATCCAAAATGTTAAGTGGAACGCTGCGTTTTACCCCGGAGACTCCCTTGGAAGCACGCTAGGGTACGAAACCCTAAGCGACCTCTTGTGGTCGGCGCAGTGAACCGAGCTCTTATCCGGTTTTATCCCCTCTTTATCCGGTTTAATCTTCATAATATCCTGTCCAGGTTTATGCTGTCTGCTTTTGGATGGCTAGCCAAGCTAACCTTATGTCATTTCCTTGACCTAACCTCTCCCTATAAATAGAGAGTCTTAGCTCTTATTCCGACATGGCTTCCTGCCTTAACCTCACGCTGCTCAAACTAGGTAAAGATCCATAACCACCAGTCCCAACTCCTTAGCCCATACGAGTATATTTGCTTGCAGAATATTCTGATCCATATAAATAGAAACTAGGTAAAGATCCATAACCTCACGCTTGCCTAAAAGCTACCGAATACTCGTATCCGTATTCGATCTCTTGGTCCCTTTTCAACCTATTTCTTCTCTACTTCCATCATACTCCCTACATTTGAACTCCATCAGTCACACATCCGCATACCTATCTCTACAAAGTACTCACAAAAGCCCCCTTCGGTTTATCACTGTCGCATCAAGAGGTTCGGATCCGAGATCCGGATCAACGGGTTGGACAACCCGAGGACACAGATCTAATTTTCACAACAGTTTATTTTATTTTTATGCTTTCTTTATTGCTTTCCGTATTGTGGACAAACTATGTATCGCTTTTAATTCTTCCCCGCCTGATGTAATCTTTTAGATTTCTCGCTTTCTTTTCCTTTTTGCTTTTCTTTCGCTTTTCTATTTACGCCTTTATCGCTTTCCTTAATTTTTGTTTTGGATGCTTTAATTCTTTATCGCATGTTGTCACTTTGTTGTTCGCTTTACATTATTTTAATTCGGTACTCGAACTAGTAATGGCCGTCTTCGGAAGGGCGTAACGGAAGGTTTATCCCTATGTTTCGTACCCTCGGCCCTGAATCGATTCTCGGTTCAAATATCAATGAAGTCAATTTAGCCTCTTTTAGTCTTAGTTTTCCCATACTAAGATTGGAAGAGCAAGTTTTTTGTTTTTGTTAGTTTTTCTTTGCTAAAACCGACGGGCAATTCCGCTTTGTTTATTTCTTCAAAATTTGCATCTCGACTATTTTTTAACTAAGGATAAGAACACAGGATCTGGATCCGCCAAGCCGGGCAGAGGCCGAGGTTGATCTCCTCATCCGTGGCATCCGGCCGGCGCCAGCTACCACTAGGTGTAGGCTGCCGCTGCACCGAGTTGTCAATAGACGGGGCTTCGTCCGCATTGGTTTTTTCAAACTAATCTAGCCTTAAAGCCTCATGACATATTCAAAACCCTAATTCCTATTTTTCGATTAAGAAATAATATCCCAGGACTTCGAAAATAATTTCTAAAATAAAACAATTAATAAAATCGCTATTCAACTTCGCTTTAAATAAATTTTAATAAAACTCGGAAATCTTAATAAAAGGTTCATCTCTACATTACAAAATCGATTTTTAAAATTATCTTCAAAATCAATCTATAAAAAAAAGAGACCGGACACAAGTGGGAAAGCTCGGCGGGTAGCGGCCAGTTGTGGTTCCTATAAGTTGTAATAAATATATAAGTAAAAAAGAATACTTTATTATTAATTTATTAGTGGACTTTTATTTAAGTAAAGATGGGTCTCAATGACTAGGTATCCAAAGAAGATTTTTTGTCATTATTATAGGCATAATACAATTTGGCCCTCCTCCCATCCATATCTTAGTTTACTCTAAAGTTAGGGTTTTTTTCGGTGGTGTCCAGAAAAATTTCACACTCAATCACACTTAACAATTCTCAACCTAGAGTGAACGTTAATGGGCAATAAAGCTAGCTTGAGTTTACCTTTTATAAAACATATGGAACTTGGAGATAATATGTTCTATTTAGCTGTAAGGAGTTGTACGGATGGAAAGAGTTGTACAAAGCTGTAAGGAGCTGCAAGATAGTTGTGAAGTTAGTCATAAAAGACTATAAACAATTATAAGGGTTTGTAAAGAGTTGTAAGAAGTTGTAAAAACTATAAGAATATGTAAAGAGTTGTAACTAAATGAAATAGGATCTTACTCTAAAGACAAGCCACCAACTAAACCTAAGGATCCACCAAAAAGAAGCATAAAGGTTATGCCAAGCAGCAACTCTCGAAAGGAGTCCCTTAACACTCACCATCAAAGTAGGATTAAGAGAACTTAATATTTGAGAGAATTTAAGAGAAAACCATATTGATTTATTTCATTAATCATTAGCTAACTGTAAAATACAACCTACGACTTCCTTATATATGTAGGAACCTTTAATTAGTCAGTTACTCATAAGAAAAAAGAATGAAATTACAGCTAATTATCATTTAGAGGCCAAAAAGTTAGAAAGTATAAAAGGTGAAGATGAATTTCTTGATGTCATTGTCAATTGTCATTTAATCATATGATTTGATTTAATATCCTCATATCTCGTTGGAAAAATAAAAACACGGTGTAACTAATGACTAAATTAAACAAACTTATGTGATAGTCGTAGCGTGGTAATCCACTGCCCTAAAATTGAATTTGCTCCCCTACGCGGTTCACCGGGGACTCATGAGCCATCGATCTCCGGGGATATTCGGACAATGTACTAGAGCGAATAGCGTTAAGGAACGTCGAACAATTACCCATAACGATTTTAGAGAGGGAGGAATAGTATTGAGTATATTTATGTGTGTAACAAACCGAGAGAAAATGCCATAATTTATAGCGAGATAGATGAGACAAAAATAGGGAAAGAATAAAGGAGAGCTGAAAATAAGGGAGTTGATCAAGCAAAGTTGTAATCAATGGTGCGATTAAAGATTTTCGGTTGGAAAGAATAATAATGGACACTTGTCGCAAATAAACTTTTACTGTCGCAAAGAGAATAAAACTAGATTTTACGAAAAATTATAATCAAATAGGACCCCGCCCATAGCCCGACACGGGTGGGCGGCATACGCACGCGTATGTGGCGTAGAGACTATCCCTCTACCAAGTAATCTAGGAGTCTAAGAAAGAGAAAGGTAAATAAACCCAATGAAAAAATCCTTCTATGTGGGATAAAAACAAAAGGTTCAAGAACCTCTCTCTCACACACTCGTCTTTGAAGCATTTCCAACGATCCCCGCATGATTCAAAGTAAAGGAAAGGAAGAAAGGAAAGTTACGGGTAACAGAAGAGAAGATGTAAAGATATTGATGTCTTCCGGACTTGAATCGATACCTAGTGTTTACATGATTGTGTTACATCTGTTAGAGTGGATCAATCATGTACCCGTCCGATGGTTATATAAAGTAGATCGTGCACACTCATTTTCCCTTAAAATCTAAGTTGCTTGCGAAATATAGACACATTAAAGCCCCTGTGTCATGCTTGGATTCTCATGAACGCTCTAGAAAGTTTTTAGCCCAAAAACTTTCATAGGGAGTGGGCGACAACCCCCACATTCACATAGGTGAGTTCCATCAAATGCATACTTGTCATGCACCACCATAAAAGGCTATGGACTCATTAAGAATCAAATGATTCATCCTTTTACACAATTGATAGTAAAAATACTACTACATTTTATTTCTAGGAATGAGTTGTAGTGCACAAAATGTTTTGAGTTATTTTGTGATTTAGTTTGACCCATTGAACTTGGACTCTTTTTCCAAGATGGATATTCATCACGATTCACTCACTCGATGGGCTTAAGCCCCATTCTTTGTGCCTGACGCCAATTATACATTTCTACAAAGGCCTTTGGTGAAAAGATCTGCAAGATTCCTTTTAGATTTTACATACACAAGTGATATCACATTATCTCTAATTAGATTCCTTACGATCTTGTGCTTGAAGATGAATGTGTCTCCTCTTCCCATTGTAGGTGTAGTTGTTAGCCACTCCTATGGCTGCTCATGAGTCATAATGCATGGAAATCGATGGAGTTGTGTTGAGAGAAATATAATACCGCAAGTGCACGGTGTAGCTGTAGCTAGCCAGGCAAGCACGGGTCGTATCCACAGAGAGTTGTGTTTCAAATATCAAAGCTAACTTAAACTTTCTATCTAGGCGAATCAGCACAGATGAGATGGATATGGTGATTAAACTAACCTAGAAAACAATAAAAATAAAATACTCGGATTGTGATTTTACCACTTAATAAACTAATCAATCAAGTCAAGCCTACACCTAACCAAGTCTATGCAAGCATTTAGGAGTGGTCGGTTGCACCATCAAAGGCCACTCAAGCCACACTTTCGAGGGTCATGAGCTAATCTAATTGTTCTAACCACCTACTTTCGTGGGGTTAAACCAATTCGACTACAAGAGAAGCAACCTATGGACCTAGCTAGGATTCGGGCTATTTTCATGCCAAAATCCCGACTATCCTCTTTACCCACGCTAGTAAATTGACTCCACCTTTCGGTGATAGACCAATTACCCAAAAATCAAGATGAAAATCCCTTTCGGGCATTTCATCGAACACGTGGTGGGCATGAGAAACAATCCCAAACAACAAGCATAAACTAGTTGGGTTAAGGCCTAAACAAGATTAATTATCCATTAGGAAGGCTAACCACAACCAAGGCAATCAACTTTAACAACTAATTGACATTAAAACATGAAACAAAAATAAAAACTACACTAAAGAACAAACTAACATAAACTCGACTTGAACAAGAATATAAACTAGATAATTAAACTCAAGCATGAAAACAAGTAATAAATCTAACTATAATTAACATCCGGACTAATAAAAATTGAATCTTGAAACTAAATTAAACAATCAAAGTATTAAACTAGAAGTAAAGAAGAAGAGAGAAAGAGAAAACTTATGCTTGAATTGAAATTGAAGGCTTGAATCCCAAAATCTTATACAAATCTCTACACTAATCTCCCCTAATGGGGTTTTATTTTGGCTAAGTAAGAACCCTAAGAGGTCCCTAAAAACCCTCAAAACGCAGCCCCTGGTTTTAGAACCAAAATTATCCTTTTATAACCTGTAAAACCGAGAAAAATCGAACCGGGAAGTTGCACGGCCGTGCAAGTTCCGCACGGCCCCGTGCGACTTCGAATAGCTACGGTCGGTTCGCACAGTCAGTGCGATTTCGCATCGCCTCTGTGCGACTTCGCATAGCTTCGGTCGGTTCGCACAGTCGTGCGACTTCCGCATCGCCTCTGTGCGACTTACGCACTGCTGTGCGAAGTTGCACTGCCCTGTGCACACCATTATCTTGCTCGTTTTGCTTCCTTTTTGGCTCAAACTTTTTGCTATTGTCTCGATTTGATTTATTACCTGCAAAAGTAAGAAAAACAAGTAAAAATCCTAAAATTAAATTATTTTACAAGTCAAAAACTAAGTAAATAAGGGTATAAATGACGTAATATTTGTACCGAACAAGTTGGCTTCCCCACAATGGAATATCTCGCCACTCTACCTCTTGACCTGCCAATTCTAAAGCAATAAACTCATATGCCATTGTGGATTTAGCAATGCAAGTTTACTTGGAAGATTTCCAAGATATAACACTTCCCGCTAATGTAAACACATAGCCACTAGTTAAATTAATTTCATCATTGTCAAAAACCCAATTGGCATTATAATAACCTTCGACATAGCAGGAAATGAAGTAAAATACAAACCCCAATTAATACTCCCTTTTAGATATCTTAATAATCTAATTAGGGCATTACAATGGTCATTATTGGGATTATGAGGATAACGACTCAATCTATTCACTGCAAAGGCTATATCTTGACGAGTATAGTTTATTAGAAACATTACACTACCAATAATTTTTGTATACTCACTTTGAGACACAACAACGCCTTTATTATTTTTCAAATGAATATTGGGATCATAAGGAGTCCGCACAGGGGCACTCGTCAAAGTATCCAAATTTTTAAGTATTTTTTCAACTTAGTGAGCTTGATTAAGGCTTATACCCTCTTTCGTCCTAGTCGGTTTAATACCAAGAATAACGTCTTCCTCGCGTAGATCTTTCATGTCAAAGCATGTACTCAAAAAGATTTTGTAGATACTACAACATCTAAGTTTGTTCCAAAAATAAGCATGTCATCCACATAGAGGTAAATAATTACACAACTATGCTCATTGTTTTTGGAGTATACACATGCATCATAATCATTGACACGAAAACCATTAGAAGAGTAGAGTTAAATTTTTCAGACCATTGTTTTGGTGCTTGTTTCAATCCATAAAGAGATTTTACAAGCTTGCATACCTTATGTTCCCGACCAGGAATCATAAAACATTCTGGTTGCTTCATGTATATCTCTTCCACGAGGCCACCATTTAGAAATGCTTGTTTTGACATTCATTTGATGAATAACAAGATTATGTATGGAAGCAATAGCAACTAAAGCACGAATAGTGGCAACCTTGGTCATAGGAAAGTAGGTATTAAAGTAGTCTAGACCCTTCTTTTGGTTAAAACCTTGAGCCATTAGTCTAGCTTTAAACTTATCTATGGTCCTATCACCTCTTAATTTTGTTTTAAATACCCATTTACTCCCAAGTACCTTACATCCTCTAGGAAGATTTGTTAGGATCCAAGTCCCATTGCTCATAAGAGATTCTAGTTCACTATTAATGGCCTCTTTCCAAAAACTAGAGTTTAGGGACTCAATAACTTCTCTATAAGTCTTAGGATCCTCTTCTATGAGATATACGTTCACAATATGTTCATCTAATATGTTGGTCTCAACCAAAAAGGAAGTCACAAAATCAGGTCGAAAACTAGTCTCAGTTCTAGCTCTCTTACTCCTCCTAGGTTCTAAGTCCACATTACTAAAGAAGCAACATCATGAACAGGAACGAAGGCAAACGATCATTTACGACTTTCATAGGAAAAATATGCTCGAGAGAAATCTGCATCTTTAGATTCTTTAACAACCCTAAAATTAGGACCATTTTTCAAAATAAATCTATAAGCAACACTATTATGAGCATGGCCAATAAAAATAGTATTAACGGTTTTAGGCCCAATTTTATTTCTCTAAAAATCAAGAAGACCAATTTTTGCCAAACAACCCCAAATTTTAATGTAGTTCAAGTTAGGAGGAAAAACCCTCCATAATTCAAAGGGAGTCTTGTCAACTTTCTTATAGGGTACTTTATTAAGCACATAACAAGCATAAAGAATAACTTCTCCCCACACGTTAGAAGGCATCCCTAAACTAATAAGCATAGCATTTATCATTTCTTTAAGAGTTCTATTTTTTCTTTCTACTATACCATTTTATTGAGGAGCATAAGAGACAGTAGTTTCATGAATAATACCTTGTTCTCCACAAAAGGTCTTAAGGGAGGTGGTGTCATATTCTCCTCCTCTATCGGACCTAACTCTATTAATTTTACCGTCCAATCGTTTTTCTACCTCTGCTTAATAAAGTTTGAATTTTTCTTTAGCATCATCTTTATTACTCAAAAGATACACAATAGTGAACCTGGAGTACTCATCAACGACAGGTGATATAATATTTCTTTCCACCCTTACTCTTGGTGTTTTTGAAGTCATCTAACTCACTATGGATAAGTTCTAATAAAGCGGAGGTTTGAGTCACAACTTTATTAAAAGGTTTTCTTAGGATGTTTAGCTTCTACACAAATTTCGCATTTGTTAAAATCATAATTACTAAATGCAGTAATTAAACTCAATTGTTGTAGCCTTTTGATTGAAGCTATATTCACATGACCTAGTCTAGCATGCAAAGAGATATACTCAACAATATAAGCAACGAAGCATTCATCTTATTCTCAGCAATAACATCAAGAACAAACAACCCCCTATTACTTAAACCCACTCCACAGGAACCACTTTTAACTATGGTTAAAACGACATTTAACTACGGTTAACCGGTGTCATGTATGTGGGCGTCGTTGTATTTACCACCTTTGGGACTAGAATTTAAATCGAGTTCAGTCACAATCTCTTTCATGTACTTGGAGAATGTAGAAGTCGCATTCCACGTTCCCCATCTGTATATAGCACTACAATAATAAAACGCATTCCCAACACATAGAGAATTAATTAGTACTTTATGTAGCTAGCACGTAATATCAAATGAAAAACAATTAAAGTAGATTCTAATAACCAAGAGAACCTTACCTTGACAGGGGACAATTAGTGAGTTTGATTTCACTCGTTTGTCTTTGACGCCTCCGCCATAATAATAACACATTACAACACTATTATTCAATCGAAAAAATAAAATTCAAGTTAGACATACCATTGAACGATTACTAATTAACAAAACAACATAAAATGATTAAAAGTATAAACTCATGACTCGACGACGTCCTCGATATCTTCCCTCACGTCACGACCTAGAGGATTAAGCTAGTAGCCGATATTAGCTCTTGGATATAAGGCAACAAACATCCAATGGTGGTTACATAACCACAAATAACACATTTTTATATAAGCATGTATAACACCATATAAATACTTCACTTAATTAGTTCATTATTTGTACACTTACCTCTCATTGAACGCTGTCAAGTACCATGTTTTATCCTCTATAGTATGTTTCATAACGTCGAAGATATAGGTGACTCTTTCTTCACGATTCTACCTAACTCCTTAAATAATGGAATTAGGGTTTAGAAATTGAACGAAGTCCTTTCCAATCTCATGCGACCACCCTACATATTAATTGTATGTAGTTAGAAATTGAAATTAATAGTAAAAAAAGAACTTATTATGAATATATTAACTTACATAATGCCAAGCATAATAGCGGATACGTCGATATCCTCCATGTACAAATTTTGCAGTATGTCATTCGAGAAGACATAGACCGGCATATCCCATTCACGTTGCCCAAACAAGTGACTCGGCGCACTACTTATGAATGGTTCTTCTATTGACAGAGTCTTCACATAAATTTCCAAAGTAGCACACCAATCCGTGCGGGACTCCTTGATGGATTTGAGATGAGACTTCTCCGGACGATGAACGAGCATAACTAAACATTTGCTTGTGCCACTGGCGCCCTTCATCCCACTCTCGGATCTGTCCCCGATATCCTAGTGAATAATCAATACAAAAATGAGAAATATATATACGTGATATTAACAATAGGTAAATCTAATATTTTAAAATAAGAATGAATTACCGTAGAGAGGATAACCAAACTCTTGGGCCAACGAAGAAAAGTGTTGACTGCGTCGTCGTCAACGAGTATGGAGGTCCGGTCCCCGGATCGGCAACTTACACTCACCTTTCCCATGCATGACCTCGTTCACACTCAACCTCACCTCATCGGCTACAAGGGATGTCCCATGAACGACAATATCCGACTTCCACTAGAAAACAACACCTAATGCCACAACATGCTCTAAGGGAGGGTGATGAGAAGCTAGCTTGGCCGGATGCATAAGAATAAGTATAACAATTACAATCATGGGATAACCTAAAAATCCTAAAAATAAACGAACAAAATTTCCCCTTAAAAGTAAACATTTTCCGGGATAGTGGCCCTTATTCGAAACAACATAAATATACTAAATAAGTAATTACTCAACGGCCACATGCCGAGTTATGCAACAACCACACAATATACACCATTCATTCAACAAGATTATACACCAATTAGTCAAAAATATAAACATGCATGTAAATAACATCACTCATCCGAAACAACAAAAACATCCACTATAAGTAATTATTCAACAAGATTATACATTAATTAATCAAAATATAAACATGCATGTAAATATAATTAGGTTGTAAAATCTGAATTACCTCCACCGGAACTTCGACTTGCTCGACGGGTGAGCTCACGTTCACGCCGGCCGGTGTATGGGGTGATAACGGCATACCCATGTTAGTGATGAAGTACAAACTTATCCTAGCCTCCATCTCCGCCACCTTTGCAACCATTTGTAACATTTTGAGTCTGTTGGAACTCAATTATGGAATGTTGGAAGTCCATACGGGACCTCATTTAGGCCATTTCGACCTTCATATACGCTTGGCTAGAAGTGACAGGGCACTTTTTCCTAACCCCAAAATCCTCAACTATCCCCACCCACCCAACAACAGCTCGAACATGACCGGGATGCTCACCTCTTGCTAGGCCCAAGGCAAACTTGTCCATCCTCCCGAGTGGTGTCGGCGACTTTTTAAGTCGATGTCCGCGACAAAGACTCCTGTAAGAACAAAAAATATTATCATTTTTTAATTCATAAATTTTAAAACCGATAAGTTCTCAAATAAATAAAGGAAATGGTAAAAAAAAACTCACGAGTCGGTATGCAATAACTTCTATATCGGCCGTAGTGAAGGTTTCATCTTTCTTGTTTCTTCCTTAAACCCACGACTCGTCCCTATTGATAACGAGCTGCGAAGTATCTATGCTTGGAACCTTCACCGGACGTGGTTTGAAGTTGTTCAAGCTTTTGCTTGTACAACCTCCCCTCCAACTTCACGTATCCCCCACAGGACATCACATGAGGGTACGCATTACTCTTAATCCACTTCTGGTTGGCTTCACCTATCGCTGCGCGAGGTAATTAAGACAACGAAAATTTCGAGTGCATAAGACTTAAATCAAAAATAGTTGTATATATCATCGACAATTTCTTTCTTTTTATATGAATTCGACAACGAAAATATCGAGTGCACAAGACAACTCCCTCTCATTGTCCTCTAGATCCGCCCTTCTCAAGTACATCTCACCACTTACATTCATAGAAAAAACAACATCACACTATTTTTATATGAGATTGTTTGTTCGGTGCAAATTTTACGTCATTTATACCTTTATTCACTTAGTTTCGACTCGTAAAATAATATATTTTTAGGAATTTCACTTATTTTATTTGCTTTTATAGCTAATAAAGTTCAACCGAGCAAGAATCGGAAAATTTGGACTCAAAGGCAAGGAAAGTATGATCTTGGACATTAAAACTCAAGATTTACAATACAAAAATAAAAAAAAGGAAGGTGAAGCGAGCAGATGTGGCAATCATCAAAAAAGGGCTGGGATTAATTTTGGTAAAGTTGGATGCCGACGTTAGCATGACGTCGGCGAGCAAAACTCCTCACCGACCTATTTTGGAGAGCATCAAATATATATAAGAAGGGGGCGGCTGGAGCTTTTTTTGCCATAGAATTACTTTAGTTTTCTAGGTTTATTTTAGTTTAATTAAATTAGTTTTTCTCTTGTAAATTTATGTTAATTATTATTTTAGTTTTAGTTTTAATTCGGTTTCTAACGAGTTTCGATTCGATTCGATTCATTCCTGGTAATTTCTTCCTTTTTATCTCTCCTTTGTTTCTAATTTGTTTAATTTAGTTTAAATATTCGATTTTTATTATATTTTGATGTTAGTAGTAGTTATGTTATCTGTTTAATTTTATGTTTAACTTTATTTTGTTAATTTACGTCGTCGAGTTAATTTTTGTTAGTAGTTGTTAGATTAATTTTGTTTCATGTTAATTAGTGGTTAGTTTGTGTCACTTTGGTTGTGATTAGCCTCTTAATGGCTAGTTGATCTTGTTTGGGCCTTAATTTACCTAGTTTATGCTAGTATTTTGGGATTGTTTCTCAAACCCGCCACATAGGTTCTATGAGATGCCCGAAAGGGTCTTTTCATCTTGATTTTTAGGTAGTTGGTCTATCACTGAAAGGTGGAGTCAATTTGCTAGTGTGGGTAAAGAGAATAGTTGGGATTTTGGCATGAAAATAGCCCGAATTCTAGCTAGGTCCGAGGTTGCTATTTTTGTAGTTTAGTTAGGCTAACCCCACGAAAGTAGGTGATTAAAATAATTAAACTAGCTCATGACCCTTGAAAGTGTGGCTTGAATAGGCTTTGATGGTACAACTGACTACTCCTAAATACTTGTATAAACTTGGGTAGGTTTAGGCTTGACTTGATTAATTAGTTTATTAAGTAGTAAAATCACAATCCGAGTATTTTATTTTTGTTGCTTTCTAGGTTAGTTTAATCACCATATCTATCTCATATGTGTTGATTCGCCTCGATAGAAAGTTTAAGTTAGCTTTGATATTTGAAATACAACTCTCTATGGACACGACTCGTGCTTGCCGACTAGTTACAACTACGCCGTGCACTTGCGGTTAATAAATTTAAGACTTAATTCTTTCTAACATTGTCTATAAATATTGAATAAAGTTGCATACTATTCAAACCCTCTATTTTCTCCTTAGAGCTACCCATGAATTTTTATACAATCATTTGTTGATGTAGTATCAAAAAAGGGTATCAAAGTAATGAAATTACCATGTATTTCGGAGAGGTGACGTGTGATTCAAACGATCTCCGGTCCTCCTCGGTGATACAATTGTATACCTCCCAGGGTCTACCTTCTTGCTTTATCTGCCTTGTTTTATAGACCCATATAGTGGCAATCCGATATTTGAAATCTCTAAACTTTTCCGCCGCCGACATGAGGGTCTTATGTTTCACGGAGGGGATCTTAGATTCATTAACGTTCAAGTTGAACTTTCTTTGAAACGCAAGAACAATATTCATTAGTACATATATATGAACCATTTACAATATAAGTTGCAATACTAAGTTGAAAAGTAGTTCATGTACCTTAATATCGTTCCAAAGTTTGTCCTTAACATAATCAAGGACGTCATCCCATTTTCTCGTAGTTGATGTTCATGTGTGAGTGGGTTGCCGCACCAACTTCGCTCATAAAGGGAGTTTTATAATCACCTATAGCATTTTCGTACCTATCAAAATCGACCCGTGTAAGGGAGTTGGATCCTCTCTACTCGGACCAACTTCTCCTTATTCATCATAGTTCGCCCCTCAATTATTTTCTACTTTTAGAAGAATCCATTTTATACTGCAAGCAATTATAAAACTCTTGATAAATAAACATGTACAACAATTTTCGGACAGAAACACTAAAGTTGGGTCGGGCAATAGCCAACACGGGCTGACCGTGTAGTCCGGCACGACCCATGTCTGGCTGCCCGTAACCCCGGTTCCTCAATTTTGGCCTTGTTTTTGTCTCTTCTCTTATTTTCATATTCTATTCATTCACATTCCTCAAATATAAGATTAATTTACAAATTTTCTCTAAAACACCGAGAAATATAAGACTCCTAAATTACACTTTCGAGTTTAGATCCGAAATTAGAAAGCACTATCTACACTTTCGAGTTTCATGAAAATGCCAAAAATGACAAGGCAAATAATAAAAGAATTAAAAACCAGACAACGGAATTCAGGGAAAAATACTAAAGATGAAGAGAAAGAGACAAACCTAGTGGTGCCCAAAAAGAAAAGTCGGCAAGAGAGGTGCAGCCACGCGGAGAGAGTGAGGTCGGAAAGAGAAGTCGGCGAGAGAGTGGCGCAGCCACAACCGAAAACGCGGAGAGAGTGAGTGAAGGGAGTGCAACCACACAATCGGAAATCGCGAGAGAATGAGTAGTAAGCCAACGAAACCACCGGAAACCACCAGCGAACCATAGAGACAAGAGCAACCGAAGATAGAGAGTTGAGAGTGAAAAAAGTGAGACTTAGCATTGGTCGAGGTTTTTTTTGTGCGAGAACTTTAGACTACGGTTCACTACCAAAAATTGTCGTCTAAAGTTCTTAGACTACGGTTCTTTTACTCGAACCATCATCATAGATACATCTATGACGATGGTTCGATAAAAGAACCATGGTCTAAGATTTAGTAGAAACTTTAGACTATGGTTTTTATGTTGAACCGTCGTCATATATACATTAAAAATTGTATTTTTTACGAAAATACCACCGGTCCATTTTTCATGACAGTTTGTCCTTTTAACCGTCATTAAAGACCCGTCATTAAAAGTAATTCCTAGTAGCGACTCTTTCCCACAAATTCACCATTTCTAGTGAGTACAATTTTTTCAAAATCAAGAACTACTTTAATTCCAACCTTGGTCGAAGATCGCAGAAATGAGGTTCCAACTAACTTCGGAGCATGAAATACATTTTGAAGTGAAAGAGTTTTTCCGAAGTAAGTTTTAAAGAAATTTTTCCTTACCAAGGACAAGAACGAAGTGGCATTAACCATAAAAACACATTCACCTTCAAGAGCCTTTTTGTAATTTTCGTATAGGTCTCTATTGGTGCAAATGTGTCGAGTGGCCCAGAATCAACCACCCATTCAACGAGTGTTGCTTACCATGTTTACGAAACTACAGCAACAATGACATCTTTAATGAGCTTAGCTTGAGGTTTGTTTTGTTTGGATTTGTTACTTGCAAGCCCAAATCCCTCTATGCACTCCTTTGCTAGATGGCCATACTTCCCACGAGCGAAGCACTTCTCTTCAAATTTTTGTGGTTTGGTCCTTGTCCTTTGAACTTGTTGAAGTTCCGCCTCTTCCCATGAAACTGGTTTGGTCCCTTTCCCTTGGTCCCCGAGTCCTGTTAAACTTAGAGTCATTCTTTGACCAGATTAGCGACGAGAGGAAGAATGAATCAAATTCTTTCCATTGGATTGAATTCGGTTACTGTTCCTCAATTTTGATATGGGCAATAAGTTCTTTTTGGAAAAAGTCCTTTTTTTTATGTTTCATAGAACTTACATAGTTTGTTCGGGAAGGGAGCAGTTTATCCATCAAATAGTTTGCTTGAAAAATATCACGAGATAGTCATCCCATCAGCCAAAATTTTAGCACATAAATTTTCGTACTCATGAACTTATTCTAAAACGAGGTTTATCATCGGTAATCTTAAAGGACAACCACCTACTGCAAGCATATTTCTTAATCCCCGCATCATTAGTTCCATACTTTGACTCAAGAGCCTCCAAAATTTCCTTAGCATTAGTTTTCTTAATATAACTCCGATAAAGGGAATCAGTCATATAATGCGAAGCAACCCACAACAAGTCTTATACTACTACCCTCGGGAGGTTCGGATGATTGAAGACAATAATCAATCCCCGATTATGCAAGTAAGAGTTCTAACTTATCAAACCACATGCGATAATTTTGTCCATCAAGTTTAGGCATATCGAGCAAGCACATAATAGTAAACATGTTTGTTAATCTTGCCATTAGCCACAACAAGTAAATAAATTCGATTTTTATTGTTGGAAAAATAAAAACGAAGTGCTATTAATGACTAAATTAAACAAACTTATCTTATAGTCGTGCGTGGTAATCCACTGCCTTAAAACTAAATTTGCTCCCCTACGCGGTACACCGGGGACTCATGAGCAATCGAACTCCGAGGATACATGGCAAAGCTGTTCGGACGATATATTAGAGCGAACAGCGGTAAGAAGCATCGAACAATTACCTAAAGTGATTTTAGAGAGAGGAATAGTATTGAGTATATTTTTGTGTGTGTCAAACTGAGAGAAAATGCCACAATTTATAATATATGGATGAGACATAAATCGGGCAAGAACAAAGGAGCACTAAAAATAAGGGAGCTGATCAAGCAAAGTCTGTAATCAAGGGTGCATTTAAAGATTTTTTGTTGGAAAGAATAATAATAGACACTTGCCACAAATAAACTTTGATTGTCGCAAAGAGAATAAATCAGATTTGACTAAAAATTATGAAGGTTTGCTCTTGGAGAAGTTAAGTCACCCTAGAGGGGCGAATAAGGTGATGGAACGTTTTCGCAAAATTAAACTCTTTTGCACGAAGAGAGACAGAAACTGATTCCGAGTCTAGATTGGACTCGGAAAAGTATCAACACAAAAATTACGTGGAAACCCTCATGGGGCAAAAACCACGGACCGTGCTAATCCAAGCACGAAGTCAAATCCACTATTTTGAATCCACAAAATACATTAGAATGACTCAACCAGAGTTGCTCCCTTAGACAACTCCTTACAAGATTTTTCTAGACTAAGAAGTTACCTTATCCGATCTAGTACTTCCTAACCGAGATAACCTTTACAGTTAGGGACAAGCTGAGCTGAGTTAACCCTTACAGCTCGGTCAAGGGACCTTACTCGAAAGTAAGAATAAGTGTTTGTAACAGATTATAAGACCTTACAACTCGGAGAATATTAAATACGAGTTGGATTTGTAAGTAGAAGATTGAGTATGAATACAAAGACTTTTGCTCAAGTATGTGTATTGACAATTGGTTCAACAATCTTCAAGTCTTGAGAGTTGGCTTCTATTTATAGATAACCAAGCAGATTAGCCGTTGTGACTATCTTCCGACTGGAAGTCCTTTGTGACCGTTGCAATGGATTTTCTAAGTCACTCGAGAAAATATCCGTTGAGGTGTGAACGTTGGGCAACGGCTCTTGACTCCTTTGGAAGTCCCAAACCACCGGTGGTGTTCGAAAAGTAGGGTGGAAACCACCGTTGAGCCTAGCGTTGTAGTTTTTCCAGTTTTGGAAACAGACGACCACTGACATAGTGTCCGATCTTGAGTCGAAGGTAGAAAAAGCCTTGTCTGCTGGTGATTTGACGTTTTGAAGCCGGTTACTTTTGTAATTCAAAAATAGGATAGCCTCGTTTGAATAACCTACAAAAGTAAAATCAATTTGGTTCTCAAAGTATATAATACTTTGGTCCAAGATTAGACATAGATAATAAATTAATTAAGATAATTAAGTGCATAATTATCCGAGTCGGAAAAGGAATGGAATTTTCGAGTCTAATATCCATGAGACTCAAAATCCATCTAAGTAAGTCTAAAAGAGAATCAAGTCAAATAAAGAATAACAGAGTAGACAGACTTGATTTAGAAAAAGCAAAATTCAAACAAAATATGCTTGACTTAGAAGAATGAATTAACATGGTAATTCTTGGAACATGAAGTTAGATCCGAGTTTATGCACATTATAGTAAATGTTTGAACATGCGATATTTTTAGTGTTGTCCGAGTGACTCGAACGAGTGTGTAGAATGGCATGTAAGAGTATGCTTTCGAATCGGTCGAAGCAAATGAAAACAAATGCAATAGATTCCGTAACACTCAGAAAAGTTTCTAAGGCACATAGAATGACTTGTAATTAAAACCTTATGAGAGCTGAAGTGTGGTTCCGCACGTTCCACCACTTCTCCGTTCATTTCCAATACTAATCGTGAAACACCATGAGCGGCAGGATGTTGAGGTCCGAAATTCGAAGTGAAATTTTTGATTTGTCTGTTTTTTTAATGTCGTCATTCGAAAAAAAAAGGAAGAAAGAAGAAAGAGATTATTCCCTAAGAGCTTGTCCGAGTACCTAAAATACTTGATTCTTTGATGGAACTCGGAATTATGTATATGTAAAGTCCGAGTCTTCAAATTATAATCAAATAAGACTCATACCTTCCGCCCATAGCCTGGCACGACGGACGGGCGGGCGGCGCACACGCCCACGTGTGTGGTATAGAGACTATCCCTCTATCAAGCAATCTAGGAGTCTAAGAAAGAGAGAGGTCAATAAACTCAAAAATGAAAAAGTTTCAAACCTTCTATGCGGGATAAAAACAAGAGGTTCAAGAACATTTTCTCTCTCTTTCTTTCTCTCTCTCTCTCTCTCTCTCACACACACACACACACAAGCTTTGAAGCATTTCCAACAACCTCGTATCTACCAAAACCATTTACCCAATTTGGGCGCGACAAGAGTCCTTGGAAATATTAGGACCTAATCTTTTGGGTGATTACTTTTGAACCCTCATTAGCTTAACCATTGAAGAGACATGGCTGGAGAAATATGAGTAGTCCTAATTGGATGCAGTACAGTACAACATTTCTATTTTTGCTCCATTTACGTATTAACACCTAAGTTAGCCTTGATCGATTTTGATGACTTTAAAGTATACTCAATATGGATTACAAAAAGTAACTTTTCAAACCCCTATATGAGGTTTAACTTTTAGTAATAAAGCTTACAAAATTAATAAATCTTTTAGAATAATCTTTGACGGTTTGACTTTAAGAGACCTTTTGAGGGGAAAAATGAAGTCTTGTTGACCTCAAATTGGGACCAATTGCACTAGATCAAAGCTACAAAAAATGAGACTTGTGTATTTTGCCTATGCTTTATTGTTTCCATGAGATTGAACTTCCAAATGGGTCAATAGAGGATTAGAGGACCTTTAGGCCCTTCCAATAGATGAAAGAAAACCCTCATGACAAGCCTTGAATTGAAGCTCAAAGTTAATGTAGTTTTGAATCCATTTGAAGTTGAGTTTTTGTGAAGTTACAAGGTTTTGATGGCTTCACAACCATATTTACCCACACTTCCTAGAAAAAATTCACACGCAACAACTTTTAACTTCACTCAACCACACTTCCTAAACAAAATCAATACTCACCCACACTCAACCATAAATTACGAGTATTTTAACCACCTAAAAGAACGAGATAGAGCTAGTTTAGCCACTTTCATGATAACCTTATTACATACTCCATTAGTAAAAATGAAATTGATAGTAGAAAAAGGATTCTTTAAACTTAAAAAATCACAAAGGAACGAATGAGAGTAAGTTGATCTTATGGCTATCTCTAACAACTCAACTTGAGTTGCTCGGACTATCTCCAATGGGAGCAACTCCCTTTGAGTTGTTGCAAGTGCCACATAGGTAAGGGAATTGCTCCATTTTATTACCTATTATCAATGGTAACAACTCATAAGAGTTTTTCCATAAATAAAAATTTAAAAAAATATCGTTGAAAAAAACCGGAATTAATGTCACTTGCACTTGCCGGTGGGGCACGCCTGGCAGCCTTCCCATCCTCCTCCGAGTACGTGCACCACACGCGCCGAGACACGGCTCCAAGAAGTTGTATCCCACGCGACCCTTTTCCCTCTCTCCCTTTGTCCTTCTCTCTCCTCCTTTTGATTGATGCCTGGTTGCTCCATGGAGCAACTCCATGGAAAGCTCCATTCCACATCAGCTCCACCTACCTTTTTTAAGCATTTCTCTCTCTTCCACATAGGAACAACTCTTTGGAGATAGTCTCAAATTGATACATAAGTAAGAAAGTTGTTCCAAAATTTTTAATTGTCAATAGTAGCAACTCACATAAAATATTACTTAATATTTTATCATTAAAAATTATAAAATAAAAGGCTAAGAAATAAATCAAAATTAAAAATTTATTACTTTATTTTATCCTTCCCTCCCTTTTTCTTTCTCCTCTGCCTTTTCTCTCTCTTATCCCTAACTTTGTCACAAGAACTTTTCCTCGCAACTCTTCCAAAGAGCAACTAGGGAGGTCGGGTCTTTTACCTCTCCATTATTTTAATTTTTCTTTCTCCTCCCTCTCCCTGCACTTATTAGAGTAACTCATGTCTCAATTCCTACCATTGAAGATAACCTAACATCTTAATGATCTCAAGCGAATTCGATTACACAATTATGTGACTAAGTTTCATCGTTTGATATCTTAAGACCGTGTCTCAAAACATGTGCTTCCTTTATTTCTAAATCTCAACTTGACTATAAAAACTTATGGGATAATTTTTCAATATATTCCCATTAAGAGATATACAAATTGATTTGTTTTAATTGTTGTAAGCTAAAATGTAAATTTGACTGATATTATTCAACGTATAAGGACTTTGATTGTTAATGCTGTGGCATGGACGAAGGAGGGAAAAGAGGAATGGGGAAAAAGAAGAGGGAAAAAGACAGTAGAATTCAAAATGAAAGATGAATAGCATGGGTATGAGCATGAGCTGGGGCCAGAGGAAAACTGAAAAAGGGTTTGTACTATTGCAGAGGGAAAATGCAGTAGCCCTGAAGAGCTTTAGCCTGCCTAGGTATCTTTCTCTCATAGAAAGCTCTCCTGAAGTGTCCATTTCAACTTGAATGACCACTTTTCCAATTTCCCCTTTTCATTTTCTCTTTTTATATTTTCATTAATTAGTATTATCATATTCCTAATTTAAATAACACTTCACTTCTTTTCCTGTCACTCATTGCCAGGCAATACAGTACTCAGTACTCATTAGAAGAAAAAACAATCGATTTCCTTTTTTTTTTTTGGGATAAATTTGACATTTCTTTTTCTCTTTTCTCTAAGCCAGTGTTTTTAAAAATTAAGCATATGTAATAATAATAATAATAATAATAATAATAATAATAATAATAATAATAATAATAATAATTGGGCAAACTTTTAAGCCTATAATAATGCATTAACGCCAGTATATATAATGTTAATTAAGATCATGTCACTGCTATAATCTTTAAGCAACTCTTTTTTAAATGAAATTACAATTGAGGATTAAATTAACCACACATTTTATTAATAATTATTATTGAATTTAACCTAATATAGGCTTTCAATGACAAAAAAATACAATCAATAATATCTTTTATAATGAATCCCGTTTAAGTAGGGTATAAGAAAATTCAAATATACGTAGTTTTATCTCCATACAAACATTTCTGTCTATAGTTAGATACAATGTGAGTATAAAAAATAAAAAAATAAAAAAACTCTAACATTGACTTGTAACTTACTGAATTCCAACATTATAGCTTGCTTTTACTCTTATAATATAAAATTTAAAAAAATAAAATTACTCCTATCAAAATTGGAATCCCCTTTGATGATTTGCATTAGGAGAACAAATGCAACTTATAAAATTAACCCCAAATCCGAAAATTATATCCAATAATCCAAACTTACATGTGACATGTTTATTTAGAGCTCTTGCTTGAACTGAACTTTTTTATTTAGAGCTATTTTTCTTTACAAATAAGTTTATTGGATATATACTAATTGATCCAAATTTATCATAGGGAATGACGTGGCCTTAACTCGACAATAATATCTCAATCTAGCATGACCAATTCCAAATTTCACCTTATTTTGCTCACAAATTGGATAACCCATTTATCAGATTCGAGTTGAAGCATTCAACTATAATTCTTCCTAGTGTTTTTTATGAGTTGGGTATCCAACAAGTAGTTATTGATTGGTTTGTAAAGAAATGATAAAAATATATACTACTTATAGTTGATTCTAATTATTAGTAAAAATACAACATTAAAAAAATTATATTCTTAATAACAAAAAATATTTTAAAAGGATACAAACATGTGGTATGTGTAGGTATATTGAGAAGGACGATTATCATGCTTTTTTTTATGTCCCCAAGCTACAGTTATCTAGGAAGGTAGTAAGTTCTCGCCTATTTTATTGATTGCAACTTTTGCTTCAATGTAGGATTTTGTGGTGTATGCCAATGCCATATTATGTAGGGAGGATTAGGAGGAGTTTTTGATTGTGACATGGGAGGTGTGGAATGCTCATAATCAAAAGTTGTTTGTTGAGGAGACCGTTGCTATCAGAAGCTAAGTCACAATATTGTAAAGTTCATCAACAAATTTCAGGGAGGCACATGCATCACTATTGTCTAAATTGGCTCCTCGGAAAGAAAAGTGGCAACCGCCATCTTTAGGGCCGTGGCAACTCATCGTTGACATGACTAAACTTGGGTGTTGGGCTATGGATGGGAAGCCGTCCTTCGCAACAATTTGGGCTCAATGGAATTGTGTGGTGTTTGCCAAGGTTCGGGGTTTCTAGGTGCTTGAAGTGGAAAAAGTTTGAACATGTTTGTTAGGAAATTTGTATTGGAGTACATTTATACCAATTTGGTGATTAAGAGTGATTGTACCTCGCTAATCACGAAGATCAACAAGAGAGTAAGTTTAGGTTCGACATCGGTTTATTTATTTCATATATTCTTGATCTTTGCAAGCGTTTTGATTTTTCCTTTTTTCGCATGTTTGCTCCCCTTCCGGGAAGAGGGGATATAATAGCTCACTCGACAGTCTATCTCCAACCTTATGGTCCTTGTGTTAGGTCATGGGTGGGGGATGATCCTTATCCGATAATTGAGTTGGCTACTAAAGATTTGTCTATGTTCGAGATTGGTGATAATTAATATACCCATTACTTTTGGATAAAAAGGATACAAACATGTGATTGGTTGATTTTAATTTTATTACTAAAATTTTCTATATAATAATAATAATATTTTTTATTTAATTACGACATGATATATTAATAAATATTTTTTTTGAAGTCTAGTAATAAATATTTAATATTTATTGTGTTAGTGTTTTTAAAATGATTGAACATTATCACCTAGCTCTAAAAAAGGAAAAAAGAAATCTAACCACCTTATTTTATTTTTATGTTATTTTGTTAAGCCAATAAATCTGCCACATTTGAACACTATACGACACTTCTAAAAATGATTTACAATAATAATGGGGGAAATTTTTTGAGAAGAGAGTAGAATAGAATGGAAGCGACAAAGGCAAAGGGGGGCCAAAAGGGATAGGGAAAGAAAAGAATTTGCTTTTTTCGGACAATGTGAATCTATGTTCTAAAAGAAAACTAAATTTATGTAATTAAAACCCTTTTTAATTATTTTGTTTTTCCCAAACTAGAGGCCCTGCTTCTGTTCTGTCCAGTTCAGATAGATTTCTCCATTCCCCCTCTCTGTCTCTGTCTCTCTCTCTCTCTCTCTCCCTCTCTCTGCTTGTGGGTTTTTCTCGCTGATAATAAAGCTTGTCTCTTCTCCATCTTCTCATTGTTGCCTTTGATCTTAAGCAGTTTTATCAAGAGCCGACATTGTGGTTTTCTCCAAGTTTTTGGCTCAAAATATGTCTCAGAACAATTGGGAAGCTGATAAAATGTGAGTTCTCTAATCAAAGACTTCATTTCTTTTTTTCAAAGCATTTATCCCCCATTCGATGTTTGTGCATCTTTGATCCCCATTTCTCGTTGTTTTAGGGATTTTGTTGCACATTCTGCTTGATTTTTGCTTCTGGGCACTTTATTTTCTGGGGTTTGTTCATCATTTTTGTTTGTTCCCCGAAAAAGCATTGCTCCTTTACTTCAGTATTTGGTTCTGTTGCTTATATTTTTATGTTAGGGTGGGAACTCTGCAGCTCTGGGGCTTTATGATTTTCAGTTTCTTGTTAGTTGTGTGGGTACTGCGTAGATTGTGTCTTTGAGTTTGCATGCCTTGTGGGCACATAAAAAAGTTTCAATATTTTAGGGTTTCCTGTTAGTTATTTTGACTCTGGCTTTGATTTGTTGCACCATTTGTAAAATTATTTGGGTTCTAATTGAATGGGAAGTGGGATTCTACGAACTCAGTTATGAGTTTGCACATTTTGATAATTATCAGGTTAGATGTGTATATCCATGATTATCTAGTAAAGAGAGATCTCAAGGCTACTGCACAGGCCTTTCAAGCAGAAGGAAAAGTCTCATCTGACCCTGTTGGTAAGCTGTCTTGTAGATTGAGCATTCCCTTTCTTTTCGAAGCACTTTTGCTGGTGTTTTTTATTTTTAGCTTTTTTGAGATATGTGGTATGATATTTGCAGCTATTGATGCCCCTGGTGGATTTTTGTTCGAGTGGTGGTCCGTCTTCTGGGACATATTTATTGCCAGGACCAATGAGAAGCATTCTGAGGTAGCTGCTTCATATATTGAGGTTGGTTTCGGAATTAAAATGTGGCTGCAAATTGTATGGCATGTTATCACATTCTTTTGTAAATGTCTAGACATACGTCTGGACGCTTGACAGTTGACCTTTCGTTCTAGACGAAAAATATAAAAGTTTTGGAACATGGTTGAGTGCAATCCTTCAAGTTGACAAACACCTGTTGTTGGATAATTGTAGCAAACTTCCGTGTAGATTTGATCAGGGTTGAGTGAAATGCAAGTATACTTGGATTTTATATTGAGCTTCCTGCACTTTCCCTTCTTTAAGCTGCTTTACATAATCAGGCAGTCTCCCTATGAATATAATAACTTATGTGAAAGCTAGATTGAATTGCTTGTGAAGCAAACTTCCATTCAACAAGAACCTGTTGGTTACATGCGCTTCACCTTGATAAACATTTTGAGTGATGGATCCTTGTATCCATGGGAAACTTGTTTCTGTCATCTTTATTTACTTATTTCCACTGACATCCTCTCATAATAATGAAGACACAGTTATTAAAAGCAAGGGAGCAGCAACAACAGCAGCAGCAGCCACAAACTCCGCAGCCATCACATATACAGCAGCAACAACAGCAACAACAACAGCAGCAACAGTTACAGATGCAACAGCTCTTATTGCAGAGGCATGCACAGCAGCAGCAACAACAGCAACAGCAACAACAACAACAACAGCAGCAACACCAACAACAGCATCAACAACAACAGCAGCAGCCACCACAGCCTCAAAGGAGAGATGGCGCTCATCTGCTTAATGGAACTTCCAATGGGCTTACTGGAAATGACTCTCTTGTACGACAGAATCCTGGCACGGCGAATGCCATGGCTACCAAAATGTACGAGGAAAGATTGAAATTGCCACAGCAAAGAGATCCCTTAGATGATGCTGCTATGAAAGTATGTGATTCTCATAATTTCATGAAACTTTATATCGAGGGTCATTTTGAGGTTCTAACTACATTTCTTGCAGCAAAGATATGGTGACAACATGAGCCAACACCTGGATCAGAATCATGCCTCCATATTGAAATCAGCTGTGGCTGCCCAGCCTTCAGGGTATATCTTGGACTCTTAATGTGGATGCTTCTTGTCTACCACTCTTTTCCCTTTTCCTTCTCTCATGGCTAGCGCTGAACTTTAGCTCAATGATTTATGTTGTTTTTGCTAATTTCTAGTGGAGTACTAATTTCAGCTTGAGACAAGTTTACTTAAAGTCTACCATGTAACAACTGGAGCTCAGAGAATTCATTCTAAACATGCCTTAGAAGCTGTTTTTTTATATGCAGACAAGTTTTGCACGGGACAGCTGGTGGCATGTCTTCTCAGATGCAGCCTCGAAATCAGCAGCTTCCAGGGCCTTCAGCTGTAAATTCTTGCATCTCTTACCTTGTATTTACTGCTGAAATGTTATCAATAAGTACTCATATAATGCTTATTGTTTTCATATTGTAGCAGGAAATGAAATCAGATGTAAATCCCGTTTTGAACCCCGAGCTGCAGGACCTGAAGGATCACTGATGGGCATTCCTGGTAATTTTTAGTAGTTCTCTGTCTAATTAAACAAGTTCTTGGCTTGAAGTATCCATGAAAAATTTGTGGATTCATTTATTTATTAGGACAGTACAGATATTGGGGTAAGCACTTTGCTTCAATGGAAGTATATATGCCTCTTAAACTGCTCAAAAGCTCTTGCAGCTGACATTTGGCATTCATTCTTTTGCATCAGGGTCAAACCAAGGTGGTAATAATTTGACTTTGAAAGGATGGCCGCTCACGGTAAGTATTTCCTTATAATACAATTTAATTCTGGGAACTATGTTATTAATTTCATACTTGTTGTGAGCTTTGTAATTTTATTTTGGTCAGTAGTTTTAAGTTGGTAAGGTTAGACATAGATGCTGGCATGCTTTCTGTGAAACAATGGACTTGATACTTGAAATTAATGATGTTTTGTAACTTGTTTATTTCTTTTATTTTTTTTGGGGGGATTGTGGGTGGGAGCGGTTTGGTTGTTGCCTTGTTGATCAATTACATGCAGCATTATCATTGCAATTGTAAACCTGCATGTAAGTGCTTCCTGACCATATAGCCTGCTGATATTAAAAGGGACTAGAGCAACTTCGATCTGGGCTTCTTCAACAGCAGAAGTCGTTTATGCAGGCTTCTCAGCCATTTCATCAACTTCAGATGTTGACACCACAACATCAGCAGCAACTGATGCTTGCCCAAAATTTGACGTCTGCATCTGCAAATGATATTGAAAGCAGAAGACTTAGAATGCTCCTGAATAACAGAAGTATGAGCCTTGGGAAGGATGGCCTTGGGAACTCTGTTGGAGACTTGGTCCCTAATGTTGGATCGCCTTTGCAGGCTGGCTGTCCTGTTTTACCGCGTGGAGATGCAGATATGTTGCTCAAGGTATTACCTTTTTCTGGGGATTTATGTAACAAGTATTGTCTACGATTGTGGATCTTACAAGTACAACATACCAAAATTGCAAAGTGTAGAATGTGTGGTCAAAAAAGCTGTTCTGGCTGGCTACTTGTCCCTTAACTACTATATTGGGAATAAATCAACTTTAGAATCATGTTCCAATGATTGTATCCGTAGTTTGTTTATTCTACAGAAAATAATGCAGTACAGTTTTTTCACTTTAGTTGTCGTCATCCACAGAGTATGAGATGCTGTACCAAAACAAACTTGCTGACGCTCCACCTATGGGCACAAGAGATGTTAGATTCTAAACAATTTGCAGAGCCTAGATGTAGCCTAGGGAATTTCACATCTCTGAAATGTGCTCAGCCCAAATAGTTTACAATGAGGGATAGACTACTGTGGAAAAGCCAAAAGAGACCCTTAATTTTTGGAAGTGAGAAGACCTTGTTTATCTGGTGAATGAACCGTGCACATTGATAAAGTGGCAAGTTCTCTTATTTATGATTGATGTGGAACAAGAGTGTTTCATTCTCTCCCATTCAAAGACACAATATCCTCATTGTTTGCCTAGGTCTATCCTCAGTGACTAGGTTTTTGAGGGTAAACCCCTATGCTGGTATAACTATCCTGTATTCTTCCGTCTCGCTGCCCTTACCAAGAACAAGGGCTGAACGAGAACGTACAGTTTGTCCCAGCAAGTTCCATCAATTGTGGAAAGAATAAACTCTCTTGTCAAAGTTATTACTATCATACAGCATCTCTGCAATAGAACCTACTTAGACGAGATATCCCAAATGGGCTTTTTAAAAGAATTTACCCAATACTAAATGTGGAACGTCATCATGGTGATCTATTTCTTTCCTAACAGGTATGGGAATAGCCTACTCTAACAGATGTGACAATCCATATAGTTAGATAACAATATGTATTTCGGTGTATGACTGGCTGTCTTATAATGGTGAAGCTAAAAGTCTGCGCTGAAATGGCTATTCTGTTGTTGACAGCATTTTATGTCCATGGATTTACTTTTATCGTTAATGTTTTGCAGTTAAAAATGGCTCAGCTACATCAACAGCAGCAACAGAGCAGTCTCCAGCAGCATCAGCTTCAGCAACTTCAGCAGAATGGTCTTTCTGGTCTGCCTCCTCAAGTTTCAAATCATAGCGTTCATCAGCCAGACAAAATTGGTGGAGCCAACAGCATGACAATGGATGGCAGTGTATCAAACTCCTTCCGGGGAAATGATCAGGTCTACTTAGTTTGCCTTTACTACCGTCTTTTTCATTCAGTTCTCCCTATGAAACTGCTCGAAGAGCTACAAATAAATTGCAAGATTAAGGTAGTCAATTGGCAATTGTTGATGAAAGGTTTATGCAAATCATGCTGCTGAGGCATTACATTGTTCACAAGTCTCTTCTTGAGTATATGTTCTACTTCTAAGGTAGATTGGAGATAAAAGACGGAACTAAACCAAGGGCATCGCCTGCAGCTCCTTTGGGCTTTCATAAAAATTATTGAATCACGTACTCTAATGCTGCTCTGCTGCCTAGAAATGACATACTATATAATATTATTAAATAGGACATTGCATAACTTACAAATGTCTCATCCACCCTTCACGTTCTTGTTTCTCTTGTCCGTGTTAGCTTCATTGTGCTTGTACATCTGCACACAAGCTTATGGCGATGACCCAGTTATGGCTTCTTCTAATTGTTGACTTGTTTTGTCAACAAATCTCTTCTTAAATTTATGTTCGTCCACTTATTTATCTTTCTTAGTAAATGGGTCTGAGTAGTGAGTTCGGTCTAGGCACAACAATTAGTAGGGAGGGAGTGATGATATATGTGTATTTTACATTGTGGTTTGCAGTATTTGGTGTTTCTTTATTGATTTCTAATACTGAGGTCAATGCATTAAGGCTTCAAAAAACCAGACTGGGAGAAAGAGAAAGCAGCCTGTATCTTCTTCAGGACCTGCCAATAGCTCAGGAACTGCCAATACTGCTGGGCCTTCTCCAAGTTCAGCTCCTTCAACACCATCAACTCACACTCCTGGAGATGTGATGTCTATGCCATCCTTCCCTGGTACCTCAAACTCAAAGCCAAGCCTTATGTTCAGCACTGATGGAGCTGGACCACTTGCATCACCATCGAATCAGCTGGTGAGCAAACTTGCATTATTTTTTATGAACTCAAGAAAACCATGTTGCACAACTTCTCATTGGCATTTCACGCCAGCTCTAAGATGGCAAAAGTCTGGAGTTGCAGGCTGATATGGAGCGTTTTGTGGAGGAGGGATCTCTGGATGACAATGTAGAATCATTCTTAGATGATGCTGATCCCAGAGATACAGTTGGTCGTGCTATGGATCTAAGCAAAGGTGGGTTAGAATGTACAACTGTTCTTTTTGAAAAATAAATGTTCACATTATACCTTCTCTCAGAATATCCCTCTCTCTGAGTATGAGGAGTTTGTTTTGCGTGAGACTATTTCACATTGAGACATTGCTGCCGCAAAAGCTGATCTCAGGGGGCTGTCTGTGAGACTATCTCATATGAGAATTAGCGAAGACATAGGCTAGCTGCTTACTGTTTGACCGGGATGCATTGCTTATGTGTCCTTTGTGCCACTAGTAATTTAATGAGAGGGAGAAACCCAATTATTATTCTAAACTATGACTGGCAAGGAAAATTTTATTGTCTAGAGTTATTTTTGCCATTATAGTACTTACATCAACTACTTCTTGATGGTTTCCTCTATCATTAGCAGTTAAGAATTCACCACTGTAATATATGTCAAGCATGTATAGCTGTCAAGATAGGGATGTCTATGTGTAATTATATATAGATGACTTACATGAGAACTCAAATCAATGTCTGCAATTGCTTTAGGATTTACATTCACGGAAGTTACTTCTGTTCGAGCAAGCACTGCCAAAGTTGTTTGTTGCCACTTTTCATCGGATGGGAAACTTCTTGCTTCTGGAGGACATGATAAGAAGGTACCAAATTTTCATGAATTATTTCTGGAATTTACCTCTCAAACTAATTAAATATTATAAACATAAAACGTTGAGAATAAGTATCCATTTTCACATTTTGGTTGATATGGCCATGCAGGCTGTATTATGGTATGCTGAATCATTGAAGCCTAAGAGTACATTAGAGGAACATACAAACTTGATAACTGATGTCCGCTTCAGTCCTAGCATGTCACGCCTGGCAACTTCTTCGTTTGACAAATCTGTCAGAGTTTGGGATGCAGAAAATGTCAGTCAAGTTATTCTTTCTGCTGCCTCCTCACTGTAGAACTATTATATTATTGCCGCAGCTTCTCTTTTCCCGAATTAGTGACTTGTCCTCGCATTTTGTCATTTCAATCTAAGGATTCTTGTGGAAGAGTAAACTGTTTTCGTCCCTACTCATTTTGAATAGATTGCATTTTGTGAGTGCAGAGAATAAAGGATTGTTTGATCATAAATTGTTTATTGAGACTGAATTTTGAGACATAAAGAACAGGCAAATATCTACCTGTCTTTAGGTCCTATATGCTTTATGTTAGTCCTCACTCATGTTCTCCATATCTTTGGTCTCTCCCTGCGAGTTGATTTAATTCAGAATCCCTTTTTTTTTTCTGGGGGGGTTCCTTCAATGTGATTGTGTTTGCACTAACTGGTGATCAACGACCTTTTCAGCCTGGATATTCACTCCGCAATTTTATGGGACATTCTGCCAGTGTGATGTCACTCGACTTCCACCCAAATAAGGATGACCTTATCTGTTCTTGTGATGGAGATGGTGAGATCCGTTATTGGAGCATTACCAATGGAAGCTGTGCAAGGATCTTTAAGGTGATTTGCCTGTGATACCCTAATCTGTAACCTTGAAGAAGACATTGCCATAGTTGTAGCTGAGAAAATAAAACATCTTTTAACTGGCAATTTTCTTTAGGGTGGCAACACACAACTGAGATTCCAGCCCCGTCATGGAAGGTATCTAGCCGCAGCTGCAGAGAATGTCATATCCATAGTTGATGTTGAGACACAAGCTTGTCAGCACAGGCTACAGGTTTGGTTTTCTATGTTACTCATCATAAGATTGTTACTCATCATAAGATCAGACATGAACGGGTGTTAATAGAATTTATTTTTAATTTACAAATTTTGTTTAGAGTGAGATTGAGAGTTTAGTAAAAGTCAATAAAATGGAAGGACTAAGAAGCCCTTTCCTTTTATGCCTTAATTTTACTTCAAATTATAGTGCCATTGATTTATTGGCTGTCAAGTTGTTCAAGGGTCCCTATTTAAGTAAACTCTGTGCTTATTGGTAGTAAAGCTTTGTTACTTGGACTATTCATTTCACCTCTAGACTCTTAAGTATAAATGTTTGACCATTCATTTTAGACTAAAAACCGTTAGCATTTTCAAAATTGTACCTAGACACCTAAGCCGTGTTGGTTATTCAAGGCTTCATTATGGGTATGGTACTATGGCTGAGTCCATGTCTGAGAAACACTGGAGTAAAGCGTTAGAGAATTTTATTTTTGTGTTTCTGTTTATTTATATGTCGTTTATTTGCCAATAATCATCATAAGCTTGTGAGATTTCTGTCTGACTTATTCATTGTGACATATGAAACTCAAAGCTGCTCGTCTCATTTTAGGGGCACACAAAACCAATTCATTCTGTGTGCTGGGATCCTTCTGGCGAACTCTTGGCTTCTGTGAGCGAGGATTCTGTAAGAGTCTGGAGTCTTGGACTGGGAAGCGAAGGTGATTGTGTACACGAGCTGAGTTGCAATGGGAACAAATTTTACTCGTGTGCTTTCCACCCTACGTACCCTTCTTTGCTGGTTATTGGCTGTTACCAGGTGAGTTGCTTATGTTCCTCTCTTGGTTTGTTTACTTGAATTTTGCTTCACATGCGTGGCTACCTCAATAATATGCTTCAAATAGAAATCATTGATAAATACAAAATCCTATATTTGGATAGGTTAACTAAGAAAGCCTCATATTCCCCATGTAGTTGAATCATTCACTCGCCTGCCCACCTTGGAGGCCTTGATTCTTATTCGCTGTTAAAAATTTGATCTGGCAAACTGGTTATTTTGGTCGGGTTTTAATTTTTCTTAATTTTAGATCTGATTGGCAAGTTAATTGAAAATTTGAGTCCAGGCAAGACATTTTGAATTTGAATTCCCTACCATTTTGTTCTACAAGCTTGTCGAGAGAGTGCGATGCATAGTAGTCGGGTGAAATTTCCATTTCGGTTGGGGTCTAAATTAGGCTGTCTTATTGGAATTCTTAATTGGTTAAATTGAAGGCTAATCTATTTGAGTTGGTTAATCAAGCCAGGGTCTGTTTTCTGTGTTTATCTGAGTCCCTCAAACTGTGATTTATGGGGCTTTGACCCTGTTCCATTTAGCTTTAGCTTACAACCTTACAGCTCCTTACAACTTTTTATAACTAACTTTACAACTATCTTACACTTCCTTACAATTTTCGTTACAACTCCTTACAACCTTACAACTCCTTACAACTAAATGGAACTGGACCTTTCTGTCCTAAACTTGCATGTTGCCACTTGCCTTTCTGTAGGAAGTCCAATGTGATGTGACCTACTGTTAGCAAATCCTCCTTGTCAAACTAGACTAGATGTTATATGTCTGACATAAATGTCAAAGTAACTGAAAAGTTGCAGTCATTTTCAAGCATCCTATAACGGGAAATGGTAATCATCCTGCGACGGAAAATTCTGTGCTTGAAGTACCATAACTTTTTCCCAAGCAGGTGTGATAAAGTTGACTAGAAACTGGAAACAGACGCAGTGAAACTTAAATTGGCACCAACGGGACCGAATTTCCTACAAGTTGTTTCTTTTTGCAAGATTAGTTTATTGGACTAAACATCAGATTGAACCTACCTTACTAGAAATCACTTCAATGTGAACTCAATTCAACCTAAAATTTCGTTGACCTTGAACCAAGACCTGATCTGAACTTAACCAAACTCGTACCAATGAACGACCCATTTGATAGGGTATTCCAAGATCATAAAATTTGCTGTTTTTTCTCTTTGACAATTTTGTAGTCTATGGAGCTGTGGAACATGACTGAGAACAAGACGATGACGATATCTGCTCATGATGGGCTGATTGCTGCATTGGCTGTGTCAAGTGTGTCGGGTTTGGTGGCTTCTGCTAGTCATGACAAGATTGTAAAGCTCTGGAAGTAGTTGTCATTCTCTTCTTCGGCTTCATTTTAGCTGATATATTTATATATAAAGGAATGGTATGCTGCTGAGGTTTTTGCATCACTTTTCGATGGCCAGGGAAATCTCCCTAGCAGGCTATTTTGTGGTGTTGTTGTGACCCTAGGTTAGGCTTGGCTTTTTAGTCTCTTGTAATTTGGGAACCAAAGCTCAGTTGTGCTAACATACATATATAAATATATATTGTATTGACTCTACTCGTGTATGCTGATGAATCATTTAGCCTTGTCACTTGTCGTCCCTTCTGAATTCCTTTTCGCAGTTACCTCCATCGTACCAACTGTGGATTTCTCTATGAACAACGCCCGGAAGATACATGTAGACGCTGATTTTGAGTGACCTATAGAAGTGTTTTGTTTTGAGGACTGATTTTGAAAGACCTAAGAAGAAAAACCAGTTCTGATATGATGCAAAGTAAGGCACAATATTCCTGTAGAAATTCATTTCTTTTCTTCTACCTCTCCACCCACCAGCCATGTAGTGGCAGTAGTGAGAGTAGTAATGTCACCATGATTCTAGCCCCTTCAATTAGGACAAGAACGCCACCACAAAAGACGCTGGATTGGGTGGCCATGCGAAAGCCTAGGCTAGGCGTGTATGAAGGATGCTACAGAGCGAAGATGGGGTTCAAGGGTCTTCTTTCCAGAGGCTGCCCAACACAGTGAGAGGGGGCGTTCACTCACCTGATTGCCTGATTGCTGCTGCCGGTGGCTCGCCTTTAATGTTTGGGTTGTACCATTTTTGGGTCAGGTGTGTACAGTTCTTCTGTGCCCAAGTATATGTGCTATAAGAACTCAAGAAGGGTAAAATTATTGTTCTACTCAAGGTTGAACCTTACAGCTATAAGGATCCCAAATTCACTTTGATTTGAAAAGACACGGTATTTTGATATGACCCATCATTATACTCTCAAAAAACATTTGTCAGATGCCTTTACTTTTTTCTTGCAATTCTCCCTTTTATTGAGTTGCGAGTTGACTTGATCGTAAGAAGGACCTTCCGTAAAATAAAATTAAAAAAAAAAACTCGAGATTGATCTTGTTTGCGAATCAATTCAAGGCGGGATGCATCACTGAGATTCAGCCAAACACATCACTATTAGTAAATTCGGGCTTCTTCACTCAATCCTGAGAAACACATTTCATCTTCTACTTCGTTCAAACTTTAAAAACCTTACAAATCCAAAATTATTATGTCGAAATTCTAAAAAGTCCAAATTCATATATATATTGTTTTGCCTTGAACCATCCTTTACATGAGTTTGAAACCGACAATCCCATCTGGCCACTAGCAAATTAATCATTTTCTTCCAATTTTTCAAAATGGGATTAGAGGCCAACACTTCCAGTCAAATGTTTAGGATTTTTACATGTTCCATCTTTTTTAAGGCTTGATATAAGGCTATTCTTGCTACATTTTCCCCTATATTTGATATTGTCCACAATTTATCTTGTTGTGACATGTCTATAAAACTCAAAAGGAATCTTTAGTCGACACATGTTAAAACTTACTTGTTCATATAGATAACAAAGTAAATCCCTGTAAAATAATATGTTTACTGAGTCTATCCTTAGATTTTTAGTATATTTTTATATTTTTGATGCACCTTGTTACCAACTTACCATATCCTCTTCTTAGACAAAAAAATGATATACCACATTTTTCATGTTAGGGATGAACTTGGTACAGAATGAATCCATGCTTGGATATTGCTTTTTTTTTATTTGTTTTTGGCCTACTCCATCTGGGCCAGAGTGACATTGTTGTTAATGTTCCATGCATTTTGAACGATTTCTACCCACAACCCCCCAAAAAAGAAAAAAGAAAACTAATCTTATTTGCGATTTCAAATCAAATTGATACCTAAATGTTCCGTCTAAACAATGTACGGTCAAAGATACAGAGAATTTTTTTTATGATGTAAATCTTCACTCAGCTCAAGTTGAAATCCAACAATAAACCAAGTCACTGATGTTGATAAAGGAAATTCCACAACTTGTTGACAAACCAATCCGGCAACTGGACGCCCAATGGGGGTGGCAAAACTGAAGACACTACAAAGTGAGATAAGTCCACAGAGCTTATCAAGGACAACCTCACTGCTTTAATGGCCATGTATCCATTACAACAACAATAAATCCCAGTATGAGTCCTACTTTCACATGGTCTGGATCCAAATGTAGGTAGTCTCACCCCTCTGCAATGCAAGCAGAGAAACCGATTCCAATAGACCCCACATAAAAGCCATGTACCTATCACACGGAGAAGAAACCTAGTGTGTATCAGCCAGATTGGAATTCAAGGAAATCTTTCATGTATTGTGTGCAACCCTCCCTTGACAAGCAGAAAGGCTATTCTGTCAGGACCCATCATGCTATGCATCACAGTCGCTCACCTTCAGACAGTTTTAGGGATTCAATCAGCACCATCACTACCTAGGTTGTATACTCGACACTCTGACATGTTTGTATACTCGACACTCTGACATGGATACTGACACTTGAAACTTTGGTTTCGACCACAAACATGCAAAAGTTGTAGAAAGTGGCTGAGTCGAACACGTGAACATGTTCACATTTGTACCCAAGAAAAAAAACTTACAGCTCCCACCAACTTCTCAAATCCGCTCCTCGAAGGGTCTACTTTCACAAAATTTACAGACAAAGAAATTGACAATTGTGATGCGACTGAAATGTGGCACACCCATATGGCCCCAAACAGGATGCCAATAATTCAAATTCCTGAGAATAATATGATACCCAACTCAATCACATCCATCGTGCATTGCTGGCAAGGCTAATCAACAAAAAGAAAATCGAACACCAAATAATCACAATATAATGCTACTTTGAAATTCCATCACTGTACAACACTGACTTAGCAGCTGCAGCACAGCACTTACTCATTCAGGGCTCAGAAAAATTGCAAATCACTTGTTTGTAAAGGCTCAATTCTGATGAAAAAAATTGGCATAACGGTAACACCGAATAATATTAATATTTGCAAGGGAAAGCAGGAAAATTAACCACCCGTTTGTGATTACACTGCTGAATCTTGGATTATGCAATTGAAACAAAAGCTACCATGGGTATAAATGCCCATCACTGGCACTCTGCAGAGAATAAATTTCGAAGGACTAGAAGAATGACACAGAAAATTCATAAGCACTATTTGCAATGCCAAATTTACATCATATAGAACTTACAAAAAATTGAAGACATTCAAAAAGTTCTGATCTCAAGTTACCCCCTTCCAGCATTAGCATGACGTTGGTTTCTGAAGTAATTTAGTAGACTTAGAGCCTGCAAAAATTAAAGGTATGTACATTAACAACACTTGCTTAGGTTATACTTCAGATTATTCTCATGGTTGAAGTACTTACCTTCTCTTTAGCTCTAGGAGTCCCCGACTGTGACAATGCCACTAATGGAGGGACAGCTCCCTCCTGAAGCACCATATTGCAAAATCTGCTGCTGGTGGTACAAAGCTGCAGAAGTGCAGCAGCTGCATTCTCCTTTCCTCTTGCTGAGCCCAACTCAACAACCTCTACAAGAACAGGGATGCCTCCTGCATTGCCAATAGCAGTCCTTCCCTCGGGAATTGTGGCAAGATTAGCTAAAACAGCTACAGCCTTGTCAACCATGCCTGCAGCTGGATCCATCAACTCAACTAGATGCTTCACAGCACCAGCCAGCACAATCCTAGCCTTGTTCTCATGAAATATAGACAAATTAAACAAAGCAGTGGCCGCATCTCGCTTTCCACGAGGAGTCCCATCTCTTAACAAATCAACTAAAGGAGCTATTGCCCCCGATCTTCCTATCTTGGCTTTGTTCTCCTCAACCACTGAGAGGCTGAAAAGAGTGGCAGCAGAGTTCTCCTTAGCCTCTGCAGTCCCTGTTTCAAGAACATGGATTAGGGGTTCTATGGCGTTTGCATTAGCAATAGCAATTTTGTTGTTATCATTTATTGATAAGTTAAGAAGAGCAGTCACAGCATTTTCCTGAGTTTTACGATCTGTTGACCGAAGTAAGTCGACCAACAAGCTTATGGCCCCACAATTGGCTATAACAATTCGATTATCCATATTGTGTTTTGCAAGTAGCCTCAGTTGAGCAGTTGCTTCCCTCTGGGCTTCTATTGAGTCGCTTTTCAAATCCTCAACCAATTTCTTAACTTCGGCCTCTGTCTCTGAAAGATCAGGTCTTGTTTCATTTGATGGTGAAGGTACCATCCGAGGAAGAAGCCTGTCCGATGATCGACGCAAAATTGATTGATTTCGTGATCTGGCATCCATTAGCCTAATTGCAAACTCAGGTTCTCTACGGGAAGTGCTTACATGGCCAGCAGGCTCCTTTGCCAGCTCTCCTGAAGAATCAGGGCTATTAACAGTTGGACTATGTGAAACCTGATTGGCATCTCCAGATAATCTTTGGGCTAAATTGGTCCCGGCAACCATGTTAGCATCTAAGGACATCCCATCATCCTTCTCAGACATATTTGCATGAGAGCCAACAACATTAGCAAATTCTCTTCGTGACGGTGACACAGAACGCTGACCATTGGAATCCACACTTCTTCTTTCAGAGTCACTCAACCTCTCTTCTAGAGATAATCTCCTAATATCCAACCCTTGCTCATTTCCAGCAACGTGGAACATGGAGCTATCTGAGGAAGAACGAGGATGTAATGCAGAAGTCCCTTCACGGCGGAGCTCACTCGAAAAACTAGAGTTCTTTCCATCCAAAACTGCAGATCGAATTGGTTCAGGTGATGCAGATCGGTTTCCTCGAGATGGAGGCCTTGGAAGAGAATCCCTCAAAGAACCAGAATCAGACTGTGAAAGTAGGGCCAAGGGCTGCTCTTCATTGATTGACTTCATGGGGTCAGGCAGCTTCACATTGTTAATCTCACACCAGTTTGCAATGAGTGCCTTAACGGTATAGTTTGGTATCAGATTGGTATGAGCCAATGTCTGCCTTGTCTTTGGGCATACATTAAGACCAAGATCAAGCCATTTCCTGATGTAAGCACGCTCATAGGTTTGGCCTGAGGCTACAATCACAGGGTCTGTCATGAGCTCTAGGGAAAGAGGGCAGCAAAAGTCAGGAGGTATGGGGACGGGTGTGGAGCTCTTAGACTGTTTCAATATGACCAGGCGATCATGCATACGTGTGACAACAGTGATCAGTTGTTCAATGTAATCCACTTCATCATTCTTTTCAGCCTGCTCAGCTCTCTCCTTTAACTTCTCAAGAGCCACCGCTTCAATGAGAATCTCCTGGTTCGACCGTAAGCCTAGAGAGTCTGCAATTCTTATCAACATCTCAGGGCTAGGCCCATCACCACTTGCTTGATCCTTTACGGCTTCAGAAATGATTTCAGATGTAGAATCACGTCCAATGTCCTTAACCTTTAGAATGCAATGCTGCTCAACAAAGACAGAGAACATTAAAAATAATGCAACAATTACATAGAAGACCTGTATCATCTCATTAAGCAATGCAGCCATCAAAAGAGACGAACTGGGGTACCTCAAGAGATGACAAGCTCAACTCAGAAGGCAAGGACTGGTGTGAGTCTTTCATCATTTGAAAGAATTGGAGCACAGAGGACCTCATCTTTGTCGTCAACAACTCAGCTTGGAGAACCTAGGTATTATGTCAGTCAGAAGTCAAAAGTCAGAACTCAAAACCAAGCAAAGAGATAGGCAAAGAACTAAATACTGAAATATTGAGGACCTTTTTATACTCTGGATATGCCAGGAACAATTGATGGAGGTCCATATGGTCAAGTAGGTATGATTTTGGAAATCCCTGCTGACTTTTGCCTCTTCCATTTGGAATTAATGAAATTTTAAAATCTAGATTAGATAGTACCCTTTGGTTTTGACAAATTCCAAACCGAGACATTTACCGTTAAATGTGTTAACTAATGAGGTGTCAATTTTCTGGAGTATTTTGACGAAAATGCCCCAACCTAGAACCCCCTTTCCAATCCTCTCTCCACCTCACAAACCCTTCAAGCTTTCACACTCTTTCTTCAACCCACTCACACAGCCCTTCAATACTTCTCTTTCTCCTCTAACTACTTCCATGGCACTCAACCAAATTCAACCCTTCAATTTTACTTATCCCACTAAATTCATTGTCATATCAATTCATTTCCCTCAACTTCACTTGCACCCACCATAGCCCTCTTGATTCTCTTTCTCCCAAAATCACCCATCCTCCTTGTGTGCTATCTCACTGCTTCTGTGAGCCGTCGGCCACCACTACAGTGGCACCGTTCACACCACCGACCAATCACCTCCATCACTCACCCTTCTTCTCTTATGTTGCATCCTCTAAGTGATTTATCACTTTTCTTCCCAGCTATGACTGAGCACTTAGTATGGAGCTCATTTTCCTCAACAAATTGAACTGGGTATGAATTGGCCAATTGAGTAGACTTATAAGTAAGGGCATATGAATCAAGTTTCTTGTACTCTTTAGTATTGGACATGACTAGAGTGATGTACAAAGTTACGATCGTCTCGTTAGTGTCTATTGAATAGAGTGGGAGAATGGGTATTGAAGGGAGTGAGAGGAGATTTGCGTGGTGAGAAAGGGAGTAGGAAATTTCATTGAACAAGTGGTGGGCAACTTCAAAATCAAATTGATTGAATGCAAAAAGGAGGTTTTATGGGAAGAGGTAAGTGGGTTTAGAGGATGAGAAGGCATGAAGGGTTATAAAAGCTATCAGTGCCATATATTAAGCCAAGAAACATTCTTCAATGGTAATTTTTGAACTCCATGAATCTCCTCATATTGCAATCTATTTGAGAGAGGTGAGAAAACACTACACACACTGAAATGGCTCTTCCAAAAAAATAAAATAAAATTCCCCCTCCTCTAAAGAGTCAAAATTTTGAGTTTTGGACAAAAACAATTAGAGGAATTATAGGCAATGGGAGGAATTATTGAGATTTTATGCAAGAGGGGAGCATGAGAGACAAAGAGGGATGACGAATAGGCTGACTTTGAAGTCGAGAAATAGACATAAGAAGAAAATCAACAGTATTTTGGTCACTTCAATAAGTTTTTAACGGTGATAGTAATATAGAGGATAGTTTTTAGTGCTGGTTATCCAGTTATAGAAGCTTTTGCTTTCGCATCTCTCTGAAATTCCAGTCATGGTAAAATCTTGGTTTATTTAATTTAATCATCATAGACTCCCAAGCACACAAATTTTCTATAAATAGATAATTGAAAGCTTGTTATTCAATAGTATAACATGCCTTATATGCCTGTGTCAACCAATATAAACTAATATCCATTCTTCAGACTTTATTTTCTGTCAAGAAATGGATGACATTTGCTATTAAAAAGATGTGTTTATCAAATGAAATCTGCAAAAATACAAGGGCACCAAATGAAATTCCCCATAATTTTCTGTCTTAAACCCCATCATGAAACCAATGACTTTTCTTCATTCATAAGTCCATTGAAAGAGTATTGTACTTCTAGACAATGACACCCCAAAACAGTTGTTAATTTCTTGATACAGTTTCTCATTTGTTCATCAATCTGACTTAGCATTAAAGCTTTCATCAAAAGTTAAGGCATTTGTAAACAAAATAAAAGTGCGGATTATATTGTGTACTTTCCAAGTAGTCGAAAAGTAACTTTTTGTCAAGTATTTTCAGGCACTTAATTATGGTAGACAAGCAAGCAACTTGTCATGGGTAAGACCGTCTCACCATAGAGGTACAGTGAGACTTAAGAACAAACACTTGAGGCTTGACTTTTAAGATATGGAAATGACTAATAATGCATTTTCGCTCGACATTGATTTGGATGCTATAAGCTTTTGTTACTTTGACTCTTTATTTTAGCTCAAGTACCTACGTTGGATAAATACCTATGTTGAATACTTGATAACCAGACATAGGTTGGACACGATCAATGTTGGACACTCAACACTAAAACATGGGAAGTCTGACTAAACTAGTCAAAACCCTAAATGACAAATTAGCCACCACAAAATACTTTTAAAGTCACAACTAAAACATTCGCCTCACTATATCTCTCAGATGAAACGATCTCACTCAAGAACTTGCAAAATGGGTCATTAAAGTCTCTTTTATTCTTTTGGGTTTGTGGGATAATAGAGTGTTGACATTTTGTTTAAAACGTATGTATGGACTAACTCCAATGGCAATTACAAGTAGGAATGGGCAATAAGATAGGTCGAGTCAGGTTAGCATCGACCCTTCAATAAAATGGGTCAAGTTGGGTCATGGTTGAATCATTAACAGAAGGTTGACTCAATTTTCCACATGAACAATAGCCACGATTAAATTGACCAGGCCGACCCGGTTTTGACCCAGTTGTGAAGTAGAGTATACTTGAGCAAAACATTTCTGCATGTTTATCATCACTAGATAAATTTGTTGTGTTAGTCTCGACTTTAGCATATAAATTAGTATCATAGGCAACCACACATAGATGACGATTTATTAAATGAGATGGGTCGACCAACATGACCCATTAATATGTTCTAAATGTGTCTGCCTATTATTTACCCATCTATCATTGACCGAACTTTGTTAATCCTATTTAAATTTGGCTCACCAACTCAACCTAGCCGGTACCTAGCCTATTGCCCACCCCTAAGGATAGGCAAACAATTCTTCTCTTTTTCTTTTTTAAGCTAAATTTAAAGGTGTGTGGAGTAAATAAGACAAAATAGGAAAGTTAAGGCATGACTAGCTAAATGTGACTAGAATAAAAAATAAAATTAAAAAAATAAAAATAAAATCTAAAAATACAAAGAGATGCTTCTCCTGGCAGAAAGATCTTAATCCAAACTAGGTTACTTTGTTTACCAATTTAATGGAGCCTGTAAACAAGTTGGTTGAGGTCAATTTTATGTTGCTTTTTTAAAGTAGCTTATATTTACTCAAAACCAAAAAAACTAATATATTTTTGCACAAAACGGTCAATTTGTATAGTCTTCGCGTCAAAATTGATTCCATTTGTATCGGGTTAGTGTTTTACTCAATAATTATCAAAGGATTAATAACAACAAAGAACATGTAATCTATTTATAAGACTGTAAGACATAGAAAACAAGCTAATAGTCCTAAATAACCTTATCTTGACTCGCCATAAATCCCTTAAATTATATATCAAAATCACATAAAAACATTTCCTATATTTCTTGTTTTAGCTTTCCTTCGTTGATCATCATCTCCATTACTGAGCTTGAGGAGGAATGTGCTTGTTTGACATCACAGTGTGTTTCACTTTTTGGTTTAGAAATGCTACAAATTGCATTTAGGTATAGTTCTAAATAATGCTCACTTTTGCTCTTATTTTTTAGAAGTCAACGTTGGAAATTAGAAACAGATTTCCGAAAACTTGGCTTTTTGCTTTCAATGCCAACCAGGTGGGGGGGCAGCAGGGACTAAAATGATACCGGAGAGGTTCTATGATTATGAATTTCACTGAAATAGATTATAACGTACCAGATAAATTCTGCTTGCCAATGGATGCCAATTCTCAAAGAGATCTCTTGATTCATCAATAGACTGTCCAACTAGTTCTAGTGTGTTGTTAAGTTGATCATCAGAAGACACTTCAGTTGCATCGAGTATTGGCTTTAGCAACTTCAAGATTTCTTCTATCTTTTGGTACTTTTTCCGCACCGTTACTAAGTCAAAGTTATTATGTGATGCTAGACATAAGAAAGAAGAAATGTTGTGAAGAAGAGCTCTCCAAAGTGGCACCTCCATTGCACCTGCATCAAAAGGTAAACATTTAAGACAACACAAACAAAAGTCACCTTGCAATGATGATAGGAATCTTGTTCGTTCTCCTTTATTTTTATTACTTTGAGAACAAGGGAGTGTTGATCTACCACACACAAAAACAATATTCTTTCCGGCCATCATATATGATCCTATCCTCAAAATAACAAAGAGGGTTCAGAATAGAACCATTTATGCATGTTTAATGCTTTCCTAACAGATCTCCTTTGTCTACCTCAGCTTGTTTCTGTCTTTCTCCTCCAGCCTTTTCCAATGTACTTTGAAATACTTTCAAAAACGATAAAGTATATTCAGATTTTTTTTATGGGTTTTGCACAAGTAGCTTCTCAATCTTCTCTACTATCAAAGTTAGGCTGCTCATATCTAGATGTATCCAAGAGCTGCTTCGGGAGGGATTCCCACTAGGATGTTGTTCTTGTAGTTGACAACTTCCTCCTGCTTAAAACAGAATGGTTGGCCTAGCCAGCAATCTCCCTCTTTTTCCTTGATAGAACTTCTTCCTGCTTACAACAGAATGGTTGTCCTAGCTCAACATCTCCCTCTTTTTCCTTGATAGAAGTTCCACCCATCCTTTCATTGCAAGGTTGATAGCTAAAGAACGAAATACAAATCCATGGTGCATCAATAATCCAGAGATCCTTTTCTTTCATTTTGCACTACCAAGTTGCCAAAGAACCTAAGTCTAATTTAAGTGATCCAATCCAACCTTCTCCATCTGTCTTCTCCTTTTCCAGATGTAGTGTTCTAGGTTGAACCCAACAATTTCAAAAACAAATAAAATCAAATCCCCAAAGAACAAACCCAAGGAGAGAAGACAAGATGAGGAGCAGCATACTCTTTTTCCCTTTTACAAAAACTATATGTGCTAAGCATTTCTTCTCCCCTTAAAAGAACCCTTTCTAACAAAATTATCCTTAATATCCGGTAAAGCATCACGAATGGAGCCCATCACCCCCGTAACATTCAAATTGTGCACCATACAGTGCAAAAAACTATTGCATTACCCAAGAAAGATTAACACTAATTCTAATTGCTCATGTCGTCTTAGTCTAATCTTCTTCTAAACAGCTGCTGATGAATGCTCCAATAGGCCATCAAGTAATGCAAGGTACAAGTCTAATGTTCATTCATTGTGACCCCACAACATTTTTATGGTGAAGCAAAATGTCATTGATTCCCATTTTCTAGTTTTCAAGAAAACCTATAGATATCCAAACATCCAAATTGTAGCTCAATACACCTATGGTCGAAAGAGAGAGCAACAAGAATCAGCATTCTCTGTTCCCCAAGATAAATTCCCCACAACCACGTTATTTTCAAATGATCGAGCAAAATTGTCACAAAAGGTCAAAAAGACCAAGGAATAATACTGATAAACAAACATAAAAAAAAAAAATGAAGCATACCGGATTGACCAAGGAAGAATAAAGATTCGATTTGACCTTCAACAAGCTGAAAATTATTTGACAAAAATCGAAACGTAAGAGCAGAGAAGTTTCAGCGGAATGAACTCTAGATGTACAAAACTTCAAATCAAACAAGTTGAAATTGAAATTGATCTTCCCAAAGACATCTGAATCGAGTAGTATCACCTTCACAGCACCGAGTCAAAGGAACAACACAAAAGCACATACCTCAGAGAAGAAATCGGAGAGCAGCTCCCAGTTGTTGCTGCGGCAGGGCTGTGATTGCAGCTCAGGGGAAGGAGGAGAGAGAAAATGGGGAAAGTAGGGTTAGAGGAAACGCCGGAGACGAGGGGATCTGGTGCCGCCGGCGACGGGGAGGTTGAGGGGAGAGAAACTGGGGTAATCAATTAGCAGAAAAACCAGTCGTTTATTCAAATTAAAAAAAATGACTTGAGTTATATATATATATATATATATATATATATATATATATATATATATATATATATTTATTTATTTATTTAAAAGAGGAAGGGGTTGGGGCCGGGAAGGCAATTGAAGCAGTTGAGTTGAGTTGAGGATTGAGGTGGCTGCTCTGACCTTTTTCTAATCAGAGAGAGAGAGACAGAGATTTCAAATATTACCGGACACAGCCCTTGTCATTCTCATATAATCTCAATCCTCCTGTTTGAGTTGTGTTTGTCTTTCTAACTTTTTTCTTTTCCTTTCTTTTCTTTTTCACTTTTGTCTTCTTTTCTTTTTTTAATAAAAATATTAAAATCATCATCGTTTATAAAAGTGTTTATAATCGCTAATAGTTCATAACAATTATAATCGTTACAACTTTATTATTCTCATTACTCCATGAACTAATAATAATAATAATAATAATAATAATAATAATAATAATAATAATAATAATAATAAAATCAAACTTAATTGTCAAGGTAGAAGCTCCGTATGGGTGACATATAAAATGCTTATGTGAAGATGTCTCATAAATATAATACGTAATGTATTTAATTATACTTTAATTAATTAATCTATTTAAAATTATATACCATGAATTAATTAATTATATTGATCCAAAAACTAATTTTTTTACATTGAAACAATACCATTCTATATATGGATTAATATACATTTTCATAATTCATAAAAGTTAGATAGAATTAATGTATATGTGTTGGTTCAAATTTTTTTTTAAAAAAACATATGACTATATATGAGTAATACCTAAAATGACATATGTAATAATTATATAAGATTACTTGACTACATATATATTTATCTGAGGTTGAATTAATACAATACTATATTTAAAGAAAAAAATTACTTTTCAACTATATATGTATAAAGTAATTTTTAGATTACTTTATACATATATAATTACTTTATACTTTAATTATATATATATATATATATATATATATATATATATATATATATATATATATATATAAAGTAATTAGTATGATTGTAATATAATTATTATTAACTTAATTAATATTTAAAAGATATTTATTTGTCTATTGAAAATTAAAAAAAGTGTCACGTAATAGAGAATTCTAGAAAGTAGTAAATATAACTATGATATAAAAATAAAATAAATTTTAAAAATTATATAAAAATAAAAAATATATTGTTATAAAATTATTATCTACTTTAAAATTGTATATTTTATTATTTATTTACATTAATAAAATTAAAATAAAAAATAACTAAAGTATTTGCATCGTAAGAGTATAGCACTAGTTATCAATATAACTCCACTAGATCCATGGCCGGATTTATGTATAAGGGAGTGGTGTCGCTTAACACCCCTCCTTTTTCAATTTTTTTAAAAAACATGTGAAATTTTTTTTTCTAAAAAAATTAGATATACAAAAATTGACACCACTAAAATTCATTAAAATGTTGGATAGTGTAGTGGTTAATGTGTTGCTTATAACTCTCCTTGCCCATGTTTAACTCCTAGCAATAGCAAGTTTTTTCTCATTTCAATATTTTTTTATTAATTAAATTCTAAATAATACTACTCAAAAACAACAATTTTTTAGGAGTTCAAAGGAATAAGTACATTAAACTACTGATAATATTTCTTTCTCATGTGTCTCTCAAATCTATAAGTCATGAAATCGAAGATTCTTCTACCTTAATTTGATTAATTTCAAGTTTGTAAAATTCGAGTTTGTGAAGTTAAGGAATATAATTTTGATCTTGATTGATTAATTACGAGTTTGTGAAGGCATAAAATGTAAGACTTTTATATAATACAATTACGAATACAATTTTGATTTGATTAATTTTGCGTTTGTGAAATTAGGAATACAATTTTGATTTGAATTAATTAATTACGAGTTTGTGAAATCTTGAAATGTAAGATTTTTATAGGATGTAATTAAGAGTGAAATTTTAATTTAATTAATTATAAGTTTGTGAATTTACAAAATGTAAGATTTTTTAATCTTAATTATTTATTTATTTTTTTACTTGCAAATGCATAGATTTTGAAAGAAGGTAGAACTTTAATTTTTTTTATTGTGAAATTTTATTTTTAGTACTTCGAATTCAAAAAAAAAAATCAATTTCAGCAATAATGTTAAAATTATATGCATATTTATATGGACCCTAACATCACTTAATTTAAATCTCGGATCCGCCATTGATCGGATAAAGGAGAATAGTTTTCTAACTCAGAAAATAGGATTGAACTCTCCTACTTCATGTGGACTTTGAACCTTTGAAATTAGAACCAAAGAGGTATCGAATTTCTAGTTCTGAAGGAGTAAATTCAAGGCTTGCATTCACAAATATAGAAAATGTGCTCCCACCTTTTACCCTTGGCTCATTACAAGTACATATACTTGAAAGCCGGTACATGTCACCAAAGTGGCAGATGAAGTCTATATATGGAACACTAAAATCTTTATCCATGGATAGTACGTGTGCATGGTGTTAAAAAATACAAAAAATATATATAAATATTATTCCGCTTTTAATTTGAGGCATCCGAATCACTCGGAAGAGAAAAATCTCTTGAAAAACCATTGCACCTCGAATCCATCGCCTCCTTTCTCTCTATTACTCATTGGTGCCAGCAGTCGTGACATTGCTACCACTATCGATTCCGATACTTTCTTTACAACTTTCAAACATTTGCCTAACCTCATCATACTTTTATCTTTCTTCTTGCCCTTCACCATTTTTAGGGTTATTAGTCGACCTAGGCTTCTTGCCAAACTGTTAGGTGTGGCTCAATTCTCCAACATATATGACAGGTTTTAGAAGAGTTGTGGGCTGCATTTCTGGGCATCTTTCAGCTTACATTCATGGGGCTTTGGGGCAGTGAATGGCAGCGAATTTGGCCTATTTTTTGGGATATTCAGGGTGTCATGGGCAACCATTTAGTGGAACTTGTAGAGAGGTTTTTGGAGCATTATTAGTCCCATTAATTAAAGGATAAGTGGGCATTGTTTGTGGGCTAATTTTCAGCAAGCATTAGGGTCTTGGAGCAGCATACGTGGGCTATTTTCCAACTTGGTTCAAGGGACATGGGTAGCAGCATTAAGGTCCTTAATCACGTTAATTAAGGGACATGTTGACAGTGAATTGTGTAGCAAGCTGTGGAGCATTTTCAGGTGAGTGGGCAGAAAAATCAGAGATTTTTTTCCCACCATCATCATATAAATAGGTGAAGAGGTTTTACGTAAATGTCAAGCCAAAGAAATTAAGTGAGATTCAAGCTGAAAATTAGTGAGATTAATTCCCTAACATTGTTGAGTGAGTTTGAGAGAAGTATTGTGAGAGAATTAGAGATTCTTATTGTTGATAAAATCATTGTTCGATTGTGATCATTTTGTATTTTCTCAAATCATAGTGAATTGTTTGTCACCTCCATGATTTTTCCCGAGTTGGGTTTTCCAAGTAAATTCATTGTGTCCATTAATTTAGTACCTTCATTTATTTGTTCAATTTCTAATTATCATAAGACATCTTATATTACGTTTCCGCATCAAGTCGCTCAAAATTCCTACCAGAAACTATTGATATGCTGCTGGCCACGCTCGTCTAATGTTGTCGATGGAACCCCACTCCTCTGTCTCTATGTTTAGTTTCCCTTTAATGTCATGCTCCTTTCTTATTTCATATCGTCACCTAGGGTCTTATTGATTTACCCTTTCTTAGGTTCTTCTCGCTTGGTTCAATTTTATTGGTTTACATGTCCAGGGTTTTGTGCTTGGTTGATTTGATAATATATGAGTTGGGGTAGTTGAAGAATATGATGATCAAATCCAAAAAGAGAAGCAAAGAACGTATATGTCAATTTTCATACTTTGTTACTGTTTATTGGGCGAATTTTTATATGATGAAATAACTATTACGTTTCTTTTAATTGTCAAGATTTTTAATATTTTTAAGTTTTTATTTTGTTTTTAACTGTAAATATGTTATTTTCACTTTTACGAGGTTATATTGTACGCTATTTGATTCGATATTTGATGTCTCTAAATTTTAGGCATTATTCATCACAAATCCACTTGTCTTCTATTAGATGTACTGCCATTCACTTACAAGTCACCTAGAAACTTGCCTATTTACTGCCGTGGAGCCCAATTTAAGGTATAACTTTTCAAGTTTTTACCTTTTGGACTCATTCAATCTATACTTTATGCTTTTTGACTATATGCTTTAGATATTGCTTGTGGTTTTAGATAGTAGATTGGAGGATGCCTTCATAGAATTTGCCTTTTCATTAGTATCATGTTTTTCATTTTAAAAATTTTTCTATGTGTATCTTCTCATGTCTCCTCTCTTTGTACAGTAGTTAATCACAAAAGGTCATGTTCCATTTAAGTGTAAGGAGTAGTAAAATTATAAAAAGCTGCAAGTAGTTGTAAAATAATTGTAAAATTAGTTATAAAAAGTTGTAAAGTACTATAAGGAATCTGTAAGGTTGTAAATTAAAACTAAATAAAACATGACCTAAATCTTCTAGAAAAGACCTTAATAATAATTATATTACAATCATACTAATTACTTTATATATATACAATTAAAAAGGAATTTATTTTCTTTTAATATAGTATTGTATTAATTTAAAATAAGATGGAAATTTGTATAGTTAAGTAATCCTATATGATTATAGTCATATGTTTTTTTATTTTAAAGCAACACTTACACATTGATTATATCTAATTTTTATAAATAACGAAAAGGTATACTAATGCATTAATGTCAACAAATTATTTAATACTATTAGCTCCTTCGCCATAGCTCCCCAACTCAACTCACATCTGAGCTAACTCAGTTAAAGAAGCAGAAACAGAGTTGCTTATTGGGGCATTAATTCTTCCTCCTTTCAAATTCGAGAATTTACTAATCAATTAATCTGTTTTAAACCTTCAATCAGGTATGTGTTATTTGATTTCTTCATATTCTTTTGCTTTATTTGTGTAACCTTTGATTCAATTTCTCGTCCGATTTTTATTTCCTCTTTTGAATTTGGGGTTAGCGTGCCGATTCCATTCAAGATTAGGGTTCTTTGATTTAGTTAGACTGAGTAAATTTTAGAACTGCCCATGTGGAATTTTTACTTGTTAAGTTATAGTTCAGTAGGTTTTCCTTTCTGATTTGCGAAAGTTATGAACTTTTTTACTTGGTGGTTTTCAGATGGAAAGGAAGATTTGATATCCAAAAAATGGGCAGTGTTGAGATGGAAGATTATAAAAATCGTGTTGATGGAGTATTAGCACAGGTCAATAGGGTAAGTTTTCTCTTCTCAATTGGGATTTAGCTTTGGTTTTTCAAAATGGTTGTTTTAAATTTGGGTTATATATGTTTATTCTCAATTGGATTTTAGCTTTGCTGCTTCAATGCTTTGTATGTAATATTGGAGTTGAATTCGTCTCTATAAAGCAGCACCAGGAGAAGGCGAATTTCATCATGATTTAAACAGCTGATTAGCGATGAACATAAAAAAAATGAACACAATTTGGTGAAATGAAAATGTTTAGTAGAATAACAGTTTGCTAAGGTGATTGCATTTCGTTTATGTTCTTGATTTGTTGTCATACTCAAAGGGATGACAATAAATCAAAAAGTTATAAGCAGAGGAAGGGTGAAACCTTTTAATTTGTTTCCTACATGCGTAAACTGGTCCAGCCATTTGAAACTTGCACAACTTCTCTGCATGTCACAAGTAAGGTTGCTCACATCTTGACCTTCTTAGACCCTACTAATGGGGTCATTACCATTCTTTTGGTTTCAGTAGTTATTTTTGTTTTTGATTTCAATTTTTTTGTTTTAGCTGTGGCTGTGTGTATCATTGATCTTATTGCTTTAGATGCATAAGTGAACTGTAGCGTGTGAATTTGTCATTCTCTTAAATTTGTGTACTTCATACATGTTACACTCACAAAGCTCTTGGTAGCATATACGAGATGTGTATTGAGAGATGCGCCTGGTCTTCAGTTTGTGGTGGAGGTTTGGGAGAAGATTGCTTCCAGGAGCAAGTACTATGTTTTAAGGTCCAAGTCCATTCATATGCATTTCAAATAATTGTCTTTCTCCTGAAGCATGAGCTCGTGTCTAACCATAAGTGCTAGTGGATGCTGGACATCAATAAAATTATGGATCCCTGCACAAAGTTGTAGCTAGATGTCTAATTAGTAATTATCATTACGGAAAGTGTCGTGCTAGAGGTGTTGTGGTTTTTCGCAGAATCACTAGTGAGATGGAACACAAGATGTGATAAGGTTTCTCGTAAGTCTTGACAGTATGCATTTGTTGTCCATTATTCATCAAGTCTTCTTTAAATGGCATGTGCGCATAATATTATCATTAATTTACTTGTTTGTTTAACATATGATGACAATGTGTTATCTGCAGATCGAGCAAAGAGTGCAGGAGGTTGAACAATTCTACTTGACCAACACTAAAAAGCAATCGAACAACTCCAAAGGTGGCTTGGGTTCTAAGGAGAAAGATAAGGATAAGGACAGACATGTTGTTAACATAAAAAAGTAGCAACAGGATACTGCATCTGCATGTAAGGAAGCAGCCGCCTCAAAGAGAATGCAGGAGCTGATACATCAGTTTGGCACAATATTGCGTCAGGTAGCTATTATTCCAGCTTAAAGTCTCTGTCCGTATTTTTAAAAATCAGATATTGGTAGCTTGCCTCCATACTCCCATCCACAACTTCTGCTGAGTATTAAATTTTATGCTTTATGAGGGTTCAACCTCGTTAATTTTCGGTGTTTGACCATGCTCCACTAATTTAGCGACATCCGTGGAGACAATAAGCAATTTCTGATTGGTTCTGAATGCAACAGCTAGCCGATTATATGATGATATCGTGTTATTCACCCACCCCCTCCTGGTTTGTTAGGGGTAGGGTTGTGATTGAATTGTGCACATTGTGCCCTCCGCTGTGCTGTCCTTTGTGTGCCGTCATGATGCCTTTCTCCTGTCACTCTGGGTCTTTTAATCCTTTCATTCAATTAAAATTTCCTCAAAAAATTGACTCTCAAAACAACCATAAAGGACCTTAACCATCAACTAAAAATTCCTGAAATTGACTCTGGGTCTACATATCTCTAGCTAATCTGAATGAATTCGATGGCTTTTTCAGCTCTATCTCATAGGTCATACAGCCTGATTTAGAGATACCCCAAGCCAGCTGTGTATAATACACTACAAAGTTGAAGGAGAAAATGTTGGAAAACATTTTCCAAAGTGAGCGCACTCAATTAATCACCTCCTTTTTTTCACAATCAGAATGGAGATATCTGTGCCTTCAGTCACAGACAAATACAAAATTAGAATAATGGTTAGCCTTATGCAAGACTTGTCTTCACTCTTCATCATAAGATTCTGAGCAACAGGCCCATTCATCTTCACTCTTTATGCATTTTATTGTGTTATTCAGTAGAAGGAAACAGGTAGGAAACAACCTAAGATTGTTTTTCTTAATTATTTTTTCTTAAATCAGGGAGGGAAGTTTTCTTGTTGTTTCTTGTGCCCACATTGTGTGATAGTTCCTGAGTAGTGCAGGAGTGTTCCTCCGTTTGTGGTTCAGGAATTCAAGTTACTTAGAGCTGCATACTTCAACTTTTTAGCATAAGGGCCGGTTTGATTCATCTGAAATGTTGGTTTCCTTGTAGCAAACTAGCTTTTTTTGCCAGAATTTTGTAGACGAATAAGATGAGAATTTGAAATCTGTGAAAAGTCTCTATAACTAATAAGCATTAGAAATCAGTAGAAAATAAGATAAGAAATCTGTAGGAATATGTAGAAGAATTCTATATGTTTTTCTTCGGAGAAATAAAGGATTTGAAAAATCTGTAGGATTTGTACAAATTAAATAAGTGAAACAGGCTCTCAGTTGATATATTATGATATTTTAGAAATTTAGCCAGTCCTGTGGAGCTATAATTCATAATTAAATAATATGCTTGTTAATTTGTCTTCCATTTGCTTTGGTTTCAGATCACTCAACACAAGTGGGCTTGCCCTTTTATGGAGCCTGTAGATGTTGAAGGCCTTGGTTTAGATGATTATTACGAGGTAAATTGTCTCTTCCTCATTTTCTTTGGGAATGAAGTGTATGGAAATTATTTTATGTCATTGCAATACCCTATTGGCTCTCAACTATTGCTATTAATGCTTTCAATAATACTTGTAAATTTTCCAAGATGTTTCGCATGAGTCTTGTGGAAACACCCTCTACTAGATTTGTTTGATTACAAGGGTGGATTTGTCAGGTTACAACAAATAAGGCAAGATTTTTCATAGCTTGACCTTCCTTCGTCCTACTTTCAAAAATCAGTTTTGAACAACTTTTACAATATAGTAGACTAAGCAAAATATACCTCGCCAAATTGTCCTCTAATTTTCTTTCCTTTTTTGGAGTTTTTTTTTTAGTGGGCAGTCAACCATTGTCAATTTAGGGTCTAGTAACTAGTTGAAACCTTCTCTCTACAATATTAGGGTAGGACTGCTACATCTTCCCTTATGGCCTCCCCTCCTCCCCCAAATAAATGTTTATGCAGGAATTATACTTCAATTGTCACAAGCATGAAGGTTTTTTTACCTGTTTCTCTCAGGTTATTGACAAGCCTATGGACTTCAGCACAATAAAAAAAACAAATGGAGCCAAGGATGGCACTGGCTATAAAAATGTGCGGGAGATTTGTGCTGATGTGAGATTAATTTTTAAGAATGCGATCAAATATAATGATGAAAAGAATGATGTCCATGTCATGGCAAAAACCTCGTTGGCAAAATTTGAGGAGAAATGGCTGCAATTTTTGCCTAAGATTGCTGAAGAGATAGGATTTTCAATCCTTGGACCTTCTCCCTGTATGTTACCCTCTCGGTTGTATATTAGTATATTTTATGCGCGACTTTTATTGATATTTTTACTTGTTATTCACTTTCTTGATGCCCATGCTGGTTCTTATTGCAGGAAAAAAGGCGAGAAGAAGAGGAAGCTGAGGCACAGCTAAATATGCAGCTAGCTCAAGAGGCTGCTTTTGCTAAAATGGCGAGGGACTTAAGTAATGAGGTGTGTTGAATGATCACTGTTCCTTCTGAGTTTTCCAACAACCCCTCGACCACCTTTGTTTTTGGTTATTTGAAGATACTTGTCAGTGATCAGCCTAACTAAGGCGTGTGCATTAGTAACATGCTAAGAAGATTGTGCAAATAGCAAAACATTCAGGCTTATTACAATAACTAAAATACTTGAAAAATAAATGTAAGATCCTCCAAGTCTGATGCAGTGAACGCTTCTAGCACACGTAAATGCTTAAACGATAATACTCCGGTATAGAAACCTTGAATGTTCCTATTCCCCAGGAATACGCTGCTTGGAAAAATGGAATGACACGTGGTTCAAAACAAACAAATAGATCTAGGAAGACGGTGGCAACAAATCCTTTTAATTCTATAAAATTAGCTAATGCACCCATCCTAAGTCCATGCTTTAGTGGTAGGCATGGCTTCCCAAGAGATTTAACTAAGTAGGGCTGGAGAACAAACAATAATTTTCAGCCATCTTGCCAGAAGTTACCTGAAAAACAACCTTGAGTGAGCAAGGTGGTAAAACCACTGCTATAAATGAATGTCTTATAGTTGTATGTTGAAGTTTGATGTAGATAATGGTGTAGTGATTTTTGCCATTTTTAAGTGTTCCGTAGTTTTTTTAGAAAAAATTAGAGTAAATGAATGGTATTGGCATTTTTTTAACATCTCCCTGAGTTCGACGTTTCGCGTGGTGGTTATTCGTAAAGTGTGTTGTTTGGTGATTAACTCTATCTCTCCTTTACCGGACTTTGCCTTGTAGTGTTAATCCTTTTCTTTTTGAATGACTGGTTTTAGCATTTTGACGCTGAAATGCACCTGGAAGAACTCAGAGAACAGTTGGTTCAAAGTTTCAGGAAAATGTCTACGGAAGAGAAACGACAGCTTGGAACAACTCTCACACGGCTTTCTACGGAGGACCTAAGCAGAGCTTTGGAGATAGTTGCTCAAAGCAACCCTGGGTTCTTAGCAAATGCTGAGGAAGTGGACTTAGACATTGATGCCCAGGTGGTTATTTTCTATTTTGCTGACTTACCAGTCATTGCTGAGATACATGGCACTTCTGAAATCCCTTATCTAAGGACTCCACTTTCTGATCAATATGGCTTTTGGGTGGTTTTGTTCAGACTGAATCCACATTATGGAGGTTAAAGCTCTTGGTTAAGGATGCCCTGCAAGCTCAGAGCAAGACTGCAGCAAGCATGGGTGGCAACACCAATGACAACGACAACACCACCACCATCAACAATGCCAAGAACAATAACTCGAAACTCAAGAGGGAGATATGTGATGCTCTTGCCAAGACCGCCAAGAAGAACAAAAACGTCGGACCCTGATCAGTTTTCAGGTTGAAGTTTGTTGCTTATATTCCGGCGCAGAGCTACCACATATCATTCCCTCCCTCTTGATGTCGATTGTACAGAATTTTTAGCAAGAAATAGACCGACAAAGAAATTCTTGTAACTGATACTTCTATAATCTTGTCATTTTGTCTGACGGTGTGCCAATGGAGTCACTGTTGATTCTTCTTCTGTTATTGTTATATATTATGCTTGAAAGCCGTAGCGAGTTAGCTTTGGCCCTTTTGGGTCCGTACATCTTGGATAGGTTTAATTACCCATTTGAACCGCTAATTACATAACTAACCATTAACCACTAGAAACCCTAACAGCTAATAAATACTCCTTCCACTTTAAAATACAACTTTTTTCGTTTTACAATATTTGTCACTTTATAATTCTAATGTCGTGTTAATGGTTAATTATTAATTTTGTTCTTATTAATTTTTTTCTCTTTTTTTATTGATTTTCTTTATTTTCAATGAAATCTTGAAATAAGTTGATTTTTTAACATAAATTTCCTCCTAGCCTTAAAATGACAAATATTTTAAAGAAAATGAGTACCTAACAACTTCACCAATAACTATTAGTTACTAAAACAATTAATCTTTCTAAGTTTTCTCTTCTCAATTGGGATTTAGCTTTGATTTTTCAAAATGGTTGCTTTAAATTTGGGTTATATATGTTTATTCTCAATTGGAATTTAGCTTTGCTGCTTCAGTGTTTTGTATGTAATATTGGAGTTGAATTCGTCTCTATAAAGCAACATCGGGAGAAGGTGAATTTCATATGATTTAAACAACTGATTAGCGATAAACATAAATAGAAATGAACACAATTTGGTGAAATGAAAATGTTTAGTAGAATAATAGTTTGCTAAGGTGATTGCATTTCGTTTATGTTCTTGATTTATTGTCATACTCAAAGGGATGACAATAAATCAAAAAGTTATAAGTAGAGGAAGGGCGAAACCTTTAATTTGTTTCCTACATGCGTAAACTGGTCCAATTAAACTTGGGCAATGGACCGGGAGTCCATTGGATTTAAACGAACGGGCCTAAAAAATAGGGTACAAGTCTGTAGTTTACATCATTTATGTTAGGTTAAACAATAATTTAGCGGATCCTTTGGCGAAAGAATTATCACGAGATGTGGTAAGAAATACCACCGCTAGAATGGGCTTGAAACCCTTTTCTAATTAAGTCACCAATAATAGTAACCCAACCTTTCTAGCAAAACTAGATATAAGGTTTCAAGGGTAATAACAAGTTATTGTTTATGACTAACAGCACTAAGATTAGGATTTAGTATATGGATGCTACTAAACAAGAGGTTGACTATTAATTCACAACGAATCCTAAGTCCTAAGTAGCAAGGAGGTTTAAAGGATGTCACTTATGTGGATAAAGAGAATATGTCGCTTCTAATAAGAGTTTAATGGTGACTCTTGCATTTATCTATGAATCAAGGATAAGCATATGACCTTGAAAGTGCTAGAACAAATTGAGGTTTCTACGAAGATGATACTTGTTTATGTGTGTAGTATTTCCGGTTTCATGTCCAAAGTGTTGGTTTAAACAAATGGCCACTTAACACTTTATTAAAATTTTGAAATATATGCACTAATTAAAGGTTTAAATCGAAAGATTGTATGCATGATGAAGTTGAAGGGTCATATCTCAAATACAAACTAATGGGGGATTGTCATATAGTTTGTATTTGAGATATATAAGAGTAAAAGAAATGAAGATAGCTTATTAAAATCGAAGTAAGGTAATACCAGAGCTATGAGTGATGAGGAGAGGCAAAACAAAGTCACCATAGGGTGACGGACCTGTGGTTGGAGGCAACATGGCCAGCCAGTGAAAGCTACCCACCACTGTCTGCACCACGGCCGTGGTGCTGAACGTGACACTGGGAAGGGTTCTCCACTTGTTATGACTGTCGTTTTTCTTGCGGTCTCTGCTTGTCTAAATTTGCAAAAATTATTTCTTATGGATGTGTTCAGTTAGTTTGTTAATTTAATAAATTAACTAATTACAAATTAAGAGATATAAAAGGGCTTTTACTTTTGTGTAGAAACTAAACTTCCTTATTTTTCATCTATTTCTCTTTTCTTTGAATTGCTCTTCAAAGAACACAAAAAGACTTATTGTATCCCGGGGCGTCTTTGTCTTAATCAAGAGCAATTGTTGTGAGACAGGGCAAATAACACCTTAAAGACAGTGATTTTTCATGTCTTGAGCCTCACATTCTCCCTCTAATCTAAGTGATCTCTAATATATTTTTCCAACACTTGTCACGATTGCATAGTTTGTGATAATTTATAATTACATGGTAAGTGTTAGATTACAATACTTTCATACAATCCAACAAAGTAATGAAAACACAATTATAAACTTGTTTGCATTGCATGGTTGATTACATTCAACCGAACGCTTAGGATTTGGTGCTTTATATTTTTTCTCCCTAGAGTAGAACTCTCGATCATATCAAAATAAAAGCCAGTAGACTAGAACAGTTGAAAAAATGCATTCAGGATAGAAAAGGAGAAAAGTTTCATTCCTTGGGTTTTCTTGGTCTTTGCCATGAACTATTGAACTCTAAGTCTTGTATATCTTTTGTTGTATCTTCCCAAAACTCTAATATGAATTTACGTATATTACATATTGAGAAGATATTACATATTCAATTTTCTTCAGACATGCTACAAACTTTTATCGTTACTTTTGAGGCCACTCAACTTGTTTAAGGTCATTAATATGTCATTGTTATCAGTTATATTAGGTTAATTATTTATAAATGTTTTGTCTGGTTATTTTAACTTGTGTAGGGAAACAAAAAACCAAAGACAACCAACAATAAAAATAATCGTTGTTCCCCCAAAACAAAATTAAATTTGAAAAAAATTGAGAATGAAATTGTTACAAATGACCAAAAATTGAGACTAATACGAGATAACTTGTTATCGGACTCCATTCTATTAAGCTTAAAACTTAATTTGTAGACACCAAAAAAGTGTCGTCCTTTTTCTCGTTTTTTATTTGTTAGCCTCGATGATGAAATCCCGAGTCCTGTTTGAGGATTTGGATCTTGGACTCGTATTTGATTGGTGCGACGAAAATCGAGTAAACCACAAAGAACCCCAACACCACATAAATAGCCTTTTGCATTGGATCGATCCACAAATCCCTTTTTTTTTTTTTATGGTCCAAGTCCGGGCCAAGCCCTCCAAGACAACGGAGTCCAGTGCCGCATATCGGGAAATTCCATGCTCAAAATATTGCGTTTCACTTCACTCCAACCAGCACAAGGAGTTGAAGACCTCAAGACGATGTTAGACACTACATTTCACGATCACAAGATCAAAGTGTTGCGTTTTGGCTCCAAGATAGTCCACCCGAGACTAGGAGCGCACATCCCGCACCAAAAATGAAACTTGCCAAAAATAAAAACCTACCAAAAATGGAAACTTTTCATTTTTGGAAAGCCGATATGGCTAGCGCCCGCCATCCCGCAATTGTAAGTGGAACGCTGCGTTTTGCACTAGAGCCTCCCTTGGAAGCACGTTAGGGCACGAAACCGTTGAAATCCCTTTGTGGTCGGCGCCGTGAACCGAGTCTTATCCCTTCGTATCCCGGTTATATCCGGTTCAATCTTCACAATATCCCGCCCGGTTTTGTACCCTATTCCGGACGGCTGGCCGAGCATAAACCTTTGTCTTTCCTTGACCTAACATCTCCTTAAAAATAGAGAGCCTTGGCTCTCATTCTCACAATAGTTCATCCCTCAATGTTACTTTGCTGAAATTCGCCTAAGAGCTACCGAATACTCCATTCTATATTTTAATCGCCTGGTCCCTTTTCAACCTATTCTTATTCTACTCTCCAATTTCTCCACATTTGAACCTATAAACTCCATTATTCATTCCCATACCTACTCATCTCCACAAAATACTCACAAAAACCTTCCTTGATTCACCACCGTTGCATCAAGAGATCCATATTCGAGGTCCATATCAGCAGGTAGGACAACCCGAGGGCACATATTTGATCTTCCACTGGTTTATCTTATTTATATGCTTTCTTTATTGCTTTCCATATTGTGGACAAATAATGTATCACTTTTAATTCCTCCCCGCCCGATGTAATCTTTTAGATTTCTCGCTTTCCTTTTCCTTTTTCACTTTTCTTTCGCTTTTGCTTTTCGTTTCCGCTTTTACCACTTTCTTAATTTTCTATTTTATCGCTTTCTATTATAGTTTGGTTGCTTTAATTTCGCTTAGCATGTTGTTGTATTGTGTTTTTCGCATTATTCTAATTCACTACTCAAACTAGTAATGGTCGTCTTCAAACGGGCGGAATGGAAGGGTTTATCCCTACGTTTCGTACCCTCACCCCCGAATCCGATTCTCGGTTCAAAGACCGACAGAGTCATTTTTAGCTTTTTTAGTCTTAGTTTTCCCATACTAAGATTAGAAGAGCAAATTTTATCTGTGTTTTTGTTAGTTTTTCTTTCTTAAAAACTAACCGGCGATTCCCTTTTCAATTTACTTCTATTAATCCGCTTCCGGCTATTTCGATTGAACAAGTAACAAAACAGGATCTAGATTTGTCAAGCCGAGCCGGAGGCCAAGGATGATTTCCTCAGCCTTGGTCCTTGGTCGGCACCGGCCACTACTTGGTGCATGCCGCCGCCGCACCGAGTGGTTAGTAGGCGGCCTTGGGTCCAAACCGGTGTTTTCACACCGCTTGGCCCTAGAGCCTCATCGTAGAAACAGAAACCCTAATTCCTATTTTTCGGTTAACAAATAACATCTCGGGATTTCATAAAATAATTCCTAAAATAAAATAATTAATAAAACTGTCGCTCAAATTTTGCTTAATTTGCTTCAAATTAGATTTAATAAAATTAAGAAATCTTAATAAAAGATTCATTCCCCTTTCAAAATCATCTTGTCTCTTCGAAAATGAAAAGCTTTCCAAAACCCTTACGCTAAGGTATGTGGGGAAGCTCGATCCGGTCCCGGTGGACCCGAGGTCATGGTTCCTACAATATTGTATAATTTCTTTCATCTCTCTCTGAAAAAATTAGTGGTGAGATTTACAAAATATCATTTTCCTTTGAATCTGGGTCAACTTGGGACCACAAGCTCGACAGTGTGTTTGGTATACATGTCTATGTCGATAGAGATTGGGAGGGAAGACAGGGAGAGGGGGTTGGTAGGAGAGAGATTAAGAGAAGAGATGCTGAAGATATTAGGATTTAATGATGATTGAATAAGAACGTTTTCCTTTTTTCAAATCTTCAAATCAAAGTCATAAGAGAAAGTGTTGTTCTTGGGGTTATAAAGGAAGCAATTAACATAAGATTTTTCTTTTTTACATTTTTTAGGTCACGAAAAATTAATTAAAATCAGTTTTTAAATATTTAAGCTGCAACTGTTGGTTATAATGACATTTTAATGCATTTTAAACAAGTTTAGTGGCAATCAAAACTAGCAAAATAGATTTGTAACATTTCTAAATAAATTGAAAAAAATTAAGGGCATGGTTGGTTATCTTTTCTTGCTATGCTTGTATGGCAATATTGATATCTACTTCACTAAAAAAAAAAAAATATTGACATCTACTTCAATATGCAAATGGTTGTATCATTCTTGAACACCATTTTCTATATCTGTTCTTCTCTCGACGCCTGAAGCGGACGATTCGATTAGTTTCTCGTCTTTTTGAAGCAGTCCGTAGCTATAGAGAAACGAACCCAGTACTTCTAAATTAGACACTTAGGGTACTAGATAGTGAATTATTCATATGGTTGACGTACTTTGACGATTTGAATTTAATTTAATTGTTTGTGGTTTATAAAACTTGATCACGACTTTTTTTTTTTTTTTCACGTGGACCCTTAATTTGTTGTCAATTATCTCTATCAATCTGAAAGAACATTCATTATTATGTGCTATGAACCTCGAAGATGCCAAAGGTGTGAAGAATTTAATAACACATGATCCATGTTCCTAAATGAAAAAAGATGGTCTTCTTTTTCTTTTTCTTTTTTTGACTTGGTGGAAAAAAAGAATGTGTCATTTGACGCCTCTAATATATGCTAACGAAGATTGTCGAGGCAGTGGCCACTCACTTTATTTCCTTCCTCCTTTCACATGTTTGATTTTGGGAGGAATCATTTCGTCATCTAATAGTGTGGGAAAATAATTGGCCTTTTACACCCCATATTCCCCCAACCTAATAAGCCTTTTGAGTTTCCGAGGGTCAAAATTTAGGTTGTCTACCTATAAAAAACATGCTAGTGAAGATTGGGTGTAAATGACGCCGTGGCATGTTTTTTTGGTGGATTTTGGAGATGTTGGACACATAACTTACTAGGTGGTTCAAACTGTATGGTTAAGCAAACAGCAAAATTCACCCAAGTACTTCACCATTGAGTGTGGATAAGTTTGCTCTGTGGATTACCTTTGTGCTTCGTTTACACGTAAAAAAATTGTTAATCAGTTGTAAGAGACCCACATCCGTACGTCAAATCCTTGTAACCCCCACACTTCACGGGGTTTTGGCTCGTGATCTTTCCTCTCGTAGCAGCCAAAAGTTTTAGGAGTGCCGGTAGTAAGTCTTACTAACCACGAGTAGTGGACCAAGCAAGATGGAAAGCTAGTCAGGTTCCATCCTGCTCCTGGTGTAAACCCCTCCCCTTCCTCCCCGAGCCCCGGAAAATGAAATACTGAAGTCTCAAATCGAGTCATGAGAGTTTTGCTAAAATGATTATGTTACGGCCACTGCAATCTCTACGGCATATCTCTCCTTGGGTTTGCGCAAGTGAGATTATTGCCGTTGTGCTCAAGTGGATAGCTTTTTTGTTTCCATGCCCTCATAGACCTTGTTCATCCGGACAAATTTGACTGTCCTTGTGATAGTGAAGCTGGAAGGAAACAAAATAAGAAATAGACTACATTGTAAGCTTTTTAAGTTTGTCTTCTTGTTCTTGAATAATTGGATAAAAGTATTCCTTCTAATCATTTTGAACTTCTCTTTTAAATTGGATAGAATTTTGATCAACAGGAGTCTAGTTGGCAGTGAACATTTGATTCATTTTTTGTCCCATACCCGCCTCATATTGGAAAATTACGCCTAATCCGAATATGACAACGTAATTTGATGGTACAATTAGCTGGCTTGGATTTGAAGTGGATGGATATAACAAAATTCAGATGAACTTATTGTGCATGAGAGTTTAGGAGGAATTTTGGACTCAACTGGCTGAAATATATTCTGATCTTGGATTGTTTTGTACTCTTTGTAAAATATGCCTCTAAATTACTAATAAAAAAAAAAAAAGTGAAAGAAAAATTTGGCGAAATCATGAATTGATAACAAAGTTTTATATTGGTCGTACTAATTAGAAGATAAGTAACTCAAGTAACGTTTCAAGAAAGCCTCTCTGCTTATGCACACCTGTCTTTTCGCTTTGGACAGCCCGTGCTGAGGAATTTGTGGGGGAGGGAGGGGGGTGTTTGGTTATGTAGTTTAGATGAAGATAAAAGGGAAGAAGCCTAAAATAAGGAAAGTAGGGAATAATCTCGGTATGGATGATATATCCTTGCCCTGCTGCTGAGATATCCCTGGAAAATGCATAGAAAATATAATGAATGACTCTGAGGAAAGTGATTATTTTGGTGGTTGCCATTTTACTCCAGGCAATGACCTTGTTGAAAAACAGAAATCCCTATTCTTCTTATTCAGGTGATGTATACAAAGAACAAGAGGCTCAAGACAGACATGGAAGAAAATGCAAAGAATAAGAGGCAAAGCGGCCGTCCAATCTTCTCTGAGGACTGGGATCAACCTCGTACAGAAAATGCAAAAAACTGATGATTCTCTTCTGTGTTTTCAATTGACTTTGTGATGGAGATCCATAAGAATTTTTCAGTGTTAGGTGGATAATGATGGGTAGAATAAGGAAGTAGCTGTGGATAAGCTATAGCCCCAAGGAAAATTGCGTGTTGGTATACCACTTGGCTTTCAATTGCTTTGAACAAAAGCATTATCTGTACGATGTTTCGGATGTCTTTTTCTAAGTGTTTCTATCGACATCGCACCATGTTTATGGTAAATTTTAATGAGTCTTCATGAAATAGTCTTCCTAATTTTCAAGAATACAGATAACAAGACTGTGTAGAGATATACCTCTCGTACGTACCTCTGGCTGGATTCTAACCTCGAGCGATACCTTTAACATCCCCCGGGGTTAGAAGGCTACATTCTTTTGTGTGATGTACAGAATGAATGCAAGTAGGTCATTTAAAAACAAGCCCTTTGCTTACCAAGAATAACGGAGGTAAAGCTGTATACATCTAGATTACATAACTCTAGTCATTGGGGGTGGATGAGAGTGGGGGCGGTGGCGGTAGTTGTGATTAACCGTAATTCAAACTTAATGATTCATCCGTTTACGCAATATTAATGTGTTGAAATTTCAACAGACTAATCCTGTTTGCTTATGCAGAAAAAGGTGGTTGGGAGACCAGAAGACAGAGGAGATGATATCTGCTCTGGGTATATTACCATGTCTGAATTTGAGATGATGTGCCTGGGAAAAGTGGCTGTTCAATAATGTCATTGGGACACTATTCCGTCGGCAGCCTCTATATTGAAGCTTCAAAGACAAAGGCATCTGTGTGTTATTACAATAAGAAGCTAAGGAATATGGCCTAATTATTAACCAATGGGCTCATATATTTTTTTTTTTGTAATTGAGTTGTTAGAGTGCTGTCTTGTGAAAGCAAATACTTAGCAACAATGCCGTTCCCCTTTTAAACCTTCGGTTAAGGTTTTGACAAATCAGAGTAAGACCCGACATACGGATAATTCGGTTCGTGTACCTGTCGGGTTTTTTTGGATTCGGTCATGTTTTAAGCCAATGTCATTGGACGGAATGATTCTCGGCTCATGCTGTGTTCAGGTCAACTGATGTTTAGTCCAATGAACTGGTCTTACAAAAAGAAGCAACTTTGTTGGAAATTTCAAGGCGAGGTTTGGTTCGGCTCGGGTCAATTTGAATTTTGGTTTTGAATTTTGGTTCCACTTTCAGATGAACCTCTTTCAGGTGTCGGTTCAGGTATAAGTTCAGGTCTTTCGGTTCAAATTTCACGTTATTTTTCTAGGTTGAAATCGAAGATAGAAGATTTTGAATAATGCTTCTTTATTTGATAGGGTCTTTACTTATGTAGGGTAAACCGAACAAAGTTAAATATGAATAAAAAATGGTTTGAAAATTAGAAAATTGAAAGCTAATATTTATCATTTATGTAGTCCTTTTAATTTGTCATGGGTCCCCATAGACTTATGTATGCACTGCGCAATAGAGGGGTCTTTGCAACCAATATATGCTTAAACTTTGAAGGTGGCTTCATGCCTCACGGCAAGGGCGCCTGTTGACTTTTTGGACAAAGTTTGGGGTTCACGTTTAACTTTGTTTTAACAAATAATTAGACAGCATGAAAATTCTGATAATATTCTTTCTTTTATAAAAGTTTTATGTTCGGCAGGATAATCAAACAAACTTAAATTTGGGTTAAATTCAATTTTAAAAATACAAAAAAAAAAAAAAAGACTTTATCCCCATATTTAAATGATGTGTAGAAGAATTGTGGTTAAGGTGATAATATGTTATTGTAAGAAGATACTCTTAAATGTCTTACTTAATATTTTAATATCTAAAATCACTATTTTTTTAACAAATATGATTAATTATAAATATAAAACTCTAATAATCGTCAACTATACCGACAGATATCAAATGATATCTTAATTGGATTAACCCTAGCAGAAGGTGTATCATACACGTAAATTTTATAAAGATAAAAATTATGAATAAAATAGTGATTTTACACAATTTATAAGTTATATAATACAATTCTATTATTCAATCCAAGTATTCTTTTTCAATTTATTACACGATATAATAATTTTTAAATCGAGATAGACACATATTATTTCACTTTTTAATAAACGGGCAAAGAGAGTATCATTTTTCATTAGTTTGTATTTATTAATCCCACATATCTTGATCTCAAAGTACAACTAAAATAACATCAAAGACTACAACAGAAAATCTTGTGTATACATGACAACAATTCTCAATTAACTAATTCTAACACGGGAGAGTGCCAAGTCAAGGTGCTTGGCCTTAATGCTAACATATTCCTTGACCTTCAAAGACCTAAAACGAGACCCCTCACATCCTTTATACCCCACAAAGGGGGACACTTCAAAGTCCAAAGGGGGACCATAGAAATAAGCCAGTGAGATCCTTTGCTTCTCATTATTCACAACTGCCCTATGGAGCACACTGGGAAACCTTCCATTTGAAATTATGTGGAGGAGATCCCCCACATTCACCACTAGGGTACCTGGTTTCGGGTCAACAGGGACCCACCCTAGTCCATCCTTTAATACTTGGAGCCCGCTTGCATTACCGCTTTGGTGGAGGATGGTGAAGAGGAAGGTATCTGTATGTGGGGCTAGGCCCATCGTTCGGGTTGGATCCGGGCATGATGGGTACGAGTTGAGCTGTAATGCGGTGGATAGGCTCTTCAGGCCATGGGCAGGGTCTCGAATCTTCCAAGTTGCATCCGTTTCAGGTATTTGGAGAGACTTCAGGATCATGCCCATGAGCTTGTCAGCAAGGCCCTTCATCTTTGTTTGATACTCATCCATGACAGAACTATATATATGTCCACCCATATTTTCAATTGAAGCAGAAGAAAGGGGTTTTAGTTAGGAGACGCTCTATATACAAAGCAAATTAAGGACTCTATATTTATATTTGTTTTGTGTTTTTGATATCCCTCAAATGAGAGGAAACTAGGAACCATCTTTGATGGGATGCTATGATTAAGCAGGCTATAGTAAAGACAAAATTGGTTGTCAACAGTAATAATTGATCAATGATGTACTTGGATTCAATGTTTGTGGATAAAATTTATAGATGGTGGTCTAAATTCCACGTGCATGGATGCATGGATATTTATGCATGAATTATAACCAGCAACGTCTATATCAATTAATGTACTTACCAAAATTCTTGGTGTTCATAAGGCCAAAGCTCCTTTGCATGATCAACCAAGGAATCCCCCATGATAGTGAACCCTTCACACCACATGAGCTTCGAGAAGAAGGGACTTATCCGAGGACTGCCATACCCGGTGGCACCCTCAGGGGAACGCAGGACCTTCATCTTTTGCTCAAGGGGAGATCGAATAGTTTCTTAGTTTGAGACTCGACCTCCTCCAATAGTTGTTTGGAAATCCCATGGTTATATACTTGGAACGCCCCCACGTCTCACATGCACGGAAAATGAGCTCTGAAGCATTGGAATCTTCAAGATCGATTACAGATATCGACTCTAACTCTATCCTCTGGTTCTTATCGAGGAGGCTTTCCGAGTCATTGGTTTGAGCCCATGCATGTGATTCTGGAATTTGTCTGATCGAGTTGAAATCAATAGGAGCAATATGTTCATTTTCTATCTGGATACTCTTTATAAACTTCCGATAGAACGCCCATGCTGTTACGAGGTTATAAAGATGAAAAATGACAAAGTTTTCGAGATACGAAAAAGGAGAAAACAATGAAGCAATAATAGTGTAGCAAATGGCTGAGTAGAAGGTTATGGGGAGATTGATTGAGAAAGTATTGGTTGGAAAAGTTAGAGTAAATTTGAGGAAAATGAAGGTTTGGCTAACTTATAGTATAATAGCATATATGAAAGGGAGATATATGTCTTCTAGTCACTTTTCTGGAATATATTGTGGACTAAGGAGTGGACAAAACAAGAGACAAATGTCAAAGGAAGCTTTGAAATATCATGGAAGTGCCTCTAAATTTTTGGACAAAAGTGAACCAATAAAAGACAATATATATATATAGGCACACTGCAATTCAGAAGAGGAGACCATGATCTGCCAAAAATGGATTTGCAATCAGACAGGATTCCATTTCATGCATATGGAATATCAAATAAACAAAAAAACTCCAGAGGATTATATTCTACAAATAGCTCACAAATACATGCAAATAAATCACCCAAAATAAAATAAAATAAAATAATTTTGAGGATTGTATTCTACAATTGAATCACAAAGTACAGTGTACTATCCTCAATTCATGCACGTAGGGAATGATTCTAGTTAAGAATTATATAACCATCTTAGGTAAAAAGACAGATATTCAAATATTACCAAAAAAGGGAACCTCATAATATATTCTAGGAATAAATTTTTTAATGTAGAAATATTAATATGTTTTACACATATTTTTTAATATATCGGATCAATTTCAATATGCTTTAATTTATCTTATTTTAATATTTTTATTTTAAAATATATAATTTTTTTATATAGATGTGGGTATAGTGGTTCTTGTAAAAATCAAATGCATTCAATTAAAAAAATATGATTTAAGGTAAATTAATTATGAAAAAAAGAAAAAATTATTTCATTATATGAATGAATCAACCCTTTAACCTTTATGCCTTGAGTTGATAAATTGGTTCACTATTTGGATTAAAAAGTTTGCTTTTATAATATGCACACTCTCCCTTCTTGCAGCTTCATTCATGGATTGTGCTCCATCTCTCCCCTTGCAAGAGGTTAGGTTAGGATACTTTAACATAAAGATTAATGTTTATAAGCTTCTGCTTGACCTAAAAGTCACCTTGTGAATATGATCGAGAGATACAGTCTTAACTTTGCAGAAAATATATTGTACATACGTACGGATTTCTTGTACATGAAAGATATAGTCATTACTTGACTTAAAACCCTTATAATGAGATGTTTATTATTATAGATTTCTTATATATATCGTAATTTTTTTCTCCCCATACCAATTTGACATAAAAAATATATTAAAAAAAATGTAAGATTGAGACTATTTAAAACAGTATATTGTTAAATCATCACTAGCATTTAGAAGCTTAATTTCTCCTACTTTTGATTCACTTACCTTTATTCTAGCCACAATTTTAATTTGAATTTATCAACTTTACCTTTGCACCAACCAATCCATTGTGCAACCACTTTTGCAGGAATGATTTATTCATTAAGAGAGTGGTTGTACAACGGATTAGTTGGTGGAAGTGTTTGTGTATATGAAGCAATCGGGCCTTTCGATTTGAGCCTCGACAAGGTCTTCCCTATCTTTCAGTTTTTCTGTTGTTGAATTCCTTAAACCCTCCAATTTAAGCTAACTCAATTCTCCTTTCACAGTCTTCACTTCCTCTGTTGTTTACAATATTAATTAAAATGATTGTCCACATCTTTGGTCCCCGAGATCTAGTTCAAGTGAGTCCGATTTACTAATAACGGTATAAAAATAAATAAATAAATAGAGTTAAAGGTGAATATGGTGATATCCACCTACACAGTGGGATATCGTCCGATTACCCCAGAAGTAAAATTATTGACGTTTTTAAAGCTAACATAATATTTGTTCAAGTCCTACTAGATGTTGAAGGATCAGTATTTGACCAAAAATACAAGATTTCACAATTATGCCAAACTCATTTCCATCTGCCTAGCCTGACTTGAAGAGCTGTGTGCATCAGCAGAAATGGCCAAAAGAGAGAATAAAGCCAAATCTCGAGGTGCAAGACAAGGTGGCAAATCCCCATTGCATAAAATAAATACATCTTTCTTTGTCATAACATTATTATCAAGTATACCATCAGTCAAAAATGTGGAAAGCTGTGGAATTTTACAAAGAGCTATTTACCACTTGACTGTGTGGACCCTAACTTAGTTTTTTTCCCCTTATAAACCTTATTTTTTTCTATAATGATCGATGGGGATAATGAATTTGGTGGACCAATCAAAATTTAGCACCACTAGGGTTTTTGTCCAATTTGGCTGCAAAGTGCAAATTAAAGGGTAGTTGATGATGAGAGAATGAAGATAATTGAACCCCTTAAAATTTCTAGGTATGAACATAATCATGAAACTTTAAGAAATTAAATTAAAAGAAAAAGAGATTTGCCTTTGATAATATGTCACTTATGTCAAAAGTAAGTATAACGGTTTTGCCTCATTTTTGTTTCTTTCTTAATTTGTCGTATGTATTTGTAGTTTTAAATAAACCTAATTCTCTTTTTGTACAGATATGTTTTGCCATATGGAAGAGTCATACCCTCATATATACCCGACTCTTGTCCACATGGTGAATAATTTACTCTGTATAATTTGGACACACCAATCTTTTAGATTGAGTTCAAACGGATCATATTTAAATTGAAAATATTTAGATTAAAGATTACACTAACTTGTGTCATTTTATTTCATATTAACTTCAAATTTTTTAGTAATCTGTTTGATAATTATTAAGCCTGTAAAAAATTTTTTGAGTCTTTTGATTTGTTTGCTAGAGTTTGTTCAAAATTATGATTAGGCTAAAATTGCGCTAGCCACAAATTTCAGTCTCGAACAGTACATGAAATTAGTTAATTTTGTCAAATTTAGTGAATATTGATGCCTTTTTAGGATCGTCGGTCCCCCTCTTATTTTGGGTTAGCATTTATGATAGTGTTTATAGCTGTTAGCTATTAGTACTACTGCTTACCACTAACTATTAATCGTAATTGTTAACCGTTAATCATAACCTCATATTTAATGATGATAACTATTATTATTATTATTATTATTATTATTATTATTATCAATGTTGCTAAATATTAATCTAATGCTATCAAATGCTAATAAACATTTAAACTCAATTGTAATCGCTAATAAATGCTCATAACTACTAATCATTAGTTTATCACTACTAATCGTTAAAGGTAAACACTGATAACATCTAACCGTAATAATAGATAAAATGAATATACACTATGTCTAGATGGGCATGCATGGTGGGGGATCACAAGGGTGATAATGAATTTTCGTTAATGCAAACAAAACAATAAATAGAATAAAAGTGCAACCAAAACAAACAAAAAAAAAAAAGGGACAAGGCATTTGTTATTAATTACAAGGTTTGGCAATAACCAAGTCCTTACTAGAGTCCTTGTCCTCGTATTTATCTTTCACTGTGATAGCTCGACTACAATATTTTACTTATGACTTGACCACATAACTCTAGGTGTTCAAATGTACTAAGTAATTATGGATTTAGAGTCGGTTAGAAATAGTTATCAAAATTAGTTATTACCGCTAAAATGTATTCAAATGAGATGAAATGGTTGGCTGTTATAGCTAATATGAGCTGAAATGAGTTAAAATGACTCGTTAATGATCGGATGCTACGAGTTGTTACAAAATTTTTAATATATCGTTAATTATATTATCTATTCTCGTGTTTCACAATAATGAGTATTTGGTGAATAACAAATTGTTTTTTAAAATATATATATTTGTGCTAATCGATTAAATTTTTCTTTTGTTAGAAATTCATATACTTTGTGGGTAATTGTATTTTATTTTTATGTAAATTTTTTGGGGAAAAAATTAGATCTCAATAATACCTATCTCAAAAAATTTTAAAAAATTTATTAAATTTGACAAAAAGACAAGCAATTATGCAATAATAATAATAATAATAATAATAATAATAATAATAATTATTATTATTATTATTATTATTATTATTATTATTATTATTATTATTATTATTATTATTATTATTATATGAGGTTATGATCAATAGTTATAGTCTGTTATAATATTTATGAGTTGTTATAATCGAAATAAGGTGAAAACTATTATAAATGTTGTTGTAAACATTAATTCAAAAAGGCCCTTCATTAGAGAAATTTGCCATGAAACTCAGGGCTAGCAATAGCAACTAGGACCCCGACCCTAGGCCCCGTAGTGAGGGTAAACAGGATTGAGGAAAATTAACTTTGAGTTAATAAGATGCGATTTGATTTTGGTTTTGGATCAGGTAATTTTTAATTTTGATAAATTCTGAATCACTTAATTTTTAGTCTAATATAATAATAAATTTGTTTCAAAAAAACAATTCGAAGGAAGATATTTAAATCATGTTCAATTTAACTTAAGTCAATTTTAGTTTCGAGCCAAGCCAATTAATTAATTTGATCCAAATTTTGAATTTTGGATCACTTTTGAATTGCCAAGTCTGTATAGGCCAGACCTTATTCAAGGGTTGTCAGAAGACAGATGCATAAAGAATGCTTTATTCCTGTCTCATCAAGCTATCTCCTTTTCCTTTTCCTTTTCCTTTTCCTTTTCACTATTTTCTCTAGTAAAACGTTATCATACACCTCCACATGTTCAACAACAGTTGCTTAAGCTTTCATGAACGGGTACATAAACTGTTTCAATTTTATTTAATTTTATGTTTTTTGGTTTCAAAAATGCTTTCATTTTGAGTCAAAAAAATAGCATATGTCTAGACCATCTCTTATATTATTACGATTTGAACATTTCATGTTATGCCTTATTCGACAAAATGAGTTGTTTGAATATCGGATAACTGTTTGTATAAGCGATAACTCGTTTAGGTAGCTAATAACTATTAGATTTTAATTGTTAGCGGATAGTTATTCAATTGAACGGTTGAATAAATGAGTTTGGTAAATTTAATGACTGGGTCAACCGATTGTTGTAAATTGACGTAAAAGGATATATATAATTTGCCAAATATCAATTAATGAAGAGATTTTTGTCAAAAAAATATGAAACACTACTTTTAAATGTAAAAAATCAATATTCTTAACTTTTTATAAACTCTACTTGAAATTATTTAAGTTACTGCAAATGCTAGTTAAAATGCTAACTTTAAGAATACTAATATTTGGTTGGTTAGTATTTTGACTTGGTCAAAACACTAAAAGCTACTCAAAATACAAGTGTTCCCAGCCATTCTCATTATATTAAGGGACGCTAATTGGTTTTTGAATTTTGTAAATACGGATAACGATAAAAACGCTAGAACAATCCGAATAGATATTGTGTAACACCCAGAAACTTAATCGTATTTAATTACTTTAAATATATATTTTATCGTCTTAATATTGTATAAGAATTGTGAGCTATGCAAAAACTCGAAACCGAAATAAAAGATGCGAACAAAAAATAATGATGAGTAATCCGTATAAATTTACATCCGTGCGAAAAACATGTATATACTTTCGAATAATAAAAAATTGTGTCTCGAACACATTTTATTTATAAATAAATAATAAGTAAATGAAATAAAAGGTTATAAAATATATATAAGCAAATAGAAATGGGCCAAGTGTGTGGTTGGATACTTAATCATGTGGTAAAATTAATAGTAAAGAGATAAAAAATATTAAGATTTTTAGAAAAAAAAGGAAAAGAAAAGAAAGGGGGAAGTTGCCATAAGCTAGAAACATTGGGATATATTAGTGAAAAGCAATGGGAGGTTGGAAAACAAGCTACATCATTCATTTCCCATTTCCTCTCTCACCTATCTTCCCTCACCTCCTTTGTTTCCGCCGGTGCTGCCACCACCGGCCAGCCATCGTCGCCCCTTCCGCTACTCGTGCCCCTAGCCGCCACCCCTGCAGCCGCCAACAGCTGAATCTCCACCACCAAACCTCCACCACCCAATTCCACCTTTAATCCCTTTTGAGATACCAAACTAAAATAATACAAGAAGAATGAGTTGCATATGGGAGTGTAAAAAGGAAAATAAATGATATCTAAGGTACGTTATCGCTTGTACCTTTTCTAAAATGTTCATCTTTTTCAATGAGTTTATAGTTTTGATCATAAAAATAATTTGAACCCATTTCACAGCTTCACAATCACGGATACGATTATAATCACAGTTCACGAGTCACAGTACAGTTCATAGGGGCCCTCCTTGATCGACAGATACAATTACGATCACGAATCACGATTACAGTCTACGATTCACGAGGGCCCTTCTTGATCGATCAGGATAAATGAATTGTTTACACATATATGATGATCTCACGGAATCGCCATGTCAACCACATGTACGTAAATGGATCCTAAACTATTTCAATGATTAATGAATACCGAATTTACTACACTTTTACGTATAAATAGCTTTTGAAACCGATTTCAAATATACGAGTGCGCTCACCGACTCTTATAATATATATTTTTATAGTACAAGGGTAGCGTATCTGGGTCTATGGCTCATTCTTATTTTTATATTTTCTTAAATGTTTTTAGGGAAAGAAAAGCATGTTAATGTTGGGCAAGAAGTGACAAGAGCAAAGGAATCCGAAAATGTTGACTCGTAACCGTGATCGAGCATTGGCACTACTCTTGGGTATATTATAGTTAACTTTTGATGGTTTGTTTTGGTTAAAAAGCTCTTGCGGATTTAACATGCCTATGGAATTTAATTTCCGTTGATGGGTATGATAAATTGTATTTTTGGGAGAATGAACTCATGTTTGGTAGTTTAAATTATATAAATATTGGGTATGATGTTATGGGATTTTAAATGTACTAGTTGGTGTAAATTAAACAGATTATTGTGTTATTCTATTGTAATGTTTAGCCTAATCTCTCGAGGAGGGACGACGAGTAACGCCCTAATATGACGTGGTTTTCTGCTTGTCTTATTATAGTATATTTATTCAATGATTGTGTTTTACATAGTGATAATATTGGGGCATTACATATTGTAAACACTCGGTCGTCCTACCTGTTAGGATCAGGAATTTCACTCTCACAAACAATAATAAAGAACAAGAAGAAAAGATTGAACAAAGTACAAGAATTTTATGTGAAAAAACCCAAAACCGGTGAAAAATCACGAACGATGCACTAGATTTGGTAACTTTACGAAGAGATTACTCTTACACTTGCTATATAAGTTGCTACTCACTACGACGCTCAATAATGGAGGTCTACCACAATTATGTAGCCATAAAACCGAACCATAAATGCAAGAAACGGAAGAAAACGGACAAAACACAACGACACTCTAAAAGCCACCCCTAGCAGTGCACGGGTCATATCCTCAAACATGGCTAGCTCGTGCCAGCTGCTAGCTGGGTTGGTCTTGTTTCCTTCGACCTACATGGTCTCGTATATCTTGCTATTAGGCCGTGCCCGCTGTTCCAAGCCTTGAGCCGCAATTTTCCCGAGCCTAAACATCTATTAGACTCCACACAACCCCAATATTCTCCCATTTAGAGACTAATGACTCATATTCCTTGTCGCTAAGCACCCATCTAGTAAATCGACCCTATCTCATCATCGAGAGAGACTAAACGAGGCTTACACAATCTTAACATCCCGGCATCATCTCCTTAGGCTAGCATGTTTGTTGGAATCCCACTACCCAAAATCTTTTCAAACCCACAATCATCCGAAGCAAGCTCTCACTCGGATTGATGAACTTCATGCATAAAATCACCATGTAACACTAGCTCATTGACATCAATCAACAAAACAAAATGAAGAGAAAGTGTATACCTTTAGGCTTTACCTTTTGTTGACATTGTCATCTTTCTCATCATACTCGGTTCTTGCAACTTATCTTATGGAGCAACCGGTGACCCATTTGTAAGCCCAACAAACTTCCTGTCATCCTTACCAACTCCCACTTCAGCAGAACTTTTACTAACACCAAGTCTATCACACAATAGCCAAATTTCACACTCTTAGCTACAACCAATGCCCTTTTCACAATTTTCCAGCCCCTATTGCAAAACTCGGTTAAGTAACTTGTCTTATCCAACTCACTCATAGAAATCGGATTTTTCACGAGCACAAAATAAACCTAATAGCTTGCAATTTTCAGAACCCCCCACTAGAGGTTTTAATTCTCATATACCCTTTTCCTTAGTATCTCCAAATGCTTCTCATTAACAAGATACACCTTGCCAAAATTTCCACCAACAAAATTGTGGAACAAGTTTTCACTAAATGAGAAATGAAATAATGTACCCGAATCCACAATCTAAGACTCAATAGGACTTTCCACAGTCAAAACAAGAGCATTACCTACATCTTTAACCGAATTCATTGAATTACGATCATCATTTCTTTTAGGACAATTTTTCTTAAAATGTCCTTTATCACCATAGCCCCAACACACAACCTTTCCCTCGTTTTGGGTCCGTCCCCTTGCTTTGGACTTTGACCAGCCTTTAAAATTCTCATGTTTTCACCTACCTCCAACATTCAATGCACTTCTAGATGACTCCCTTGTAGGAACCACAGCCGACTGGGGCCCGCTGAGTTTCTCCATTTGTGTCGGGTCTCTTTTTTAAAGATTTATTTTGAAGATGGTTTTAGAAAGTCGATTTTGGAATGTGGGGATGAACCTTTTATTAACATTTTCGAATTTTATTAAATCGATTTAAAGCGAATTAGGCAAAGTTTGAATAGCGGTTTTATTAATTATTTTATTTAAATAATTATTTTCAGAAGTCCCGGGATATTATCTCTTAACCTAAAAAATAAAAATTAGGGTTTCGTTTCTGCCAGTGAGGCTCTAGGGCCAAACCGGTGTGAAAACATCGGTTTGGACCCGAGCCCGCCTACGACCACACGGTGCAGGCGGCGGCATGTACCTATTGGTGGCCAACACCGGCCAGAGGCCACGGCCGATGAGATCAACCTCGGCCTCCGCCCGGCTTGGCAGATGCGAGATCCTATTTTTCACTCGTTTAGTTAAAAAATAGCCGGAAGCATATTTGAATAGAAATAAGCAAGAAGAGGAGTCGCCGGTTAGTTTTTAGGAGTGAAAAACTAACAAAACATAAAAAGTTTGCTCTTCCAATCTTAGTATGGGAAAACTAAGACCGAAAAAGGCTAAAAGTGACTCCATCGGTCTTTGAACCGAGAATCGGATTCGAGTTCGAGGGTACAAAACGTAGGGATAAACCCTTCCGTTCCAACTCGTCCGAAGATAGCCATTACTAGTTCGAGTAGTGAATTAAAATAATGTACAAAAGCAAGCAAGCAACAACATGCTAAGAGAAATTAAAAGCAGACCAAACAATAATAAAGGAAAACGATAAAAAAGCGATAAGAGTGGAAACGAAAAGTGAAAGTTAAAGAAAAGAGAAAAGGGAAAAGAAAGCGAGAAATCTAAAAGATTACATCGGGCGGGGAGGAATTAAAAGCGATACATCATTTGTCCACAATACGGAAAGCAATAAAGAAAGCGAGATAAATAAAATAAACCATTGAAGATCGAATCTGGTGCCCTCGGGTTGTCCCACTCGCTAATTTTGATCTCGGATCCGCATCTCTTTATGCGACAAGTGGCGAATTGAATGGACTTTTTGTGAGTTTGTGTGTAGATAGGTAAAAGGATGTATGATTAATGGAGGCCTCGGGTTCGGATGTATGGAGTATGGTAGAAGTAGAGAAGGAATAGGCTGAAAAGGGACCAAGAGATCAAAATACAAATGAGAGTATTCAGTAGCTCTTAAGCGAGTTTCGAGCAACGTGAGGTTAAGGTAAGAAATTGTGTGGGAATGAGAGCCAAGGCTCTCTATTTATAGGGAGAGGTTAGGTCAAGGAAGTGACCTAGGGTTAGCTCAGCCAACCATCCGGAATAGGATACAAAACCTAGGCGAGGATATTGTGAAGATTGAACCTGGATAGAACCAAGATAAAGAAGGGATAAGATCCGGTTCACGACACCTGCCACAAGAGGTTGCCTAAGGTTTTGTGCCCTAGTGTGCTTCCAAGGGAGTCTCGAGGGCAACATCCAAGTGTTCCACATAATATTTTGGGGCGGTAGGCATCGGCCATAGCACCTTTCCAAAAATGGAAAGTTTCCATTTTTGGTAGGTTTCCATTTTTGGTAGGTTCCATTTTTGGTGCGGGATGCGTGCTTCTAATGTCGGGTGGACTGTCTTGGAGCCAAAACGCAACACTTTGATGCTTGTGATCATGAAATGCAGCATCTAATGTCGTCTTGAGGTCTTCAACTCCTTGTCCGGTTGAACCGAAGTGAAATGCGTGATTCCGAACTTGGAATTCCCGGTACATAGCACTGGACTCCGTTGTCTCTCGAAGGCTTGGCTCGATTCTTGGATCATCCGAAAGAAAGAGGGATTTTTGGATCGACCCAAGGAAAAAATCTATTAATGTGGTGCTCGGGGGTATTCTTTGTGGTTTATCAGGCTTCCGTCACACCATTCAAACACGATCCAAGATCTAAATCCTTAAACAGGACTCGGGATTTCATCATCGGGCTAACAAATAAAAAAAGAGAAAATGACGACACTTTTTAGGTGTGTACGGTTAGCCCCCATTTTGACTCTAAAGGGTACTTACCTAGTGTTGGGTCGGATGATGATTGAATTAATGTGTCCGAAATTAGGTATCTTGTGGCTTGAACTCTTAATAGAAGGGCCTGGACTTGATTGGCGGAGTCCGATGTCCGGGTTGTTGATTCTCGAACTTGGCCGCTAGAGACCCGAAGTTCGGATTGGTGTGCCCAAACTTGACCATGTGCTTAGTCCGAAGCTTGGCAGGGAGCTTGAACTTGACTCGAGTATTAAAGTCCGAAGTCTAGCCGGGGTGCCTAAACATGACCGCTTCTTGGATCCGAAGTTCGACTGGGTGTGCCTAAACTTGACCTTTCTTGGTCCGAAGCTTGGCTGAAATTTCTGCGATAACAGTTTGTTAGCTACTAATCGAATGGAAATAGTTTCAAGTGTTACCCGAAGATATTTTGTAATCGGATCATGTTTCAAATATGGTTCCTTGACTTGGCCATGGAGCGATCCCGAAGTCTTGGTGTGGTGTCCGAACTTTGACCGTCGTTAGGCCCGAAGCTCGATGAGGGATTAATGTCCGAACCTTGACCACTCGCTGGCCCGAGACTCGACCGAGTTGTGTCCGAACCTTGACCGCTGCTGGGCTCGAGACTGGATGGGGTTGTGTCCGAACCTTGACCACTCGCATGCTTACTTTATGTAGAAATTCTTGCATCGACTTGGTCGTTCGATGACCGAAGTCCAGGGGTGTTGGCTTGAAAATATAATGTTCCATGAGGTTATGTCCCTCGTTCTACATTGAGCTTTTAGTTTGAGTGCTAATAGCTCCTTTGGTTGTATGGTAGAAGATTTATCTTCCCCGAGTATTCTTGAAGTTGGTTGTGGTTATATGACCCTTTCGATCTTGAGCCCCCACTTTCTTCTTGGTTGCTTGTGTCTAGCTTTTCTTGAATATTTGGAGAATTGGCAAGCTTTGATGAGTTGATGGCATGGGAGATCCTCTTTGAAGGTGACAAGTGCTTGTTACCTTCCCGATGCTGATCTAATGCTTAATGCTTGTTGTTGCTTGATGCTTGATGCTCGCTTGATTGAGTAATTCCTTGTAGGGTGCTTTGTTATTAAGTTTTGTATTTTTAGGAGTTTGACTCATGCAAAAGAGATGAATTCAAGATTCTATTCTAAGAACAAATTCATTCTTTTCTTAAGATGATGCAAAAAGTTCAAAAAGACAAACAAACAATTACACTTTAGCCTCTACCCCCTAAAGCGAGCCTAAAAAGTAGGTTGCTTGAACTCGCTATGTACTGCTGCCGATGGACCTTGAACCTAACGGTTTGGTGCTCGAATCGACCGGCATGCTTCTTGATTGATTTCTGCTCCTCCCACTGGGTTTCTGCTCCTTTAGATAGGGCAAATTGGCTTTTGGATTTGGGAATTGGAAATCGGGATCAAAATTAGGTTTTGGGTCGGACATCATGGGCTTCCAACGTATCTACTATAGCAAAAATCAGGCCTTGGTAGTTCAAAAAGGAAGGTAATTTGGGTTTGGTTTTTTTAATTGGAAAATAGGGAAAGGAAATAGACATACAATAAATATGGAAAAGGGAAATGGACAAAGAACAAATATGAAAGGGAAATGCACTCTTTATTGGTATCCTTGATAAGTAGTGGGCTCATTGGATGGTCTTTTAGTCGGATGTTTGCTCTTCTTCTATGAGCATGCTAGTATCTCGAAGTGTCTTGAAGTCCATGATAGGCAAGAACTTCAGGTGCTGATGATAGGCATGTTGGAGGTTCTTGATGATGATTCCGACTTGATCCTTCTCGGATGGCCGATCGATCATGCGGGTAGTTATCGCCCTCTAGCGAATAAGGAAGTCGGTGAAGCTTCATCATCTCCTTGCTTGATCAATTCTAAATCCTGAAGTATGACTGGTAGATCGGTATTGTAGGAGTATTGATGTAAGAACTCCTGGCAAAGATCTTCCCAATTTGTGACTTTATGTGGATCGACAACATTGTACAATTTCATGACATCTCGTGTCAAACATCCATGGGAAGATAACATGGTAAGTGTCTTCTGGTACATTCTTCAAAGTCATTGCCCCCATAAAGTTTCTCACATGATGGTGAGGGTTCTCGGTTCCATAAAACTTAATGTTGGGCACGGTAAACTTAGGGGTAGCTTGCCTTTAGGGATTGAAGTGAATCCCTGGGCCAGGTAGTGGTGGTTGAACATGGATGACTCCCGTAACATCTTCTCTATCCGATCTATTCTTAGGTCAAATTGAGGCCTGGGTTGAGGTACAGGGTGGGATTCTTCTCCTTCTTTTTTTTTTCCCTTTGGACTTTGATTTCCTCTCCAGTTCTTTGCGAATAAGACTAAGGGATTCAGCTATAGATCGAATTTGTTTATCCTGGGCATCAAGCCTAACTTCTAGCTTAGTAGAAGACTCCTTGAACAAGGTCATAATGGGAGTTTGCTCTGGCTGGTTGGCCATTTTTGGAGGATAAGGCTTTGACCACGGGCAATGCACTCGGTGTTACTAGTAAAGGTGCGGGACATACCGATGTGGTAGGTGCTAATGTGGGACGTATCGGTGTTAACCGTGCCGGTGTTGAAATAGTTTTCTTACTTCCTAGATGCTTCGTGTTAGGATTCCCAACTTGCATAGGATTTCCTATCCCGTATCCCAAAAGAGTACGCTCGGGATTGACTTGTGGAAGAATTTCTAGGGGACATGGGATTTAAGTGCTTGACCCCGAGGAAGACTCGATCCTAGGAGAAAAGAAAATGTTATGCTCTTTTATTTAGATGCACATAAGGGAATGCAAAACAAATGGAATGGAATGTATGCAACGATGTTGATGACTTAATCTAGGATGATTCTATGATTCGGCTATTGCATAACCGAAATGCATAGACGACTATTCCTAATGGAAGATGAATTTGTTTTAGCTAAATGAGAAATGAAAGACTCTCCTACTTTGAGATGAATTTTAATTTGGCTAATGCGAAAATGAAATGAACTCACCCTAATTGGGATGAATTTAAATTTGGCTAATGCGAAAAAGAGATGCAAATATGGACTCACCTTAATTGGGATGAAATTTATTTTGGCTAATGCAAAATGAATGCGGACTCACCTTAATTGAGATGAAAATTTAGATTTGATTAATGCAAGATGACATGCAAGATTGGACTCACCTATTTTGAGATGAAATTTGAATTAGGCTAATGCAAAATAAAATATAAGATTGGACTCACCTATTCCGATATAATATTTATTTGGGTTAATGCAAAAATGAAATACGAACTCACCTTAATTGAGATGAAATTCATTTTGGCTAATGCAAAAATGAAATGAATGGACCAACCTTAAGAGAGATGATTTTTGATTTAGCTAATGCAAATATGGAATGAATGGACCTAAAAGGGAAAGGTAATTTTGACTTTGGCTACAAATGCAAATATTCGACCGACTCAAAGTTTTGTTATTTTTATTTTTGCACCCATGCAAGGATTATTCAACACTCCTCACCTATCCTCGAAGGCTCACAAGTAGAAGATTAAATCTAAAACACACACACTCATTCAAGCATGCAAATGAAGGAGGGGACCACCTAATATTAAAAAGATCTATGGTCAAAGAGTTCAAAAGGTTGGATACATGGTGATACGTAGTCGGAGAATTTAGTCCTCCATGGGGTGCACTGCAGGATACCAACTAGAATTCTCGGTGCCTCTCGGTGAACCAAAAGGTTTGACCTAAGAGTGTGTGCTATGAGGGAGGAGGTACTGTTTCCTCGGGCAATCAAGCCTAGTTGGGCCCACCTAAAGGAACCAGTGGGAGCCTCTTTTCGTAAAGGGTAAGCAAGGGGTACAATAAAGTTTTCTTAGGGGTCCAAAATAGTATTTAAACTAGTTCACAGAGTTGCTAAATGCGGGATGCCTAATGCAAGCACATCATAAAAACTCACTACTCAAATTTTCAAGTTTCGCCCTCTTAATAAATGATTATCCCCAGCCACTCGTAGGAACCACGGTCGGCCGGCGCCCGTCGAGTTTTCTCACTCGTGTCGGTCTCTTTTTAAAGATTAATTTTGAAGATGGTTTTAGAAAGTCGATTTTGGAATGTGGGGATGAACCTTTTATTAAGATTTTTGAATTTTATTAAATCTGATTTAAAGCGAATTAGGCAAAGTTTGAATGGCGGTTTTATTAATTATTTTATTTTAGTAATTATTTTCGAAGTGCCGGGATATTATCTCTTAACCGAAAAAATAAAAATTAGGGTTTCGTTTTGCTATGAGGCTCTAGGGCCAAACCGGTGTGAAAACACCGATTTGGACCCGAGCCCGCCTACCGACCACACGGTTCATGAGATCAGCCTCGGCCTCCGCCCGGCTTGGCAGATGCGGATCCTATTTTTCACTGTTCGGTTAAAAAATAGCCGGAAGCGCATTTGAATAGAAATAACAAAACGAGTCGTGAGTCGGCTTTTAGGAATAAAAACTAACAAAACATAAAAAGTTTGCTCTTCCAATCTTAGTATGGGAAAACTAAGACCGAAAAAGGAAAAAATGACTCCAACGGTCTTTGAACCGAGAATTGGATTCGGGGGCAAGGGTACGAATTGTAGGGATAAACCCTTCCGTTCCGCCCGTCTCGAAGACGACCATTACTAGTTCGCATAGTGAATTAAAATAATGTACAAAAGCAAGCAAGCAAGAACATGCTAAGCGAAATTAAAAGCAACCAAACAATAATAAAGGAAAGTTATAAAAAAAGCAAGTAAAAGTGGAAATGAAAAGCGAAAGCAAAAGAAAAGCGAAAAAGGAAAAGAAAGCGAGAAATCTAAAAGATTAAATCGGGGGGAATTAAAAGTGATACATCGTTTGTCCATTATACTGAAAGCAATAAAGAAAGAAGATAAATAAAATAAACCGTTGAAGATCGAATTTGGTGCTCTCGGGTTGTCCCACCAATGATCTAGATCTCGGATCCGGATCTCTTAATGTGATGGTGGCGAATCGAAGGGGCTTTTGCGAGTTTGTGTGTAGGTAGGTAAAAGGATGTATGATTAATGGAGGCCTCGGGTTCAGATGTATGGAGTATAATGGAAGTAAAGAGGGAATAGGCTGAAAAGGGACCAAGAGATCAAAATAAAAATGAGAGTATTCGAGTAGCTCTTAGGCGAGTTTCAAGCAGCGTGAGGTTAAGGTAGGAAGTCATACGGGAATGAGAGCCAAGGCACTCTATTTATAGGGAAAGGTTAGGTCAAGAAAGTGACCTAGGGTTAGCTCGGCCAGCCGTCCGTAATAGGGTACAAAACTGGGTAGGATATTGTGAAGATTGAACCGGATAGAACCGAGATAAAGAAGGGATAAGACCCGGTTCATGGCGCCGGCTAGAAGAGGTTGCCTAGGGTTTCGTACCCTAGCGTGCTTCCAAGGGAGTCTCCGGGAAAAACGCAGCGTTCCACTTAATATTTTGGGGCGTTAGGCACCGATCATAACACCTTTCCAAAAATGGAAAGTTTTCATTTTTGGTAGGTTTCCATTTTTAGCAGTGTTTCCATTTTTGGTGAGTTTTATTTTTGGTGGGGGATGCGTGCTCCTAGTCTCGGTGGACTATCTTTGAGCCAAAACGCAGCACTTTGATGCTTGTGATCATAAAATGTAGCGTCTAACATCGTTTTGAGGTCTTCGACTCCTTGTCCGGTTGGATCGAAGTGAAATGCAGTATCTCGAACTTGGAATTCCCGGTACACAACACTGGACTCCGTTGTCTCTCGAAGACTTGGCCCTGGTTCTTGGATCGTTTGAAAGAAAGAGGGATTTTCGGATCGACCCAAGGCAAAAGGCTATTTATGTGGTGCTCGGGGGTTCTTTATGGTATATCGGCTTTCGTCTCACCAATCAAACACAGTTCGAGATCCAAATCCTCAAATAGGACTCGGGATTTCATCATCGGGGTAACAAATAAAACACAAAGAAAAGGACGATACTTTTTAGGTTTCTACATCCTTCAAATCTTTCTTGTGAATATTCACTCAATATTACACCTCGGATTTCATCATACTTACAATAGAAAGTATAGTGCCCCACGATTCGTGCAAAGAAGACAACAAAATTAAGGCTTTTACTTCACCTAAGAAAGATTTGAAATTTTCATATTAAAATCATTAATGTGATCTATTACACTAGTGTTATCAACCATATTAAGGTCAAATAAGTGACACATCAAATATACCTTGTTCATCACGGAAGGCTTCTCATACATATTTGATAGAGTTTCAAGCAACCCCTTCGTCATCGTTTGATCCATCACTTTGAAGGCGACATTTCTAGCCAACGTACATTTCTAATGCTTGTTGATCACGAAGATCCCACTCTTTTTGTTACATGGTTGCCGATTTCTCTTCCAAGGGTTCATACAACTCCTTCCGATACAAGTAAATCTTCTATCTACATCTTCCAAAATGCAAAATCCTTGCCATTGAAAGGATCGATCTTTACCTTTTTCTCCCTCCATTGTTTGATGTGAACTCTCTAACCAAATTAAACCTATCCCACTCTAATACGAGTTATTGGGATCAGGGAGTTCACTCTTACAAACAATAATAAAAAACAAGAGAAAAGATTGAATAAAACAAAAGAATTTTATGTGGAAAACCTACAACGTGGAAAAACCACGAATAATGCACTAGATTTTGTAGCTTTGCAAAGAGATTACTCTTACACCGACTATACAAGCTACTACTCATTGCTACACTCAACAATGGAGGTCTACATACAATTATATAGCTATAAAATTGAGCCATAAATGCAAGAAAATGAAAGAAAAAGAACAACGGCCCAAAAGCCACCCCTGGCATGGGTCGTATCCTCATACACTCGCCGGACCGTGTCACCGCTGGCCGGGCGGAGTCTTGTTTCCTTCGGCCTACACGACCCGTTCTTCTTACTCTTGGGTTGTGTCTGCTGTTGCAAGTTGTAACAACCCGACCCTAAACCAAATTGTTTATTTTATTAACTCATAAATTACGAGATTCATATGATTGAGCGCGTGCACTTCGATTCAATATTTCACATTTAAATTACTTTTATATACATGTTAAGCAGCTAAGGCAACGAAGTGGCCTAATAAAAATCTCATAATAAAGTTATAATTTGTTAATGGCATTATTAAAATAAAATTTAAAAGTATTAATAATAATAATAATAATAATAAACAAATAAATAAATAAGTAACTAAATAAATACATAAAAATGAATGTAGAAAAGGAAAAAACAAATGAAAATAAAATAAATTAATCAGATTTTTTTAAGAAAAATCCAGATACGGATTTATCCGGAATTAAGTAGAAAAAAAAATGAGGCGGTTAAAACCAAAATAAGCGGGCAAGTTCAATTCAATTGCCTCACCGCCTTCCCTCCTCCCGTCCTCCCTCGCTTCCCCTGCCCCTCCCGTCCTCCCCGCTTCCCTCGCTCCTCCCGTCCTCCCCGCTTCTTCTTCCCCGTGGGCACCTTCTCCGGCCACCGGCGCCAGCAACGCCGGCGGAAGACCAGCGCCGGCCGCCTCTCGTCTCCCCTCTCTCGCTTCCTCCCTCTCTCGCGCTCGCCGCCTCTCCCTTCCTCCCGCTAGGCGCTGCGGGACTCCTCGCCGCGGCTCGCTTGGCAGCCAACCCCAGCCGCAGCGCCGCCGGATCTTGTCGCCGCTCTACCAGGTGGTTGCCGGTGCAGCGCCGTCCACCGCCGCCCTCTCGCTCGTCCTCCTCAACTTCTCCTCTTCGAATCTGAAGGTAAACACGCTAAACCCTAAATTATCAAGTTTCGATTTATTTAGGCAATTGTAACCATAAATTGAAGCATATGACTTAGAAGTATGTGTGAGTGAATTTGAAAATCGATTTTGAGAAATTCGATTTGGTATGGATGGTGGAGTTGTGGCTTTGATGGATTGATTATGTATAAATGCGAAGGAATGAAATTGTTATTGAGAAATTATAATGTAGAGAACGAAATTAGGGATGTTTAGTTATTTAATTAAGTATTGGATGAATTCCGAGATTTTGGAGAATGACTATATTGAACATAGGGCAAAGTATATGCATAGGTTGAACCGGCTAATGTGTAACTGCAGAAGTTTGAGAAAATAGTTCAAATGTTAAGCATGCGTAATTGTGATTGTGAAGGTGAGTTTTGTAGGGGAGATACTGCCTCGACCTTAAGTTGGTATATGTATGAAATTGAGCAATATGGTTAATTGTGAAGCCTCCATGTAGAAAGGCATTGGTAGATTGGGTAATCACTTAGTTATGGGTTTGAACTCGATGAAGTGAGAAATAAAGAAATTACGTTAGGAATAAGGATCGAAAGATAAGTTGGCCTTGGCACATTAATCGAATTAGTTGCATCTACTAATATCAACAACGACAATAATAATAATAATACCAATATTAACTACGAAGTGTTTAGGTACTTGTAAACATACATAAGTATGTATATGCGTATTTTCATTTCCTTGATTTGAGTACGTAACGCATTACATCGTGTAAATATCATTGCTTAATCTAGTCGACTACTTTATCAAGTACGTACTCAATAATGGTCTAAACAGAATTAGTGCAAGGGAGTTGAGTAACAAAAATCTTAGCTTAATCGATTACATAACAAATAAAGAAAATAAATCAAATTACCAACGATTATACGAACTCAAGCATTAAAACTCAAGAGAAACATTATTAACAAGGGAAATCTATTTGAAACGGAACCGAGCCCACTTCGGTTGCCTGGAAAGCTAGTAACTTAAATTTTCATAAAAAGGGAGAAAGCAAACATCCTCAGCTCGTGTACGTGCATTGCCTGTGCCCTTCGAAAACTCACATGTTTCATCAAATCTCAACATTTCTCATATATGCAAATAATAATGAATCATTTACAATGCAAGTTTTGCCACCTAATTAAGTGGTCCCCGCCCAATTATCAATTACCAAGGGCTTAGGCCCACCAATTATACCGCGCGGCGTCAACTCGGGTTATCGATCGGCCGGGGTGACACCTGTTCAACGATCGTATCAATTACCAAGGGGTTCCACTTCCATATAATAACCAGCAACCAATCTTACTTATATTCTCTCCCCCGATTTCAAATTAAAATGAATTGAAATGCGCGCGCTCAATCAATATGTTTCAAAATTATTTTACTCGTGCAGGAATGTTCGTGCTGAGTTTCGACTCATTCTTTGAATTATTTTTGATGTTTTGGTTTTTAGGAAAGGCATCTCGTTAACAGCCCTTCGCCTAAGAAGCCTGGTGGGAGCAAGACATAGCCGGATATTCCATTGCCATTGTTCTATGTTGGACTAGATGCTCACAGTGACGCACATCCTCGCTAATTTTGGGTTTGACTTCGGGTTGTGATTTAGCATTGTGTATTTCCTATTATAGTCCGTTGTAATGGTCACTAATGTTTGTAAATACTTAGCAAAACTATGCTTGGGATTGGCTACTCAAGTTGTCGTGGTGACACCTCGCGACACGATGGAGGCATAACCACTAGACATTGTTTATTATGGTATTTTAAGTCAGCCTTGTCCTTTTGTTAGGGCGGCGGTAACGCCTTCAGCTATTAACTTTCGCTGCGACCTTACCTAATATTATCGGATTACGGAATTATTAGGTGACTGGTAATCGGGGCGTTACGGTTGTGGTATCGGAGCGAGGTTTAGAAATCACTGTGAGCAATAGGATCCTAAAGTGTCGTGGTTTGACCTTTAGGAAGATTACGTGGCTATCATTTACTCAAATTGCCGTTTTGGGAGTTGTGGATGTAGTATAGTTAATATTGGATTGACTTAAGTAGTTGACATGCCTATCATATGCTTTTAAGTTCTGCAACTTGTAATTAAGTCCATATAATTTGTTTTAAATGCAGTATGGATTATTTAGGTTGTTTTAAACCCTAATGTATATTGGTTGGACCCGGCGTGTGGCCGATGAGTTGTGTACTCCGAGCGTGTGGCTCGTTGAGTGATATTGTGTTTTTATGCAGGATTTTAAAGCCTTAAGTTTAGGGGATAGACCATATTACAAACAGAGCTCTGCCGAATTTTTGGGAATATCGACCCTTTTAGAAAATTTCCTTTATTACCTTTAACTTGGAATTAGAAAGCAAAACCGACACTCGAATAAGCTTTGGGTTTTCTTTTCATTGAGGATTTCTCAACCGATGAAAGTTCCAGAGATTGATGATTTAACATATAGGATTTTAAAGTGTTGTAATTTGATGTTATGGACAATTATATGATCTGTCGATTTTATTATTTATTGAAGATCTAGTAAATCCCAGTTGGTTCAAATGATTTTCTTTGCTTGTTTAGATGAATCATGCAGGAGCTCCTTTGGATCCCTATGCTGTCTACATGCTACCAGGCACCCCCGTGGCTACACACATATCTCATCTTTACGCTAGCATGCTAGAACATATGCAGGACCCTTTATCGAGTTTCACAGCTCACTTGTGCGAGCACGTCGGCTTCGTGGTCCCCGCCACCTGTGGCCCCGTGGGATGAGTTTAGGTCTCGATATCATGACTTCATGGTGACAGGGGACCCTGGAGCCGACACAGCCTAGGTTTCAAATACGGGGATTTGGGCCACTATTACCAATGAACTCCTAGTTAGAGAGAATCTGGAGCATAGGGGGTTAATTACGAGACATTACAGCTTTTCTTTCCCCTACTCGCACGACCCATCACCCCCTCCTTCACCTCGAGCCTCGTAGAGGGATCACCATCACCCCCACCGCACCTGGTCCCCAAGCAGCCACCAGCTTTCCCTCCGCAGTCGATTCTCGAGGATAGCTTGGAAGTCGAGCCTATGCACGATCCATGTGACAACCCCGAGGGTTATGGGGGAGTTCATGTTGTTATAAACATACTGTAATCGCCCGAGCTTGTCATATTGAGCTCTGGACGAGGAGGCCGATGCGGAGGAGGATCCCGAGATACAGGAGTATGGGAGCGGAGGAGAGGACCAAGGTGACGTAGAGTTGATTTATATCGCTCCGATTCCGAGGCTAACGAAGACTAATGGGACTCGGATCTCGACCCTACGCAGGTCACTAGTGTCTGTGACTCGTGGCTCCGTTTTGTCGGGAACTTGTATATATAGGGCAGTAGTCTATGGTTGGTATAATTTTTGGGTATGTTTGTATAAATGATGTATGTACATATGACGAGCCAACCAACCTAACTTAAATAGTGTTGTCGCCTGATTTTGGGTCTACCGGGCAACCTCGGTTAGAGCTAACTATGACTTCTTGTGTATAGAAGGAAAGATTAAAAAGGGGGAGGGAGATTACAAAATCTAATCTATGGTAACTGCTTGCAGGTGTGAAACCTAACGTGTAATTTTGGGGTTATTTGTGTATGTAAGTGCAATGAAAATAGTTTCAACTAACTCGTTGTGATGTTTTAAGTGGGTAACCATTTGTTTTATGGTAAGATATATATATATATATATATATATATATATATATATATATATATATATATATATATATATATATATATATATATATATACATATACACATGCATATATATGGACCATAACAACTAAGCAAATTTGCATTTATGTGATTCAAGCATGTACTGGGACAGAAGTAACAACGTCACTCGTAATGTGGCGGCAGACTTGGGCAACAACCCCGAGGAACCAGCGTTAGAAACTCCTCCCAACTCGCAACAAAGCCATGGTGAGACCCAACTCGTGTCTTTAGGAGGTTCTATTAACACCGTTGATCCGCACTCACTGGAAGAACTTGGTAACCGAGTTAATGAAAAGAATTCCCTCTACGCCTATTGAATCCACTTCTAAGCCTGGACAAGTTAGCCGATAGAGTTGCTCGACGGAATCCTAAGACCTACGATGGAAAAATCGAACCAAGTGGAGTTAGAAGAGTGGATTAGAGAGATGGAAAAGATATTTGCGGTCGTTGAGGTTCCCTGAAGAAAAAAGGGTCAACATAGGGACCTACTACTTGACCGGTGAGGCGGATATTTGGTGGAGCACTATGAGGAACAAGTTTCAAGGTTGTGAGTTGACTTGGGAGAAATTTCTAGAAGAGCCGAGAGCGAAGTTCTACCCAACCTCAGTCCGACGTCGAAGGAAAAAGAGTTCTTGGAGTTGAGAATGAATAATAATATGACCAGTAACACAGTATGCGAGTCAATTCATGAAGCTATCTAGATTTGCCCCGGATTTTGTAGCTACCGAAAGAATGAAGATGTTAAGATTCGAGGAAGGCTTGGCCCACTATATTCGACATCAGCTTGCGGGTCAACCTATCAAAGATTATCAAGAACCGTATGAGAGAGCCGCCGAGGTTGAACGAGTTAAGAGTGAATTAAGGGCCTCCAACCCCGGGAGCCCGAAGAGGAAAGGGGACAATACAAGTGAGGGTGTAGCTCAAAAGAAACCTCGCTATCGGCTTTAGCAAGAGTCGCACCGTAGCTGCCCCAAAACCCTTAGCAAGTGTGGCCGGACCAATCATACCACACCGTAATGTCGCATTGGCACCAATAAATGTGTTTGGTGCGGTAGCCCCGAACATCTAATAAACGTGTGCCCAAAAAGACGCAAAGTCGTAGAAAAGGGAACTGCGAAGCCCCCGATGCCGCCACGTCGTGGACTTGCACCACCCCCAAAACCGGTGACCGTAGGGCGAGCATACGTGATGAACAGGAAGGAAGCGGCTGCCTCGGGAACAGCTTGTTACTCGGTACACTCTTTCTAAACTCAAAGCCTTTTTATGTTTTATTTGATTCGGGTGCTACCCATTCATTTATATCTACCCAGTGCTGCCTCCCAGCCTACACTTAGAAAATCATAAGACTCCAATTGAGTGTCACATTGGGTTACCAAACGGAAAAGTAGTAGAATGTTTGATTCTCTACCAACGTGTGCCCCTAGTCATAAGCGGAGAGTTGTTTCTTGTAAACTTAATCCAATTGGACCTTTCAGAATTTGATGTGATTCTAGGAATGGATTGGTTGGCAACTCATGAAGCGAAAATAGATTGTAAAGGTGGTACGGTTATTTTAAAGGGGCCAAGAGGGAAGGAAATATGCTTTCATGGTGAAAAAGATACAAAGAAATATTCTGTAATTTCGGTTATGAAGGTTAACAAACTATTAAGACATGGTTGTACGGGATACCTATGTTATGTTACCGAGGATAGGAAGGATAAGATAAACATAGAAGATATACCTATAGTATGTGAGTTCCCGGACGTATTTCCCGAGGACCTACCTGGCCTACCTCCTCAAAGGGAGATTGATTTTGAAATTGAACTAATTCCCGACGCACAACCTATCTCTAAAGCACCATATAGAATGGCCCCAAGCAGAACTTAAAGAGTTGAAGGCCCAACTTGATGAATTGCTACAAAAAGGATTTATTAGGCCGAGCGTGTCACCTTGGGGAGCTCCGGTCCTATTTGTGAAAAAGAAGGATGGAACGTTGAGATTATGTGTGGATTATAGGGAGTTGAACAAGATAACTCGTCAAGAATAAATATCCCCTACCTAGAATTGACGATTTGTTTGACCAACCGCAAGGGGCCGGAGTGTTTTCGAAAATAGACCTAAAATCTGGATACCACCAACTTAGAATTAAACAGGAAGATATACCCAAAACTGCCTTTAGAACCAGTGTATGGGCATTATGAATATACGGTGATGCCCTTTGGGCTTACCAATGCCCTCGCGGCATTCATGGATCTCATGAACAGAATTTTCAGGCCTTATCCGGATAAATTTGTGGTGGTATTTATTGATGACATTCTCATATATTCTAAGGATAAGCGAGAACATGCCGAGCACCTAATGATAGCATTACAAACTTTGAGAGAACACCAACCGTATGCCAAATTACAAAAATGTGAATTTTGGTTAGAAGAGGTGGCATTTTTAGGGCACGTTGTGTTTAAAGAAGGGATTAAAGTCGATCCTCACAAAGTGAAGGCGGTAACCGAATGGCCTAGACCAACCAATGTTACGTAAGTGAGAAGTTTTCTTGGGATGGCAGGATATTATAGGAGATTTGTACAAGATTTTTCAAAGATAGCTACACCATTGACCAATTTGTTGAAGAAAACAACAAAATTTCTGTGGTCGATAAGTGTGAAGAGGCCTTTCAGGAGTTGAAGAAAAGGTTAACCACAGCCCCTATTCTTACCTTACCAGTTGAAGGTAAAGAGTACACTCGTCTATAGTGATGCCTCTAAAAATGGGTTAGGATGCGTGTTAATGCAGGATGACAGGGTCATAGCTTATGCATCCCGACAACTCAAACCATATGAAAGGAATTATCCAACCCATGATTTGGAATTGGTCGCTGTTGTATTTGCTCTAAAAATTTGGAGGCATTACCTATATGGGGCAACTTGTAAGATTTATACCGATCATCGTAGCTTGAAGTATATTTTTACCCAAAAGGAAATCAATTTAAGGCAACGCCGCTGGTTAGAGTTACTTAAGGATTATGACTTACAAATACAATACCATCCAAGGAAAGCCAATGTCGTGGCTGATGCATTGAGCAGTAAAGACACAACACAGCTTTGAACGCGATGATAGTAACTCAACCTAGGGTGTTACAAGACCTTCGTAATATGAATGTTGAATTAGTCTCGGAGGGACACATAGATGGATTCCTCGGCAGGAATAGAGGTACAACCTACTATAATGAAAGAAATCCAAATAGGCCAAAATGAGGATGTTGATTTGGAAAGGATTAAACAGAATATTAAAAGGGAAAATCCCCGGGTTCGAAATACGTGAAGATGGAACCCTAAGGTTTCGTAACCGGTTATGTGTACCGAATAAAGAAGAATTGAAGAGAAAGATTCTTGAGGAAGCTCATAATACCCGATACTCAGTACATCCAGGAGGAACAAAAATGTACAAGGACTTGAGGCAATATTTTTGGTGGAATAACATGAAAAAGGACATCGCAGAATATGTGGATAAGTGCTTAACTTGCCAAATGGTTAAGGCCGAACATCAACGCCCGTGGGCGAGTTCGAGACCCTTAGAGATACCTACTTGGAAATGGGACTCAATTTCAATGGACTTTGTTATGGGATTACCCCTCATCGCTTCGAAGAAAAATGCTATTTGGGTTATTGTCGACCGGCTTACTAAATCTGCGCATTTTATACCAATACATGACACCTGGAATGTGGAGAGACTGGCACAATTATATGTCAAGGAAGTGGTGAGATTACATGGAATACCTAAGGATATCATATCCGATAGGGACAAAAGGTTCCAAGCACGTTTTGGCAGGCTTTACAGCGGGCGTTTGGAACCAAATTAAATTTCAGCAGCTCATACCACCCGAAACAGATGGGCAAACCGAAAGGGTAAATCAAATCTTAGAAGATATGTTAAGAGCATGTGTACTTGATTTTCGGGGAGATGGGAAGATGACTTACCATTGATAGAATTCTCCTACAATAACAGCTTACCAAGCCACTATTAAGATGGCTCCATTTGAGGCATTATATGGAAGAAAGTGCGTAACTCCGTTATGTTGGAGCGAGCTGGATGAAGCATTGATTTTAGGTCCTGAATTGATCCAAGAAACAACCGAAAAGGTTAGAAAGATTCAGGAACACATCAAGGCAGCCCAAAGCCCACAAAAGAGCTATGCAGATAAAAGAAGGAGGCCATTGGAATTTGAGGTAGGAGATAAAGTATTTCGAAAGTGTCCCCTGTGAAAGGAGTCGACGGTTCAATGTCAAAGGAAAACTAAGTCCTAGATATATCGGACCGTATGAGATCATAGAGAAATTGAGTCCAAGTGGCTTATAAGTTAACCTTACCATCCGAACTCGAGCATGTGCATGATGTCTTCCATGTTTCCCAGCTTCGAAAGTATGTGCCCGACCCAAGCCATAACATTGTGATAGAACCCCTCGAAATTGCTGAAAATTTAATGTATGAGGAACAACCAAGTGCAAATACTCGGACTATAGGGTCAAGAAACTCCGAATAAGAGCATTCCTTTGGTGAAAGTATCGTGGACTAACCATACGTCCTCGTAAGCCACATGGGAAACCGAGGAAGATATGAGAAATAAATACCCCCACTTATTTTAAGGTAAGTCTTCAAGTCCTATTGTTGAATGCTCAAGTTTCGAGGACGAAACTTATTTTAAGAGGGGAAGATTGTAACAACCCGACCCTAAACCAAATTGTTTATTTTATTAACTCATAAATTACGAGATTCATATGATTGAGCGCGTGCACTTCGATTCAATATTTCACATTTAAATTACTTTTATATACATGTTAAGCGGCTAAGGCAACGAAGTGGCCTAATAAAAATCTCATAATAAAGTTATAATTTGTTAATGGCATTATTAAAATAAAATTTAAAAGTATTAATAATAATAATAATAATAATAATAAACAAATAAATAAATAAGTAACTAAATAAATACATAAAAATGAATGTAGAAAAGGAAAAAAAATGAAAATAAAATAAATTAATCAGATTTTTTTAAGAAAAATCCAGATACTGATTTATCCGGAATTAAGTAGAAAAAAAAATGAGGCGGTTAAAACCAAAATAAGCGAGCAAGTTCAATTCAATTGCCTCACCGCCTTCCCTCCTCCCGTCCTCCCCTGCTTCCCCGCCCTCCCGTCCTCCCTCGCTTCCCCTGCTCCTCCCGTCCTCCCTCGCTTCTTCTTCCCCGTGGGCACCTTCTCCGGCCACCGGCGCCAGCAACGCCGGCGGAAGACCGGCGCCGGCCGCCTCTCGTCTCCCCTCTCTCGCTTCCTCCCTCTCTCGCGCTCTCGCCGCCTCTCCCTTCCTCCCGCTAGGCGCTGCGGGACTCCTCTCGCCGCGGCTCGCTTGGCAGCCAACCCCAGCCGCAGCGCCGCCGGATCTTGTCGCCGCCTCTACCAGGTGGTTGCCGGTGCAGCGCCGTCCACCGCCGCCCTCTCGCTCGTCCTCCTCAACTTCTCCTCTTCGAATCTGAAGGTAAACACGCTAAACCCTAAATTATCAAGTTTCGATTTATTTAGGCAATTGTAACCATAAATTGAAGCATATGACTTAGAAGTATGTGTGAGTGAATTTGAAAATCGATTTTGAGAAATTCGATTTGGTATGGATGGTGGAGTTGTGGCTTTGATGGATTGATTATGTATAAATGCGAAGGAATGAAATTGTTATTGAGAAATTATAATGTAGAGAACGAAATTAGGGATGTTTAGTTATTTAATTAAGTATTGGATGAATTCCGAGATTTTGGAGAATGACTATATTGAACATAGGGCAAAGTATATGCATAGGTTGAATCGGCTAATGTGTAACCGTGAAGTTTGAGAAAATAGTTCAAATGTTAAGCATGCGTAATTGTGATTGTGAAGGTGAGTTTTGTAGGGGAGATACCGCCCGACCTTAAGTTGGTATATGTATGAAATTGAGCAATATGGTTAATTGTGAAGCCTCCATGTAGAAAGGCATTGGTAGATTGGGTAATCACTTAGTTATGGGTTTGAACTCGATGAAGTGAGAAATAAAGAAATTACGTTAGGAATAAGGATCGAAAGATAAGTTGGCCTTGGCACATTAATCGAATTAGTTGCATCTACTAATATCAACAACGACAATAATAATAATAATACCAATATTAACTACGAAGTGTTTAGGTACTTGTAAACATACATAAGTATGTATATGCGTATTTTCATTTCCTTGATTTGAGTACGTAACGCATTACATCGTGTAAATATCATTGCTTAATCTAGTCGACTACTTTATCAAGTACGTACTCAATAATGGTCTAAACAGAATTAGTGCAAGGGAGTTGAGTAACAAAAATCTTAGCTTAATCGATTACATAACAAATAAAGAAAATAAATCAAATTACCAACGATTATACGAACTCAAGCATTAAAACTCAAGAGAAACATTATTAACAAGGGAAATCTATTTGAAACGTAATCGAGCCCACTTCGGTTGCCGGAAAGCTAGTAACTTAAATTTTCATAAAAAGGGAGAAAGCAAACATCCTCGACTCAGTACGTGCATTGCCTCGTGCCCTTCGAAAACTCACATGTTTCATCAAATCTCAACATTTCTCATATATGCAAATAATAATGAATCATTTACAATGCAAGTTTTGCCACCTAATTAAGTGGTCCCCGCCCAATTATCAATTACCAAGGGCTTAGGCCCACCAATTATACCGCGCGCGCGTCAACTCGGGTTATCGATCGGCCCGGGGTGACACCTGCTCAACGATCGTATCAATTACCAAGGGGTTCCACTTCCATATAATAACCAGGCAACCAATCTTACTTATATTCTCTCCCCCGATTTCAAATTAAAATGAATTGAAATGCGCGCGCTCAATCAATATGTTTCAAAATTATTTTATCGTGCAGGAATGTTCGTGCTGAGTTTTGACTCATTCTTTGAATTATTTTTGATGTTTTGGTTTTTAGGAAAGGCATCCGTTAACTGCCCTTCGCCTAAGAAGCCTGGTGGGAGCAAGACATAGCCGGATATTCCATTGCCATTGTTCTATGTTGGACTAGATGCTCACAAGTGACGCACATCCTCGCTAATTTTGGGTTTGACTTCGGGTTGTGATTTAGCATTGTGTATTTCCTATTATAGTCCGTTGTAATGGTCACTAATGTTTGTAAATACTTAGCAAAACTATGCTTGGGATTGGCTACTCAAGTTGTCGTGGTGACACCCGCGACACAACGGAGGCATAACCACTAGACACTCGTTTATTATGGTATTTTAAGTCGACCTTGTCCTTTTGTTAGGGCGGCGGTAACGCCTTCAGCTATTAACTTCCGCTGCGACCTTACCTAATATTATCAGATTACGGAATTATTAGGTGACGGTAATCGGGGCGTTACACAAGTCTTGAACCGCAATTTTCCCGAGGTCAAACACCCATTAGGCTCCACACAACCCCAATAATAACTTGATATGGACCATTTACTATAAATTACACTTAATCATGAATACAAACGCTAATTGTTGGCAGTTAATGTCCAAGCTATTAGGCCCGACCCATCATGCAATAAAGTAAGATTTAGTAAAAGCAAGCATAACTATCACCCAAGTTTTTTTGAAAAAAATTTAAATTTCACATGTAAATAAAGAACAAAAAACCTATGACGAGATTTATGGAAAAGAAATTAATAAATGGAAAAGGCAGACAAGGTGTCTATATTATCAAGTAAAAAACCACAAGATAAGTTTAGGAAGAAACGTCTAATCAATACTCTTGAGTCTCGACAGAGAAAGAATCATGTTATTATGAAGGGGTTTGGATGAAAATAAGACCAACTTTGGAGCTATTGGACAAAAATAATATGAACATTTTTCTTGGATGTCTGTCAAGTATGAATTTTGACCTCATTTAACATAAATAGTATACAATTGAGTTAAGTGGGTTTTGACCTGACAGAGAGTTGATGTGGATAGCCGAGGTGTGGACGTGGACGTTGACGTGGACGATGGAGGTAAAATGTTAACCTTGACTTTTTAATTTAACTTGACACATAAGCACTCATTTAATTTCCCTCTCAATGTTCAAAACCTCTCACTCTCTTTCTTTCTCTCTCTCTCTCTCTCTCTCTCTCTCTCTCTCTCTCACCGAATTATTCTTTCTCTGTCTAAATCTCCGAAAGTTCAAGGTAGAGGCACACAGCGAAGAAGAAGATGAGTGGGAGGACGTCGAGAAGTATACGGTTCACAGAATCTTCAAGAAGAGACTCTCAATCCATGGGGGAGTCTTTAAAATCAAGCGATTCAAAAAAGGGTGATAAATTGGTTAGATGCTATCATGATGTACCAGCCATTCACAAGATCTCTAAAAAGCCCTCAAACAAGGGGATGAAGTTTTACGGATGCTCTCTATGGCAAGTAAGTGTAAATTGAAAACACTACAAAAAAAAAGTTGAAATACCGACGGGTTTTTTAATGGGATTTGCCAAATTATGACGGAAATGCACGTTTGTCGAATTCCCGTCCGAATTTCGGAAAAACCCGACGGAATTCCCGTCGAATCTCGTCGAATTCTCGTCGAAATGTCCAACAGTGCTCTTACTCATCGGAAAATGTCCATTGCTATTTTTGTGTTTTTCTTTTTGTAGTGATTAGGATTTGTTGCGAATTGGTAATTCAAAAATTAACAAAGTTGGTAATTTATTTATGAGTTTGTTTAGGGTAAGGTTCTAGAGGAAAATCGTAGATTTTTCAAGTGGGATGATGATGACAAGTGACCTTGAATGAGAATAACCAATTACTTAAAGAGAGGGTGGAAGAATTGGTTACTCTTGTACAAAATTTGAACATTGAAGTCTTGAATCTAAAGTATCAGCTGAAAGCTATCAAAGACGCAGGGAAAATGATTTAGCAAGCCAACCTAAAATGTTGAATGATGAAAACAACAATTTAAAATATAAGATAGCAAATGAGAAGGTCAAGAGAAACAGAGCAGAAAAAAGCTGAAAGCTTTGAAAAAGAGATAGTTCATGTAAAACTGAAGTGTTCAAGGGGAATGAGTGTCATAAATTCATTTATTTTCTCGGCATTCATATTGGCGGTTGTTGTATCTGGTTAGGTTTATTTAAGAACGAAATGATAGAAGTTAGCATTTTATATTAGGGAAACCATAGTGTGAACCATCACTATAAACCCAAAATCCAATATGTGAAATCAATAGAACAAATTAATAAAACGTACCTAAATCCACAGTTGACATTAGTTCTTCATGAATGACGTAGTTAGGTCTTTCACATCTACACGTACTATTAAGATAATTCCTTAGAATTTCTCCGGTCTTATTCTCTCTTTGATTATGGGATGTCGGAGAGAAATAATTCGTACGTATGACCTCGGGGCTATAACCTTTATTTATAACTCGTAAAGCCTTTTAGAATATTGGTGCACTCACTGTTCGCCCATCATATAACAATAATGGGCCACCAGTCTCTACACATGTAAAGCCCACACCCTAGTAGATATATTAAAGTCAAAATTATTGTATCCTTATCGGATCACTTTTAGTTGGGCTATAACCATGAGAATCTTTATAGTATATATTTAATCACATATAAGCTCATCGTTAGATTATGATCCAACAATCTCCTACTTGAGCTATATGTAACCTTACCATATGTACCACCAAATTTTGACCTCAACATTATTGTCATTATAACAATATATCTAAACCTATCTCATCCATCAACAATATCAACATAGGACCAAAATGGCCTTCATTATATTATCGTCAATCTATCAATGGTCACTTATGCTAATACAAAATAATGACATGAATCACGATGTAGATGTGTAGCATGGAAATTTCATTTGATGTGATCTTAACATGTTAATTTCCAACCGGTCCGCCTTAAATTTTAGTAAGATCCAAAATATAAACAATGTAAACTTTAATATAACTTTATTTCGTAGAAAATATCCTTATAATCGAAAACCAAATAACATAAGTCAAATGTGAAACAAACTCTCACTAAAACTTAATAGAGTTTATACCAAAGTGCTCAATTGACAATTCTCCACTCGAACTCTTTCTTTCATAACTAAGAATTTAAGAGGCACAAATTTTGATTTCCTCGAACTCTTGTTATTATTAGAAAACAGAACCGCAAACTTATTATCACAAAATACTTTAAGTGGTCTTTGAATAGTAACAACTATATGCAGTCCCATGACAAAATTCTGCAACCACATCCCATAACCAAATGCCTCATAACATTGAACTCTACTACCATAATGGAATAGGTCGTAATGGACTATTTGGCACTCTTCCACGAGATGCAACCTCCAGCCTAATAGATAAATGAGTTCGAAGTAGATTTCATGCTATCCACACATCTAAAAAAATTAGAGTCAATGTACCAATGATCTCGTGCCGATTTGATCTCCGATATGTGAGCATGTATCATTTTATTCTCTTTAAGTATCAAAATACCCTTTTGACTATTCTCCGAGTGCTCTAAACCTTGATTGCTTTAATATCTCCCTAGCATTCCTGTGATCTGCGCAATGTCCGGATGAGTCTAGACAAAGTGAACACCAACCTCTCTTTGGTTGAGGCCCCGTTGTTGGCGCCTGTGGACACCTCGTATGGTTGGGGTGGTGAAAGCCAAGTTTGACGCAGCTATGTTTGGTGAATATGGGCATGGATGAGGAGCTATCGTCGGGGACTAATGGGAAATCGTTGTTGCTAGCGGTTGCCCAAGGATCGAGCTTTCTTGGGGTTGAGATGGAGGAGGCAAGAGCTTGTCGGTTCGCTTTGTTAGAAATCATCAAACTAGGCATCAAGAATGTGATCTTGGAGGGTGACTGCTTGGCCCTAGTTTCAAAACTCAAAAAGCGCACGTCTATTTCGGACATTAGTATTCCGATAAACGATATTCTTTCACTTTGTCTTTCTTTTGCTTTTATTAATTTCTCGTTTGTGATAAAGGAGGGGAATAGAGAAACCCAATATTTAACTCATTTCCAACCCTATGATCTATCTCGTTAGGATTTGATTGAGTGATCACCTAGGTCGCATCTTTAATCTTAACTTTAGAGGACCATTGTTTATCTTTGATCATTGACTAATACAACTCTCTGCCTTTTTTATTAAAACGAAATTATTTTCAACTCTATCCAACTTCTTCCACCTACTTATTCTAACTCTCTCTTAACTTTTTACAGACGTCTTTTGTTTTGTTTTATTTTATGTTTTATGTTTTATAACGACTTTTATCATAGAGTAATTATTTTCAACTCTATCCAACTTTTTTCACCTACTTGTTCTATGAAAATTCTACCATAGTTATTTTTTTTTCAATTATGATAATTGACAAATGCATCCTGTTGATATAAAAGAAATAAATCTGAACCATTCAAACTAGTGGCCTATGACCTGATAGATAGGTTAATTATCTTTCTTTTTCGTCTATGACCTATTTTCGCATATCACGTATGATCGATTATCTTTGTCCCCTGTACAACTCACTTTTTCTCACTTTTTTAAAAACTTTTAATCATCTCTAATGCAGAAAAACACCACTCTTTCTCCCTAAAGACACACGCTCATGCACCATGATCGTCGAGTCGCGGACTACAGTAGTAGTTGTTAAAGATCCATTACCACCGCCTCCACCTAACGCTTCTGGCCAAGAAATTAACTACCCACGACCTGTCTTTTTTCCTCCCGATCACCCAGAAATAATATAGATAAGATATAATGCTTTCTTTACCACATTCATGAAAACACAATCTTCCTCGGTGATTACTATGACATAGGGGAAGAGAGAGACATGGAAGCAAGGAAAATGTATGTTGACTTGCTAATGTGCCCAACAAACAATGCCGAAAATTGCCCAAGAAAATGGTAGAATGAGAATTGGATATGGTGTTGGCCGTTGACAATATGAACTTTTCCGATGGCTGGTTTATGGAGAGTGGAGGCCGATTGAGAGCTTGAGATATGTGCGGAAGAGGAGAGAGAATGGGAGCAGTTTAGGAGAGAAAGTCGCTCGATAAATGGAAGTTCACATAGCTTTGACTAGTAATGAAATCAACCGTTGTGATCTCTTCATAGAAAATCGACGGTCTTAAGAAGAATCAATTATGATAATTGAAAAAAATCAACTATAAAAGAATCTTCCCTTGTTCTAACTCCTCTTTAACTTTTTACAGCTCTTATTTTGTTTTCAAATTTTATAGCCACTTTTATGATAGAATAATTATTTCCAACTTCCACCTACTTTCAAGTTTCACGGATTCTTCCAACTCCTAATTCTTTCCACTTCCAACTCCTAATTCTTTCCACTTCCAACCCATTTTTCCAAGCTAAAGAGACCAGGCTGTAGATCTAGAAAAATTTACCCTAATAGAAAATTGCATGGAAATACCCGCTGATCAGGAACAAATTTTCATTACAATTTTTCCTCTTGATTTTTCGAAGTTATCTATAATTTTAAATTATCTGAACGCTACCTTTGTTAATCTGAGGAATGTTTCTTCCCCCCCGCGTCCTTCCAGTTTCCTTGCTTCAAATTTTCTGAAGTTCCCATCATTAAAAAGTTTTTGCAGGCTGCAAGCATCAACGCCAAATCCATCATCATATAAAACAACGGCAAGGGAAGAATCAAAATTTTCTTATAAATAATGCATACAAGGACAAAGTAAGGACTTCACAAACATGAATTGATTCCTCTTCCTAGGAAGAGTCTGAAGGTTGTGAATCTGATGAAACCAACTCCATATACAGAGCTCATTATGCTGGCTTAAAAGTGTCAGTACAAAACAGGGTTAGATCTAAGTAATATTTCCGCCAGAAGTACATGATTCATAGCCACTTTTTGCTAGCAACGGTTGGTTGCCCATAAATCTCCGGTAGTCACACCTCGTGTTTTGGCTCCAAGCTAGATTCTGCTGCTTGACCCAAAGTTCCTGTATCTGTGGTGATTAGTATAGCTGCCAAAGAAGGTATCTAATTTTTCACCAGAGTCGTCCACTGTATTCTCAACTTAATAAACAAGATCTCATGATTTGTTCAATCAGAATGTGCCCACCAATACTAGATTAATCAAGACTGACTTGTATGTGATTTGCCTAATCTGAACAACTTGAAATAAGACCAAAAATACAACACATGCAAATGGATGAACCTGAGCTTACAAGCTTATGAGGCAAAACACCACAAAACTCACGTTAAGATGATCCAACCTAAATAATCCATCTAAACTTGATTTGCTGGAATTCACAGTGAATTCAAACTTTACGATCCATCAGTTATGTCACGTCAATATTAGATTACATAAACCACTTTGAAAAAGATTTACCCCACATAACCAAGAGTTGGACAACCCAGGTTACTTTTGATCCGATTATTTGATCAGATGTTCGTTAAGGTGCTAGCCAGGTTCTGGTGAGATAATATTGACGTCACGTTAGCATAGGAAAGCACATTGCAAAGAAGCACATTGCATGTCATACTAGAACCTAAAAACAACCATCTTAATTCTGACCGAAAGCTTAAAAATCACCTTGATTGCTAGAGCCTGGGTTTCCTCCAACAGATAAAAGCTTCTGATATTTCTGTGTGAAAGAAGGGTCACCAACATTACTTGTTTCGTTGGCTCCACCAGGTAAATTGTTGTCATTTCTGGTTGCCATGGTTGACAATTTGGGTAAGTTGGTAGACGGAGATACTCCACTTGATCCAGCCAGAGCCATTATAACATCAGCCTGCAACAAATTACTAAAACACTGTCAAGCAATTTTGCAAAATTTTGAAGCTAAGCTTACCCACATGGCGCTAAAGACACCACAAGAGTATGCCAGTATATGAATGCAGGGGGAAGATGATGTTTACAGTTTGTGATAGCTTTTGCTCACTCACACCACACTTCTATGCATTTCTAGAAGCTCTTAGATGGGAAAAAGAGGGCTTTTCCCTACTTCATGGTTTTTCTTTTTTTTTTTTTGGTTTGGGGGGGTCGGGGCAAGGTGGAGAGCAGTGATGAAATCAATAAAACATAAACATTGAATTGCTACAACTGTCCAAAGTGATCTCTTGTCTATTTTCGGATTATCGAAATTGTCAGCAGACAACAGTGTTATGAACCATTCCTTGTTTCTCACTAGCAAAAATACTTCATAATACTATACAACCAATAGTCATGATAACCATAAAAATATCGTGCCCAGACGGAATTGGTTTGACCAAACCTGACTTTCAACTCAAATTCTAACTTGGACGTGGTGAACAACCATAACTAAAATAAGCAGTTGCATAAAGTAATCAACAGGAACAGCACTAGTATGGATTAACAAAGACTCCTTTGGGGGAGGTGAGCCCCAGGGTGAAGGATATGGTTGGACAGGGAAAATGCCCATAGTGAAAACTCGGGTATGAACTATTCCCTTATTTAATTTTGAGTAAAAAGTCATTCATCTAAATTAAGGACTATTGAAGATGTATTGAAGATGTATTCCCTTATTTATTAAACTGTGCGAAGTTACATGAAAAATGGAATCTATTTATGTTTATGTTCGTTTATGTTTTTTATGTTCGTTTATGTTAGTTTATATTCTTTTATGTTTGTTTATGGTCGTTCGCTTCTTATCTTAACAACTCATTTCTGCTCTTTTATGTTCGTTTATGTTCGTTTATGCTCTTATATATTCATTTCTACTCTTTTATATTCGTTTATGCTCTTTTATATTCGTTTATGTTCGTTTTTGTTTATGTTTATATTTATACACGTTTTGTATATAAGTTCGAACAGGCCCTTAATATAACTCACACAAATAGTTTACCTAAATAATTTCACAATTTTAACTCATCTTTTAAATTGACTTACGTCATAAATTGAATCAAAACTATTTGTGTTAATTTTATTTTAGCCAAATTTATTGAGCTAAATCTAACTACTTTAACAACTGAAATATGTCTAATTAACTCTTTCAACCTATTTTCACTAAGTCTATTCTTTGAGTTAAGATGTATATGGAATTTGATCATATTGAATATTGGACTTGAAAAATTCCATATTAACATATTAAGGAATTTCAGTCATTAAATGATTTATTTAGACTAATCCTTATCTAATCTTAGATCAAAGTATTTTTATACTTTAAGTACCATTTTGTAAATAATCAAGGGCAGACTCAGACTAAGTTTGTTTGTTGGCGTTTAGGGTAACTCTTCTTTTCTGAATCTAACGGTTGTTTCTACCCTATCTTTTAGACACATGAAGCTGGTAGAACTGTTTTGGGAACTAGGACCTAAGCTGAACGGCTAAATTAGTAACGGTCCCAAAACTCTATCCTCAAACTATACGTTCCGTTGCAACGACTAGCACACACATGAAGCTGGTAGAACTTCCTTTGCGAGTTAGTACCTAAGCTCAAAGGCTAAATTGATAACGGTCCCAAAACTGAGTCCTCATAATATCCATTCCGTGACTAGCTCACCAGTGCTTTCAGCCCAAGACACAACAGTTCTCTTTTATACAGACTATAAATTGAAGCCTTGATTCAAGACTTACAAGATTGCTAGATTAATCAAGAACTTAACATACTTATTCTCTCTTCTAGCTTAGAACTCTTACTCATACACTCACAACTTTCTGAGCTATAAATTTTGTAAGGAAAAGTCTTGTAATCTCTTTTCATTCAAACACTTTTTCTCGGTAATTCCTTTACTCGACCGAGTTAGTCAGTTGTAAAGGGTACCTTAGTTTGGAATGTCGTTTATGAAAGCTGTAAAAAGACCATATCACACATCTTTTGGGGCTACTGTTCTGGAGCTTATGATTGTCCTGCCTCATCTCTATATAATTCTTTAGAGTTGACATTTTCTTCGGCTCTATTTCAGCATGGTTTCGTGGGTTCCGGTGATGCAATTTCTTGTTGATTAATTGATTACCTATATGTGGGATAGCCACGTCGGGGAATAGTTATCTGCAATTTCAGGGCTAAGGTTACCTATGTTTGCTCCTGTGCACTAGCTGGATTGCACTTGCAGATAACTTGGTTGCATATGGGCAGTCATCTGCAAGGCTATGTGAAGTTTTGATAAGAGAGTGTATCACCTTGGGGGGAGGAATAGGGTGATGAAAGAAACTTGCGGAATTTATACGCTCTTAAAATTGAGATGGAACTCACAAACAAAAAATGAGTCTAAAATGACTCAAAAGTAAAGAAGTGAAGAAGACAAGTGTTTTATGTGGAAACCCTCGTAGGAAAAAAACCACAGACTCTAGTAATCCAATCACAAAGTCAAAACTTCACTATTTGAATCCACAAATACGACTACCCCGAATTGCTCCCTTAGACACTTCTAATACAAGTTTTTCCCAGGCAGAGAAGATAAGTCTTATCTGCTCTAGTACTTCCAAAACTCCACTATATATATATATATATATACTAGAAAAGGATGTGTGACTAAAGAAATGAGAATTCCATATTGACAAATCATTCCCTGTGGCCTGTGGATAATTAGTTTATGAAACTAGGTTCACAGTTGAGTAGGGTGTGCAAAATTGTGTTGCTGAACAACCAGTGAAAAACTTAGTGATATCCCACATACAGTGCCATAAATGTTTGGGGACCATCCATAGCCATCTAAATATCCATTAAGGAAAAACCCATATATCTATCTGCACAAGCGTATGTGCTTTTAGGCTTTAAGATTCGACAAAATTACACCATGGAATTCAAAAGGCTATAAAAAACCATTGCATATCATTCGAATGGCTTTTTTTCCTTTTCTTTTTTTTTTTTGGGAGGGGCTTTGTTTAGAATATTGTTTGGCATCTCATGAGCTCAAAATATTCATACCTCAAGAGTCCTACCTAGGTGGGTTGGGGGATTCAACATAGCAGCCTGATACTCGTTAGTCTTACCATACTCTTACCCCTGATTTGCAGGTTTACAGGGATGCTGGTCCATTAGAATCTTGATTTAATCATTTAAATCTGTTTACTGCCTACAACTCCACAAAAAGGAATGTAAGAAGAGCATAGTTTAGAGAGCCATCTTATTTAGTCCACTACAATTCGAAACAAAAATCGTCCAAAATTGGCTTTTCCAGCAGACCAAGAAGTGGACATAATAACTTTTCATGAGTACATGACTCCTATACATCTCTATAGAATTCTCCACATTTCATATTCTCTGCTTATCCTATCAAACCCAAATAATAAACCTCTAACATACCACCTTCACTCTGATCCAACCGTGAAGTTGACTGTTAGAAGGGCTTCTCCAACAGCGCCCCCACCCCCAAAAAAATAAAAACAGCCTAAGAAGAAATATCTCATAATTTTGTGGGGTTCACCACATCCCTGATCCATCATGCCACATCTTGTCATACTTGAAGCTACAGGAAATCCTCCATAACCTTGGGCAACAATTACCCCTTGAGGCCTTGACCCTGCCTATCCTATCAAAGCCAAATAATACGCCTCCAACATACCACCTTCACTCTGACATAATCGTGAAGTTGACTGTCAGAAGGGCTTCTGCACAACACCCCCCAACAGTCTAAGAAGAAATATCTCATAATTTTGTAGGGTTCACCACATCAGTGATCCGTCATGCCACATCTTGTCATCCTTGAAGCTACAGGAATTTGTCCTCCACAATTTTGAACAACATTTACCCCTTGAGGCCTTGACCCTAGACCAGCTGCTGTCCATTTTCCTGCACCTTGTAGCATTCATATCACACAGCTGAAAGTCATTCACCCTCATAGATCAAGCCTCCTACCGGGTGCACCTGCCCCCTCAATGCCATTTGTTCTTCAACCAACCCCTTCCTTCAGGCAGGGAACTGAAGACAGACCTTTTGCTGTCCATGTCTGCGTCTACTTAGCTACCATTAAAAGAATAGAGACGATAAACAACAGCGGCACCAATCAAGGACAATCAATTTCTTTATGACCTTCACATTCTAGCATGATTTTGTTGATAGTGAAATTACCCATTTATTGTGGCACATATCTTATTAACAATATCATGCAAAGGACCAAAAACATCCTAAAATGTTTTTCCAATAGTAGGTATTTGTATTATTATTCTAATAAGGTTGCTTGTACTTTTCACCCCTTTTTGGGTTCACTTTCTGAAAAGCTGAAAAAGATGATTTGGAAGATTTTGTCCGCTTGGATTATAATGGACTAAAGCAAAATGCCTTTTTAAACTGTCCTTTTACATGATTTTTACGGAGAAGTATGCAGTCAGTGGTTGCTTCTATAATTTTGGAATTTTGGAATTTAGAGATAAGTTGCCACATCGGGCAAAAGTACAACCACACTCCCCCCAACAAAAAAAGCCCAAAATAAAAAGACTCCTTGCAAGCAGCAACTTTCAGGGTATGAATATGGATATGAGGTTGCTTCTACTGCCAAACTACGTGTGAAAAATAAGTAACCCACATAAAGCGGTAAGGGACACTCACCTTGTTGGGATGGATGTCATCAAACACATGAACCTGACCAGCATATATTATAGTCATCTGTCTGCCAACAGATGCCACTCCACTCCGACTGTCACAAAATGAGGAATACTGTAATAAAAAGGCAGAAGGGAAAGAGCAGGATGCCAGAAGTGTTGTGGTAGCAGCTAAGAGGCTTTTGGAGTTACCTCAGAAGGTTAGATGACTCCGGGTCAGCATTATGAGATGCAGGCTTCCCACTACTCGCCAGTAATGCAGACGTATTTCTCTCATACATTACATTGCTAGCATTAACTGAATCCAAAATGCCAGAGCCTTTATTCCCAGTTCTAGATCCTTCATCTGCAGCCAGCTGAGACAGGACTAATGGACCAGAGCTGCCATCCCTGAATCTGCTTGAAGCCATTTGGTATGGTAGAGAAGACTGCCCAATACACGTCTTATATTGTCTCTCCAATTTTGCCAAATTGGGGTTGGCGCCTGTTGTTGGCTGCAACATGAAAGAAGAAACTGGCCTCGTCTGGGGAGCACCATGGAGACAAATGTCATAATGTGAGGCTCTAAGCCTTTCTCCTCCACTAGAACTGTGAAGCATCTGAAAAGAAAAATTACAAACTGATGGAACTCACAGAATCTAATTACGCTAAACCAGGGATTTTCTCATCAGAAAAGATGTCAAAACCTATAACCTTCATCATATGTGAGCTCTCTGGAATTGTTTGGTGAAACCCCTCTCTAGATGAACCCATAAAGGTGGACTCTGAGATACTCCGTTTTCTCCTTGTGGACTGATTGGGTATCTCACCCACAGAATGATCATTTCTTGGGCCACAGCATGATATTCTCTCAACTTGACTAGCCATCTGTCTCTCTGCCATCGTGGGAAAACAATTCAACTTTCCTATAACATGCTAATATTCAAGTTGGGAAAATACAGTTCCAAACTGATAAATTTTGCTACTTAAAGTTAACTTCATTGGAATCGCAACAACCCAAAATCCACAAATGAAACCAAATTTTCAGTTACAATTGGGAAATACTAAGCAAACTAACCAAACCAAATCTAATACCCAAATTTACCAGGTGCGGCAATCAAGAAGGTGGAGGTTTAGATGTATACAACTTATCGTTCCAATAGAACTGTAGAGAGGAAGTCTCTGTTGGACCCTAGATTTAGAAGATGGCCAATGCCAACTATTCCACAACAGAAGAAGCAACGACAATCTATCTGGACATTTGTACCCATGTTGCCCAAAGCTGAAAAACTTACCCAAAAATGATTCTTTCAGCTTTCTGAATAGTGAAATGAAATACTAAAGAACCTAGTGAAAGAAAACACGATTCGTTAACCTAAAAGGAGGTACAAGATAGACAGCAGCAGGAACTCAAAGCAAAATTACCAACGAAGTACGAAGTGAGAACACTGCATTTGGAAAGATATGACATAATTCTATAGGACAGTGTTGGGCGTGTGACGTCTAATGGTTGCGTATAGGCTCGGGAATTTGCGGTTCGAGGCAAGGAACAGCGAATACGACCCAAAGGATGATGAAAACGGACCCTGCATGGTGAAGGAGTGCCGCCTGCCAAGCCAGCAGCTGTGGCCCATGCCAGCTGGGGGCTGCTCGGCTTCCTTGTTTTGTGGCCGTTTTCTTCCGTTTTCTTGTGTTTATTGCTTGGTTAATGCTCGGATTTGGCTATAAATCAGTGTATTGGCCACCATTGTTGTTAAGTAACAGAGATTGCAAGGTGTAAAGCTAGTTTAGGCTTGAGTGTAAATTCCTTGTAATAGCTACCGATTTTTAAGTGCATCGTTCATAGTTTTTCCCGGTTTTGGGTCTTCCACGCTAAATCTTTTATCCCGTTTTTGTTATTCTTTATTTGTTCCTATTTTATTGTTTGAAAGTAAGCTCCCGATCCTAACAAGTGGTAAATCAAAGCGTGGTGAGTTTAGAGAGTTCACATTTCAAACATGGGGAGCAGCAAGGTTAAAATTAAAATTGAGAGGTTTGGTGGTAAAGACTTCGCGTTCTACAAAATGCAAATCGAAAACTTGTTGTACCGGAAAGAGTTGTACAAACCCCTCGGAGAGAAGCCCGGTGATACGGAACAAAAAGAATGGGAGGTGATCTCGATCAGCAAGCATTAGGGACAATATGGTTGACGTTGACGCGGAACGTGGCGTTCAACGTGATGGCTTAGAAAATGACCAACGGGCTGCTTGAGGCGTTGTCTCACTTGTCCGAGAAACCCTCTCGCCATGAATAAGGTATATTTGATGAGGTATTTGATTGATCTAAAAATGCATGATAACACTAGTGTAGCATATCATATTAACAATTTTAATATGATTATTTCAAATCTTACTTCAATGAAAATTAACTTTGAGGATGAAGTTAAAGCCTTGATTTTGTTTTCATCGTTACTAGAGTTATGGAACACCATAATTTCTAGTTAGTAGTGCTATAAGGTCTAATGCTTTGAAATATGATGAGGTCCGTGATGTAATCCCGAGTGAAAGTATTAGCAAGAAAGATACGGTGGAATCACTTGCATGTCATGTTAGGGGTCGAGAGAAACATGTGAATCAAAATGGCCGGTCAAAATCCAAAGGAAAGGGTAGGTCCCAAAACCCGGGGATGTTATTTATTCGGGTGGTGGTAATAAGGGACACTTTAAGAAAAGCTGTCCTCAAAGGAATTGATAACCGAGATTCAATTAATACAGTTGAAAATGTAGGAGATACACTTGTGTTGAGTGTTGAGTGTGCAAAGTCCTACTAAGTCTTGGATTGTGGATTCGGGGCATCGTTTCATTCCGAGTCTACCATAAATTTGTTCCACAATTTTTACGTTGCTAATGGGAAAAGTTTGAACATACTAGGGAAAGGGGATGTGAAAATCAAAACCTCTAGTGGGGGTTTTGGACATTGCCATATGTTAGGTTTATTCCATAGTTGGAATTTGATTTTTGTGAGTCAATTGGATGAGTCGGGGTACCTAACTAAATTTTGCAATCACGGTTCGAAAATTATGAAGGGGGCGTTGGTTGTAGCTAACAATTTAAAATCTAGCTCGTTGTACTCTATTAAAGGGTACAGGGACTTAGTTACAAATGTCGGGATGAATTGTTCCAACGGTGAGGATGACAGGGTAGTTGTTACAAATGTTAGACTTGGTATGAGTTCTTCAACACTAGGAATTGGTGAGGATGATAGGGTTGTTGTCGGGTCTACAAATGAGTCATTGGGTGCTCCACAAGAAAATATGCAAGTTTCAGGTGTAATAAAGAAGATGGCGTTGTCAACAGGAGATATAAATTCTTTCTTCATTATGTTTTGTTGACTAACGCCGGTGAGGCAGTTTTGCATGGAGATTGTATGCAATCCAAGTGGGAGTTCACATCGAGTGATGAATGAGGGTGACGGGCTTGAGAAAAATTTGGATAATGGAAGTTTAGCAAGCATGCTAGTCCAAGGAGAAGGTGCCAAATTGTTGAGGTGGTGCAAAGTTTCGGTTGGTCTCTCTCAATAAAGAGGTCGGGTTTCGGTGAGATAGAAGAATGGAACAAGGAGCTAAGCCATTAGTCTTCAAGTGGGAGATTGTTGGGTGTGTGGAGTCTAATGGTTGCGTTTAGGCTCGGGAATTTGGAGTTCAAGGCGACGAGGAACAGTGAACACGACCCAAAGGACGATGAATATGGACCATGCAGGGTGAAGGAGTGCGGCTTGCCCAGAGGCTGTGTCCAAGGACGGGGGCCTGTTTGGCTTCCTTGTTTTGTGGTCGTTTTCTCCCGTTTTCTTGTGTTTATTGTTTGGTTAATGCTCAGTTTTGGCTATAAATCAGTGTATTGGCCTCCATTGTTGTTAAGTACCAGATTTTGCAAGGTGTAAAGCTAATTTAGGCTTGAGTGCAAATTCCTTGTAATAGCTACCGATTTCTCGTGCATTGTTCGTGGTTTTTCCTGGTTTTGGTTTTCCACATTAAATCTCTTGTCCCATTTTTGTTATTCCTTCTTTGTTCTCACTTTATTATTTGTGGGTGAGCTCCTGATTTTAACAGATAGAGGAGCTCAGAAAATCAACATACTCCTATGAAGCTACATAGATATAGAAATTGCCAAATGTATAAAAAATTAAGAATACCCACAATCCGAATAAGATTAAGATACAATCAGGAAAACAGGGAGAAAGGAGTGCAAGCCAAATGCAGATGCTGTGAAGAGTAAATATGACGCACACAAATGTCAAAGAAACCCATTGAACTGATAAGAAAGGATCTCCACCAACATCAAAATGCTAAAAATCACTATCATGACGAGACACAAACCAATCCACAGCCAGAAAGAGATACTGCTCAAAATATATTGAGGGAACCCACAAAGCAAAAACCATAAACAAAAGAGGTAGAGACAAAGCAAGCATGGAGAGAGAGAGATTACCAGAACCCAGATCAGAAGTAGATGAGAAGTGAGGACGAGCAGCACCAGAAGCGGCGGAAGCTGAAGCAGGAGGCTCTGGCCCACGAAAGGCGGCTGGCTTACTGCTTAGGAAGTCATGAAAAACAGTTGAGTTTGGCGGGGTTTGGTCAGTCTGAGTGTTAGAAGCCCCAACATTGACGGAAGTTCGAGTGGTGGACGTCATCATTCATCGTCACCGTCGCCATTTCAGCTCCATCCCATCACAGTAACTTTGATTATGTTTTTGTTTGGCGATGTTCAGTAAAGACGAGAGAGAGAGAGAGAGATGGAGATGGGCAAGTAAATTAAAGGCACAAAGTTGCCGTCTTTGATGTCACACACACTCTCTCTCGCTCTCTTTGTAAAAGAGTAATGGCCATGTGTCACGTAACCTTCCGGAAGAGTCCGAATCTTCAGAATTCTCTTATTGATTCCACAGCGCTCCAAGTTCCAAAATGTTCTACACTTATATAGATATATAGATATTTATATAGAGAATTTATATACACAATCTTAGCCATTGGATCAATTAGATCTCCACCGTCCATAGAGGAGGTGGCCATGTATATATACCCATGGGTCCTCATTTGTAACCATCCAATCCAAGAGTTCAATACAAAAGCATTCTCTCAAACTCTCTCTCTCAAGTGTCCTTACTTACTTAGCTTTCTCTAGCTTAAGTTAAGCATCGTTAAGGCTTAATAGCAAGCTTACAAAAGGGTCTCGGGTCTAATTTGCTAGCGTCGCACGGGTACTAAGTTCGAGTGAATTATCGTCCCGTGACGGTTGGTATCGAGTCAAAGTTTGGGCAAGAATGTCGAGCATCGCCGAAGGAGGCCAACAACCACATGAAGGCAAGAAGGGCCGGAGAAGTCCCGAGAGACGGTTGCCGCTCTTGAGGAAAGGGTTGTCCAACCGCACGGTATCCTTGACGGCTTAAGGGAAGAAGTCGACACCACGACTCGGCAGTGTTGGGGAGCTCGAGTCTAAGGAGGATGACTCGGAGCTCAAGGAAGAGATGTAGTTGGCCTTGAATGCGGTAGTCTCGGACTTCACCAAGGAGGTGGCCGCCCTTAAAGCCACGAGTGGAGGCTAAAGATAGTAAACTCTCAAGGCCGCTCTCAATGATCAATGAGAGCAAATGGAGGAATCGAAGGCACAAATGAAGTTGTGCACGGCCGCGGTGGCCAACAAGTGGGTCGATCCAGCAGCCGATCGCCCTAGGATGAGTGCATCCAAGCCGCCGGACTACAAGGGAGCCCGGAGCGCAAAGGAAATTGACAATTTCCTATGGGGACTTGAGGCTTACTTCAAAGCCTCATGCATTGAGGGAGGTGACCTCAAGGTGAGTAACGCTTCCCTCTTTCTTAAAGATACGACTCTTGTTTGGTGGCGACGTCGGTGTGACGATGTCAATAGAGGGTCCGACCCCGTTACCACATGGGAGGTATTTAAGGAAGAACTCAAGAAGCGGTTCTATCCCACGGATGCCCAACAGAAGCGCGGGTCAAGCTTCGACACCTCCAACATAAGGAGGGTCATATTCGGGAATATGTGAAGGAATTCCAACAACTACGCTTGGAAATTCCCTCCATGGTAGACCAAGACGCTTTATGCTTTTTCCTCGATGGCCTATGTGGATAGGCCAGGATGGAATTAGAAAGGCGAGGAGTACAAGACCTCGCCTCCGCAATTCTGCCGCCGAGTCACTCTACGAATTTAAGTCCTCGGAGGGACAAAACAAAGGCGAGAACACAGCAAAAGTGGGAGAGACCGTGACAAGTCTCCTAAGAAGGGAAAGTCGTCCTCCTATAAGGACAAGGGGAAGTCCAAGGAGGGCCACACCAAGAAGGAAATCTCTTACTTCCTTTGCGACGGGCCTCACCGGAGTTTTGAGTGTCCGAAAGGGGCAAACTTGCCGCTCTAGTCATGGAGGAAGAGCAACAAGAGGAAAAGAAGCTCGCTTCCATGAGACTCCTCAATGCCATCCAAGCTAAGGTGGAGGGACAACCTCGTGGACGCATGTACGTGGAAACCCACATCAACGAGCAAGCCACTCCAAGCGACGTTGGATACGAGGAGCCGATACTGGTCTATATGGCTAAGGAGCTTGCCGAGGAGATTGGCCTCCCTACACCAAGGAAAGGGGCTTTGTCAAGGGGTCAATGCTAAGAGTCTCCCAATTGAAGGTGTCACGCGGGACACCGAAATCCAAATCAGCCATTGGAAAGGTAAGGCCGACATCACTCGTTGATCCCCTAAATGATAGAAAATTCTATCTTGGCATAGATTTTCTTGATACTATGAAGGCATTCTTGGCCGACATCACTGTTGGTGCCCTACACTAACACCATGTGTATTATGGAGAAGGGGCAACCTTGTGTCTGTTCTCGTGAAGAGGGAGATTAATGAGGGGAAGATGCTCTCCGCTCTTCAATTCTTTAAAGGCATCAAGAAAAGGGAACCAACCTTCATCGCCACCCTCAAAGACGAGGAGGGGGCCAAGGATGTCCAAGCAACCAAAGCCGTCCAAGAGGTGCTTGGACGAGTTTCCAAATGAGATGCCCGTCGAGTTGCCGAAGAAACTTCCTCCTAGGCGGGAAGTAGATCATGCCATCGAGTTAGAACAGGGAAAAACCACCTGCATTCGCCCCTACCGCATGGCACCTCCGAACTCGAGGAGTTATGGAGACAGACTATAGGAGTTACTTGGATGATGGATACATCCGTACCTTAAAATCGCCCTACGAGTGCGTCGGTTCTCTTCCAAAAGAAGCATGATGGGACCCTTTGTCTTGCATCGACTACCGTGCACTTAACAAGATTACCATCAAGAACAAGTACCCGATTCCACGCATCGATGATCCGTTCGATCAACTGGAAATGCAAGGTACTTCACTAAGTTGGACTTCGAGAGCGGGTACTATCAAGTCCGCATAGCCGAAGTGGACGAGGCAAAGACGGCATGTGTCACACGCTATGGGTCATATGAGTTCTTGGTCATGCCCTTTGGCCTCACGAATGCACCGGCCACGTTCGCGAGCCTCATGAAGAAGGTACCTGCTCCTTACCTCGATCGCTTCGTAGTTGTCTACTTAGATAATATTGTCATCTATAGTAAAAATCTAGAGGAGCATGTGAGACACTTGCGGGAAGTGTTCTCAACTTTGAGGGACAACCAGCTTTACGTTAAGAAGGAGAAGTGCTCCTTTTCCCAAGAAGAGGTGCCCTTCTTAGGTCATATTGTCGGCAAGGGAAGGATTCGGATGGATCCTTCCAAGGTGAAGGCCATACAGAGTGGGAGCCACCCACCAAGGTCACCGAGCTAAGATCCTTCCTTGGCTTGGTGAACTACTACCGGCGGTTCATTCAAAGTTATTTCGCAATCGCCGCTCCTCTCATCGACTTGTTGAAGAAAGGAAGAGGATGGTCTTGGAGGCCGGAGTGCCGACAAGCGTTTGAGGCCTTGAAAAAGGCTATCACAAAGGAGCCAATGCTAGCTCTTCCCGACTTTCACAAGCTGTTCGAGCTACATACCGATGCTTCCGACTTCGCCATAGGAGGAGTCTTGATGCAGGAAGGTCATCCTATCGCCTTTGAGAGTCGGAAGCTTAATGATACAAAGAGGCCATACACGGTGCGGGAGAAAGAGATGACCGCAGTGGTGCATTGTCTTCGAACTTGGACGCATTACTTACTAGGGAGTAAGTTCGTCATCAAGACGGACAATGTTGCCATAAGCTACTTTCAAACACGGAAGAAGCTCACTCCCAAGCAAGCAAGGTGGCAAGATTTCTGGTAGAGTTTGACTATGAGTTGGAGTACAAGTCGGGCAAGGCTAATCCGGTGGCCGACGCCTTGAGCCGAAAGGGAGCTTGGCGACATAAGCCGGCCTCAAAGCAACTTGAGGGACCAGATTCGCGAGGGGCTTAAGCACGATCGCTTGGCGCAAACCATCATCAACCTTGTACAGGAAGGCAAAACCAGGAGATTCCGGGTTGAAGATGGCCTCATAATCACAAAAGGCAAATGCCTTTACGTGCCCGCCTACGACAACCTACGAAGAGAAATCGTAAAAGAGTGTCATGATAGCAAATGGGCGGGACATCCGGGGTTACACCGAACGCTCGCACTTGTGAGCGACTCTTACTATTGGCTCACTTGAAGGACGATATCGAGGCCTATGTACGGACTTGTCATGTGTGCCAGCGAAGACAAGATTGAGCAAAGAGCTCTCGTGGGACTCTTAGAGCCACTTCCCATTCCCGAGAGACCATGGGAAAGTGTCTCTATGGACTTCATCGTGGGCTTACCCACGAGTGATGGGTGCAGCCGGGTAATTGTGGTGGTGGATCGGTACTCGAAGTACGCAACCTTCATCCCACCACCCAAGGAATGTTCAGCTGAGCGGGCCACCCAACTATTCTTCAAGCACATGGTAAAGTATTGGGGCTCGCCGTGTTCGATAGTGAGTGATCGGGACACTCGCTTTACGGGCCGCTTACGGACGGAGCTATTCAAGCTCATGGGGTCCGAACTCAACTTCTCCACCAGCTTTCACCCCCGGGATGATGGCAAACGGAGTAGGTGAATGCACTTTGGAGCTCTACTTGAGGCACTACGTGAATGCCAATCGGTGAGATTGGGCGAAGCTACTCGACGTAGCTCGGTTCTCGTACAACTTACAGAGAAGCGAGTCCACAAGCTGGAGTCCGTTCGAGATTGTTACGAGGCAACAACCTCTTACTCCGAGCACGATTGCCACATGATATAAGAGTTCAAGCCCGCCGGCGTTCAAATTCTCAAAGGATTGGAATGACCGAGCCGACATGGCACGGGCTTACTTGGAGAAAGCCTCCAAGAAGATGAAGAAATGGGCTGACAAGAAACGTCGCCCACGTGAGTTCCAGGTTGGGGACCTTGTCCTCATTAAGATGTACAACCACGCGAGGTTAAGTGGTCATCATCGAGGACTTATTCGGAGGTTTGAACGACCTTTCCCCATCCTTAAAAAGGTTGGGGCTCAAGCCTACAAGGTGGAGTTGCCTCCAAAGATTAAATATCATCATGTCTTCCATGTAAGTCTACTCAAGCCTTACCATGGAGACCAAGTGAATCCGAATAGGGGCATCTCTCGACGAGCACCGATGGGCATAACGGTGCAACATGACAAGCAAGTGGAGGAGGTATTAGTCGATAGAGTGGTCCGTTACCAAAACAAGCCTCCAACACATGAGTTGCTCGTCAAATGGAAGGGACTACCGGATAGCGAAGCAAGCTGGGAGCCCATCCGGAACTTATGGCAGTTCAAGGAGCAAATACAAGCATTCGAAGACGCTAAGGCTATGAGGACATCGCCGGAATAGGTGGGGGAGGATGTCATGAATGCTCCGGAAGAGCCCGAAATCTTCTAGAATTCTCTCCTTGGTTCCACCAAGGTCTCCCAAGTTCCGGAATGTTCTACACTTATGTAGATATATAGATATTTGTATAGAGAATTCTAGATACACAATCTTAGCCGTTGGATCAATTAAATCTCCACCGTCCACCGAGGAGGTGGCCATGTATGTATACCCCCATAGGGTCCTCATTTGTAACCATCCAATCCAAGAGTTCAATACAAAAGCATTCTCCCAAACTCTCTCTCTCTAAGTGTCCTTGCTTACTTAGCTCTCTCTAGCTTAAGTTAAGCATCATTAAGGCTTACTAGCAAGCTTACAAAAGGGTCTCGGGTCTAGTTTGCTAGCGCCGCACGGTACTAAGTTCGAGTGGATTATGGTCCCGTGACACATAAGGATTGGGTTTTGAGTGAAGCATGGATGTCAATTTTTTTATCCGATATTTTCGGTGGGGCACTTCTGGTCCAAAATCAATTCCAAAATTTGTTTACGCACATTTATAAGATTTTCTCCCCTCCTCTTTATTTAATTTCATAATTTAATTTTGCATTTTGTCTTAATTTGTTCTATATTAATACTTTTTCGGTTTCACGGTATTTATCGTTTTTGCTATAAATGCACATCATAAAAATACAAAATTTATAAGAAATTGTAAAAGTTCTATTTAAATTAGCGTTTGTAAAAACGTTTATAACAACTAACAACCCATAGCAGCTAGTAACAACTATAACAACTCATAATAGCTCTAAACAGCGCTTTAACTAAAAGGTTAGGAGAGATAAAACTAATAAAGAAGAAAAGGAGAAAGCCGACACCGATTAACAACTCATTTCTTCCTTGGACTCGAAATTTGCCCAGTAGATCTTGAATAGTGACGGAAATGTCGGGCTTTTCGAAGGGTTTGTTCTTGAGGATTCGTTGAATGTTTTATGGGGTTTCTCGGGCAAATCGTTGAGGTCGAAGAGAACGAAAAGAAATGGGTGTTTGATACCTTTAACGATGTTGGCGATTACGGGGTGGGCCTGCTGGAAATTTTTTTGAAAAAGGGTAAATACATCAACTAATAGGTAGCCCTTCTCGCAAGGGTTCTACCCAAGTTATCCTCCACTAGAATGGAGAAGAAAGAAGATGAAGAAGGAAGAAAATCTCGATACAAAGAATGGGAGATATAAATGCCTACTTTTGCTACCCAATCCGCAACCCTATTCCCTCCCGAAATTGATGATTGATAAGAATATTATAACAATTTCTAAGATACAAATGGGTATTGTGGATAAGAGTTTGGATCTCCCATGTTGGTTGGCATTCGTCGCGTAAAGCCTTAATAACCAATTGGTTATCTCCCTCAATAACAATAGAATGAAATCCTGATTGGGTAGTTGCTCATACTCCATTCTTCATAGCAGTGACTTCAACGAACCAAGACCGAGATCGGCCCCTAGATTTGATACACCCGCTAGATGAATCTTCTGTCCCAGCTTTTGAGAACAAAACCTCCAATTGCAATCGTAGAAGATTTTGATCCATCAAAGTTAATTTTGATGAACCGCCTAGCAGTTTAAAGCAATCAAAAGGTGGGGATTTTGAATTCCAGCTTTTGATTGAGGTTAAGAGATGTGGGTTTAAAGTATGAGAGAAGAAGAAGAAGAGAATGAGGAGGACAAAGGAAAGAGAGACGAGTGACAACAAGAAGTTAGCGGTTATGAGCTTTAGAGATTGTTTTTTTTTTTTTTATTAATCGTGGCAAACATTGCATAGAGAGTGAGAGCGAGAAAGACTCGGAGGTGTTGAGGTATTATACTTGTTTTAAAATCTCAATATATATATTAGTCCATTGTTGCCATATTATCTCTTTAATAAGTCAAATTCGATGGTGGCATATTAAAAGTAGTAACATCAAAGTAGAATTCATTAGGAATAATTTCTTAAGTTTGAATTATTAATTTCAAAACATACCAAGTTTGAATTATTAAATTTCAAAAATCTAAATAAATTATTAGTGTGCCAACATGAGAACCCGGTTAGTTTCGTCTTCCCCAGCCAGAAACACCCGGGGGTGGGGGAGGGAATCGGCGGTTTGCAACCATGGCGCATCCAGGAGAGAACTTGACCCTAGCGGCGCGTGACAGAAGCGAGGAGAGAGGCAGAGAAGGAGAAGGAGAAGGAGGAGCCGTGAGGGCCCTGTTTTGGGTCACCGTGGTTGTGGAGGCCACGGCCGGCGTAAAGGAGGCTTAGGACCGGCCAAAGACTTGGGCAGCAGTGGAAGCTCATTGAATTTCATGCTAGGCCACCTCAAGCCAAAGCGTAAGTCCCAAATGGAGACTGAAAGTGGGTAATTCTGATCCTTCACCCCTAATTTCTGATTTTCGCTATAAGTGAGCTCAAATAAGACCTGATTGTGATTGGTTAGCTTAATTGATTGCGGGATGGATGTTGGCCGGTGAATTGGCTTCGGCTTGTGTATCAGACTTATTATTTGTGAATTATGTGATCGCCTTTGGCTCTCTTAATTCTAGCCTCCTTATCAAACAAGAAACACATTTCCATTGATGTTGTGAAACTAATTTCTGCAAACATTTCTCAAACAAGAAACCCTGTTCTAGAAAATTTTACCGCTAATAGCATCATACAAGTGTGAATGAAACTGGGAAATTTCTCACAATTTCATATTGGTTAAAAATTTCTGTCCTTTCTCTGAGGTCTTTGAGTGGGATAGTCAGTTCTTCTAACTTTAGTGGAATAATTTCCTTTTAGAAAGACATATTGGGACCACCGCCAGAACAATAATTCTAGCCTCTGGGTCATTTCAAAAAATGCTTTGGAGTACAATGGGATAGTGGTCAACAAATCCATTATAGTGAACTATCCATTTCATTAAGGCTGTACCCTTTGTTACTCTTGATTAAGAGCTCCCAAACAAAGGTAAGGGGAGTGAGTACTCTTATTAACTTACCTAAAGACGTTAGTCTCCAGTCTCCTCCCAAGAAACCTCTAAGTCCCAGCTGTGTTGCAGGGTTCTATTACAGGAGGTTCTATTAGAGCCTCACTCACAGGTATCTGAGCAATTCTTTAGTTACATAAGTTGAGTTGGTGGATCCGTGGATGATGATTAAAACAAATTCGTGTTAGTAAAGCTAATTAGTGCACCTCGAGTACCCATGTTGATAAGTTGATCAATAGAATCTAGAATATGAAATGTGACATTTGTGAAGACATGAAACATGGACAAAATTCTCTCCAGAGATTTAAACTTACAGGAAAATTACTGTGAAGTGGTCAATACGTTAGTTTAGATACCATTTGCTTTCTAGGGAGGATTTGATATTTTGCATTTCAAATATCCCAATTCACATTTGTCTCCTTTTAGCTATGCCGTTTCTTCTAAGGGCACTTGAAATAACTCTAGTCATAGAGTGGCTTGGAGCACAACACCATAATCTTCTCAATGAGCATCTCACAGCTCATCTTCGATGTGATTTTTTTTTTTCCATTGAATGGCTTCCAAAAATGCATCTCCATTTAGTGTAGCGTTTTATTGATGCTGCTTCCATAAGCTTGGACATTGTTGACACTGGCAGGAGCTTTAATTTTTTCTTTTTGAAGTTTTTGTTTTGTTTGGTATTTCTATTTTTTTTCTCCAAGTTCATATCTCAATGTCTGATTTATTTATCTTTTTGGAATTTCTGCATACTTTTTTTTTAGTTATTTTTTAATCAATTATTGTTTTTTTACCCCACTTCTTTTTTTCCGCAATGCATTACTTTTTTAATCTAAAATATAATGTATAAAATCATAAAATAATACCACAAATATTAGTCAATATCTAAAAACAAAATACTGGATATTATATCCTTAGATTGATAAAATTGATGTCTAAACTATTTAACCAAAAATAAAATCTGATTGTATTCGTAATCAATATAAAAGTTATTATGTTCCATAAAGATCAAATTATTTAAGGAGATGATAGAAATCTGTTTTGTTGGGAGTCTGAATGGGACAAAGGTGGATCTCATTTGGTGAAGCCGATTTTTAACTTAGTCTCAATATTAGTTGATTTTACGTGTGTTACACATGTTGCTATTGCTAGTTTTTCAGGAATGGACCCCTTGCCGGTTTCATATACTGCAGTGTATATGAGAAATTTGTCTGGTTACACGCAAGTTTCTGCTTTAGGGAAATTTACTGAATGGTGTTTCGTCAATTTTAGTTTTTAACTTTGGTGCTTTTTTTGAAGCCTGTTAAGCATTCCTTAAAACTACTAAGTTTGACAATATTAAAAAGAGTCAAATTTAGTAATGTATAATTATGTATGAAGGTCTGAATTAACCTAAAAATTATCAGATTACTTTGGTAGTTTATTTGTTTTTTCAGTTAGTAAACTAAAACACTCTCTCACTTGCTGTAGTTGAGGCATGGTTAGTAGTAATATACTCCCATCACCCCCTCCTTTTTTTTTCTGTGGGCAGCAGCTTTTTGCCAAAAAACTGCACATTGAAAGAACAGCATCGAAGTAAAGACTAAATTTGAAGCAACACCACTGGATAAATTTCCCAATTTCCACAGTCAGGGCCCTAAAGAAGTAGTAGTCATTTAACATTGGTTCTACAGCTATAACAATACTTACAGGTCATTTAGAAAGAAACCAAAGGGAGCAGATGAGTTATAGTAAAAAGGTGTACAAAGCAAACATATGCACTGAATACTTACATCTTTCTCATTCATAAATCAATAACAAAACAAAGCTGTTTACAGAAATAGTTAAATGGCTGAATCCTTTGTTTCTGATATTGTTGGGAGACCATTGGAATTTCTCGGCCAGTGTGTTGCTGGAACAATTGCCTCCTACTTTGCTGAGAGAGAGAAGCTCATGGATCTTCAACAGACGTTGGAGATGATAAAAGATCATCTTTTTAATGTAGAAAGAAAATAGAAGGAAAGGATAGACATGTGATTAAATTGTTGAGGTTTAAAGTTGTGATGTACTGTTTGGAAGACTTGTTTGAAGAGGCCACTGTGGGTGACCGTCAGAATGAGCAAATTCCTGTGAGCAAGCGAGCTAAAGTGGTGAGTTTCATTTCTTCAAACTTGAATCTTCAGAATGAATAGGAGGATGGTTCAAGAGGTTGAGGCTATTACGAAGGAATTGGAGTGCATTAAATCTGATATGAATGTTGTTCATTTCAATGTTCATTTTGTTGATCAAGAAAATCATCATTGAATATGATGAAGAGGAGCAAGGAGAGATATTCTTTCATACTAGAGGAAGAGGTTATTGGTCGAGATGAAGACAAAAATGTGATTGTAAAGATGCTTTTGGACACTAACCATGTTAAGGAAGATTTGTTGATCATCCCAATTGTTGGGATGGGTGAGTTGGGGAAAACTAAGCTTGCCCAACTTGCTTTTAATGATGAAAATGTGAAAAAAATTTCGAGCTTAAATGTTGGTTTTGCATATCATATCAAATATCTAGTTTTAAAGAGCTAGCAAGGAAAGTTCTTCAATCCATACCTCTGTATGGAAAAAAGACACCGCGATACTTGCCAGCAGTTGAGCATAAAAGAACTTCAATCTGATCTTAGACAAGCTGTGAATGGAAAACAATTCTTACTTGTATTAGATGATGTGTGGGATGAGGATTGTGAGATGTGGTTTCATTTGAGGCGTTTGCTTTGTGGTCGTAAATGTGGAAGGAAATACTTGTGATGTCCAGGTCTGAAGTAGTCGCTTCAAACATGGGCACAGTTGAACCCTACGTTGAGAGGCCTGCCAGAGGACAAGTCTTGGGCGTTGTTTAAAAGCCTAGCATTCAAAAAAGGGCAAGCAGTGACAAACCTAAATTTAACAAGCATCGGTATAGATGTTGTAAAGAAGTGTGGAAATGTTCTGCTTGCTATTAGGTCTATTGCTGGTATCATTTTCTCCAAAGATACCGAGCAAGAATGGGTGCATTTTAGGGACAGTGAAATCAAAATGATAGAACCAAAAGAAAGCAAGATTATGTCAACATTGAAGCTCAGCTATGACCACTTACAGCCTCAACTAAAGGAATGCTTTGCATATTGTTTGCTGTTTCCTAGGATTATGAACTTGAGATGGAAAGGATAATTTGGCTTTGGATGGCTCAAGGATTCATCAAATCACACGGAAATCAGAGCACATGATGTTGGGCATGCATACTTTTGCAATTATTGAGAAGATGTTTCTTTCAAGATGTAAAAGGGATTCCTAGGGTCGGTTGGTGAGCTGCAAAATGCATGATCTGATGCACGACTTGGCAAAAGAGGTGGGAGGTGAATGCCTGATGATAGTCCAGCCTATGCTGGGGGAACACACTAATGACAATATTAGGCATGTGCATTTTTATCACACCATAGGCGCATACTCACTGGGGGAACCTCCATCATGGTTTGCTTCCTTACAACTACGACCATATCTGATATCCACCGATATTTCTGATTCTAAGTATCTTGTGTCAAAGATCGACGAAGTACTTTCATGTTTAAGAACATTACGTGCATTGGACTTGGGCTCCACTATCTACGAGAGCCTTCCTGATTCCATAATGGAGCTAAAACATTTGAGGTACCTAAGAGTCCATGTCGGTGGTGGTTATCTTCCTATAGGGATCACAAGGTTGCAGAATTTGCAGACGTTGGACCTTCAAGGCTCTGAATTTCTTAGAGAATTGCCAAGCAGCTTTGTCAACTTGACAAGCCTTTAGCACTTGCACATTAATTCTTGCCCTCATTGGGATGAAAAGTTAGGGTTTGATATTAATGGATTAAGTGATATGCCGCTTTAGATTTGGGGAACTGAAGTATCTCCGAACGTTGGATCAATTTATAGTGGGGGAGAATAATGGGTTAGATGCACTGGCTAAGCAGATGCTCACTGGGAAGTTGAGGATTTTATATAAGAAGAATCGGAAAAATAGTATATCTGAAGCTATGATAGCAAATTTAAAGGGCAAATTTAAAGTGAGCTTATCCATCCTCCAACTTGGGAAGCTCACTCCTTTCCGGTTCAAGATGTATAAGACTTTGAGAGTCAAGGGGTTGTAAGCCTTCTAACGACTCATCTGCCTCAATGACTCTAGATTGCATGAACACCGTAGCATTGAAAATTTTCTGTTATGATTTGTTCAGCAACCCTCTCAAAAAGCAGGTTATCTTTTATTAATTTATTTGATTGTCAAAATTAGGGTTTACAAGATGCGAGGCCCAGTTTGAGTAAATACAAAATATACATTACTGGTTTGGATATTATATTTAATCAATTATCATAATTGGTATATTCAAGCAACTCATTTGTTAGTTTATGAGACCATAAAGTTAAACTAGAGTTGTTTAAAAGGTAAAGTAAGGCTCTGTTTTTAGCTTAGAGTCTTATAGTTTCTTACAACTCCTTACAGTCTTTACAACTTACAATGTTGCTTACAACTTTTTATAATTTTTTATAATTAACTTTATAACTACCTTACAACTATGCTTATAACTCCTATAGCTAAATGAAACAAGGCCTAACTCATTGTTTGGTTCGAAAGACACCTGTTTGTTATGACATTTTGAGCTGAGTGATGGCAGTGATGGTTGTGCAAAAGTTCTACGACAACATCAGATAGCAAGACATGCAGTGAAGCTTCGATGTGTCCCTCAACTTTAGCCCTTGTGTAATGCCCTCGTAAGGAACGATGATTACGAGATTAATTATTTTTAAGGATTTTTGGACGCTAATAATATGTATTTGGAAGATTATACGGTAATATAATCCTAACTCTAGAGTTGCTACGGAGGGATGTGTAATTTGAATATATTTGACATTTATGTACCAACACCGAGTTGGACGAGGGTTGACAAATCCAACACCCCCAAAGATGGTGTTAGTGTAATTTCTTATCCTATTAAATGTTCAATTTTACGAACTCTGAGTGGCATTCGTTAGGGATGGTTCATTTGAGATGAAGTCTGGTAGCATCCTGTCTTCATCTACCCTTTCCCCAAGGTTAAAACATACTTATCACAAGAAAGGTGCCAACTGCGTGTCTAGAAGACCTCAAACTAGTGTAACAAGTTAGAATTGAGTTGATCCAAAAGATTCAATATTCTTTTCATTACTTTTTCCATTTTATTTATTATTTTTCTTCCTTTTTTGTTTCTTTGATGCTATCATAGACCCCAATAATGGAGGTCTTACCAAGGATTCAAAACACGGTTTCAATTGCAGTACGTCAAATTCAATCCAATGTGGCAATCGTCTCATGATCATCGAATATGGGTTTAGGAGTTGCCGTTTTCATCCATCTATTCAAAATGAGTAATGGTGGAATCTCTTTCAAAAAATCCCCTTTAATGCTATAAGAATATGACGACATGGAATTCCTTTGAGTTAAAACAATCTACAGGAACATTTTATCTCAAAATTAGAAGTGTAATACATCACCTCCTTTTCTGACTTGTAACAAAGCTCATCATCGTCCCATATTGTAAAAACCCTAAACCCATCATCATCATATATTTTGGCAATTGCACAATCCATAAACGATGACCATAACTCATCTTGGAAAATATAGAAGTTTTTATGCGCATAAACCTTCCTTGCATGCTTTCCTGTATCTAATTGAGTCTTTAGTTGGGGAACCGAAGAAGAATTAGCATTATCAAATTCATTCTCATTATCACGTTGCACCTCAATAACACAATCTCATTCAAAATTTGATCAAAGTCTATTGTTTATTGACTAAGTTATCAAACATGGCATTTTTACTCTCCGATCTTGAGTTTGTACACATCAATCCGGATAAGAATGTATCTATGAAATAAGTTGGAATCCACATATTTCTCAAACTATATATCAAAGTAAACCAATCATTTTCTTCTCAGTCATAATCGAAATAATGGATGACTAAGTTAATTCAAATTCTTCCGGAGTCTTAGAGCTCCACACACATGAATTTTATCTCGTTATAGAAACCAACATCACTTGTTCAAAACACCTCCTACCTTCTCTCGATACTTTATTCATTATATGCCAAACACAAATTGGTGGATAGAAGTATTAAAAACTCTTTCTATAGCAATCTTCATGGCAGGATCTTGATAAGTGACAATGTACGCAGGCTTTTGACTTCCCATAGCTTCTAAGAATTTCTCAAATAGTCACACAAAACTAACTTTCTCAGTAGCCAAAAATCCAACTCCAAATGTGATAGACTTCCTATGATGATTTGTTCGAGTGAAGGATGCAAAAATCATGAAGTATGTGTTAGTGTCATATGTAGTATCAAATAAAATGGCATCACCAAACAAATAATAATTTTTCCTACTAATGTCATATGCCCAAAAGACATCTTTTAGCTTGCTCGTTTCATCCATTTCATATGCAAAATAAAAAGAAGGATTTTTACTTACATCCTTCTAAAATTCTCAATGAACATCCGAGCATCGAGTTCTTGATAAAAGCTTTCAAATCTCGATGAATGTTCTGTAAATCCCTTCTCATGCAACCAACATTTTCTAACACCCTAGTTTGCTCTTTCATTAAGTTAAATGCCTTTGATGTACCAATATTATTTCGATGACATGCACGTAACACATTCTTAAGCATATGATTTACATTTCTAGCTGATTTCAACATAGATATCTTTAAAGGTGTAGCAAGTGGATGTGTATGATCTTCATGTATTTTAAATATTTCATATTTTCCCTTTACATTCTCTTTGAAAGTACAACATGTCATACAACCTTTTGTAGTTAGGCTTCTTCTTCGTTTCGTTTTTACCTTATTTTCACCCAAATTCTTTGTTCCATTATTGGCATCTTTGTTAGTAACATCAAGTAACAATTCTAATTCAATCAAGTGATGCTCTTTCTCTACATGCCAACCTTCTTTAGAACAAACACAATATTTCCACGTGGTAATTCCATTTTTCTCTTTTTGTCAATGAAAGTCACACACTGAACCAAACATGGTGTGCATAGTTCTTGTAATAACCAATTGCTTCTTCCAATGAATCAAAAACCATACATGAATTAGGTCTTAAGTTATTGTTACAATTAAGATAAATCTCATCAGAATCACTATATTTCTTTGGCGTTGCATACATGATCACATCATTCTGAGTGATATCCATTTCTATAATAAAATTAAGAAAAATTACATCAATATAATAAACATATCCCTCACATCAATGCATATAAACTAACTTATTACGAAAAATCATTCAACTTAACCTTTATCCCAAACCACATTATCAAATAATGATTGATTTAATTCAGTCACACATAGTCATTATTACCTACGATAATCACTATTTCAGGCAAATCATAATAATGAAATATGTGATTTTTTTGCATGGAGAAAAAACCAAAATAAAAAAAGAAAATGAATATTGATTTCCTAATAAATTGTGTCCTATTAAACAATCATATAATATAACCACAATTTTCTTGAGAACAAAATCTAGTTTTATAATGCATATACATAGTGTTAGCTCCAACTTCATTAGTTTGATACAATTTTATAATTTTACTCGACCATAAAACTTAATTAATTTAATATAATTTTGTAAAACTTAATTAATTTAATATGATTTTGTAATTCTACTCGACCATAAAACTTAATTATTTGCATTTGATACAAAAAGGAGGTAACTACTTTTAATTTAATATGTTTCATTGTATGATCAATCAGATGCAACCCTTTTATAAATTATAATAGTAGTTAAAATCGGTTAAATAAGATTAAAAAATACTATACGTAATGTATTCACAACAATTTACCGTGTAAAGATAGAAGAGTATTATTTTATAAAGTGATGATATTTCTTATTATATAAAATGTTGGAATATTAAGAATTGGATTCTTTTAGATAAGCTTTCATACGATAGTTTGCAATTCAGTCTATTAAAATAAAAAGAAAAGGGAATATGAATTTTCGAGTAAGCTTTGTTCATGCCCATGTTCATGTCCTATTAAAGAATCATAATAAGCAATCATCGCAACTATAATTAATCATGATCATGATTCATGATCATCAAATATATATAAAAACTTGAAGCCCATGTTCATGCCGAAGCGAGGAAATAAAAAATAAAGAACGCTTACCGGAAACGTGAGACGGCAACCATGAAGAAAACAAAATGAGGAAAGAAAACCTTGATGGCAGCGATGAGGTAGCAATCCGTTGAGGTTTCTGGAAAAAAATTGTATAGGAGTGGGAGTTACAGGAAGAGGGAGGAAAGAGAGTCTTATTTTAGGGTTTTTATATGAGAATGAAATTGCTAATCCTAGCGTTCCTTTTAAATACGATGGTTGTAATTAATAGTTCCTATTTTTTATTTTAACTCTTAGTTTTCAATATATATATATCTCACGCATACACACAAACAAACATACACGCACACACGCACTCTCCCTCTCTTCTGTGTGTGTGTCCATCTCGTCGCTCTCTCTCTATCCATACTCGACATCGCCAGCCACCACGGCAGCAACTAGCCACCAACAACTTAATATGGATTATTATTTGTGACGGTGGATGTCATGACTATGATGAATCATGTCAACGTATGTGATGCCTATAGGTGCTACAAATATGTGATGATGAGAACTGCCTGTCTTACCATATGTTTTTTTAAATTAAATTGTGAGAAATATCAAATATGAGTTTAATATGGGCATCAATGTTTTTAGTCTATTTGTACTCGAATAAAACTCGCATATCCGCACAACTCGGTGGTTATGGATATGAGTATGAATTTTTAGCACCCGGTGGGTATGGGTATGGGTATGGGTATGGGTGTGGATTTTGAAAATGGATATGGATGTGGGTACAGGAAAACCCGCCCCGTACCCGCCCGTTGTCAACCCTATCTCGTCACTTTATAACCTCAATGATATATTAATAGCTAATATATTGATTTTGTTCTTATTAATTATTTTTTCTCTCTTTTTTTCATTGACTTTCCTCATTTCCAATGAAATATTAGATTACTTTCATTTTTTAACGCAAATTTATTATAAATTTTATGTTTTCTTAGTATTTTCCCGCAATATGAAGACGATAAATATTATAAAACGAAGGGAGCTGACCCAAGCAAATCAAAATATTACCACATTTTACTTTCCCTCCTAAAATTTCAACTGCAAGATTACATTTGCCAATGCATACATCTACAAGTAATACAAAATTATTGATAACTTAACCATCCAAGTATGATATTGCCATACTTCTCTGTCACCATATATGATAATGCACAAATAACAAGAATGAATATTGCTTCTGTGCTTGGTTTTCCTATACATACATTCTTAACCTAGAAGATGAGCTTTTCTTCAGATCTTTCTACCTCCTTTGGAAGTTGAAGGATTTGACAGCAAAAGCGAAAGTCACAGCAAAGACAACACAGAAACCGGCCACCACAATGGCAGCTACATTAAGGAAATCTCGTTTGTAGCCAAACTGATCCTTGAGTAACTGTCTCACGGGTACTGATCGGACTCCGTCAGAAAGCTTCACCGGGTCATCCATGTCCCCGTATTGTGATGTCAATAGGCCATATAGACTCCATGCTATTGGGTTGGCCCAATAATACCATCTCCACCATACAGGAATCCTCTGGAGAAAAAGAAGAAAATATTAGTGGGAGCTTCACGAGTCAAATGATGCTAAAAATGGAGACTGCATGTAAGTGCCTATATCAGAATTCATATGTGCTACACTACACGAACAATGTTATATGATTTGCCTCGGCAAATTTGACCCATATGGAAATATACTTGACTGCCCGAGCTGAAAAGGGTAGGAACCCAGGAGTCAACCTAGGCTCAAGATAAGCTAACCCGATTTGACTTAAGCTGGAATTGACTAGGACCAGGCTAAAACTGATCAGAATATTGCCCAAAGTGATACTAATTACATTTTCTTGACAAACTTAGTTGCTAAGATGACAATGGAAGTAGACCTGAACCACATCCAACTTGATTTGACTCAAATAGTCTAACCAGTTTGTTGACCTGGCCTAAAATAAAAATAATTTGACGACCTATTTGCTAGGTTTACGTGATGCCAACATAGACTGTCACCTTAAAACTGGAGAAATGGAATTGCAAACCAGAATCATGCTAATTATGGGTTAAACCAGAGCGTATATCTTGCTTTTAGAAGCACATACTCTCAGGAGTCACATAGACAAGGTTATATTAACAAAAGAAATATGATAAATGCACCTGAAACGGGAGCATACACTTCTGAGAGTAGCTAATATATTGTAGGTAAACTACGAGAAACAAAAGTATAGTACGCTACCATTCGGGAATCATGAATCCACTGAAGAGGTTCCACATCATGTAGAATGGAGCAGAAATGATGGCAGCAGCGTTATGGTTAGGGGTGACAGCAATCGTCATCATCCCGAAGAAGGTGAAATAGAGCAAGGTTAAATACATGAAGCAAAAATACCAAATAAACTTCCAGAGGTTCCACTCGAACGATGCCATGAAGTAGAAGATGCCACTATATATAAGTGACTGTATGAACACATATGGAAACTCAATTGCCACCTGTTCACATCATCAGACAATGTAAAGATATCTATCTGCTCAAGTGGAGTACTTGAAACAACCACATGTTATGCTCTGAAAAATGCAAACCTGAGCAAATGCAAAAGGCAAAGCAGAGTACATTCCCGCTGCTCGCTCTCGGTACGAAACAAATCTTTCAACTGATACAACAGGTTGAACAGCGGTGGCATTTGTGATTCCGATGAATAAAACTGCTGCATACATGGATCCCATGGCATTAAAGATGTCTTGTTGGGTACCCCTGGAATAACAAAATGACATCCAGAAGTAAGAATAGTTGAGGCACAGGGATTGATGGTTCTATTTCTTTTTTTTTTTTTGGTTCGGATGAGCCACATAGGGTTGTATAATACAAACACAATATGAAGGTGAGGGCGTATCAAACTTGGGGCCTCATGAACCTAAAACTTGAGTCTTGACCACTAGACCAAAGTCTCACTGGCATAGATGGTTCAATTTGTGATTTTCTAAATGCAACATAGTATCCTCTCTTTAAATGCAAAAAAACCTTGAACATCAACACATTAAAGTTATGGACAAGGATCCTATGACAGTGGGTCTAAGGAGGTCAAGATGTAAGTAATTGTCATTCAGAAAGAAGGTTAATTGAATTAAACCTTTTAGAACCGAACTTCCAACATATTGTTCCAAACATCAACGATATAATGACCGTGTAGAAAAAGCGGACAGCAGTGTACTGTGGGTTCCGCCAGTAGGAGAGACTCTGCTTCCAAAGACAAGCCATGAACTGTGATAGGAATGACCGTGAATATTTGGAGGGGAAGCTCAATTCAAGTGAATCCAAGTCGGGTTTGCTTAGACGTTTAACCATCTGCTTGTTTCTCCTGAAACAAGGAAAACCCAATTTTGATAAGAAAATTAAACTATAATGAACAAATATCATGTGCCCCTAATTGCAGAAGCCGTCTCACCAAAACAGAAATGATTTTTCGTAAACATCTGCAAAGTCGATCCCTAGGCGTTGTTCTTCTGCAGGAGATGAAATATCCAGAATCCATGCAGCCGGGTTGTAGCCAGGCCTGATCTTTGGGACTCCTCTAATCCCCTGTGATAAAGAAGCAGATGCAAGATATTATCCTTGACATGTTTGTCATTGCTTAGAATCCGAAATGGCTCATATGGCAATTATAACCCCACCTCAAAATATTTGATAAGCTGGCGAGATCTGTTTCCGAGGGGTCCAGCATAAATCAACTTACCTCCACGTTTCATCAGCAAGAGCTGTGACAAAACAGAAAATTTGTTGGTATAAGCATCAAATGGAATTACTTCATGTCAACTCCGCATTCAGAAATTGAAACTTCTGAAAAATGCTCAAATGGAACTCAAAAGTGAAGAGGAACAGAGCTGCATTAAATGTATCACTCAGACTGTAGAGTAGGCAAGAAAATGAAAGAATAGGTGGGCAAGACGAGACAAACCTCATCAAAGGATTCAAAAATATCCACACTAGGCTGATGAATAGTGCAAACAATTGTCCGTCCAGTGTTGACAATGTTTCTCACAGTTCTCATCACAATAGCAGCAGCTCTGGCATCAAGCCCGGAGGTGGGCTCATCCATGAACACGATAGAAGGGTTTGCTACAAGTTCAACAGCAATTGTTAACCGCTTCCTTTGTTCGGTGGATAATCCATTGACTCCAGGTGTACCAACCAAAGCTCCCGATAATGGGGTAAGCTCAACAAGTTCCATGACCTCATCCACAAAACTCTGCACATTTCGGCCAAGAATCAATCAACGAGAACAATAGACCATCATAGATCGCACTAGAGTAGGATCTAGGGAAGTCCAGATGTAAGCAGCCTTGCTTTGACAAGTCGGGAGGCTGATCCCCATAGAATCACACAAACATTTTGAGTGAAGAACAAAATATCCTTGAATGTTGGTTTTTCAGAAGATGAAATATAGATATCCAACGTTAAATCTTGAGCCGAAGTAAATGGTAAGAACTTACTCTTTGTGTTTTCTTATCAACATGAGAAGACAACCGAAGCCAAGCAGAAAAAGAAGTGATTCATGCACAGTTACGCATGGGGAATGATTGTCATCCTGTTCACAATATCCAGAAACCCTTGCAAAAGTTTCTTGTTTTTGGGGTACCCAGAAATGTATATGCTCCCTTCAATTGTTCCACCAGTTTTTCTACCAGACAGGACATCCATAAGAGTTGTCTTCCCAGCACCACTTACTCCAACCAATGCAGTGAGGATACCTGGTCTAAATGCCCCGGTCACATCAACCAAGAGTTGCAGCTTGTCCACCACTATGCCTTGTTGTCTAAGTTCCTAGGAGGAAAGTAATGGTAAAGAAAATTTCAGAGCAACTGAAATTTGAAAACACAGCAATGATAAGTAGAGAAGAAAGAAAGCATGGTCATACCACAGGGACATCTACATAGTAGTTAATATTGCTAAAAGCCATAGAGAGGGGTTCAAATGGAAGAACCATGCCTTTCCTCATGATTTCTTTTCCTGTTTGAAGAAATGCATTCAGTAAGCAAGGTACAAATTTTACAATAAGTGAGTGAGAACTTTACATTAATACTAACCAGTAAAGGAGAATGAATGCTGCAGAAATTCTGCCAGTTCAATGGTAGAGTTTTCATGCTCCTCCTCCTGAACTGTCTCTGTACGCTTACTCTTAGAAATTACGGCTTGACGTAATCCAAGAGCTTCATTAAGAAAATCCAAAAGATGGAATGTTAGACTACTTATTTAGACAAATCTCCCTTTTGGTACTGACAAACTTGTATGCTATGTAGCTTTCTCCAGTAATGGGATCTCCAATGTTTCAAGAAAATAGCTCTTCACTTGTCTATTTTCCTTCATAATCAAGTCTCTGACAGGGATCTCTTAACTGACTAGGTTTTAGGTTTCTAGTATCATGTCCGAGTGTTTCTGTGGTATGATAGTTTATTTCATATTCTGGTAGTGATCGAATATTCAACAGACAAGGGAACTATGTGATAGGGTGAATTATTTCATATTCATAAACTACATATAAAAGTGACATTTGAATCTAAAGCATCTCTCTGTTTCATGTAACATTATCATCTTGTCCCCACATTAGGTATTGCAGAATTAGCCTTAAATGGAGGACAAATCCTAGGATGACAGCAGAGAAATTGGACCTACTCCCCCCGGTTATATGTCAATCGTATCCATTGAATCCCTGCAAAGCAGAACCCACATTGGGAGGAGTTGTTCTATCCATTGAATAAAATTGATAAGATAGTAGAGCGAGAATTGAAGATCAGTCACTTACGGTTAAGGTAAGTCAAGAAAAGTGTGAAAAGGGTGTTGAACAGAACCATGTACCCAAGCAATGCACCAGCACCAATCCAAAACCAGTAACCCTCTGGAAATAAGCTCCTGGCCTTCAACAGTGCCTCACCCAAAGGTAATGACGTGTAGTTTCCTGCTTTCTGCATAAGACAAGCTTTTAGCAGTCAATAAACATTGTCCCCAGATATGTTAGTGTTATTGCTATCATGACCTCAATTCCTACTTCACAACTCCCTATTCTTCTTCTCTAAAGAGTGCACAATGCCATGATTAAGATCAATAGAGTTTGCCCACAGGAACTATACAATTACACAGAACAGCAGGTTTAAATGAGGACAGACCTATAAGGAGTATAGTAATGGTTAAACAACCTTAGCGCTAATAATGCTTCATTTGCATGTTTCTCTAACATAAAGGGGAGAAATGCCTTTCACTCCCTTCATTCACATTCTTTATCGGCAAACTAATTCTCGTGAAATGATATGTCACGGAAAATACATGTATCAAGTTTAGTATGACATAAGTATAATGAGGAAAATAATAATCCTGACGTAGCTACCTTGTCCCAAGAATGGCCCAGGAATTCATTAGTTGAAGCTGCATTCTGAGCATACATCAATGGGGAAACCCAATAACCCCAGATCCACCACTTGGGAATACTGTCTGTCAAATTAGAGAAAGTAAGCATACCAACAAAAGAACAAAAAAAGAAAGACAAACCTTAAGACCGTTCGAATTCCACCTCTTGACAGAATAAATCCACCTAGAGCCATGACAACCAGCATTGCAAAGGACCCAAAAGTATTAGCAACCACTAGATTTCTTCCTAAGGATGCCATTACTCGAAATAAACCTATGGACATCTGGTGCAAAAGAAAAAACAGCAAGAACTGCTGTAGGCATCTGCACACATTCAGAAGAACAAAAAGGTTAAAAAAAATCAATGCAAAGTACATGCATCATTTCAATTAAAAATGATGACAACTACCTTGTTATCTGAGGATCAAATCCAACTACATAGTATGTTATTCCAACCCAAATGACTGTCTCAACAAATGAGGTCGGAATACTCAAAACCCAAGAAGGAAGTGTGAAAACCCAGCATGGATAGAAGCGTAAGTCTCTGTGCTTGTAAATTACTGGTAGCTTTAGTATCAACATGGGAACCTCCATGAAACCATTGAATAAAATCATAACTATAGCAAAGTAGATAGCCCCAAGATAAACAGCTCCATCCTCAAGCGTATTGTGATGCATTGTTTTCCGGAAGAATACAGTTATGATGATGAGAGTAATCAGAAGAAGCTGCAAGACAGGAAATTCTACTTTCACATTAGCATGGATTTGAAATAAGGCCATTCAACTATGAAACGGCCGAATCAGAAAGGTTTTGAAATTAGGTGAACTTCATTTTCACTCCACACAATCCGTGATAAGCTAAGCAGTTACCACATAAAAGCAATTAACATTGGACCCGCTACTGCAACTGGGATTGAAATGTTTGTTACGTTCATAGCTTCATGGGCAATGACCTTTACAGAAGCATATAATTGTCAAGCTGATTTATTTTGTTTTTTGTTTTCTGTGGACGAGGGGAGGAGGATGTTTTGATATGGTAGAAGATGTAGAATATTAGTACGTACATTGATTTGAAAAATCACTCACGGTTGCTTATGAAGGTAGATATATAATCTTAAAAGAAATCACATATAAGAAGAGGTTCTACCTGTGTGTATTTAAAGATATATAGGAATGAATTCCGTTTCATAAGTAGTGCTTGCCATGAGAAACCAATCTTCAGAAGCTCAAATCTCTTAACACCATATGTAGAAGTTGACAGAGCTGCCGGATAATTCTTGTGCTTATTAAAAGGAATGGCAAGCTCTTGGGACAGTTTACGGCCAAGATGACATGACCTAAAAGCTTCCACAAACTTTGCCGCTGGCACATACTGGTATTGGATATCTGGTCCACACCAATATTGTCTTTGGTCTTTCACAGATGTAACCTGCATAGGATACATGACAAAAGCTACTTAACAGAACGTACACAAAAATTGGCATTTTGAAGTTTGTATAGGATGCCACAAGTCGACAACCATGCCATTGAACACTACATACTTCTTGCAGGAAATCGGCAACATTCTTTCTTTCTGGACACCTGAACCCCATTAATGTGAAAAACTCAAGAGCTCCTTCACGAGGCCCTTGATAAACAATCTGCCCCTCAGACAAAAGAATAACATCATCAAATAGCTCAAATGTTTCAGGATCTGGCTGAAGTAAAGAAATGACAGTTGTCCCTTCCAATGCATGGGTAGAATGCCTGAGATATCTGATGATTTGATGTGTAGTTGAACTATCCAGGCCTGTTGATATTTCATCCATCAAAAGCACTCTGGATGGACCGATAAGCAATTCACCTGGATATTGATCATGAATATAATATTTTTATTATCTGAAGCTTCGTATATAGCTTAACGAATTACTCTGATTTCTAAGGTAAAAAAACAAATGCATTACCAGTTGTTAATCTCTTCTTTTGGCCTCCAGAAATACCTTTGAGCATTTCATCTCCTACCAGTGTGTCCGCACAAATGTCCAGTCCTAAAATCTTTGCACACAGGTCATCAAAAGGATGATTCTAGACATTTTAGGTTAAAAACAAGAATTAATGTGCTATCTAAACAAGTGAGTGTAGGCTAGACACTTTATATAAAAGTTGAGAGTATTAGGCCCTGCATTCAGTTCCCCCCACCCTACATAACTGAATTGCACTTAGTCCTGTGCCTCCAGTGACAACAGAAACAAAAGAAGTGGTGCTACTAAAAGTCCATATCAGAGACACTAGCTGGATAATATTGCAAGGTCAAGGACTGTTGAAGCCTTGTAGCCACTTGCCAGACGTGTTGAACACAGCTTCCTCAATTTAAACGTGCATCGACCCACAGTATCAAATGATTAAATAATCTATATTCTACAGCGTAACGAAATGAGGACAAGGCAATGGTGATATGCCAGAAGGGTTGTAGGCATTATCTTGATAAACGGGGTACCTTCATAACATATTCTGCGTATAGACATGTTTTCTTCTCCCCAAGTGCCATGGCCTACAGAATCATTACATGATCGAATAAAAATATAAGCATTTATAGAGTAGGAAGAAGGGGGTATAAGAGCTCCAACCAATAGCCAAACCTTTACTAATATATCAAGATCCTCATCAGGTTGTATCCCAGAACGCTTCTCTCTTCTCAGAAGTTCCAAGATCATATCTGTCAAATTTGTTTAGCATATCCTCATGAAAGTTACAAATAAAGTAGCCAGTCCAGTATGTATCTTGCAAATATATAGGACTGATTCAACTTACCATATCTGAAGCCAACACCTTGACACCGTCCAGAAAACTCCAAAGTCTCCCTTACTGTCATCTCTGCCATGTGCCAATCTTTTTGACTAACATAAGCAGAAGTCCTCTGAGGAACGAAGTCTTTAATTTCATGTCCATTGTATCTAATCTTCCCTGATGTCTTCAGATAAATCAATTGGACCAATTAGAATTTTTTAATTAAATAGAAAAATTAGCCTAAGCACAAGAAGACTTGAGCTTATTGTTTTCCACAATGCTGATTGCTGAGCACTAGCTCAGTCATATTGTACATGCTCTTTCTTAGTTTATGGACTTGCAGACCTGCCAACGTTAAAAAAGTTTGATACAAACAATGTCAAGTAGCTCCATTAAACCCTTTCTACTTCAGTACATTTATCTTTTCTTCCTTGAACTCCCATCATAGGCTACAATTTCGCTGTTAAACTTACAAGTCACCGACTCAATGAAAGAGTTACCCGCTAATTAAGTTTTTAGGCTCTCTGGAGCCTATGTTTAGGGATCCCAGGTGTGGAAGGTTCATCTTGCCACTGTGAATGAACTGCAGTTTTCAACCTGAGCCAATTGCATCTTTAGCTGAATAGCAATTTAACCTATGCAATGGCTAACAAGTCAACAACTGCATAGTGACAGCCCATTTTGGCCAACAAAGTGCAGCATTGCACGCAGCTGACAATTAACAGGAAATCTTTCAAATGTAAAGTAGAGGCAGCAAAGCAGGTCATATTCCTGTATTGGTTGATATATACTGGCCGAGTCGATTACCCATTATAGAAATCCAGGGACAATATTTGGTTAAATAAAAGGATGATTCCTGTTTCATTTCAAAATTGAAACTAATGTTGTCAAAATTTCAACGATCTTCATTCATGTACTGGAAACTTAGTGGTGTTATTATTCCAAATGTCTGAACTCATGAAAAGCATATCAAGGCTTATATAACTTTAACTTTCGACTTTTTATAGTACCCTACTCTCATCTATGTAGCATGGACTTCATTTTACTTGGTAATGCCCATGAAATTGATTTGCACACATTAAATAGTCAGTTGTGCAAAAGTATAGAAAAGTTAAGCAAATGGCCAATCCAATCCCTGGATGGAAGATACAGCAACTTCAAGAACTTGGACATCAATGTCCTAACACCAAACTTCACTGCCCATCGCTACGTACAAAATGAAATGCATGGGGTACACAACTAATGACCCATCACTATGTACATTAATAAAATGTGTATAACTCTCTTGCAAATTTTTAATGTTATGATACCTTTAATCCTTGTCCAAGACGCCCAGCTAGGGCCAGAAGAAGAGTTGTCTTCCCAGAGCTTGGGGGACCTAAAAGCAGTGTCAACCTGAAACATTGAGGAAGGAAGGGTATCAATTGACTAAAAGTCAGTTCTTCACACTTCAATATTGACATTGTATAGGTAGAAGGTGTACCTGGAAGGTCTTATAATGCCACTGACATCGTTTAAAATCGACAAGTTCATCCTTTTCCCATGTAGAATACCGCATTGTCTTAAGAAAGCCTTAGGGAGTTCATTTCAATAAGAACTAGTCAGGAGATTGAAGGAAAACAGGTCAGCCCATGGCTAGACATAACAAAACTGTGGCTGAATTGGCCTACCTCACTCATATTAAAGATGAAATTGGGAATTGTGGGCAATGCTCGGCTTCCAACATGAACAAAGGCATTCACCTTTAAATGCTCAAACCGGACCTCAACCCTTGGAAATTCCAAACCTACACTACAAAACCACGATAAGAAAGAGACATGTACAAAAACAGAGGCTACCTTAAATGAAACTTACATGATGTGGTAGAATTAAAAGTAAAGATAAATCAAATATGATACAGCATTTGGCCAAGTGAAAACAATCTTATTTCAGTATCCATAAGCTTTGGGATCAAGTGCACACCACTATTCTCTATATACAACTAAAATGCTAATAATTGCACATCTTTAGACCCAGTATCTATCGTGGACTGACAAGACTTCATGTCTCCCACCAAATAATACAGACAGGATGCAATGAACTATTAAGTTATCCGTCTAACAAGAGTTGTTCAGTATACCTCTCTGACGAAAGCAGCTTAGCTTATAGTATTTTACAAAAAAATAAAAAGAAAGTTGAATGAACTTCTTATAGATGTTTTTTCTATTTGTAACTCCCACTTTAGAGGTAAAACCGGCTCCCTCAAACCTGATAAATACAAGAACAAACATCCACTTTCATATTTCCTCATTAAACTGTTGCAATGGCAAGTTACATGAAAGCATTGCAATTTGACAACCATAACATGAACTGGCATTTGATCACCAGCGAAAAGAGTAGCCTACAATTTATAGATACTCGTAAACACAACAAGACAACACATTTTACTCCTAACTAAGGAATTGTAAACAAGTTTGTTTTTTTAAAGTGCAGATGACATCCTATCAAACTATTTAAAGAGTGAAAATCACCAAGAAGAAAACTAATAAAAAGATAGTTGACGTAGCATTATAGACCTCAACTTTCCAAAGCAACGACGAATGCGCAACAAAAGAAACAGAAGATAGTTTTGTAAGACATTATGCTTTACTGAAAGCAAAGAAAAATTTGGTCCCAAAAAATAGGCTAAGAAAATTACCCAGAACTTACTTTTCCAGCTGCTTCAGAATTAACTCCAATGTTCAAATATAAAAGTTATTACAAATGAACTATTTACTCCTCTACTGATACTGGGTTTGTGGAGATTCCCACATAGAACTAACTCTCTCAACCCCATATCTAAAACAAGAATTTTGAAGGTTTTTTTAAAAATAAAAAAGAAAAAACACACATCAATATACTTGCAATACTAAAAAAAGAAAAAACACTTGGAAGAATATGGAGATTGACAAGGTTTGGGAATGTGAAGACTAGGAGGGGTTCTAAAAAACAGAACAATGAAAAGATGAACTTTCTCAGAGGAATAAACACAAACAGTTGAGATCACTAAAGAGAAGAGCAGTAGCATAAAGCACTCACGCATCAAATCTGTGCCTCAGCCTCCGGAAAAAGAGCTCAGGATCATCATTAACAGAAGCAACAAGGCGATCCAAGACAAGATTCCTGTCATCCTTTCCAAGCTTAGTGATGTTAACTTCAGAGAAATCCCCTGCAATGTTCTTCAGAATTGAAGTCCGGGCTTGGATGTAAGTGGGTGAACGCTTTAAAGCTGCCCATTTGAGAGCTTCTTCCTCTTCTTCTGCATGGTTTTGGGCTCTTGAGCTTGAATCTGCAAATGGGTTTTCTGAGTAATTCCACATTGTTCACTAAGAAACAGAGAAGGAGGGAGAGAGAGAGAGAGAGAGAGAGAGAGAGAAGAAATGCAATTTGTAGGTGTTGAGGAGAGGTGAAGGTAGGAATAGAGAGAGGTGGGTTTCTCTCATGGGCTTTATTAGGAAGAGAAGAAGTTGGTTGTGTTAAGCTTCGTGCATTAATGTCACTTGGAACCACTACTTACAGAAACAGAGAGAAAGGGAGGGAGAGAGAGAGAGAGAGAGGCAGAGCTGTTAAGAGTTGGAAAGATTTGGTGCGACTTAAACACAGAGGCAGATTTTCAATTTGGATTCCTCTAAGAAACTCTTATTACCGGTAAACAATTTTTCCCCCTCTCTTCCTTTTTTTTGCCCCTTTACTCAAATGCTACACCTACATCTATGTTTTAACTTTTAGATTACATGTGATTAGTGATACAAAACGTGAATAAAATATATAAGTTTCACATATAAGTAAGTTACCATGTCATCAAAATGATAAGTTATAAGTTACAATATCTACAATTCGATAGTAGTATAGATAATTTGAATAGGGAAATGCAACATTTTAAAAGAGAATACAACTATATATATATATATATTTGCTATATTTGTGCATATGACCAATGAGCTATTGACCTAATAATTAAGATTAAGGTTCTAATTACATTAGGTCTTAAGTTTGATCCTCTCTCCCTTCATTGTATTACAAGTATCCTTTATGACTTCTTTGGAAAAAAATGACATTTGTTTATATTGGTTAACTCGTGTACTAATTTAAACATAGTAAGCAAGTGCATATATTCGACAAACTCGCATATATTGGTCATTGTTGGCTATGCATTCTCACTATGTGATCCTGACTTATAGTGGCTTATTAAAAGTTGTTATTATTAGGGTCGGATTCAATATGCAACAAAACGAAAAAATAATTCAATTTGGGATGTGGAAAAGTTGATAAATTAACAAACAATGGGTAAGGCGATGGGTATAGATTTTACGTGAAAAATCCAAATTGAAAAAACCACGGACGGCAACAATACAATCCATTACGATACGATGAGTGAGTAGAAAGTACGATCTCCATAACGATAAGTTTTGTAAGATCAAAGTAAAGAGAAAAAAGCTCTCAAAGACTCTCTCAATTTAGGTACGTGGAATAGAAAAGAATAACCCTGGGCTGCGTCGAGAAGCACAAATTGGTTATGTTATGCACCATAAGCCACACCTAACTAGTTAAAATAATCTAGTATATATAGAAAATCTCTAAGAAACCCTAGAAGGTTTTCTAGTCGCAGATCACATGCTTAGAGTCCCGGATGAAATCTTTCACAAAAAGGAAATTTTCATAATGAAATTTGGGAAAAAGCCCAACAAACTCCACCTAGGATCGAATTCCATGTAGGTACACCATCTCCAAAGGAACCCCAAAAGGTAATCATACCATTCGATGGAAGAATTAACATCCCATATGCTTGAATTTAAACTTGCTTCGGTTAAGATCCGAACTTGGTTTAATAACTGGATCCGACAAACCCCGATAGAATCTGAATCGATTAAAACCCGACTCGGTACCACTTGTTATGGTCGGATTCGATATACAATGAAGCTGAAAAGGGTAATAAGATTTGGGATGTAGGGAAGTTGATAAAGCAACAAATAATAGATGAGGTATTGGACACATAAATTTTACGTGGAAAACCCAAATTTGGGAAAAATCACGAGCGGAAACAATATAATCCACTATAATATGATCAATGAGTACAAGGTACGATCTTTAGGATGATGAGTTATGTAAGATCAAAGTAAAGAGAAAAAATATCAAAGACTCTCTCAATCTAGGCACGTAGAATAAAAAAGAATAACCCTAGGTAGTGCCAAGAGGCACATATGGTTATGCCATGCGTCACAGAGCCACACTCAATAATTTCCACATTAGACCAAAAGCCATAAAGTAGTCAACACCGTCATGAGGACCCCGAAGGGTAGAGCATCATAGGGTGTAGCCCCAAAGGGCAATCAAGCAGTAGAAATATGAGCTAAGTCCAAGAGAAACTTGAACCTAGTAGTGGTAGGATGAAATTTGGAGCATGGAATAGTAGTACCTTGTAATGTATAGAGGTTGTCACGCCTCATTCCTCATACCTTTCAATACGACTCGAGTGCCCTTTGAAACTTACATAACTCCATCTTGAGATGAATACTTGCACCCTTTAGATTCTAGGGTGCCTAAAGAGATGAGATTGCAATTTAAGTCGGAACGTGACAAACTTTAGTTAAAGTTCTCACAACAACATCATAAGCTCGGATTTGAACTATACCGATTCCAACAACATTGCATTGGGTACCATTCCCCATATGAATCACAACAAAATTAATAGAATCATACGTAGAATCTAGAACCCAATTAGAGGTACCCTCCTTTTCAGTAGAGGTGGCAAATAAGACATTACCTGTCGGACTCATCATCAATAAAAGTAAAGGCAACTTGAGCAGTTTCTTGAGATTATTTTTCAACTTTCTGTTTTTCTTCTTTTTTAACTTATTTTTCAGTTTGTAGCATTCAGATATATTATGCCCCTTTTTCTTATCGTACTTGCATTTATTGTTAGAATTATAACTTTTAACCTTTATTTAACCCCTCTTTCCTTATCTAATATACAAGCCTTCATCTTTTTTAGGACACACTTTAAGATCAAACTTTTCTTTAAACAAGAGATTTGCCTTAACATCCTCAAATAATATATTATCGAATTACTATACAAAAGGATTTCTGTAAAGTACCTATAGGTGGAGGGCAAAGAGACAACCAACAATATTCCCCTATCTTCATCGCTAATTTCAACTTCCATATTTTTCTAGATCAATAATAATAATATTAAACTCATCAAGATGAGTTTGAATAGGAGTACCTCAGCCATCCGGAATATGTATAACCGTTTTTGAGGCGAATTTTGTTAGCGAGGCTTTTGATCATATACCGCTCCTCCAACTTTAGCCAAAGATCTGCAGTTATTTCACCTTGGATAACCTCGTGTAAACCGAAGGTTTGAGACATAGTTGAATAGATGTCAATGCCCTGTCATCAAGTTCTTCCCATTGTTCATCGCTTATTGAAGCAAGCTTGTTTCCAGTTAAAGACTTCTTTAATCCATTAGCAATAAGAATGGTCCTCATCCTGGACTTTCCGGATGGAGAAATTGATCTTACCATCAAATTTCTTAATATTGAATTTAGTAGAAGTAGACATCCTAAAACTAGATCCGAACTTAAGGCTCTCATACCACTTGTTAGAGTCGGATTCAATATGCAGCGAAAGCAAAAAGTAATTCGATTTGGAATGTGGGGAAGTTGATAAATCAACAAATAATAGGTAAGTTGATGGGTATAGATTTTACGTGGAAAACCAAATTGAAAAAAATTACATTCGGCAACAATATAATCCACTATGATACAAAGAGTGAGTACAAGATATGATCTTCAGGATGATGAGTTTTGTAAGATTAAAGTAAAAAGAAAAAATATATCAAAGACTCTTTTAATTTAGGTACGTGAAATCTTTCACATAAAAGAAAGATAATATTTTCCGTAATGAACTTTGGGACAAAATCCAACAATTATTTTGTATTTTGCATTCCCTATCTATTTATTTTTTAAAAAAATCAAATTTCTCAATGTGCAATCATCAAATGAAGAAGCATATTGTTTTTTTTTTTTTTTTGTGCAAAAGTATTTTATTTTTCTGAAACTTCTTCATTCAAATTCTGGCCCCTAAACCCTCTTCGTTAGGGTGATGGTGCTTATGTGTGGCTGAAAATTAGGTCATCTTTTCGAGCTAACATGGTACTTCATATTGTAAAGTGTCGCATTGCATTCATGATTGTTGTCCAATTAGAGCTGTGAATTGTCTCTCTTTATTCCTATATTTTTCCATCTTGTTTTTTTAGGGTAAACTTCATCTATATGGTACTCAATGACTATTGATATTGAGTTCAATAAGATTATTCGGCCTATCGCTATAAAGTCATTAGAAAACATGGCAGAGAATCGAGGGGCCTGACAGTGGGTGTTTTGTTTATGTTGTCAATTAGAGTTCCAAAATCCTGAAATGTAGACATTTACTACTTTAGGATATCAAAAAATTGAAAAAATACTCTCACATCTCGTAAATAATAAATTAGTATTCTAAGATATGATTTTTTTAATAGTTTACTGCCCTATTTTGAAAATTTTTAGGGTAGTAAATTATTAAAAGAATCATACTTTAAGATATTAATTTATTATTTACGATACGTAAGGCACTTTTTTTATCTTTTATCAATACCACAGGTAATAAAATGTTAATAACTCTAAAATCATAATAATGACAAGGAAGATTGTGGTAATTGCCAAATAATAGGCTTTCTCTATCTTCCTTCTATTTTGGTCATTTTTCTCCCAACTTTTTGGGGTAAGTATGCTTTGTTTTATTTACTAAGAGCATTTGGACAATATATATTGAATCCCAAAAGAGATTAAAACTTGTTTAATTAATCGCAACTACCCAATTCTTAGATTATAATAATAGAACTATTCTACGAAGCCACAAAAGTTTATCAATTAATTTTTGCAAACCTTGTTATAAACACAAGTCCTTGTTTTTTAATCAACATAAAAATAATTATCGTCGGTTTAAAATGACTCGTTAAAATCAATTGTTATATATCTTGTAGTTGAAATGAATATAAATGAGTTTAAATGAGTTGAAATGATCAACTGTTACCGCTGTTATGAACTAAAATAAGTTGAATTAAGCTGAAATGGTTAGTTATTATAAGTGAAATGAGATGAGATGGGTTGAAATGGAGTTGAAACGATTAGTCTGTCATAGTTAAAATGATTAGTTATTATAATTTAAACGAATTGAAAATAGCTTAAATGAAATGAAAATTATCATAAATAAAGGTATAAACGTCATTTCGAACATACACATGTGTGTATTAATCGGACGTCACTATCGTAGTCTTTGATTAAAAAATTTCTCTTTGGAAACTAGTCTTTCTTTTTGTTTCCGCTTTTCTTCTTCTTCCTTTTGCAAAATATATTAATTAATTAAAAATTATTTTGGGTTCGATCTAATCCTATAAATCTTCCCTTCCTACTCAAAACTATGTTTATCATATTGTAGACACCTAAACAAAAAGTGTCTATCATTTTCTATTTATTTATTTCTGTCAGCTCGGAGATGAAAACTCGGTCTCATTTGCATGCTCTGGTCAACATCGGACTAAAGTAGAGACAATCCACATTCTAGCCCACAAAAAGCCAACCAGTGCAAAAATAAATTGTCCAAAAATAGCAACTTTCCAAAATTAGAAATTTTCTAAAAATAGAAAGTTCTCTAGGTCAACGTCGGCCCCTCTTTTTCTTTCCAGCTATTCGAAATCAAGTTCTGGCTCTCAAGCCTAGTCCCAAACCGGTGCTAGTCCCAAGCCTCGCTAAACGCAATGTTTTTTTCCTTTTTCAACGGTCAAATGCAACACGGTTTCCTAGACCACGAAACACGGTCGTTTCATCTCGCACGAGCCCATGACCCCTCCCGAACGACGTTGTTTTGGGCTGGCTCGGTTTCCAGCTTCTTGTTTTATCCTCTTTCGAAAATTTGAGACCCTGTTCTATTTTTTATCGGCGGCTAAAAGTGATTTTTAGGGTTTTCTAAACCATAAAAATTCCTATAAATAGAGGGCTCCCCTCCCTCATTTCTCACACCATTCTTCAGCTGGAAAATCACCCCACAAGCTACTAAAACTCTCTCCCTGTCTCCTCTCTACACTCTCTCCCATTCCCTCTCAAAATCCCTTTTCTAAACCACGAAAGGACCTTCTTTTGCCTTTTTGCTTACCATCGTCCTACCGTAACTCTGTCGAAATCCGACAAAGATTCAAGCTAGCAAGTGGGTCAACCCGAGGGCACGCTTCCACCATCCCGGAGTTTTGTTCAGTATCTTATTTAATTTCAGCTCTTTTATCGCTTTTTGTATTGTGGATTAAAGATGCAATCGATTTACTTTCCTCCTCGCCCGATGTAATTTTCTTTATCACTTTTCTTTCTTTATCTCTTTTTTTATTACTTTCATTTAATTGCTTTATTTACTACTTTAAATTATGTTTTTGTTTGCCTTTATTTTCCATATATTTTATGTTGATTGCTTGTCTTTCTTAACACGATTTAAACTCGCATTTTCAATTCGTAGAGGCAATATTTTGACAAGCGGAATAAAGAGTGTCCCTATTTGTTTCATACATTCACTCCCTAACACCGATCATTGCTTTAACACCGATTGAGTCCTTTTTAAAATATTTTTTGATTTTGAGTCTTTGTACCAAATTTAGAAAAATGCTTTCTTTTTATTTTTGTTAGTTTTTATTTTCAAAACTAACCGACAACTCCCCTTTTCAATCTTTTTCACTCTTAATTGCATCTTGGTTTTCTTAAATAGAAACTGGTAAAAATGGTGAAATAACTTTCAGTCCAAGCTATTTGACCAAGATTACCTCGGCAGTCCCTGCCCCAAGTTGCTAGCTGGGCTTAGCTCCTGGTCCATACTGTTTTGACTTCCTAACCCAGTTGGAGGTAGTATCCCTGTTTTTTCCTTTCTATCTAATGAAACATCCCTAGACTTCTAAATTTAATTTCAGAAATAAAATAATTTCTTAAAATCACCAATCAATCCCTTCTTAAAAATCTCTTTCAAAAGTTTTATCGTTTGCTTGATTAATAATTATAAAAAGAATTTAATAAATAAAAAACTGAAACTTTAGTTTTATATCAGCAACCACAAAAAGAATATATATATATATATTGTGTGTGTGCGCGGTAGTACTAATACTAATAGTTGATGAACTTCAATATGGACATCGATCAGTTTGTCTCTCAAATTTAATGCTACAGCCTCCATATTAGTTTCAAAAAAATATTTCTAATTAAAGAACAAGGATGAATCTCACTTAGAGATAAAGGTACTAATTTTTTGAAACCTTTTTTTTTATATATACCGAGTTAGTATAATGTGAGAAGATGGAGGTTCAATCTCCCCCCGCAACAAACAAAAAAATTAACATAAATTTTTACTTGCATAACTCATATTCTTCAAGTCCAAAAAGTATCATTGGAGATAAAAGCGTATCAACCTCAAATAAAAATAGAAGATACAAAGCAAAAGCTGTTGAAGATCTATACTGAGGTAGAAGATCAAATGCATTTAGGTTCAATGTCTAGGGTTAATTCTAAAGCATGCGTCCGTGTGGTGTGTGTGCCTGCGTGTGCGTATATGTTTGTGCATGTGTAGGGAAGGATAAAAGTTCAATCAGAGAGGATAATCACCCTAGAGGGGGATTAATAGGGTGTTGAAGGAAAATAGCCGAAATTTGAAATTCAAAACCGAATTAACTACTCAAACAAAGAAACTGATTCTAGAGCGACTCAAAAATGAAAAGAAGTTCAAGTAAGGAAACCTTCCTGAGGTAGAAAACCTTGGACAGTGATAATCTAACCACCAAATCAAAATTCACTATCTCGAATCTTCAAATACAAAGATAATGACTACCCTTCCCTTGGACAAATCTATTACAAGTTTTTTCCTATGCTTAGAAAGTCTCTTATTTGACTAGTACTTCCGAGTTGAGATTCTCTTACCAACTTAGGACAATTGAGTTGAAGTTACATTATCAACTTAGATAAAGGAAAACTAGAAAAGTTTTTGCAAGTAAAGAGAGTGTTTACGAGACTTTTCTCACGTAAAGTTACAACTCGGAAAATAGGAGATTACAATTGGGAGTGATAAGCTAGACCTATGAATGAATTATTTCAAGTATAAAAATTCGTCATTGAGAGTCTTGTATCAAGACTTCTATTTATAGTCTCGCTTTCAAAAAAAGTTGTTGAGTCTTTAGTTGGAAGAATTGGGTCAACTAATCATTGTAACGGATAGTCTAAAGACTCGGTTCCGGATCATATTTGAATTGGCTATTGAGTCTAGGTCCTAACTTCCAAAAACTGTTCTACCAACTCCAAGAGTCTGAAAAATCAAGTAGAAAAACTCGTTAGACTCAAAAATGAGAAATTATCCAAAACTACAACAAACAAGCATGTCGACTTAGTTTGAGTTGTTTCGTAATTTCCAACTTTTCTGTCTGTAGATCTTCAACGGTTGTTAAGCCTTTGTTTTTAATTTTCTTTGAGATAATTCATCTTCATAAAACCTGCAAAAACAAATTAGATAAATGGTTATCAAAGTATATAGATACTTTGGTCCATAGTTAGATTTGGATTAAAGAATTTAAATCTCAGTTATTCTTAATTTATTAATCTGGATTTTTTACGTCTAATATTCAATGTGTTCATATTCCAAATATGTCTAAACTCAAATAATAAGTTTAACCTTGATGAGTGCATGAGTTATTTAGATATTTTTCAGTTTTTTGCTACATTACATATTTACGAGTGTAATGAATCAGCTTGATTAGAACTAATACGATTAATTCTAGTTCATGTGATGAAGCTTGCCATATTTAAAGTGATGTTTTAAGTGTGAAATTATTTTGACAAACATTGTGTCCGAGTCATACTGAGTGGGTCAATTTCTTACTAAGTAGCTCAGTTAGACTCATTTAATAAGACTGCGTCGGCTTTTACTTTTAAAGTAGAACTAAGTCTAAGACTCGTTATAAGTAATCTTTTAGGATATAAGTCTTTGATCATCTTATATATGTCATATCAAATTAATTAATGTTATAACCAATTACTTTAATTTGTGAATTTCTTTTAGCATACTTATTGGTTAATCCTAGATTTAGATGAATATACTTAAATTAAAATCAAGTAAATGGTTAGTTAATCATACCTGAGTCTTCAAAGGGTGAGGGTTCAAGTGAACCTTACCCTTTAGGTGAGCTCATTAGATTTAGGTGAGCTCAACATATCCCAACCTGTCAAATATTCATCTAATGAAAAAGCAGTACCCATATTGATGTATATTCTTACAATGTATTTGCAGTTGTTCAGCTCATCATCACAAGCACAGCTTGTTTGTAGTTTTTCGTTCATCATCACACGCAATTTGCAGTTTTGTCATCACAATTTATAACTACAATTTATAACTCCATTCTTATAATTCTTATAATGTATTTGTAGTTTTGTCATCAACAACAATAAGCGGATAAGATTCGCCCGAAAAATAATAAAAGAGATTAATAGAAAACCAAAGATATTCGAGGTAGAACAAATGAATTGAAGATTTAAGACACCGTTCCTCAAGACACACAAAAAAGGAAACTACAAGAAATTACATTCACAAAATGAGAGATAAACACCCAAAATAATCGGTTATAGAGAGATATATAAACCCGAGAAACAATCCAGCCTAACTTATGCATATGGATTTGAGGCTTAGATACATGTGTCCAATTCTTCTACATAAAAGTTTTGATGGTAAAATAATGTGAGTTAACCTCAATAACATGCCCAATTGAAGGGTTTTCCCAAATACTCAACCTCCTTTTGCACAACCCCTCCACAATTACTCGCTGTGGGAATTCCTTCAACCGCAACTAACCAAGTGCAATAAAACCCAAAGACAAACCATTCTTGGGGCTACAATTGGCAAAAAAATTGTCTAAATGTAGGAGAATGTCTCCTATGCTCTATTGCTTTGGTAGTAGATGATGCTTGAGTAACTAATTCTTTAGTATTCCCTGAATCGGACACCTCCTTCGCCTGGGTTTTAGTTGAACTATCCAATGGTACAAGTACTAGATCCAGGTACCGTAACACAATATTTCCTACATCATTTTTCTCATTAGAATCGAAATCAAGCACATCAATAGTGACATAAGTTGCTTGTTGATTGCCAAACCCTCAGCCAACCTAGCAAAATCAAGAACCCTAGGTGAGTCCACGTAAGTCGTCAATCCCTCAACATCCAACACTTCTATCAATCCATCTAGCGTCGTAGCATCCATGTTAACCACCGTTTTCAGCACCATCTTCTTCATTGGCCGTCTTTTACCGCCCATTGGATCAACTTTTAGCCGAGGCGGATAAGCAGGTGCCTCGAAGTTCTCTCATTTTCTAATTTTATACATATATAATTTTCAAAGCATGATTTTTGAAGATGATTCTCACAATATACAATTTTTACCAAAAAAATAAAATTAGAAAATAAAGCCATTCTTTTTTTTATGAGTAAAGGAATAGTTACATGTATATGTGTCATAGATGCATGGTTTAGTTTTGCTCATGAATTAACCTATGGTGAAACTTGTTTTACCCCATCCACAGTGCTTTTTCCTTCTTGCCAAATATGAAGGAAAAAACAGTGCAACAAAGCATTAAATAAATGCTGGGATTTTCCTGCATCGGGTATTTGAAATTATTGACGCTTTGAAATTATTGAACTCCATGTGTTTTGTTTTTTTTTTTTTTGGGGAATTTGATGTCCTTTTCATGCATTAAAAAATTGGCTAGAAAAGAACGGCCACATTCTATAAACAGCTCCAGAATTTAAGAAATACTCCCTCCATTTCATAATATATATATCACTTATCTAACTTTTATCGTTTCACAATACTTGTCATATTACAATTCCAGATGACATATTAATTACAAGTTTACCTATTTTGTATTCATTATTTGTTTACTAGAAAATGACAAAGAGAGAAAGTGAGGGCATATTAGACAATTCACCTTTTAACTACTTAAATTTTTAGTTAACCTTGGTTTCCCCACCTACTAAAGTGACTCGTAATTTAAAATAGAGGGAGTATGTGTCACTTTAAAGGAAAATATATATATATATATGTCACTCGTTGAGGATCTTTATTTCTTCTTTTCCTCTTTGTTATCTCTTCTTCTGTTTTTTTATAGGTAAAGTACAAATTATACCATAAACTCATATTTATAAACCTAAATTATCATTAATAATATTTTATTTAAATATTTTAAAACTCACCCCATATTTTTACATCCTCTTTTCCGAAAAATTAAATTCCCTGCTCAAATAGTATCATATTATTGGATCTATGGTACAAATAGGGGGGTCATTATCCATGCACTTAGCTAGTTACGTACTTCACTTCTTCCTATTTTTTCTTCTTCTTCTTCCTTTTTGCCTTTTTTTTTGGGGGGTATTTATTTAATTACGTATTTGACTTGAAGGTATCATGTCAGCTTTTCCTAGTGCTCAACTACCCTTTACCTGCAAATATCTTTACTTCCGAGAGCTCAATCTTTCCAATTTATTGACAAAAATTAAAGAAAAGGATCTCCAAAACAACATCCAAAAAGAATTTCCTTGTCCTAGTTGTATAGCTCAAGATTGATCATGCATTTTTCTCATTAGGCTTACTCCTACTCTACCCAATATTAACTTGTGGGCATAAACAACAAGATTAATATATTTGATCGATCTTCATGTTATGTGTTGGGTCATCAGTGAAAAATCTAAAAATTTTGTTTAATAACGTCCAATACTGAGTTCTCCTAAGTTCTTCTAAGTTTTATAAATACGGTTGTCGAACACTATCCCTAAAATATATATACACACATGGGTCACAATGTTACTGCCAAAGCACTATCTCGACATCTTAATTTGATTGAGAATCGGTGTATCTTAGCTAGCTATGTGTTATACGTGATTTATGGTCTATCTGAACTAGGTGTTATATGTGACCTATGATTTCTTTAAATGAATATTAGATTATGTTATGAATTCATTTTTTTTTTGGGATGATAGTGAAAAAGTTGACAGATAAATTACCCATACTACCATTCTACAGAACTGAAACATTATTATCAGTGTTTTAACTGTTTAAGTGTGTGGGGAATGCTTGAATTTGTACGGCCAAACAAAATTTGTGGTGCTTGACGTCGAGGGGTGACTGAGGGCTACTACTTTAATTATGTAATGTGTTTGGACAAGACATGTTAATTAGGCAAAAAGACACGTTAACATCTTCGGCACTCTTCAATTTTTCCCAACAGAATTGACGACTGAAGGATATGTTGAGGTATCAGAAACTTGTTTATAATTTGCCATTGAAAAAAATGTTTTTGGATTAAAATAAAGCATATTTTGGGGGTATTAGACGTTTATGTACTAAATTATAAAGTTGATTGATCATGCATTGTACTTTGGTTTTTCTAAACCACCACTGATTTAGGAGGTGACAACTCGATTATTTTATGATGTGTTAAATTGAAAAAAGGGGATGATAACTGATTTAGTGGGGAAGCACAATAATTCCCCTTTTCTTAACTTGACGTGTTATAAAACAACCGAGTTGTCATTTGCTAAATTGGTGGTGATCATTCAGAAAAAATAAAATAAAATTTCACCCCTTAAAGTACGATGTATAATCAGTCAATTTTATAACTTGATATATAAATGTCCAATACCTCAAAATATAATTTATTTTAATCCAAAAAAATTAGTCTTTAAACTCTCACTCCTCACTTGAAAGTTCATCTGACAAGTTTCTTAAACAGCGGTGTAATAAGTTTCTCAAGGTCTGCAAAAGTAGGCCCAAACTTTACCTTATGCTGAAACGCTGAAACACACGTATTAATTAATTATATGCCCTCTTGAAGGAGTCTAGCTAGTTGTACAATGTGAATGTCTCATTTCACAAGAAAGATTAGGACTTGAATTCTCTCAAATAAGACTCCATCCTATATATAAATAGGTTTATAGCTTTTATATGTAACCCAAATCAATGCCTAAAGCGTAACTAAATATCGGGGCATAGATTAAATGTACGTGTAGGATTTCAAAGTGAGAAAGTCTCATACTCGACAGATTAAGAGGCCTTGAGTATATTTATAAGCGTGTGAGTTACTCCTCCCATTGCCACATTTAAAATTAAAAAAAGAAGAAAACAATTATAAGAGAACTAATTTGCCCTACGCATAATAGTCAAAGGCTCCAGGATGGGCTCTGTGATGCATTATATTAAAGTTTCTACATGAATTGACGGCTAAGGGATTTACAACAACAACTTTCATTGTGCATCCCGCTTACACGGAATTTGGGGAGATCCAAATGTAGGTAGCTTTATCTCTACATGCATCTGTACCAATTGAGAGACCGATTCTAACTAAGGGCATTAAGTAACCTAATTAAAGGCATGATCATACACACCTACTAGTCACATGAGAACTTCAAATGGAAGACCACCACCTAGCTTGTTAGTTTCATACTATTTTTATGTATACACAAAAGTATTTCATCTCTAACAAACATTAACTAACAAAAGTGATGCTAATTAACAAATTTTAACAAAGATAAGTATATGAATATAGATGTTAGGTATGTTGTGCGACCTCATGAGTACCTTAGCTTTGGACCCTTTTCATCATTTTTGATCACCAAACTCATGATTTTCTCAATCATAAGACCACACATGGACCATTTTCCACCATTAGATCTACAAAATTACATGCTATTTTGCCATATTTGTTTATGAATTTGTGATTTACAATACGGCAAAAGAAAAAAGGTGGTGGTTGTGTTGCTGAATTTGTTACATTTGCACGGATGCCCCGTGCAATTTGAATTTGAATTTCAACTTTCTTTTTTTTTTTTTTATTCTATTCTTCTAATTAGTTGATGTGCATTAGTTGAACTTGAAAATGGTGGCAAATTAAAAGAAGCTAATTAATTAAAGTAAAGAGGGGGTGTAATGGTTAAGTATGACATTATCTTGGTGCCAATTTTCTCAACCTCCTTTACCTGCACAAACCCTACCCCAGCTAGTCACCCATTCATGGCATTAAGTTTCCTTTAGGCTTTCTTTAGCTTTCCTCTTGTGATGCTAGACTTTTATGGTAACACTCGATTAATTATGCTAAGCTTGTTTAGGTTTTTTTTTTTATCGATAATAGTCTCAAAATCGAGATGAACTCAAGCTTTACTACGGACATGTAGAGCAAACGAAACAATAAATTATAAATAATTAACCAGGGCCTTATTCTAATACAATTAATTATAATTTTCATTAGAAAACACAACATATCTTATAAAAGATTAAGGAAAACTTAAACTCCTAACTAGTAAGTTTGTTTCATTTGAAATTAATCAGAAGGTGGTCGCCAATGGTATTAGAATCATTAAAATTATAAAAGTCTGAATTTATTTATAAACCCGAGAGAAACTCTATCATATAAATTGTAGGATAAGATACAGGAACATTGAATATACTTCCTCAAAAACAACAGATCGATTTTGATGAATGTAATTGAAAAAGAAATATGACATTTATTATAACACACAAAGAGTACAGAGTACAATATTAGCTAACTCAACTTGTCCTCTCTCTTCTCTCCTCCTAAAAGCCCTGACATCCATTCCTATCTGTGTATAAGAGGGGCTGCCATCACCAATTTTTGTTGATTAATTTTTATATCAATTGTCAATTTCTAATTTTTTATTGTTACAAATAAAAATGTTGTCTTTTTATATATAAGAGTTTTTTTATAGGGGTGTCAGTCTCTCTTTATATACAAGAGTTATTATTTATTGGTATAGTTTAAGACAATGAATAAAGATCGACTTTTAAGTCACGATAGCACATATTGCGAGCTCCTCTATCAATATGAAATACATTGAGTCATCAAAAATTTATCCATGAGAAGATTTTGATGATTTCAGAGCCAAACGTTAATAAGATTTAAGTTAGTTATTTGAAAGTTGAAATTTACGTCTATGTTTTTTTTTGTTTTTGATAGGATACGTCTATGTTTTAGATCACAATTGTTTATGTACATTTTTCATAGTAAGTTTTGTTTGACATTTTATAAATGAAATTGTATTTTTTTCCTTGAAAAAAAAAGAAAAAAGGCTAACTCAACTTATAGAAGCTTATTTGATCAAAAAAAAAAAAAAAAACTTATAGAAGCTTAGGATTTTATTGAATTGTCTCCCCTTCCCCAAAAAAACAAGTAAATTACATAAAGAATTCATATTTACATCAATTCAAACTTTATTGAAGGTGTACCTACTAGTTTTGATTGGTTTTTCCTTTAAGATAATCCATGTCATTATCATATATACTTTTTCCATTTCACAATATTTGTCATTTTAAGTAACTTTTTTCATTTCATAATATCTCGTAACTTTATAATCCTAATGATATTAATGATTAATTTACCAATTTTTTTCTCCTTTTTTTCATTGACTTTCTTTATTTCCAATGAAACTCGGGACACATTGGTCTTTTAACATAAATTTTATCATAAATCTTGTATTTTTTTATATTCCAAAAACAACATGTATTATAAAACAGAGGGAGTATGGCGTAGTGATTAATTAATGAAAACATTGACCTCCTTTTTTGAAGAAATATTGATATTAGCTATGATAATGTTGAATTTTGTTTTCTTGCCAGCTCTATTTGTGTTAAATAGCCGCAGAGATAGGTCTGACTTTAAGAGCTTTCTCAAGAGTCAAAATCGACTTATGTGGCCATGCCTAGCTACATTGATATGAGTTGCTAGAAAAGCTAATTAATCCAATCACCTACAAAAATAACTCATTAAACCATGCAATCTACAATTAGAATAAATAATTAAGTTAATGATATAAAATATTGCAAATATTTATAATATAAATTATAATCATATTTGTATATTGACGATTCTATGTCCACTTTTTCAATTTAAATTTTTAGATAAGAAACATTAATAATAAAATAACATACATCCATCATATTTTTGACATATGATATATAAAATAAACGCAAAGATTATTAATTTTAAAAGTAAATTAAAGAGCCCATAAAATGGAAAAATAATTTCTAAAGTAATTTATGAAGGACGATATATAGAGCTTAATAAATATATTGGGTTATAAAAGAACTATTAAAACCACTAATTATAAGGATAAAAAGGGAAAAATTAGCGCTAATGACACCACAAATTTTAGGCATTTTATTTTTTGGAGGGGCGGGAGAACAAGCACTCTTGGTCTCAAGCATGTTGAGAATTATGTTTCGTCTCCGAGTAGAACTAAGGTATGTAATTTAAACATAAGTTTGCTATACAACCACTCCACCACCATCACCATGTAGACAATACTGTTGAGGCACAAAACTACATTTAAATTTTTATCGATAATGCTTACTTATAGTTCCTTACTAGCTACTAACCCGCCCAAACAAAAAAGAAGAAGAATTTTGTTATTCATATAAACATATGAATCATAGATATAGCATTAATAGTGATAATGATTAATTCACAATTTTCATATCAATGAATAGTACTAATACCAAGGAGATTTATTTATATTATATTATATTATAAAAATCAATAATTATATTGCATAAATTGTTATATATCAAGAGGTCCTTGTTTTATTTGATAATGGACCTTGCAACTAAAGTGCATGGATATTTGTCATGACATTTATTTTAAATATAATATAAATGTCTAATAAAAAAGAATATGACTATTAATTTTCTAGGCATATCTTTGGGTGAGGCTTCTAACCCTACATCAACTACAAAACTATAAAAAAATACACATTCAAGTAGGTAGTCCAACTGTTAGGACTAAACCCAACTCACACCAATAAGAGGAGCACTAAAAAAGAAATAAAATTTATATTTCTCTCTAACTAATGATAATTACACCCAATTTGCAAACTTAGAATACACCACCTCTGTTTAAGTATATCTCACACACACACATGACATAATTTGGGGGAAAGAAAAACAACTCTTATATAAATCGTTAAAAAATGACTGTCAAAATCAACTCTAATAGCTAATATGAGCTGAATTAATTAGTTGTTATACTTGTTATAAGTTGAAATGATTTGCTATTATAGCTTAAAGGATTAGTTGAAATGAACTTAAAGTTGTTATAAACACCGATATAAATGTCGGCTTGAACAGGCCATACCTCGAAATGTCACCTCGCCTTAACTTACCATATTCGAGTGGCACAAGTCGCAAAAGCCCTTAGCTCTCCTTTACAACCTCTGCCGAGGCTTACCTTTTATCTTGTGATGCATCCCAATTGAGGTTAAGGAGTCTTTCACATATTACATCGCCTAACCAAGTGAGTGTTAGTCTAATAGCAAGTAATTCACACTTTCACCCTCTCCACTAGAATTCAAACTTTACAAGTTGTGCAAAGAAATTGGGGTGGATTGTTGGTTAGGTTTTAAACCTGGACTTGGTATCCCTATTCCCTTTGGATTTTCAAGTCCAACTAGAATTACTCATGAGATAGGGGCCCAGTAGAGTGACACACACTTACCCTTGCCAAAAAAATTACGCCTCCTAATTTTCAAAGATTAACCACATCTTTTTTTTTTAACAAAATTTATTTTAAAAAAACTATAACATAATTTTGGCTTATATACTACGCCCTCCGTTCCAAAATATTTGTTGTTTTTAGGTTATGAGGGATTACTAAGAAAACACTAAATCTATGACAAAATTTGTGTCAAAATACCAAATTGCCCCAAAATTTTATTAACAATGAAAAAAATCAATGAGAAAAATAGAAAAATAAAACAATTAATAAACACAAAATTGGTAAACTAGTCATTGATACGTCATTGAAATTGTAAAATGATAAATATTTTAAAACAAAAAAAATTAGTTAAAGTGACGTATATTTTGAAATGGAGGGAGTATGTCTCAAATTCTAGTATTCGGATTGTAAAAAACCGCTTGACACTAACATATATACACATGTATGTGTACACATACACATACATTAACATAAGAAAGATCTATATATTATCATACCGCGTTTCTTTTATGAGTTTTCTTAGTTTATTTATGTATTATCAGTCAATAGTGACACCCATCAACGCTGTAAATTATACTATAGATTCAGGTTTATATATAATTTCAAGTTGTCACATATGATATTTTATTTTAATGTTCTAAAGATCATCCTCTATTTTCGTAATCCCTCTTTCCAAAGAAAAAATAAATAAATTCACTCCCTTAAATTACGTCATATCATCAAATTTATAAATCTGAATCTAATATTGCACCCATACTAACTCCAAATATGTTGCGTAGCTAGTTATTATCGGCCAAGTATATATAGTTATCACATATAGTTTTGGCGATGCATGTGGCCAATTCTACTTAATCATAGACAATCTCAGAAGAAAATTTCATTAAAAAAATCCTACATATATCTCTATTTTATTTATATTACTATCAAAGTATATTAAAAAAAAATCCTCCTCCATTTTTTTAAAATTTTTAAAATTCTCTTACTTTTACCACTCTAGCTTCTTTTTTTTTTTAAAAAAAAAACGATGTTCTTCTATGTGGTGGCTATAATCTCATGACTATCATATATCATATATCATATAAGGTCATAAATTAAGGAAAATTCTTATATTCTCACATTTCATATATGTATATTTTTTTTATGTTTATTTATTATATACCCTTTTGTTAACATAAATTTATATATGTGGCTTGTGGGAACATATAAATATAAAAAGTAAACAATACAAATTATTACATGATTTCGAATTCACAAACATGATAAGATTAAAAAGAATTTTTTTATTTTGCGGGGACATCCTGTAAAATCGCCTTTATTCAGTCACTGTGTGATGTGGCTTGAGACCACATATCCGAGTCCATGGTATAAAAACTCGGCCTGCAATGGGCATATTAATTTCAACACGATGCACCCATATGACAAGAGTAGATTACGTAGGGCACTTGCACTGGGCCTTCAGCCCAAATTTTTGGGCAGCTTACAATCTAACGTGCAGGAAAGTGTCCCACCCAAACAAGCCCGGAGAGGCCCAACAAAATCAACCAAGCAAAAAACCATTTACGTTTGTTACCTGCGGTGTGGGAGAACAAATTAATAAGGGTAAAATTGGTAAACTAATTATTAATATGTTATTCGGTTATAAAATGACAGATATTATGGAAAAAAATTAGTTGAAACAACATGTATTATGAACCGGAGGGAGTATTTGTTAATAAAATTTAGCTGGTTTGTTACATTGATGCAACTCGATGGCTCGAGTACTTGAAGTAAATACGTTTTTCCATCATGCAAGGTTCCAATTGGGCCAAATTGGATGTGTGCACTACTTGAAATAGATAACATACGAGCCCAATTGATTTGACGTGTATGGTAAAATTTCAATCTATATCTCGAATTCAAATATATATTTCAAAAGTCCCACTGACCGGTCATAGGTAAGGTTGCTTGATGTTTTATATAGTAGCCTTATTCAAAAATTTAAAAATTATGGAGAGACTGATTTTATTAGACTTTAAATTTAAAAATTATTAAATATCTACTACTCCATAAAAAGAAACCATAGAAAATTCAGAAAAATATTTTACTTTAATTAACTATAATTCAAACCGAAAAATACTTTCTTCTTCAGCTATCCAAACTACAAACAACAAAAAATCAATACTTGAAATAGATAATGTACACTCCCCATAAAAAATCTTGCCAAAAAATTATATCATAAAATCAATTAACTATAAGTGAAATAAATGGTGAAGTTACATAATGTTGACTTCTATTTTTCCAATTTTATTATTAAATTAAATTCACAATCCCCTTCCCTCTCCCCATGTTCGAATTTGGGGGAAATAACTTTTTTATTTGAAGAAATGTGGTGAGGGAATAACTTGTGGGCCTTGACATCAACGCTCCTTCCAAGTCAGTTAAATCCATTGGACATTCATAAAATAGAGAGTCTATTATGGATAGACTCGCTCACCGATCCAAAAATAATGAGAGCCCGACAATTTTCATGATTATTCTTAATATTTATTTTTACATTTTGATAGGTAAACTATTCATCCATCGGGCTTCTGTGTAGGGTGAATCTATGGATATTACTTTCAAATAATATTATTACTTGAAAATTGTCTTATAATATTACTTTGAAATATATTACCTTAGGCAAATTTGGTGATGGAGGAGTTGAGTGGTAACAGTAGGTGTAAAATGAGTGAATATGCATGCAATGTTTTTTGGGTATAATTTTTGAGGGGAAAAGGAAAATGTATATAAGTAGGCAGGCAGCAGGTGAAAGTAGTTTGATGGAGCAAGTGAAGGACTCTAAAATATTATACTTGAAAGTCAACAAAGAAAAATACTTGACTAATAGTGAGTATTACAAGACTTAATTCACCTCCACTTTTCTACATATTAGTTAGGATAATAATATTATTAATTATTAATTATTCTAATTATTACCTCATGGAGTAAGACTATTTATAACTATGTGCCAAAATTGTGTTGACTATTCATTCTTAGAGGTTTAATTTACATTTTCCCTCTTTCTTAATCTCTATATAATTTAGACACCACTAGCTACTTAAACCTCTTCCAAAGAAAAAAAAAGGGAAAAGGTGAATTTAGTTGACAAATATACATGCATGAGTATATGACTCACTACAAGAATCCGCCCCATTTGAAACTGAAAATTAGAGAATCAAAAAAAAAAGTTGTTTAAAGTCATTTTTTTTAAAGTATATTTACTTGGGGTTTGTTCAAAATGGTTGTTACAATTAACTATCATACCTATTATAGCTTAAATGAGATGAAACGGGCTGAAATAAGTACAAATAGTTAGTTATTATAGGTCAAATGAGTCGAAATGATTAACTCGTTATAATTGTTATAATTAAAACGACAAAAATACCTCGAAATAAGTTAAAAAGAATTTAAACGAGTTGAAAACTATGAAGGTATAAACACTATTTCGAACAGTGCCCTTAATGATTCATAAATATTTACACTATGTTTGGTTTTAATGTTGTTAATATATAAGAAAGGAAGATTTAAGAATCTTACTACTCTTAACAGCGTATGCACGGTCCGATCTATAGTTAATAGAAATATAATCCCCAGTTTATGTATACAATGTTTGTGGTGGATTTACTTTGTTGGCTGAGTTTCAAGGCAGAAGTTTCACTCCACTTAGGGATGCCTTGAAAACAAGATGAATCAAGTTTTGTTTAGTGCCTTAAAGATGTTTTCTACTTTCAATATGAAATTTTGTTACCCTGAAGGAGCAATAGCAGTTTTTAAGTGGTGGGAAGCCTAATTGAGATGTAAAGTGTTGTAGAATTGATCGTTTAGCTCCTTTTGCACATTTCCTTATTGTGGACTTATGTCCACCCTCCAGTACTTGTATTATACTCATGTCCTTACATTTTTAACTATAAAAAATCATAGGAACTAGAAAATCTGCAACGTATATGGTTTTAAATAAGGGTCTATTTAAATGACATTTATACGAGCACTTATAACAAATTTTAACTTTTTTCAACTCTTTTAATAAGTTATAACATTTACAATAGCTAATCATTTCAGTTCATTTAAGCTCATTTCAATTATAACAACTTATTTTAACAATCGGTTCGAATAGACCCTAATCACAATCCGACTTTTATACCTACATACAAAACATCTTGTAATTTTAAATTTAAATTTCGCTAAAATATAGAAAACAATCCAATTTATCATATTCTTTTTTTTTCCCGTATTTCTATGCGTATTGGCATTCATAAATTCAACTTTCATTAGTTAGTTGTTAGACTAGTAAAGTTACCTAAAATTGACAAAATTTACTTTTAATTTCTACCTAGTTGTATCTATACCTCTTTTTTACTTAAAAAGAAATAATTAATGTTCAAATTTAAATCACATCTTTATTGACTTTTGCATCTTTATTTCTAAAAATTAGACGATAAATTCAAATTAAAAAGAGTGTCAAAGGGAGTTCGATTGTTAGATATGGTCCATTTTCTTAGGAACAATGTCTCTTTTATGGCCCATGGATTTCAGCCCATTTATGAAAAATCAGAAATCAAAAAATATTTATTTTTTTAGGAGTAAATTATTATTTTTATTAAAAAAATGTATACATGAGCAATAAATAGGTTTTAGTTTAAAAGCAAGGGCCACAAAGCTATACTTTAGTCTTTAGCATTAAAAAATCTTGACTTTGGCAGAGAAATGTCAGTTTGATATTTAATTAAATTTAAATTAATGAATAACAAGTTTTATTTTTTATTTTTTTGTCAGAATGGATGTCACACATCAGATCCATTGGATTAGATGAAATTTTAAATTTGTCCCCACCAACTGTAGTGAATGACCAAATTATCCTCTACTAGATGCCCGGCTTCACTACGGAATCAGGGGTAATTTCGTCAAGTTTCTAGTCTTGAGGAGCTGTCATTGGTCAAACATTCAGTTCAAAGCTAGTGGAATGCCACCTTCTCCTCTCGTAAATTCTGGTCCCTGCGTGCGCCTCCTTCTCTCTGATAGATTAAGCTGCGACCTCCATTATATTATTATTATATTATTAATTTATAAATATTATTCCTCGGGGTTTATTATATAATCCACTAAAATATCTTCTTTTTTATTTCTTTTTTTTTTTCAAGTTACACTATAAAAATAAAAATGGTATTGGATTTAGCTCTTTTAATCTAGATTCGACATGTCATTCACAGTGTTTGAATAAAGAGGATTTTTTAAATTGAATTTTATAAACATTCCAATCCTTTATTTAAAAACACGGTTATCGTATTAGACTCTCGATTCAGATTTTACAATTGTACGATACGATTCATAATTCTAAATAAATTTCATGAATTGCTCATACATAATATTATATGTGAGAATTCATTACAACAATACTATTTTTTAATCAAAATATTCAATAAAGTATAATTGAATTAAATTTATATAAATCTTTATGAATGTGCTCTAAGATTTTTATTCTTATAAAAATAATTTAATTATTACAAATAAATATTAGAATCTTACGATCCCGATCTCATTCTATAATCCCGATTATAACCGCCTCCTATTGATTCTAACTAAATTCTCTATTCTAACAACCTTATTTAAAAGTATCTAATATATATATATATATGGTTCTCTAAAATAGAAATAGGATCGTGAGCTATACAAAGATAGACTCTCTTAAGTCTTTACTCGTTTGTCTGATTAATTATATTTTTTTCTTTTTGAGAACTTTGGACTCTTAAGAGGGATTTTAAAATTTGTGAACGAGTCTTATATTATATTTATAGAAAAAAAAATTTAGAAAAAGCTTTAAAGTAAAAGTTGGAGTTGTAAAGTTTATTTTGAAATATAAATAAATTATTTGCTCGAAAATTGTTATAGCTCAAAGGAAAGAAATAGAGTAATACATTTGTCTATGATATCCTTTTTTTTTTTCAAGTTCATAAATTAATAGACAACTAGCTTGGAGAATGGGTCTTTTTGTGGGGGATTTTTTTTTAAATTTATGAAAATGAGATGATGATTTTTTTATTTTTTATTTTTTGGGGAAAAACGATATAAGAAGAACTATATATTTGTAGCCCTCGAATTTCAACGAAATACATAATTCAATATTACTCAATTGGTCCAAGCAGACACAAATAAGTCAATAGTGAAATTAATTGTTTATTTCCTTAGTGCTATACTGAATTTATTCCCCCCGAATGTGACTATAGGTGGTTTTTTAAGTCAAAATATATTTTTTAAAATCTCTGAGTTAGCTTACGTTCATATGTCAAAGTGACTAAAATCACCGATGTTTCTTACTTATAATTTTATCATAAATTATAATGCCCAAAAAAGAAAAGAAAGCTAACTTATCGGAAAAGCAGCGATTACTGATTAATACAATATAAATATATGTTGTACGTATATAGTAGTGTAACTATTAATAATTAACTGAAGAAAAATGTAAATATCGTGTCAAATCCTACGTTGATAAAAAAAAAAAAAAATAGGACGTAAAAAAACTCTTTATGTTATAGTATAATTGCTAATAATAATGAAGTAAAGAGAAGTTATAAATATCATGAAAATTCCTTGTATAAAATACAATATAGTTGATTTAAGGCACATATGGTATGGTCTTCCTGCTCTTTCCGAGCACAATGTTATTATTTAAGATAGTAACTTTAATGGGATTTTTCCAAGAAGAAATTGCTATATTTTAAGTTCTACCTTAACTTAACCAAAAACAAAAACAAAAATTTAATTTGGTGTCATTTTGTTAAATGTGAAAAAGATATATGTTGAATTTATTCGTAACATTATCTAATTTGCAAATATCGGTTCTAAAATTTATTTGAAAAAGTTTAAAATTTTGGTGGTGACGGAAAAATTATGGATACTTCTTACTAAAAATTGCAAATGATATAGTCTAAACTCTTTGAAACGAGTGTTGAAATTTGTGGATGAATCTTTATCACTTGTGAGTTTCGAATTGAAATGTAGTATAAGAATTTAATGTTTTGAAACTTTTGTAGATTAATTTACTAATTGAAAATCTCTATAGACATTTTATGTGAGAATTGTATGATGAATATGACCATTAAGATCACAATTATGTTATATTTGACTATTAAAATTAAGACTTTAGCTAAGAAAACATAACACCATTGGCTGGTCGATCATTTAAGACAAGAAGTTTAGGACAAAACCAATAATTGACCAAGAAGAATAAAATAGTCAAACGATGTCGTGGTTTCATATAGACTTATTGAGTATGAACGCTTACATGACCACTAATATTACAAATAGTTTAACAATTACCAAGATATATTTTCGATAAAAGGCCAGTTATAAAAGTTTTGCAGTCATACTTTGATGTCTAACAATCCAACCATATAAATTTTGAATCCCTCAAAGAAGATGGTGGTTTTCTAAAAGAGTTAAAAGGATCACGCTATGTTATAAACAACGATAGTGTCAGGCAGTAAAATTCAATTGTCTTATTTGTTTATTATATTTTACTTTAACTTGTCTTTTTTAAATGAAAAATATAACAATTTTATTAATAAAATGTCGAACGGTATTGGCAATGAAAATCGTGAATAACTAAAATAAATTTTACGTGACGCCGGGCTCGAAATTGTGACAATCTTATCATGAATGATATTTGCTAACTCTATGTCCAAGTTACTAAAATTGTAATCCGAAAATGGTCGATCGATCCAACTAGTACTTGGATCCCTACCTCGTAGAATTGTACTAGGATCGATAAGAATCGTTAGAATTGTATTAGAATTGCTGGGATCGTTCGATCTTAATTCGCGCCTTGTTGCACTAAAATCGCTGAGAATTCTATCAAAATCGGTTAGAATCAAATAGGATCGTTGGACTTTGTTTTTCCTTTTAACTTTTATTATCTTTAAAGTAACATAAAGTTATAAACGATAATTGTTCTTTGTTCTTATAATAATTACGATTTTCAATCATACCCTACGATTCCAATTTTAAGTTGCTCTAATTGATCCAACTAGAATTTCGATCCTACCAACCTTACTATTCATCATCAATATTGATGGATCATCCCACAATCCATGCTATAAAAATTTAAGTGACCATACCAATTAAGCAAAATTTTCATAAAAATGGAGAATAAAATTTTATTCAAAGAGAACTATAACTACCCATATCAAAACATAATATAATATAATATAATATATAATCTATAAAAATTTAATATGTAGGTTATTTCAGAGACGTTTGCCGTTATAGGATTGGGTGCTTTGTTTTTTAATAAAATTAATTGTTTTTATATGATTCAAGTCACCAATGGCGATTGAAATACAATTTGAGGTATTTTTTTTTTTTTAAAAAGGGTAAGAACAACAACTAATAGGTAGCCCTTCTCTCAAGGGTTCTACCCAAGGTGTCCTCCATAAGAATGGAGATGAGGGAGGGAGAAGAAGGAAGGAAATCCCAAAACAAGGAATGGGAAATAGAAAGACCTAAGCTCGCAAACCAGTCCGCCGCCTTATTTCCCTCCCGAAACCGATGTTGGATAATAACATTACAACAATTTCTAATATATAAATGAGTATCTTGAATAAGAGTCTGAATTTCCCATAGCGTTTGGCATTCTCCGTGTAGGGCCTTAATAACCAGTTGATTATCCATTTTCACAATTTGAGGTACATTTAGTTAGATGGATGTATGCTATTTTTACAAGTTTGATTTAACCTATGGTGAATCATCTACCCAAGTTGAAAGTACATATATTTTATGTTCATAAGTTCTATTAAAAGCATGCATGTTATAATGGTGGATTCATATGATTGTTCTTAATCGCATTAATTTTGTTAGTTCTGTGTACTTGGAAGGATTAGTAACATTCATTTGATATATCTTGATCTCATTCCTTATATATACACACATGTGATGTTTGTCATTACGCTTTATATACAATTTATATTATTATCAACATACTAATAAAATAGATACTAAATTTTTACTAACATAATGTGACACAATTAGATGAAAAAATATTATCGTAATGATAATATATTTTTAATAACAAAATATTATCAAAATTATATTAGTATACCTTTTGTATGCTTTTGGTTAATGACAATAGAGTTTATGTTTTATATATTGGCGATATTCATGGAGGAAGCATTGAGAAAATTGCCCCGTATTCAAATTTGAAGTGGATAAATATTACGTTCTTTATTCTTTATATATACTCTTTGTAGAATCTAGAAATTATGGGTACATACTGAGTTTTTGTTTGACAACGAGTGTTTGGAGTAACATTTAGTATTTTTACTAAGTCAAAATTTTAACTAACAAAATATTAATATTCGCTAATATAGTGTTTCAACTAGGTTTGCATAAGATGGAACCATAATTTTTTAGGGGGACCGCTCATTTGTATTGGACTTTTTTCCCTTCTTTTCCTAAAAAGACTTGTTATTTTTTACATAAAAAAAGAACCTTTTTATTTTTATATTTAGTTTTTGTTTGTCAAAATTAGCTAATTAAAAGAATAATTATTCTTTAATGCAATATGACAAAAAATGTCAATTTTAGATGGCATCTCATATATGTTAAATGAGTTTTTGGGGGGTGAGGATTTTATGTTGTCAACTGTATAAAAAAATTAATTTTTCATATTTTTCTATTTTATCTGCCTTATAAAATGTTTTTTTAGCATTATTGGATTTTAATATCCCAAACTTTGGGCCATGTTGCTCATAATATTCCGAAATATTGATTGACCCCGTAACATCCCTATCTTTAACACTAATATATTTTTAATATCTCATACTTTAAAAAACTAATACTTTAAAAAACTAACCTTAATTGTCCCAATTTTGGGACACTCGAGCAATTTTTTAAAGTATTGGATATTAAAAATATTAGTGCTAAAGATAAAAATGCTGTAGGGTCAATCGATATTTCGAGATATTATGACCAATATGGGCCAAAGTTTGGGATTTTAAATCCAGTAATGCTTTTTTGTTGGAATGTTTGAGATGAGATAATACTTATGCTCAATTTATCTTCTTTTCTTCCACTAGTCAAACACCTTTATCAACCTTAATTGCTAAATTTCAAGACCCATTCATAATATCACACTTCTCTTTTTATAAAAATAATTATTTTTAGATTCATAAAAGAGATAAATAAGGACAAATATTAAGTTAGACACAAGTCTTTAATCTATCTTTAAAAACCTTCATTAGTACAATTAACATATTCTTATATTTGGTATAGAAAACTATAAATACCCCATTAAAATTTAACAAATAAAGGTTGCAAAAAGCCCAACATAAAGGAATTGTGTAAAAAAATATTAAAATCTAGAACAGCTAATATTTAAAAAATGACAAAAAGATATTACCAAGTTAGTGCCCACAAAATTTTATGTACAATTGAAAAACTTTGTTGAAAGTGTCTCTAAGAAACAGAAATTGCAAAACTATAATTACCAAGTATCAAACACAACAACTTAAAAGTAGTGTTTCATATTTGTTTAGAATTATGAATATTCCCCCTTGGTGGCCCTTAGTTTCACCCTCGATTTGCGAGTACCTTATAACGTTTTAAGTAATATTTATGAAAAATTAATAATATTAGCTTTTCATATTTAAAAGTAGTGTTTTTTTTTTGACAAAAAACATCCCTTCATTAATTTATGTTTGGTAAATTATATGCTTTTATGTCAACTTATAATAATCAGCTAACCCAATAACTAAATTTACTCGAACACATTTATTGAACCGCTCGGTTAAACAATTATCCGCTAACAGACTAAAATTTAACAGATTATAAGCTACTTAAACTGTAACAACCCAACTATTTTTTTTAAATAATAATAATTATTATTATTATTATTTTAAATCTAGCATTAAAGTATGACTAATTTTTAAAATTTAACACATAATATTTGTGATTTAAGCACATGTTTAATGGATTATTACTAAAATTAATGTCTAGATACATATGGATAAGCAAAGAGACAAATCATTAAGGTTAGGGATTAATTTGTCTCACAATTTTAAAAAATAATTAGGGCACTTATTAAGACCTCCGAGGTAATATAACCTTATAGTATTCAATTGTTATTCGTATATAAGTACCCCCAAATTGCTAGGAAACACTCACTCATCTCTTCTCTTATCCACTCATCTGTTATCATCTCCGCTCATGTCTATTTTTTCTACTCTTTTCTCTACTCTTATCTTAAATGAAATTCTATTGTTCTCAAAGTTCATTAAAGTTACCTAAAGATTATTTTCCTAGTGCAAATAATAAGGTACAATGCATGTCAATTAATTTGTTCGTCGAAATTATCGTTTTGGTTAAAGAGTGTGTTGTGTGAGTGCAATGATCAAATATTTTTGTGACAAAGGAAGTCTACATTGTTTATTGTTCATTGTTCAAGTGATTACCTCGGTATGTGTGCTTATCAATTCATCGTTCATCGTCTCTTTCAAAGGGAATCATCGTTCATCGTGCTTTTCAAAGGGAATTATCATTTATTATTGGGGCATCCGAAGTTTAAGTGTTTTCTTATCCCATTTTTTAAACAAAATGAATTTCATAAAATTGTTATTTTCCATAATTGGGTGCATTGTGCTGATAGTTTTCTTTCTCATTCTTTTAATATTTTATTATTTTCAGGTAAAGTGTGAATGCATGGGGACAATAGAATCACCTAGTTTCATTTTCTAGTTGGAATAAGTCTTCAATTAGTTTACTTATATTATAAATTAAGTGTGAAGAATACAGCTCCAACAAATGTTAATAATTTATTGAATCAATAATAAAATTTATTTTTATTTTATTGAAAGTGTATGCCTTCTGTGTCTTTTTAGGCATGGGCATAACACTTGAGTAGTTTAATCTTTTTAAATTTTATTTGGTTTTATGAATAATTACTCTAAAAGAGCTAGGGTGTTGCATAAACAACTATCTAATATACAAAAAGTTATGCACTACTCAAACAACCGATTTTTCGAATATGACCTTAACATTGTGTATTCAAGTTTAAAAGAAAAGAAACATAATTTTTATATTTGGGTGTGTTTGGTTGGGAAAATGTTTTCCAGGAGAAAATTTTTTCTAATATTTCATTGTTTAATGAAGTATACGATGAAAAATTATTTTCTAAAAAATCATTTTCACCCATGGAAAATATTTTTCATTTAAAAAGAAAGAAAGTTGATTTTTCGGACAAGGTTGATTTCAACGGTTTCAATAAGAACTTGACCATATGATAGGGAACATTAAAAAAACTCTAACTTTAAATTTAATGTTGAAACAACTTTAGTTTTGTTGTCATTTATCACCACATCTACTAAAGCAATTCAATTGACTAATTTTTTGGATATAGATGACTTCAACGAATTAAATCAAAACTTGATCATTCGATTGGAAAAATTAAAAGAACCTCTACTCTAAAATTTAACGTCAAAATTTGTTCATTTGTCGACATTTATCACCACATATATAACGACTAAACTAATGCAAAATATGAATTGAAAATTATTTTTCCTACCGAACAATGGAAAATATGAGTTAAAAAATATTTTCTTTGGTAAACCATTTTCCATATAAAATAATTTTTCAAGGAAATCATTTTTTCTTTAATCAAACACACCTTTGTGTATAGCACGTTTATATATATATATATATATATATATATATATATATATATATATATATATATATATATATAGACAAATAAAGCAAACATAACGAGTTGAAGTATCATTATTTATTTGGTGTATTTATTGGAATCTAAATAACATAGTCTTTAAATTTCAGTTATAAATTGGATCATTGTAGATATAATTTTTTAATTGTATTTACACTACAAAAAAATTTCAAAATAGTGATGGGAATTTCCTGTCAGAATTCCTCTTCAAAGAATGAAATTCTGACGGATCTGTTGAAATTCCTATCAGAATTCTCGTTGGAGTTCTAAAAAAAAACCCCGTAAGATCCCGTCGGACTCCATTAGAAATCCCATTGGAATTTTCTGATGGGAAATTTCCGTCGGAAAATTTCCATCGGTATTTTTATGTTTTTTGTAGTGTTAGAATAATAATACAAGACACTAGCTTTACGAACCTTTTTTTTGCAAAGAGTAATTAATACAACTAATAGGTGGTCATTCTCGCAAGGATTCTACCTAAGAGCCTATTCGAATTAATATTTATAAAAGTGTTTATAACCGCCAACAACTTGTAATTACTCATAATCGCTAACAACTAATCGTAACCGTTTATAACCGCTAATTGTAAGTAACCGCTCATAACCACTAATAACTAATCATAACCGCTATAATCTGCTAATCTTTGTAACTTATAACCACAAATCATAGCAGCTAACAGTTAATCGTAATCGCTCATAACCGCTAATCGCTAATCATAATCGTTCAATAGTGTTAACTTGTAACCGCTAACCGCTAGTTTTAATAGCTAATTCGAACACGCCCGAGTTGTCCTCAAAAAAGATGTAAATTGAAAGTACAAGGAAGAGAACTAAGGCTCTATTCGCCAACAATGTTTGGAGTAATGTTTAGTGTTTTGACCAAGTTAAAATTCTAACCACTCAAATATTAGTGTACGGTACGGTAATGTTTCAACAATAAGTCTTCTATGAGATCGTCTCACATTAACTTATCGTGAGACGGGGATACCACGTCGGACATTGTATTGATAACCCCACGCATGTTCACGGACGAGTGAATTTTAAATGCGTATTTAAGCAAACGAGGCTTTCTTTCTTGTTAAACTTCATCGTTAATATCATCCTCTTGTCAACCATTTTCTCTCTCCTTCTCATCAATCGTTCTCCTCATAAGAAATTCATTCATCGTCGTATCATCTTTCTCCTTCTATACTCGTCGGCGATTGACAACTAGTGTTTGTGCGAGAAAAATCCGTCGATCTTATTATTCATCGTCGTCAAGATATTCATTCATCATCACAATAATTACATATGTTTGTAGGGTATTGTGTTTGAATTTGTCGCAATGTTCGTTCATAGTGGTCAAGATATTCGTCCATCAATGATAAGATATTTGTTCATCGTCGAGATATTTGTTAATCGTACAACATTCATCGTCGATCTTTTGTGATGGAAATGGTGGTAATGGAAAAAGCACCGTGTATACTAATGGAGGGATTTGTGGCGGAAAGAGTTAAAATATGTTCTGATTTTGTTTTATAAACCCTAATTGCATCACACATTTTAATATGGCGACTTCGTTTTCCATATACGACTTTTTACGAAGTATAATATTACTAACATTCAAACTATGTTAATATTACTATTAATAGCTTGCATGGACGACTAATTATGATGAGTTCATGTAATAAACTTATTGTTGCTGTTAAAATAATGTTTATGGGACTAATAATATCATGTATGAGTGACTAATTTTATTTGAAATTATCTACTTTATTTAACATACTAATATAAGACTAATTATATATTTCGTATGTGATTATTTATTGAAAATTAATCGTTAGTGACTTTCTAAAATATTGGTTGACTAATAATATTAACAGTCCATGACTATCGTATTTGAAATGCTTCATTTTATTGTATACATTAGTATATGTTTAATCATGTATTGCATGTAAGACTATTTAAAGATTATTCATGTAGTTAGTCACATGTGACTATTTAAAAGTAAATTAAATATGACTAATGATATTATGATTGAGTGATTGATAACATCTTACAAGTGTGATTTAAAATATATTTGGGTGTTAAAACAAATGTGACAACGGAAATGCACATATGACTTAGTATTACCAATGGTTGACTAATAATAGGTGGCGCTCCTCTATTTCATAATATATGTGTTAGTGTATTACTAATAATGTTTTGGATATATGATCTTTTTTGTTGCTATTATTTGTCAATTTGTTACTAATTAATATATAATTATATAACCCATTGTGTTTTGTATGTATAAATATAGTTGTTTAAGATGAAAATTACGAACTTGCGGAAAATTCCATGGAACTTTTGAAAATTTGGAAAAGGAGTTGAACGACAAAGATGCTTAAAGATGAACAATGAGCTCAATCATATCATGACATCCAAATCACATGCTGGCAAAGACGCTTGAAGGAAGCTTTGAAGAGAGTTGTAGCGTGCTTAGGATTTATGGAAACTTTTTTGAAAAAGGACGGAACTTTCCTTATTTTTAGTTTTGAAAAAACAGCGCGTGTTTCACCTTCTATTTTAGCCACCCAATTTTTTTTTAAAAAAATTGCCATGTAAGCTCGATAAGTTATCGTGAGATAGTCTTATAAAAGAATTTGTGACGTTTCAATTAGCATTTGTTATATCTTACAACATTTTAAACAAGTATTTCTAAAAAGTTAAAAATATTAGATTTTCATATTTAAAACTAGTGTTTCATATTTTTTGACAAAAATATACCTTTATTAGTTAATATTTGGTAAATTATTTACAAAATATACCTTTATTAGTTAATATTTGATAAATTATTTATATCTAGCAAGCCCAATGACTAAATTTACCCAACATATTTATCCAATCGCTCGATCGAACAACTATCCGTTAACACCTAAAATCTAATAATAATCCACTACCTAAACAGTTATTCGCTACACAAACGAGTTACCGCTACTCAAACAACTCATTTTATTGAAGAAGGCCTAACTTTGTGAACTTGTGAGTTATGGGTATATATAAATTTAAGCATTCCAAGAATCACGACACTTGTTGTAGAGTAAATCCACATTAAAGACAAGTGACTTGCCTGTTCAAAGTTAAATAAAAACCATTATCTATTTATATTTTCTGTTTATTTGTGTTTGTTTTTTATTTGAGGTTATTATTATTATTATTATTATTATTATTATTATTATTATTATTATTATTATTATTACTACTACTACTACTACTACTACTACTACTACTACTACTACTACTACTACTACTACTACTACTACTACTATTACTACTCTGAACTCGTGCTATGCACGGAGTAATGTAGTAAACCTTAATAAGTTATGAATTAAGAAAGTAAACATCTAACAACTACATTAATGAGATTAATGATCGAAAATGCTACAATCTCTACAAAAATATGGTATGCTTCCACCGTTATCTAATTACACATGACTGAGTGTGGCAGAAAAATATGCACACACATAATGAGTGTGGAAAGATATAACTACTCTTGTAAGAGTGGTAGTAACCTATTAAGGTATATCCATGCATATTAAGAGTGGTGATTTAGATCTCTTGAAAAAGAGTTATTTAGCGGGGATAATAAGTATGACAGGTTGTTTTGAGATAATTGAAATACATAGAAAGATTTTTTTCAGATTGGACAATTTCGATTATGAAATAAGTCAAATACTAAATATACAATCAAAAAGGATTTTTTTTAAATTAATTGAAAAGAATTTTTATAAAAATTAAACACATAAAGGAAATATTTTTATGCAAATTTTTGATTTCTCACTCTTTTATAGCACGAGTGCCTAATATATTGAAAAAATCAATATAAGAAATAAACCTCAAATGTCAACCCCATTCTCGTTTTTCTCTTATTTCTTGCTCAATCAATAAATTACACCATTTGTCTACTCTATGTCTTTTTTTCTTAATATTGTTTAAAGAAAAAGTAAAATAAAGTAAAACTAAAAAATTCACCTTAATGAAGTAAAACCCTAATTTGAACAACTACGTATTTTTAATTTAGGGGTGGATCTATGTTGGGGCAATCGGGGTCACCCAATCTGTCCTTTCGAGAGAAAAATATTATGTAAAGAGTAAAAAACTATTATTATTATTATTATTATTATTATTATTATTATATGGTAAGAATTATTATTATTATTATTATTATTATTATTATTATTGTTGTTGTTGTTGTTGTTGTGATTGTTATAATAATAATAACAATTGTTAGGAGACGACCCAAAATTATGTGTTAGGTTCGGGATTCACAAGCAATGAAGTAGGCATGGTCACGGGAGAGGTGGCACGGACATGAGATTGTTGGGAAAGGACAAGAAAACACGAAGAAGGAAGGCTGCAGGAAATCGAGGCCAAAAGGTGGCATGGTCAAAACCGTGCCAAATGCATGGCACGACTGTGCCATGTGGTACAGTTTCACGGATGATTTTTTAGCCGTTTTTGTCGGTTTCTTTTGTGTTAATGCGTGTTAAAAGCCCTTAATGCTTGGTTTATGGCTGGTAAATGCTTGTTATTGCAATGCAAGTGAAGGGGTAAGCTTATTGTCTATTTGAAGGTTGTTTGTTCATCTTTGTAATCATCTAGAATCAAGTATCCAAATATCCAAATTGTGGGATTTTGATGAGTGCCAATTGGGGTATCCAATTGTGTGTGCTATTGTAAGGAGAGTTTAGTGAGATTGGGTAATCTGGGGTTTTGGGAAGGTCTCGGGGTGAGATTGTTTCTTGTAATATCTTATTAGTGGTATCGCTTTGTTGTGCCGATCGTGGTTTTCTCCCGAGTTTGGGTTTCCACGTTAAAATTCTTGTGTTCATTGTCTCGTTACTTTCATTTGGTTTGTTACTTTCTGAATATCTTATACATCATACAAAACGCTTACGCATTCAAAGTGCTCAAATTCCTAACAATAATAATAATAATAATAATAATAATAATAATAATAATAATAATAATATTATTATTATTATTATTATTATTATTATTATTATTTAAATATTTTTAATTAAAAGATAAAAGAGGAATGTATTATTGGAGTTCTGTTAGTTTATGCTATATATACTATAAATGATAGTTTTTATGTAACTTTGAACGCCCTAAATAAGTTTTTAAAAATTTAAAATTAACCACGCAAAGTACGATATAATTACTAGGGTATATATATTAAAATATAATAACTAGTGTATAAATGATAGTTTCATGGTATATCGATATGGTTGCATTGCTCTTCAAGTTCTTGACAAACAGATGAAATGAACATACTCATTAGTCAGTCGGTTGGTCCATGTCGTATACTTCATGATTTCGCAAACGAACCTAAAAAGGATTAGACAAAACCCTAAATTTTATTAATCAACCCTTACCAAAAGCTTATATTTGGACCAAAAAAGTAATTAGACACTCTTAAATTTGGCGCAAAAGGTAATGGATACCTCTGTTTTAAATTCTTAACTCCGTCACTGTTCCTTCTATCTTCTCAATAAGTTATATACTATATTAGCTTAGAAGGGATGGGTTGATAATGTCGTAAATAATAAATCATGTATAAAAAAATATATATTCTTTATTATAAGTGATACTGCATCGATACTCAGAATATCTTAGTCTTTCATATGAAAGAATGGTTCCATCTTTTCCCGATTCTCTTGGTACCTTGGGCTTTCCACAATTGATCGGATCATATAGATACCCTTTAATCTTTATTTTGGATTAATAGAGTCTTTAAAAAATCTAAAGTCATAGAAAACTTGGCAATCCACGTGCATAATATTAATCCAAAAGTTCCTCACTGGCCTATTTGGGTTGAATGTTTTAAGAAATAAACTTCAAAAGTTAACCAAAAAAAAAAAAGTTTAATTCCTTCTTCCCCTTCTTATCATAAGAATGCATGAATATTCGCCATTTAATTTTAAAACTTTTTATGAACATTTTATGCAGAGTTTAGCTGAAATATGTTCAAATTTAATATTTTAAATATCAATATGTACAATATAGTGCTTATTTAAATATACTTTTAAATATTTTAACAGTTAAAATATCAATTTCAAAAATATGAATTAATATCAATATATATTATTCCCTCCGTCCCATTATTTTTGTAAAAAAATTAAAAAGCTAACAAAACTTTTAAGAGAAAAATGTAATGAATTAAAATTTTCTAAAAGTTAAATCTAAAAAATAATTTAATATAATTTACAAATATTAATGTTGAAATGACTTTTAAGTGCATAGTGTGGGCCCGTGCAAATATTTTGCATGTGATTAACATATGAAATACATAATGCACTTAGTTAAACAGTGGGATGCTTCCAAACAATAGTAGATTGTATTTTGGATAGAAAGAGAAATTTTATTAGTAGGAAGTTATAAGATATTATAAAAATAATTTTTTAATAAGAATAAATTTTAAATATCAAAATAATTATCTATTTTGATAAAATTAATAGTAAATATATTTCTGTTCGGCTCCATACTTGCAACATTAATTTGACCACAAATCGTGTTCTTCTACTTCTATATATCTTTCCCGAATATTAATAAGTTAATAATAGTAGATTAAAATTCAAATAAAAATGCACTTAGTTAAACTAATAAAAAAATTATCAAATAATTTAATAAATTTTAGAAAAAAAACAATAGTCAAAGTGTATTACCTTAACCAGTTTTTGCAAACATGAGATGGAGGAGTATAATGCAATTCCTCTTATAAAATACTACTCCTCTCGTCTCATAATACTTGTCATTTTGAAGTTGTGAGTAAATATCAAAAAACTATAAATTTATGACAAAATTCATATTAAAAGATTAAATTGACCTAAGATTTTATTGAAAATTAAGAAAGTTAAAGAAAAAAGAAGAGATAATAAGAATAAAATTGATAAACTAGTCATTAATATATCAGTAAAAATGTAAAATGATTATATTATAAAATAAAAAAAGTTAGTTAAAATGACATTTATTATAAAATAGAGGGACAATGAATTTCACATTTTGGTCCTCTTGAAGATTCCAATAAAAATCAATAATGCATGTGCATCTAAAGCAATTAATAAGGGAAAGATGGATGCATTTTTTTTAATTTTATGAAAAATATATTAATTATTAAAATTCTTGTTATTTTTTAAAAAATATTTGAAATAAATTCTTCATAATTAATTTTCTTAATGTTTGAATTTTAAAAGTAATTCTGGTGGTATTTGTGACACCAAGTGTTAAAAGAAAAAGGAAAATAAAAATCAAGAGAAAATGGGTTTTAGAAGACTAGGTTTAAGCTCCCTTTTTTAATTTTTTTAATGTAAGCCACAATTTAATTACCATTTAAAAAAGATTCAACCTCATACCCAAAAAAAGAAAAATAAAAAGAGAGAGGTTCAACCCTCTTTTTTATTTTATTTTATTTTTATCACAAAGAGTTTCACTATTGGTAAAATAATTTCTAACCATGAACACCCCCCAATCACCCTTTTGGGGGATATTTGAGGATTATTTGTGGAGAGATTAACATGTCAAAAAATTGAGCTGATTATCCATTATAATCAATACTAATTTTGTTTGTTTGTAATTGATTAGTCCGTCAATAAATACATAATATAATATCAGATTCTCTAATTAATATACGAGATATAAAGTATCACATAAGTGCCTTTTTCATTCTAACCTACCGAAAGATAAAATGAGAAAAAACTATTAACTTTTAATAGCGAAGACGATTTTCTCTTCAATTCTTTTTTTTTCTTATGCTCATAAAAGTCATATTTAATATATTTTTACGTAATAACGGTTAATAATTCGACATTGAAGTTATGACTAAGTCTAATACTAATCCTCTTTATATATTACTTTTATAAATCTATTAATCTTGTTGCATCATTTTAACCAAAAAAAAAAAAGAAAAAAATCTCAAATAAGATATGGAGAAATTGATTCAGATTGATTTCACATTGATTTACTTTATTTTACTTTAGTAACTTTTTTTTTTTTTAATCCTCAAGAGGGGGAGGGGCTGTTTTTTATAGTAGAAATAGAAAAAAAAGAAAAAGGTTGAAACTTGAAAGAATTGGTTTTTTTTTTAAAAAATTAATTTTTGTTTTTTTCTACTTCTACAGTCTACTTTTCTCCCCTACCCCTCCTCCTCCCTGAGGGTCAGGCCTTACCCTTCTTCACTTACACTGTGAATTTTGTAAGTTTGAACTGTGGCTCCTCCCGCTCTCGCACCCCCTCTTTCTCTCTCCTCTCTCTCTCTCTCTACCCCCTTTCTCTATCGCTCCTCTCCCTTTGACCCTTTATATCGAAGAAAAGTGACACACACTCTCTCTCACTCTCTACTCCCTCTCCGCTCCTCTCCCCCTCCCCTTCTCTCTCTCTCTCTCTCTCTCTAATCTCTCTCTTTCTCAAATTTTTTGAATGATCGATTCACATAAACCCTAATCTATTCCAGAGGCCACCACTTGAAGAGGAAGAGAGAGTACTGCTGGTCTCTCTCGGAGCTTCTGTGTGTCTCATTCTATTTAAAAGTAAGCTCACCACCCCACGCTCTCTTTCGCTTTCAAACACCTTCTTGTCTCTTTCATTTTCTGTTTTTCAAAGTACCCACATTGTGGTTTTGGTGGAAAATCTCCGCTTCATCAGAAATTCATGGCCTTTTCCGCTCCATTTTGGTGAATTTGCTGGAAATTTCCGACAGATCTGTGCATTTCTGCGTTTATTTTTGTAATTCCTTACTACACTTTTCTGGAATTTCACTACCCGGATGTTCTTCGTCGTTGATTTGATGTTTATGAGTGTTTCTTTTTTGATTTGCTTGTTTGGTTAAAATCGAAGTTACAAGCTTCGTTTTTTTTCTTTCTATTTTTTATTTTTCCGCTCCTTCACTTTGAATTTTGAGTTTGAATTTGAGCTTCGTTCTAGGGTTGTTAATTTTTGAGTTAAAAACAGGGTTTTTGTGTTTTGTATGCTCCAATTTTAAGTCAAACACTAAACCTTATCTGAGGTTTAACACTTGATTTGGCATATTCTGTGGTTTTCATGATTTTGTCTTATATAGCTTATTTGTGTTGCATTTGAGGCCGCTACAATGTCAACATCATCTGGGTTCAATTTAAATTTGCAGATCATATCATAGAAATTGCTTATGCAACTGATTTCTTCCATATTAATTATTGCAGATGGATTTTAAGACTTTTTTCGTCTTTGCTTTCTCTTGATTCACTTGTTGATGCAATTGATTTCTGCTGATGTATATGTATAAGTTATGCATGTATTTCATTGGCTGATTTGCATGTGTTGTATGAGAATTTGGAGTTTCATAGTTAGCCAAAGGGGTTTGGGTTTGAGCTTGGAATCCCATAGAAGGGTGACATAGATAATGTACTCACATTTTCATGACCTATGGGGTTTATTGAAAATAAGTGAAAATTTCACATGATGTGTGGATATTCTGCGCTACTCTTCAGTCTCTGATCAATGTACAAGTGTTGTAGTGTACATGTATGCTCTTGTGTGTAACCTTGAATTTGATCAATGTTGCTGTAGACTACAATACACTTGGTAATATTATGATGGTGTTCGAGTGTGTTTGTGAGGTTTTGTAGTTTCCTGATGAGTGTACTTATATGTTGTTCATAGCTGGATAACTGGCTAGGTTCTGGTTTTTGTGAGAGTGCGACAATTTGACTAATTATGTGATTATGAGTATTGTGTACACTGGTCCTTTTCATGGAATGCATTTTAAAAAAATACAGTTTCTTCTATCTTTGTGAGTCTTTCGGAACCAATCTCTTTGTGAGTAGAGATGCTTATAGGGGTGAGAGTATTCTGTACACTATGTGAGTAGAGACTGGCTACATCTGGATCTCTCCAGACGTCGCTCAAGCAGGACCCAGAATGGGAGTTGTTGTTTTTATCTCCGTGACCTTGTTTTTAAGCAAACTCCATTTGGGTTTTTTTTTTGGTGGGGGGGAAGGGTTGTAGATGGGATGACAAAACCTAAAGGATATTGGACTGGATGGCCAAACCATAGTACATAACAGAGAACAATTGATGGTAGTCAGACTTGTTTTAAGACTCAAGGGTTTCATTTTAAAGTCCCTTTATATGTTGCAAATTGCGTGGTTAGTGTTTTACATAGTTTTACTGATTGGTATCTTTGTTGTTACCATTCCTGAAATTGAGAATCTTTGTGAGTTCATTCTACCTTTATCTTCGTTGTATTGTTGCTGATGGAAATCAATGTTTAAATGTGCTAAATTTCAGGTTGAGACATACAGTGCTCTCTCCTTAGCCAGAAATGAATAAAGAAAACGTAGCTGTTGATAAAATAGAACAGCCTCCTGTTCGTGTTACAAGAGCACGAGCTAAAGCTCTTGGTACATCAGGTGGGCAGGTCCAGAAACCTCCTAGGCCAGAGCAGAGCAGAGCTCTTAGAGGAAAATCTAAGAGATTAGCATCAGATGAAATCAGATCCTCAATTTCGTCGGCCAGTCTTCAGAAGAAAAGAAGGGCTAGTCTTGTAGATGTTACTAATGTGCTCTGCGAAAAATCATACATGACCCGCTTTACTGGAGGGAGATTTCAGGCAAGCATACATCTCTCTTGCATATCTTGAAACTATTACATGCTTGGTAAATTTTCAACTTCTCTGGTGGTAGTTTCTTTGCTAATCAATGGTAAATCGTCAAGTTCTTACTTCATTAAATGCAAAAACCTATGCCGAAAATAGATGCGATGATCAATGCGATGTTTTAAACAAGAGTGAAAAGAAATTTTGTGAATATAGTTTTGCTGTTTTCAGATGATGTATCTCTCTTGCGACACAAGCAATGCTGACTGTTCTCAGATTATCCTGGTGTTTAATACTGAACTCTTGCTTCTGTTCCTGGATACTAGAAAAACAAGGTGGAGAAGAAAGGTTCCATCAAGATTGTAAAGGTAGCTCCAACTGTCCCTGCTGAATCTCATCATGATCAAGAAGATGTGAAAGCTAAAATAGCCGAGGATATATCAAAGTTGACTGTGCAACCCCAAGAGGTAGCTTTGTTGGGGAAGGGGAAAATAGCTAGTGATGCTGCTGAATTGGCAGAAGAACATCATGAATGTGCATATTTGGAAGAAAATTTGCCAGTGCATCCTAATGCCAGTGACAAAAGAGAGACCTGCATAGCTTTTCCAGTGATTGTAGACCGTGTTAAAAAGGTCTGCATTCTATTTCTTTTTGTGGTCTTGGTCATCAGCATTTGATGTACCTAACAATAAGAGAATTCCTTTTCAGGATGACCTCTTTAGTATGTACATTTGAACATATGCTCGTCTAATTAGGCTTCAAGGTGTCCTGAAAAAACTCTCATTGAAGTTGTGACTGCAGGAATATCTCTACACATTCTAAACCTTGTTTAGCAAAGGGCTTCTTGTCAGCTTTGGGGTTCCTCTTTCTGCAGATATATGGATCTTTTAGGAGAAATACTAAACTGTCTCACCTATGTTAACTGGTATATGGGGAATGTAGGTTATTGTTAGATAAGTCCATAACATTTTTTAAGATGATTTATTCTCGGGATATAGAATCCTGTTAGTTACAGAAACTGCAGATTAATGAACTCTGGATGTATTGGGAAAATTATTAGGATTCACAATATGGTTTCGGTCTCGATTGCAGTTTAGATTGTGGTACAAATTCGCTCCAATGCCGCAATCGTGTTTGCATATGGAGGTTGTCGCTGGGCAAAAATGTGTTTCACTTAACTTAAAACCTTTCTCATGGGACGAAACAACCTCATTTTGAATCCGCCAGATAAGCCCTTCGCCATTATAAAAAAAGAAAATTGTATGGAGGGTTCAATCACTCAAGCCACTATAGATCTAAGCTTTTTGCAGCTGTGAAGTGGAAAACTTTCTTCATCTGCATTGGCTTGAGCACTCGCCAGTGATCCACCTGGTTGAACCTCTGTTCGCATTGGACATCCGATGTTCCATGTCCTTGTGGAGTCTTGAAATTGGAAGGTGATTGTTACTACTGAAGTTGGTTATGTTGCCTTTCTTAAAATCCTTTCAAAGATTGAAATTATTTATAGGAATCAGGCAGATCTGTTCTTGAGGCTTCAAGCTTTCTCAGTGTTCAATGTTAGTAGTTGAATTAAGCTGTGTGGTCTTAGTTTAGTGGCAATTGAATTATTGTAAATTGGTCAATCTGAATTTTGTTGACAGGAAAAAAATGACTGCTATTATGCATCACCTTTTGCAACACAGTATTGCAAATATAGTATTTTTCAATCATCTCAAGGAAACAATTTGATAATTTCTTGTTGCTGTTGCAGAGGTCAAACTTCAGGAGAAAACAGAAACTTTGGACTGCGCAAGCATAGTAGATATTGATAACCACAAGGACCCTCTAATGTGCAGCCTTTATGCTTCAGATATATATGAGAACAAACGTGTTACAGAGGTATGTTTGATACTTTGATCATGTATTGAGGATAAAAATCTCCTCTGTCAGCTGTAAATAATAGTTGGTTGAGTGGAATAGTAGAATTTGATTATGCATGATTAATTAATGAGCTGATTCATGGAACTGTATGCTTCTCTTCAGCTAAATCAAAGGACTTCTACTGACTATATGGAAAAGGTGCAACGTGATATCACTCCAAGCATGAGAGGAATTCTCGTTGATTGGCTTGTGGAGGTTAGTTTACAAATATAAAGTTTGATAAGTTGGTTATAAACCCCTCTTTCATGGTAAAAGTCAGAGAATGCAAGGTTGTCATTCGGCAGCTTGGGGCTTCAACTTCCCTCGAGGACAACAACATGATCACTAATATAAAAAGTGATATGGCTGCATATGAAACTTAAACTGCCATTTTGACAACAAATGAAACATTTATATTTGTTTAAATTTAGAGGGCTGTTTTAGTTAGCGTGATACACCAAGTTTTGGCTTCATTCATTAAACGAATCAAGACTTTCAGTTTATACAAATTACTGTGGAGCAGAAGCATGCTATTGATGATATGAATTCAATCTTTGGAGCATTTGTTAGTAAATATGACTTGTCTTAATCTTCTAATGTTCTGTGCTTCGTGATCTATGTCAGGTTTCTGAGGAGTACAAATTGGTCCCTGACACACTTTATCTAACCGTGAATCTCATTGATCGTTATCTATCTGGAAATTACATGGAAAAGCAAAAATTGCAGCTTCTTGGTGTAACCTGCATGTTAATTGCCTCGTAAGTTGTGTAACTTGACATGTGTGTAGGGTTTATTGCTGTCTTCTCTTGCTATTGTAGCAAGAGGCTCTGTTGTACTTGGATTCAAGTAAGATCACTGATACTTGTGGTTTATTTCTGATTGTTAGAAAATATGAAGAAATGAGTGCTCCACAAGTTGAAGAATTTTGCTATATCACAGCCAACACTTACGCAAGAGAAGAGGTGTGTGCTTGGTTTCTTGCTACTTCCGGATAACCTCGTACTATTTTAAAAGGCTGCTTCAAAAGGCAATGCTTAATTCTGTCTACGTTTGTGCTTGTGTTTCTGTACTATCGTTGGCTTCCTACATAGTATGGAAATGTTTTTGCATTTAGTTTAGCCTTAATTTGAAAAACCATATAATGTATGAATTTTGATCTAAGTTTTTCCTAATATTGAGTTTATCTCAAATTGGACAAAATGGATAAAGTCTGCCAAATTGGGTTTGCACAATAGAAATAAGAAAAATTATGTTTGAATGAACAATTTTTTAAAAATTCCCAATTTGTTGAAGCTAATTCCGATACTTGAGTTGAACGAGATTTTTCCAGTTCCAGCAATATCAATACTTCATGATGGAGATCAGATTCCCTTACTATTGCTGCCAGTCTTCACAGCTGACATGAATTTTATCATTTCTGGGCTAAAAGAATGCGTGCTCTTCTCCTTAGTCTTCACAGCAATTTTCTTCCGAAATCTTTTGTGTTCATGATTGAAGCTTGATGTGTAGGTATTGAAAATGGAGAGACAAGTTCTTAACTTCCTGTGCTTTCAACTATCCATTCCCACAGCCAAAACATTTTTGAGGTATGCGTCATACATCCGACATCCCTTCTTCTAGTCTTTTGGTGCAATTGCAACAGAAGTTGGACAACCTGACCGTATTCATGAATTATTATGCTTTTCAGGAGGTACATTCATGCTTCTCAAGCTACTTGCAAGGTATATAAGATCTTTAATTTAATGATTGAATAAATTCGATTATAGAGTTATGTGGCTTGGAAACTCAAATGTGCAATGTCTATTTTTGATTTGCAGGTTCTCTCAGCAGATCTAGAATTCCTAGCAAATTATCTGGCAGAATTGACTCTAGTAGAGTACAGCTTTCTCAAATTTTTGCCGTCGCTGATTGCCGCATCTGCTGTGTTCCTTGCCAGATGCACACTCGACCAGTCAGCGAACCCATGGGTTAGTCAGCCAATCTTTTTACCTTCAGTAAGATTTGCAATCAATATCATACTCAATTTTTCAATTGAATGTGGTGGAATTTGTGCATTTCTATTGCAGAATCCAACTCTTGAGCACTATAGTTGCTATAAGACTGCAGATCTGAAAGCTACTGTAATTGCCATGCATGACTTGCAGTTGAACACCGCCGGTTGCCAACTGAATGCGATACGTGAAAAGTACAGGAACGCGAAGGTAACATCTCGTACTGGAGATACAATCAATTCTTTTGCTTTCTTATACACACACCTATAGTTAAGGGAAATGCTCATAACCCCAGTACTGTGCACTTTAAGGTGAACAAAATGGGACCCTTATGTGATTAGTAAACTCAACCACTTGAATCAGACCTGACTCCCTAGAACCCAAATCCATCAAGGGCAACCAGAAACTTTCTTAGCCAGCCATGTTCCTGGTATTTTCAAGGTAGCTTGTCTCACAATTGATAGCCAACCCTAATTTGATCCAAACCCAAATGACCTGGACACAAAATTATATCAGCCTGCATGTGATCCAGTCCAAAGTTGACCAAACCCACACATGAATATTTTTTATTTTTATTTTTTCAAGGGTAAGCGGGCCCACCCATTGGACCCCTATCTCAGGGGAAAGTCCAACGGGCTTAACAGGGCCGGGAAGGGGGATGCCAAGCATAACTATACCCACAACACACAAATCCTCAAACTTGAGAAATTTGTGTCCACCCAGAATCGAACCTGGGTGGAGAGCTTGGGAATAGGGTGAGTGGCCACCAAGCCACTCACCTCTCGGCAACCAACACATGAATATAATGACCTGTTTGCCAATTTTTATAGTTATCAACAGTCCATGTATTGAGGATCCAAAAGGAGTTATTGGTAGTATGCACAAGCTAAGTTTCTGGCAAATTATGCATGTTTGTATTAGGGTTTAGAAGGTAAGGCTTCAAACACTCAGCTGATACCCAATGCTGATCTTTTTGCAGTTCAACTGTGTGGCAAATCTGTTGCCTCCTAAGTCTGTTCAGTCTCTCTTCTGAAGTCAAAAGTGTAGCTGATCCAACCCCTTGTACAAGCTGAATTTAAGTTAATTACTCCTTGACATCGAGACTGGCTGTTCTCCCTAACCACAGCCACCTCCACAGCAGCTTCCCTTTCCCCCAATCTCATGTTCAGGAAAAAAAAAAAAAATTCTTTCATCTGTTTAAAAATTTTCTTGTAATGTCCTTCACCTGGGTTCTGGATCTCTCAGAACTCATTTCGTTGGCTCACCTGTGGCATTAACATATGTTCGGAAATGCCCTTTGTGAGCTTTCTATCTATTTTTAACCTTGTAGGACTCAGCAGCAATCCATGGCATCCTAACATTCACTCAACAGGATTGCCATATTGTGAACATTTGTAACTAAACTTACATTAGTGTATTCTGAAATAAAGTCCTTGGTTACTGTATAACAATGTTGCTTTGTAGTGATAATAGTTACCAGTTTCTGGCTTTGATATCAAAATATGGTTTGCTTAATTTGCACTGACGAGGGGGTAAAAGTATGGGTATGGAACATGCATTAATCAGCCTGTGGTGTGGTGGCCAAACAAGTAACTCGGCCAACTCAAGAGGCTCAACCCATGCCCAAGTCAGATTCCACTTTGATTGCTTGGTGAAACCAACTTGGATGGGCTTGTTGCTCCAGTTTGGTGGATTAACCTGTCCTGGAATCCTAGACTTGGGGCCTCCAAATTGGCTTCATTGCATGTGCATTTTTCTTTTGGCAGATCATTGAGTCGACTGATAAATCAGAAGGAAAATGATACAAGTAAAATTGCGTAGTTCATATAATCTAGCAAAAGATAACATCTGGTAAGAAAAATGGACTGTGCAAAAACTTGTTTGACCAACAAACTCATAATAGATTGATGTCGATTAGAATGAGTTCCACTTTTATTTTTCCTCGGATGATCTTATTGTTTGAATTGGACTATGCTTGGAGGCTACGTGAATTTAACATGCTTGGAGGCTAAGTGAAAATAGTATTCAACACACCTCAGGTCAAGAATTGTACACCCACGGCTCGTTAATGTCACCATTTTGCATCGCTGTTTCCATGAAATGAGAATGGGGATTGAAATAAAATCCAAATCTGAAAAATCTGATCAAAACTCGCTCCGAATAAAATTGAAATAGATGACAAAAACCTGTGAAAAATGAGTGTGGTTTGGGTATGTTAAAAACATGTTTGGATATAGGTCCGACTTCAGGTATAAACTTTACTTGTCCTTTAACAATACTTGAAAAATTGTTATATATAAATTAAATCTGCGTGATAAAATATGAAATTTTAAAAAGATATTTAGTTTGTACAGCCCAAATTTAGACAACAAAAAATGAACAAACACTAATTATATATTTCACTTTTTAGCCTCCATCTTTGATTCTCTCTCTCTTGTAAACAAAAACCTCATGTTTTCTCCTTGGTGAAAGTAGAAAAGTGGAATATTTTAATCGTCTCTTCTCATAACAATAGACTCAACTACATCATCACTTAGAATTTATTGAAGAAAAGAGACAAAACAAATGTTTACGTCAACGAATATGTGATAGTGTTCAAATTTTGACAGCCAATCTACTGTCATATTAAATTCCCTAAAAACTTAATTGATTTCAAATTGGATAATGTCCTGCGACATTCAAATTTCCCTTTTAGTACTTGAATCACAATTTGGTCGTCACCATTAACATCATTGATTGAACTCCGTCTAGTATACAAGATTTGCCATAATATATTGCTCCTGTCTTGAGTAATTTGCTCGTCCAATCATGTGTGATATAGTCGCCTCCTTTTGAAGAAATGTTGAGTGATCTGTCAAAATTGATTTTGACGAATGCGGGAAAAGATTGGTGTCACTTCACAAAGTGATTTGATGTGGAAGGTAAGAAAGAAGATATCGTAGAAGTGGAATAAGAGGTCTACTCATGAATCAAATGAGAAAGGAAGAGCCATATCATTGACTGAGCCTTTACTAAAAGTGGATATGTTAAGAGCAATTACAATAATGAATCACTTGGTCCAAAATTTTTCATGCGGTCCGTTCCTATCAATACAATGTTTGGAATTTCCATCTCAATGTCAATCCACTTGCATGGCGGAACCAATAAACGCGCAGCTCATGAAGCCAAATGAGACTAATTTTCTTTTTTTTTTTTTTCCGTTAATTGCTATTTGCAAATTCTGATATGTAGATAAGAGTACACGCTCCTAGGTGCCATATCATTGAATAGTTTCCAACTCATTATCTTTTAATTTCCGTCACATTATCTATTAAGATAAAAAAATCCTTTTGTAACTAACTCTATCCTATTATAACCGATTGGATAAAAAAATTTGATTTGCGGTTAGTTTCATCCCACGTTCAACGCTCAAAGCAATTATCATTTTTTTATTAAATTAATTGATTACTGATTTTATGTAGCAATTGTAGTTGGAAGCATTTTTTTCTTGCCATTGTGCGTCGCAGGTTTATCTATCACGTGAACGTTTCTTCTTTATTAATTGTTCATATGACAATGTTAAATTATTCATAAATCTTTATATATTTGTTCACACAATATATTAAAATTGTTCATTGGTAATTGCTATTCGGTTAATGTGATTTTTTTTTGTTTCTTGCCATTGTTCGTCACATGATTTATCTATCACATGAATGTTTCTTCTTTAATTGTTCATATGACAGTGTTAAATTATTCACAAATCTTTATGTATTTGTTGACACGAGTATGTTCAAATTGTTCATCGGTAATTGATATTCGGTCAATGTGATTTTTTTTTGATAATGACAAGTGTAATTTTAATAAAATATATTGTGGGTATACAACAAATATAGTATTTCGGTGAACAACCAAGTATAATACCATAAATAATTATATTGTGTCGGTGAACAAATATATCCGTACAATGAACAAAATGTATCACTTAAATCAACAAATTGTAGTATACAAATGAACAAATTGTCGGTTTCCTTGGCTCGTCCTCCTCATGTAGTTTCTTCCAAAGAGGATAGAGAGCTTGTGTAAAGACAATGATTGCTTCTCATGGCAATCTTCTTCAATTATGCACGAGTCCTTGCTAACGATTTCAATTTCAATAAGCTCGCGTTTTGTTTCTAAAGTTTCTTCTCTACTGCAAATAAAAATTTAAAACTTAGTGTCGTGAACAATTAAAAAACTGTATTCAGTAAACAAAACAATCCAAATAATAAACAAATTATTTCATCACAGTGAATAAATAAACACTATGGCCAATCACATCGAAATATTCAGATACCTAATGAATGAATGTGCAATATGTCAAATAAGCAAATGAACATTTAGAAATGAACAAATAAGCAATATACAATGAAAAAATTATCTATTGATGACGAACAACTATATTTATGTAACGAACAAATAGTTTGACATTATTGAACAAATAGTTTAACATCATTGAACAAATAGTTTAATATCCTTGAACAACGATGACATGCATATTAACAAATGTGTACGATAACTATAAACAAACCATTCGAATTAAGTGAACAAATAAATATTATAACCAATAACATTGTATATTCATATTCCTAATGGACTAATGCACAATATTCTAAAGTAATACGATGATCACCATGAACAAATTTTTTCATTTATGTGAAGAAATAAACATTACCTATGGATAAAATATTATATATTCATATGAACAAATGCGAAATACCACGAAATCAACCAACAATGATGAAAGACACCTTACAATGTAAATGTAATCGAAATTATCCCATTGTGTAGGTGAAAATTCACTAATGTTGTAGTATAATTCATCATGCAATAGAACATACCTTTTCTTCCTGATGTAACATATTGTTTTCGTTTTGCTTGCTTCCTCCATAACTAATTATCACAAGATGAACGAAATGGCCAACGTTGTTTGCATGATTTATTGATGACCACGCTCAACTGGAGATAACTAAAGCTCTCTTCTTTCTTCGTCTTCTTTTGATGTTCTTCTTCTTCAATGGCCTCTTCTTCTTCTTCTTCTTCTTCTTCTATTCTTCTTCTTTTGTTCTTATTCTTCAATGAGTATGAGAGATATGAGTGGTTGTGAGGATGATCGACAGCGAGGATAACTGGACATCGAGAGAAAACGACGAAAGAGAAACCTGCGAGAGAGAAACCGACAAGAGAAAAAATGGTGCCGAGGGAAGTTGAAGAGTTTGAAGTGAGAGAGAGTGCTGCAAAAGCAGGAAATGATTTTAGAAAGAACGTGGAAAGAATCCTAACGATACCCAAATTAAGGTAGTTAACATCTAAAATAACTCTATTAATAAAAAAATTACACATGAAATTTTTGTCCATGTCAGCGATGGAAGTATATGCTCCCCATTTCAACATTGTCATATTATAATATATTGAGATGTGGAGTTCACTTGTGATTTTTTTCTTCAGAATTTGAGTTGTTGAATAAGAGTAACGTGGGATAAAATCTAAACAAAAAACAACGGCTAGTTTTGATTCGCAAATCAAAATATAGTTGTTAATAAGGATATTTTATTAATAAGTAATGTAATTTTTTATTTCTTATTTTTGTTTTATAAATACCCACTAATATTATAATCAATTTCACATTTAAAAATTCTACCACTAAAGTAGTATTCTTATTTGAAGGTTGATAGCAAGGGATAGAGAAAAATTATAAAGTTCGTATTCAGAAAGTAATTTTATTAAGCATAATTTTCATGTTTTAATTTGTAATTATGCACTCCATCCGTCCCATAAAAGTTGTCAAAGTTTTTTATTTTAGATGTACGAAAAATATTGTCAAAATTTATTTATATAGTTAAAAAGTTAAACAATTTTTTAGGGATGAGGACATTATTTGTTAATGATATATTTTAATTAATTTATTAATGTCAATATTTATTTTGTAGATATTATTTTATTTGAGAAATAATACCAATATTATATATGTGCATTCTAAGAATTAGGCTTTTAGAGATTGCAGCCGTTGTTGGCATCATAAGTTGACATCTTTTAGATGATCTTTTGAGATATATTTGCATAATAGTGTCATTTCAACACATGTTTTTGGTTATAATGTGGTTTAATGTGAAAATATGTGATTAGAATTTTAGTCTAAAAATATATGAGAAAATGATAATTTTATTATGTTACATTGATATGATTTATATGAGAATAAATGATATGCTAAGTTGACTATGTTAAAATGATGAATTTATTATATTACATGAATAAATGATAAGCCAATTTGAATATGTTATAATGTAATGTTACAATGACATGTTAATTAAAATTTTATACTAAGTAAATAATTTGTAAGTAAACTAAATGAGAATAAATTTTTGATTATGTAAGTAATGACCAAAAACATAAATGTTTCCATCCATGTAGGTGTTGTTTATAAGTTTACTTGATGGCGATGAAATACAAAATGAAGGAAGAAAGTACTGGTGGTTCGGGCCAAGGTGCTATGCCCAACTACCCTTAATCCCCATACCCTCCACCACCAAACTGTTCTTACCCACTATTATCAAAATTTGTCTAGTGGGATTTATGGACCAAATCAAAATGAAACATCTTGTTTCCAATATCCTTCACTACCAAAATATCCTTGTAAACTCCCACCTAATGCAAATCACCTATTGGGGGCCAACAACTCAACACCCTCATCAACCCCGACCGGTTCAATTGCTAACTTAGGGCACTTTCGAATTGGTAGTGATATAAATGAGTTAGGAGAGGATGAAGTGGAGAGAAATCCTCGTGGTATAAAAGAGTGGAAATTAGAAGAGGATAAAAGGCTTATTACTTCTTGGATTAACGTTGGCACGAGACCCCATTAACGGGGCCAATCAAAAGATAAGATCATTTTGGAGTAAGGTAGCCGATAACTTCAACAACCACCTCCCACGCTGAACTCTTCGAGAATAGGGAAGACTTGGAACCCTCGCTGGAATCGGGGCAGCCTATGGTGTCTAAATGGACTGGGATTATGGAGGAAATACGCCGAAGCAATATTAGTGGGACGAGCATGGAAGACGATCTCACCCATGCTCATGATTTCTTTGAAAAAGAAAAGGTAAGAAGTTTAAATTTGAACACTCGGTATTACATGTTAAAAAACCAACCGAAATGAAAGGCATTAGTTGAGCAACCTATACCCTCATCAACCTCTACTCCTTATTAGGATCGTCAAGACGATCCAAAATAAATGAAATGGGAGGGCATCATGATACCACAATCATCAGCACCAAAGATCCAAGTGTTGAACAAGTGAGTGCTATTAGTTGCCCAATGGGGAGAAAAGCTGCCAAGAGAAGCAAGAAGGAAAAGGAAGCCCTCAAAGTTGATTTCATCACAACAGTTGTGGGTAAACTAGAAGTCTTCCATGATTATATTAAAGTTTAAAAGAAGAAGGCAAAGACATGTGAGGAAGCAATTTGCCGCAGAGGTGAGGATAGAAAATTAAAGGATGACAAGTTTCAGAGCAATATGAAATACAAGCAACAAAAGCAAGAATTGAAGAAGAAACAACATGATGACAAAATTATGGCAATGGATCTTAGCCATATGTCTCTAGAAGATGCCCTTTATTCAAACGCATGAAGGAAGATATTAGATACAAGAGATCAACATAATTCTAAGTAGCCATTAGAATAATCCAATAAGTTTAGTATATTAGTGAAAGTTCAAACAACTTGCAAGTGCTTAGTTTGTTTTGCTTTTTCCTATGTTTTCATGATTTAAATTTATGAAATAAAATATTCGAGTTGTTCACAAATTTACTCGTCATCGGAGAAAATTCGTCTAACTTTTCGTATTAGAGTAAATAACTTTTTCTAACTTTTTCTAACTATAATTATTTCTACATAGGTGGTTCGAAACGGAAAATTCATCCTCCTCTTCATCCTTATCCTCGTCCTCCTCATCCTCCTTATCATCGGATGGACAAAGCTTTATATTAGAACAATCCGATGATGATATGCCCATTTTATAAGAACTTTTTAACGATAAAGAAATGTTATTATGTATAAAGGTTAAGGAAGGGGGTCGAGTGTCATCATCATCCAAATCTCGAAGAAAAAGAAGATGTATCAGAAAAAATTGATAAGAAGCTCATGAGCGGTTATACAAAGATTAATTCGCAGTTGATCCAATTTACAATGAACATCAATTTCGTTGAAGATTTAGAATACGAAGGCACTTATTCATCCACATATTGGAGGCACTTGAAAATCACTACGAGTACTTTCAATTGAGGTATGATGCCATTGGAAGACATGGATTGACACCTCTAACAAAGTGTATTGCAGCCATGTGGATGCTCGCTTATGGTATCTTTGTTGATTGTGTCAATGAATACTTGAAGCTTGGTGAATGCACATCACCGCAATGTTTGAAAAAATTTGTTAAAGGCGTCATTGCACTATTCAGGGAAGAGTATTTAATAAAACTAACCCACGTAAATGTTGATCGTCTACAGGTATTGGTTTCCACTGGTATGCTAGGTTATATTGATTGTATGCATTGGGAATGGAAGAAGCTGTCTAGCGGGTTGGAAAATATCGTTTGTTAAAAGATGCTATAGGGTTCCAACCATCATTCTTGAAGCGGTTGCTTCGTATGATGTTCGAATGTGGCACGCTTTTTCAACATGCCAGGAACTCTAAATGACATCAACGACCATCAACGCTCACCGGTTTTCCTGGAGTTGTATGAAGATCGAGGTCCCAAATGTGACTCTATCGCCAATGGTCATGTGTATAAGATGGGATGCTTTCTATCATATGATATTTACCCAAAATGGATGACGTTCATGAAAACTATACCTCTTCTATAAAGTTCGAAGGCAAAATTATTCGCTCAACATCAAGCGGCAATTAGGAAGGATATCGAATGAGCCTTTGGTGTGCTACAAGCTCGCTTTGCCATTGTATGCGGCCTGCTCGATACATGAAAAGCGAGGTCATGTGGGATATAATGAAAGCATTTATAATATTACATAACATGATCGTTGAGGATGAGCGAGATACATACAACCTTTCTTTTGAATATGAGCAAGTGGAGGGTAGTACTCATGATCTTAATGTTCGACGTGAGCATCATCCGTGCTATGCGACTTACATATCAAGATCAACAAAAGTTCGAAACACTGGAAACATATATGCGCCTCTAGATAGACTTGGTTGAAGAAGTATGGAAGCAAAATATGACACGACAAAATCGTGGGTGATGCTAAAGTGATTTTTATTGTCAAACTTTCATATTGTATTTTTTGGAAAAACTTTTGTATCTTAATTTTTTAAAAGTTGAATTTATGTATTGTATTTTTTTTTAACATTGAACTTCGGTTTGTATTTTTAAAAATCCACCTTTTAGTGCAATTGTACCAATTTAAGCTCTCTATTATCTACTAATAATATTAATTAAAATTACAAAATTGATGCTTGCATTTTTAAATTAATTTTACAATTATAAAATTAGCTTTTCAATTTTTTAGAAATTATATGAATTGAAACTTACAATTTATTGACACAAATATTTTATAAAATAAAAAACTAAATAAAACTAAATATGTTTACTAGTGAGCCCATAGAAATATTTTAATTAATATATAAATTGATGACCCAAAGGGTGTAAAAATGATGGATTGCAATTCAAAAAGGTGGATTGTAGGATAAGGTGGAGGGTGTGGGCCCCCACAGATAATCTAAAATTTTGGGTTAGGGGTGCAAATTCTCTGATGTTAAGAATGGTGTATGGAGAAGAGTATATGGAAATAATAATTATGGGAAGAGAAATCTGGACAAGAAAGGAGATGAATCTCCATTAAAGGCAAGATAGGACAGAGAAAGAGCTTAAAAGGCAAGGGTTGTTTTTTAAAACTCCTAACAGTAAAAAAAAAAAAAGGGTTTTAACCTCCTATTCCAAGTAAAATAGAGTTGCAATGATAATTTTAATTGTTAATTATTAGTACGATAGTAATCGTTTGTCATCAAATTAATTAGTGACATTGTTGAAATTTTGAGTTAAATCATTGACATTTTAATTAGAGAACTCCGCTATTTTTTGCTTGACTTTGCTTTACCGAATGTATAGAATGTCTTGGTCTTCTAAATTGGTTGTTAATATATACATCTGTACATCCTAACATGCATAGTTTACTTTTGTTATTTGGGAAAAATTCATGGAATATTAGTACCTGAATATATGTTGACATGGGTGTTATTTTTTATATCATATTTATACCTAAATAAAATTTGTAAATTCAAAAATATATGATGGATATGGGTAGAGTATAGATTTTTAAAATCGGATAGGTATAGATATAAGTACAATTTTTAAAATGAGTATGGAAGCGAGATACGACTCTATCAAACTTTGTGAGATAGATGCATTACAAGATTATCTATCAAATTATCTTGCTTTAGGCATGAATACAATTTTTTTTTTTCAAAAGGTAAGTACAAAGGACTTAAGATAATCCATCTTTTAAGGGTTATATCTACATTGTCATAAGAATGAATAGCGAGACAGATCCATTCTTATAGAATAGCTAAAGGTGGCTATGGACTGGAGGACACACCCTAATTTGGCCATTCAATCGGCAATCATATTAGATTCTCAATACACATGCCTAATGCTAAAGTTGGGTAAGGCGGATAACACAACATAAAATATCATGGACTAGCTGGTATATTGTCAAAGGGATACCGATAATTCTTTGGATAGTTTGAATGAGGATTTGATTGTCTAATTTAATTTGAATGTTGTACAATCCTGCATTAGTGTCGGTGTTGCTTTGATCTCATCTCGCATTACTTGTTACTTCCGCCACTAGGATGGGTGCAATACATAGAGATTGTGTTCCTTCTTGAATGAAGCTACTAGTATAATTTCGAGAATGTACCCCATTGCTGCCTCTGTTGAAGAAAAAGGTACCCTTGATGTTAATTTTGATGAAGTTGCCTGAAGGAGAATTCCACCCTATAAAAGGGCAAGATTTGTTCATCTACTTTTGAATATTCTACGCTTTAATTTTTAGAAATCCTGAGGCATGACCTATTTCAACTAACACAATCCACCCAAAAAAAAAAAAAAAGAAAAAAGTTTTCTTCTGTTGCATAAGATATCTCATCATTAAATACTATGAAAATTAAGAATAAGTTCTAATATCGTAACTTCTCCCATGAAAATTATGTACCTACCAAAATTTGAACCTTGATAGAGCGAAAATTCACTCTCATACATATTAAACTAAATGCTCTTTTTTTTATCACTTAAACTAAATGCTTTTAGTTCCTTAAAAACTTCTACTAGGTCATAAATGATTTAAAAGATAAACAAAATTCCAATGAAAAGTAGATTTTTGTATTTAATCTCAATAAAACTGTTCTCACAAAAAAAAATGTCTTAAGAAAACTAAACTACCTATGTATGAAGTAGGTTACACCACTTATAATCCTCATGTCTCTTCCACAACTTTTTCTCTTCCATTGCCTTCGTTCCCCTCCTAGCCTACAATTGAATTATCCATTAATGGATAAGCTTGTCATTGATCGGCTAATGGCTGTCTTCACCGGCTTCTAGCTCCACACTTTGCGTTTCAAACTGTAACTTTATTGCTCTTACACATATCAACATTGTTTGACTTAAGTGGTTTGACACTTGATCTTTAATTAAAACCTTAGGTTTGAGTTTTGTGAACGGAGAAAATTTGTGATAAAAAAGTTTACCCTTATGGACTAACAATAATTTGGCTATAATAAATTAAAACATTAAGATTAGAAAAAAATTTCCCTAGTTGCATATCGCCCCTCCCTTGCGACCACTAATGTTGGTCTTCTTTACTTAGCCACGAACCCAATAAGTGGCCTTGAGTAAATTAAAACATTAAAATTAGTATGGACCAAATGCATTGTGGAGACTATCCCTAGAGATATCAAGAGCGGCCGGCTATAAGGGAGCGTGAGAGAATAATTAATAAGGGCCAAGAGCTATCAACCATGAAAAGTCATAAGCGATCGGAAAGAACAAGCGTAGTTTTCCTTAGTTCGAGCGGAGAAAAAGCCCATCCTTAATAGAGGTTCCGCGGTTCCAGCATCATGCTTGTCCTAATATCTCGATCTATCTCACGCCTAACTCGCCTGGATTCACTATTCCTTTATCAAAAAAGATCATAAATGTACCATGCCTCAAGAATATTAGAGTACCGGATATAGACCCCTACGATGGAACTACAGATTCGGAGGATGATTTGTCATATTACAAGTCACACATGTATGTTCAAGATGGAGATGACGCTACATATTGTCGATACTTTCCCGCCACTTAGAAGTGGGTCGCTCAAAAGTGGTTCAATGACCTTCCCCATGGAAACATATCTTCTTTTGAAGAATTGTGTGAGAGTTCGTGGGAGAATTCGTTGCAAGTTGCAAGCAAAAGAGAACAAGCATTCATCTCTTTAAGGTCAAGCAAAGAAAGAATGAACCCCTCAAAGACTATGTCCAAAGGTTTCATAGAAAAGTCATCTTCATCTCGGACTAACAAGATAGATTAGCCTATCTTGCCTTTTTAAATGAGCTCAAGGGTGAAAGATTCAAATTCTCTCTAGTCGAGCGGAAGATATAAACCTTGACAGACACATTTCGAAAAGTGGAAGACTTCATCCATGGCACAAAAATACACGCAAAAGAAGGAGAAAAAGAGAAAAGAAGGGAGGGGTTGGAAAGCCCAATCAAAAGACTTACAAGAAACATAGGGTTAATGATGTCAATCATCGCATTAATACCTATCGGAGAAGAATCTTAATAGAGATCAAGGATCACCCCATTTTATGAAAGCCAACTCCAATAACAACTCGATACAACCTTCCGATTTCGATAAATGTTGTGAGTACCATGGGCAAACAACGCAAGATACAACCAGAGTGTCAAGTGCTTGAAAAAAGCGTCCGAGGAGCTTGCGATAATGGGAAAATTGATTACTTCCTCAAGAGAAGCCCCAGAGTAATGCTAAAAGACCCTTCAAATCTTAGGGACAAGTAACAAGATGAAAAAGACTCTACTGATGTCATCGCAACTATTGTTGGGTGGGGGTTTCGCTAGAGGCGTCACTCCATCTTTAACGAAGACATCTCCGAAGTATTAAACAAGTTATGATAATTGGACAACCTTTGTCCTTGAAAGTGCCTACTATGACCTTTGATGAGCAAGACTTGAAGGGCATAACCAACCCCATGACGACCCATTGGTTATAAAGTTTAAGATTTCGACGCTATAGTAAGAAAGATCCTCATGGATATGGAGAGTTAGGTGAATGCCATCACTATTGAGTGCACGAGCCGAGTTGAAGTACTCTGTGCAAGACCTCATTCCTCCTGTCAATCCTATCTTCGGATTCGGTTTGGGGGAAGGGAGAGGCAAATCGTCCATCTTATAGCCATGAAACACTTGTTTGAATGGGAGAATGAGCTATGGTCATAAGCATGGAAGTAGATTTCTTAATGGTGCATGTTCCTTCGACATACAATGTCATCATAGGACGTTCGAATCTTCACAAGGTCAAAGTTGTCATTGCACCATACCTCGTTCTCATGTAATACGAGCTTGATGATAGGACTGTAGGCAATTTCAACAGAGACCAAAAACTATGCGAGAATGCTACGATGTAAGTCTTAAGTCCTTGATAGAAAGACAGAGACACCAAGAAGACCCAGGATGACCCCAAAGGAAAGTTGCCTAAGGTGGAAAATCGACCAAAGGCTCTAAGACCACAATCATATGCTTTGCTATGACCGAAGAGCAAAAAGGATCCAACTTCAGCCCTTCGAAAAGCATTGAGCACATTCCCTTGGAAGTGCAAGTGGGCAAGAACCTCTAAAAGGGATTAAGAAAGTCCTCGTCCAACTCCTAGGGGAGTGCGGGGACATCTTTGCCTTCGGACCTGAATAGATGATGGGATTGAGCCCCAAAATTATGGAGCATAAGCTGAATGTGGATCCCTTCTACAAATTCATAATCCAAAAGTAGAGGCATTGGACGGTGGAATATAGCACGAGTCGCGGCTGAAGTTGTTAGATGCTTGGATTCATTTGAGGAGTGCCAATGCCCCGAGTGGACCGCCAACGTGGTCCTGTTTAAGAAGGCAAATGACACATGGAGAATGTGCGTTAATTTTACTTAATTAAACAAAGTTGGGCCCAAGGATAACTATCATTGGCCAGCGAGTCAATAAACTTGTAACACTATGGTAGGCACGCCTTTTTACTTTTCATAAAAGCCTTTTTAGGATACCACCAAATTCTTTTGAAAAAGGAAGATCTAGAAAAGTCATCTTTTATCACTAATCAAGGCCTGTTTTGTTACGACGTCATGCCTTTGGTTTAAAGAATGTTAGGGTAACTTATCAAAGGTTGGTAAACATAATCTTTTCCCACTTCATTGGAAAAACTATGGAAGTCTAGGTTGACGACATAATTGTCAAAAGTAAAAAGACCCTAATCACATCACGATCCTCGAAGAAGATGTTTGAAGTCCTCTTAGAGTGCGAGATGAAGCTCAATCCCAAGAAGTGCACATTTGGGGTCAAATCACAAAAATTCCTAAGGATTAAGATAAATCAGCAAGGGATTGAAGTGAACCTCGATAATCTCCAAGTTGTTATGGAGATGAAGTCCCCTCGAAACATCAAAGAAGTCCGAAGCTCACGGGGTGTATAGCTACCACGGGAAGATTTATGTACAAATCCCGAACAAGTGTCAACCGATTTTTAAAGACCTTAAGAAGAAAACCAAATTTGAACAGAATGCTAAAAAGGAAGATGTATTTGACAAGCTCAAGTCCTACCTATCATAGTTTCCTAAAAGAACAAGTCCAGCTAAGGCGAACCCTTGTTGTTTCACATGGTCGTCTCAAATCAAGCCACCAATGCTTGTCATGATGATGGAATAGGAGAAGGAGCAGACTTTAGTCGATTACGTTAGACATGCATTGGCGGGGGTAAAGCTAAGTACACCCTCATTAAGAAATGCGCTTATGCTATCTTCTCGGTAGGCTGAAAGCTACGTCCTTATTTTGAGGCGTACAACATGATGGTCTTAAGCCGACTAACCACTAAAAAATGTCATGTAAAAACTTGAAATTTTTGGAAGAATGCTAAAGTGGGCCATTGAATTAGCACCATACGGTTTGGATTTTAAACCTTAACAGGCAATCAAGGTACAAGCTTTAGCTGACTTCATATCACAATGCTCATATTGCGACCAAGTCCAACCACCCAAAAATCATTTTAGACTCTCTATGTTGATGGATCCTCCAATAAAGATGGAAGAGACGGTAGATTGATAATAACAGGGCCACCAGGGGAAGGTGTGAGCATATTCTCAAATTCATGTTCAAGACATCAAATAATGAGGTTGAATACGAAGCACTTATTGTTGGCATTTAGCTTTGCCATGCCTTAGGAGCTAACTTCGTCAAAGCTTATTCCGAGTTCTCAATTGGTGGTTAGCCAACTTGATGGAAAATATGAAGGCGAGGCGAAAGCATGATGTCTCGCTTAAAAAGGTCAAGGAAGTTGCCGCTGAACTTCAGCACTTTGAAGTCATCCATGTGCCTCGATCGGAGAACGAGACAAGGCGACGCTTTGTTCAAGCTCGCAAGGTCCTTGCTCTTCAACGCAAGAAAATCCAATGGGAGGTTCTCAAGGAAAGAAACATCAACGTTGCTAAAATCATGTGGTTAAACGGGAGTAGTTCTTGAAAGGATTCAATTTTCAAGTACCTCTCTAATGGGGAACTACTGACAAGAAAGCGAGAATGCATCAAGAAGAGAGTTGAATAGTTCATGCTTCACAAAGGAATTTTCTACAAGCATGCATGCTCTCTCCTTCTACTCAAATGTGTAACTCCCAAGTTGCAAAAAAAGTGTTGAAGCAAATTCATGAAGGAGTTTGTAGCTACCAACATTGGAGGAAAAACCCTTGTTTCCAAGATGCTCAACACGAGTGTATTATTCACTATTACAAGAACCACTTTAACTACGGTTCGAAAGACCTTTTACTACGTTTATCCGGCGTCGTATATGTGGTCGTAATTGTAGATGTGCATCTTTTACTACGGTTCAAAACCGTAGTAAAAGATAACTTATGATTACGGTTTGTCCGGACAACCGTAGTCATAAAGCATCTATTACTACGATTACGTACAAAGAACCGTAATAATAGGTTGACCTATTACTACGAGTTCTTAATTAAAAATCATAGTAATAGGTGCAGGACAAACCCTCCTATTCGGCCAAAATTTTAGGCCAAGACCTATTATAACGGTTTTTAACAATGAGAAAACTAGTAATAATTCCCTATTGTTTATCACATTTTTCCCATTTGAACCCTTTACCTCTATTCCCATTCTTCGTGGACCGACCCACGTTGCATGTAGACTTCATGTTTTCCTTATGAATCGACCTCATTGTTAAACACAATAAAGGTTATGGGAACTCCGACTTTAGTTATGTCTTGGGTTGTTAAAGCAAATTAAAAGGTGGCCCCAACATTTTATTCATATTCATTATTGTATTATGCATTACGTAAACTTTAAAAAAATCATATACTCCAGGTTTACGATCATGTATAATACAACAAACTTGCAACCAAAAAGAAAATCAAACATTTAGATAATTGGATAAATTAGTCCACCCCAACATCATCTCATCAAAATAAACAAATTTGATATCAAATTTATCTTTATGACAAGTTTTTGGGGATAACCTTATATCAAAAAATCTTTTTAATTATTTACAATTTCTATTAAATTTTGTCCCTTTTGATCCTTAAACCTATACCATAAATATTTTCATTTTCCTAAACCCTAAACCACAAATTTTTCCATTTCCCAAACCCCGAACCATAAATCTTTCTATTTCTCTAAACCTTGACCAAATTTGGATACAAATTTCGATAATTGGATATATAAGTCCACCCCAACATCACATTATCAAAATAAACAACGTTGGATACAAATTTATCTTTATAAAAGACCATTTATGATTATGGTTCTTTTCACATAGCGATAGTCATCGGTTTACGGCTTGACCTATGACTAGCGGTTCGGTGAAATAACCGTAGTCATAGCGTAATAAAAGACCGCTTATTTACAAAAATGTTACCGCCTAATTTTTCACGACAATTTTTTTCTTTTAACCGTCATAAATCGACTGTAATAAAAAGTCATATGTATAGTAGTAATTGGTCTTATATAGGGGAAGATGCAACGAGCTTAGTAGGAAAATGTGACAGGTGCTAAAAATTAGCACATATTCCAAAGAAACCTTCCAGTGAGGTCACTCCAATCATATCTCTTCTACCATTTGCCACGTGCTGAATGGAGATCTTTGGTTCCTTTCCCAAAACCACCAGACAACGTTAATACCTCTTCATGGCCATCTACTACTTTACTAAGTGGGTTGAGGCCGAGGCACTGGGTTATGTTTTGAGGCTAATGCTCAAGGTTTCTTTGCTGAGGACTGGTGGGGATGATCATTAAGGTCACCTTAAGAGGCCTGAACTTCTGAATCACTCAATAGGTTGGTATGATTCTCGTTTTCAATTAATATTGAGCAGCGATCGTCCATTCATCACTGATGATGTTGAAGCCTTGGACTCCAGAATTCAAGTTTGATCAAGAGCAAATCCTGAGTTACACTTGGTTTTTTTAATCTGTTAATGGGCTAAATAATGGAGAACTGGGTTTAAATTCCACCTAATGAACCTTTATACTTCCCTGGATGCACAAACGATGGAGAGAGAGAGAGAGAGAGAGAGAGGAGTGATAGAACCAGTAGGCTTTTTCAATTGCTAAGAATTGGCCGAAGCCTTTTTACTAACTGGGCTGGGATGAAATCCCAAGTGGCCAACAGGTAGTACAACAGGATGTAAAGGGAAAGCAGCACAAGATATAATAATAGAAATTACAACACAAATGACCTACCACTACTACAGGGCAACCTGTTAAAAAACCGTCTGCCGTGGAACAGCTTCCCATCTCATACATTATCCCCCCACCCCCAAAAAAAAAAAAAAAAAAGAGAGAATCACTGCTACAAGTACAGACTTGAATCATCACATTTAGCAGGCAATTGAAGCTGCAGAAGGGGTTACCAGAACAGCAATGTTTCCAGCTACAGGCTGATGAAGGCGGGCTGCATTCTCGAGGCGTTCCCAGGTTGCTATCCGTAGCTCAGCAATTGAGGATAGTTTTGCCTCGTCCTCCCTGAACCTGAGCTGGCACTCTTGGAATAGGGGCTCATCCATTTCGTGGAAAATCTTTCTGACATTCAACGTCAAATTGAGCACTGCTTGGTTCCAATGCCCTTGAGCATTCCTCTCGAGGGCTGGGAAAATGATGGGAAGGATCACTTGGCGGTTGTGTCCGATTAAGTTGAGAATTTGATCATTGTTCCACAGGAAGAGCGCCCTTTCAGCCACCTGAACCAATCATTAAGTGAGTTTCTTAAAAATGCCATTAAGCACCAGAAACTGAGGAACAGATATATGCTCATGCATAGGTAGACCTGGCAAAACTGACCCGAACCGAATGGGTCAACCCGAACGACCCGAAACCCAAACCGAACCGACATCCGAAACAGTTGAACCGATTTTGACCCGAAAACCGAAATGAACCGACTTGAACCGAACCGACCCGAAATCTAATGAACCCGATTCCGACCTAAACTAAAATGACCCGAACCGAAACTGAACCGAACCGAAAATGACCCGAACCGAATCAGACCCGAATCGATTTAACCCAAATAAAAGTGACCCAACCCACTTTTTTTTTTGAGGATGGACTTTTGTGCCTATAGTGACATAATTTTGAATCGATTTTGACCCAAAAAGTGACCCGATTATGACGCAATCCGAAAATTAACCCGAATGGAACCCGAGCGAGATTGACCCGAAGTTGAACCGAACCGAAGTTGACCCAAACCGAAACCGAACCGGACCCGAACGAGATCGACCCGAAGTTTACCCGAACCGAAGTTGACCCGAACCCGAAACCGAACCGGACCCGAACAAGATCGATCCGAAATTAACCCGAACCGAACTAACCCGAACCGAACCCGAACCGAATGACCCGATTGCCAGGTATATGCATAGGACCAGCATTACCAAACCAAATAATATCACACATCCTTATCTCTAGAATTGAGTTCAAGAGAAACTTCCACTAGAGCCCAAATTCAAAGGACATCCACTACCTGACACTACCAATAAGTTTGTTATGACAGCAAGATTAGACATGGGGGTCCCTACACTAAACTATATTATGATCAGATTTTCAATTGAGTTTGCACTAACCAATTTTCATATCAGGTTATGTTGGTTTTTGGGCCAATTGAGCTGGGTGATCAAGTACATAATGTTGTGAGATCTAACCACTGGAGCCATCCCTAAGACCAAGCCAATTAAATATGATTTGTTAGGAACTCCAGGTTAAGTTTGGGACGAGTCCTCCCCCCCAAATGGAGTTTGCGGTGGGGTGGGGTTATTGGGTCAGCTTGAGCTCGGGACAGAATCAGGTTGGAGGTCGCAGACTGAGTCTTGGTAAAGGTTGTTTGGCTCAAGTAATTGAGTATGGGCCAACTTTGCTCAGTCCATAATCAAGATTCATTAGACCATGTACATTAACATGACTTGACAAAACTGACCCGAAATCCAAACTGAACAACCCTTACCCATATCTAAACTGACACTCTAAATAGGCTCATCCGAAAATGGACACCAAACCCGAATTGACCCAAACCAAACTGCGCCCAACCTGAAATTTTCCATAAACTTGCTTCTTTTTGCAAGACTAGTCTATTCGACTAAAAAAGGTAAACCTAAAGTCAACCCGAACATGGACCAGAATGAAACTAAATTCTCGATGACCGAAACATGACTCAATCCTAACTTAACCTGACCCATACCTAAACTGAACCACCCTGGGGAGTATCTATGCGCTAAGTGAATTCTGTCCAACAATGGCCCTAAGAGAACGATGAAACAAGACATCATCACACACTGGCAATACTATTCAGGTTAAATTTCAGGTCTTTCTTTTGAGCCGAACTTCCATAATGCATGAATAGATGTGCCTGTCCTGCATACCTGCATAAACCACCTCTCCAGAATATTGCTTATTTATACAGCCTAGAAGGGAATGAACCAATGGACCAAAAATGCAATAACAAAGTGAGGACGTGCTGGCTAAGTCATCCACAAATACCCTAACCCTAAGGAAAATCTAACCCATGCCATAGACTCAGATGCATACTAGGACTGGATACTTTTTGCAACTGGAACCCATTGACCTAGAAGCAGATTAGGCATCTTTATGGAAAATTTTCAAGTTATCATCTAATTTGATGCAAGTGTGCATCTAATATATAAAACAACATGAATATGAAAAATTCTGTTCCACAAAAACCTATCCTGAGTTTGTGACATAAACTGCCAAAGCAGCAAATCATCTACACAGCTCACAAGCAGTGGCCCATAAATGCGACTTCCCCAGTACCTGGATGAATTCCAAAGTCTGATCTAATCCAATAGAAGATTCTACTGCACCCTCAAACAAATCAAGTTAAAATGACCAATTCAGATTTTTTGTTTCAGTTAACTCAAGTACTAAAGATGGACACTCTGGCACTCCAACATGCATACGGCACACTTCAATTTCAACGTTTAAGGAGAGGCACAAAGTTTCAGAAAATAGCCAGGTGCTCCAACACCTAGAACTGTACCAAGGTTGGCCACTTTCCATGTTCAGTCCGAGTAATATAGGTTAGAAGCACCAAATACAAGTGATACAATCAGAAGTCATACTAATATTTCCTTTTTCTCTTCAGTTTTATCCAATCAAAATACCCCCAGACATGATGACACGCCAAGCAACTGATGATACGCTGATGGAGTAGGTGGTGTGTCAACTCCGTAACAACTGCCTCATCTCGTAGAAGAGGGGATAAATACAACCATATTCCCACCTGGAGATGCTTATTTAAAAAACTTTCCACCTGAAGTTCAGTACCATCAGAGGTACCAGGATTTGAGTTGAGTTTCATTAATCATCAAAGAGCATTTGAATGCATATCTAGCAAAGCATAAGGAGAGATAATTGTACAGGAGCAAGTAAATCCGAAATATAATTTGAAGGGCAATACATTACCTGAAAGTGATAGCTGTTGATGCAGCATCCAATGCGCCAAAACAACGGAACCATGACTTTTTGGAATTCAAACATGTTGGTAGCTTCCAATATCTCTTCTAGCTCACCCAAAAACATCACCTCTTTCTGGCTATTTGTAATTGGCCAGTACTTCAACAAACCATTTATCACAGTGCTCGCTAGCTTTGGCTCCTTATCAATGAATTGTGTAACACAATATGACAGTTGCTGAAAGTAGACACCTAAAGATTTAGGCTTGTGCAACGGAATCAAAGCTCTCCGCAAAAATATCTTGTGCTCCTCTTTCAAAGGCAATGCAAACCCACTAATAACACTTCCAAATATTTCCAATAGTTCAGCAATTCCATTATGTTTCTCGGTCTCAAACACAAACCGGTAGAATATATTGCACATAGCCTTCCGAATAAATGGCCTATGGACCATGAACTTACCATAGACCCGATGGAGAATAGTTTTCAAGCATTCTCTTTCCCTAGGATCCTCCGAATCAAAGAGATCAAGCAACTTCAATATAAATGAGTGGTCTATGTATTTCTTTGCTACCTTTGCATCAAGAGATGACGAAGTAATAAACTTAAGCAACAGATCATACACAATTTGCAAGTGCGACCACGCAGGATCAAACACGGGTTCATCATCATCATTCTCACCCCCACCCCCACCCCCACCAGACCTATAGTTTGGTGGAAAGACCCTAAATAAGTTAACAGCACACATTCTACACATTGCAAAGATAGCAGGCTCAGGGAATTTTGTGGGAGGACCTGAGGCAACAAAGTCCACAAGCTCAATGAGTGTTTGCCGCTTGATATCCTTCTCCGAGGTGTTCTTACTCGGGTCATAGAAGTTGAATGTCACACAACACAGGTTTAACTTGCTCAAGAACAAATTCATCTTTTCAGAATTAGGGACATCCTTGAATGAGACAAGGGGCTCAATTCCAGCAACCACACTGGTTGGGAACACAGCAGAAGAAGTTCGCTTCACGGCATTTGCTTTGCCTGAAACTGCATTGCCGTTCTGTGCCCCCTTGGAGTGCCATTACCAGGACTATTTAAATTGCTGTTTGACATCAGGTCCCCATTCTCAGATTTGAAAGGCTTTCTGGGAATCTTACTGAGGAATTGCTTCAACATGGTGGATAAATTTAAACAAATTTCTTGTGGATACAGCCCAATCAACTCAAACCCACAACGCCCGAGGAGCCAATAAGATGATAGATCCCCATCACAGACTTGGAATCAAAGAAAATTACAATTCCACACCATAAATAACAGGAAAAATCAGATCTTGCAACTCTAGGCGACCTTGATTCTCAGATCTTGATACCAGAACATGAAAGAACAAACCTTAACTAGCTAAAACAAAAGGTGGGTATCGGATTTTTCCCAAAGAATGAATAAAAAGGTGAAGAATATGGCTATAAAGTCAGATCTGGATCTCAGAAGATTTGAATTCTGGAAATCGAAACCCACCCCGAGCCCCCTTTTCTTCTCTTGAATTCCAACCCAGACGTGAAAACAAATTAGAAGATGAGAGAGAGTTCTAAAAATTGACAACAAGGTATTAAGATTAGGGGAAAAAGAAAAAGAAAAAATTAAGAAAAAAGAAACCCAGGAAAAATAAGAGCTTCAAAATTCGAAATGCAGGCAAAAATCGAGGGTCGGGGTTGGGATGGAGGGTGGGGGAGCGAGAGAGATATTACCCAGATCCTGAAAACCGAAGTTAAGAGCTTGAGTTGTTAGAGGAGATCCATCAATGGAGGTCAGAAAGAGAAAAAGGTTAAATATTTTTGAAGGGGGTTGGAGGGGGTTTGTTGGGAAGTAGCTTTCAGAAAACCATTGTTGAAAAGCTTAAAGATAGAGAAGGAGGTGGAGCAGCTGGCTATAGTTTAGATTCTCACATCATCTAAAATCTCATCAATCAGAAAAATGTTTGAATAGTTTTGGTTTTGGGGATCAATCTCAGGAAAGTGGAGAGGAGCCTCTCTCTCTCTCTCTCTCTCTCTCTCTCTCTCTCTCGCCTCGCCCTTGGGGTGGAGCCTTGAGGTGTCTTGATTAATTGATAACCAAAAACAAATATATATGAGCCGAAAAATAAAAGCAGAGGCATGGCAGGAGAAATGTGGTTTGATATTTTATCTGACATGCAATACAAGTAAATTTAGCAAAAACTAATCTCATCCGAAAGTCCAACCTGAATTCCCCTTATATTTTAAGGCTTTTCACACGATTTTTGATCTAAACCCAAAAAAATTGAATGCGGCTTGTTAAAATAAAGGGGGCAATGGGTCGGGTTAAAACAAAGGAAGTGTCAAATTTTTGTTAGTGAATAAAATGGGTTGGTTAGGCCTATTTATTTTAAAATGTATTAAATGTGCATATAAACCTCCTTATTATAGTGAAGACATTAAATAAACATTGGATCATAAATGAATCATTAACGAGCAAGTCATTATCATTCAACCCATTATCGATCCAACATTTCATTGGCTTTATTTAAAAGCAGGTCAAGAGGTCATGCCGCTTAACTCAATGAGATCTTCACACAAATATTACAATGAAAGTTTTTAATATTTTTTAATATTCTTTTTAAAAAGTAGAATATGTTGAATTTTTATAATTAAAAAATAATTGATAGAAAAACGCTTTTAATCTGTTGGGTTGACCCGAAACTAGTATAATCGAAAAACACTCAACCCGTATTTTACTGGAACCCAAAAAATATCAACCGATATTTTACTCGAACTTGAAGACACCTTACTCGTATTTAAGCATCTACCCGAATTGACACGACTAAACGTAAGTGGTGTAAGTTGTCCACCCAATGTCCTAGTATTTTTTTCAAATAACATCATCACTAAAACTAAAACAAAAATTAATCTAAAATAATTTTAAAGTGCTGGACAAAATATATAAAATGGTCTAAAATATTCACCTGTTACATCAACAGAAATTTCAACATAATTTCAAGACTATTTTGTATTTTGCAAAATGGTCCTTACGACACAATCTCATACGCCATCTCTTAGCCTGTTTTGTTAGATCTCTTAACTCCTCCTATTCCAATTATCATACTTTCAACGGTATAAAAAATATTGTACGCAAGAAGAATATATGCCACACAAGATATATTAGCAAAAGATTAGCCATATGAGACCCTATTATTGTGTGAGTGATATTAAACATCAATCGTACTAATAATACTCACAAAACATAACATTTATGTAACGGACATAATAGTAATACTCATCACGCTTACAAAACTCTAATACGTCGTATGTTTGGAAGTCATTGTTCTTTGGGTTATAGTTTATTTATTTGTAGGCCAAAATAGTATATATGTGATAGCTTGCACCAAATATAATACTAGTGTTTACCAAACATATAATTAGTACTTATTTAATTCAAATGTGCAACATATACACATATTTAATAAACCATATGTTTGTCTTACACAAAAGTAATTTTGGGCATAATTCATTTTTGTGGGTATTTTAGTGTGGTTCTCTATCTTCTTTATGTTTTTAATAATTGTGTATGAACTTACTTTGATAATATCAATGTAAATGGGACAAATATTCATCATATGTATTGCAAGTGTAGATAATTATTTGTGTAGGCTTTAGTTTTTTAATCTTTTTCTTCTTTAACATTATCATATTATAATTAATATACAAAAATGTTATATGGATGATAATGTTTACCAAATATATATACTACTAATATTCATCAAATAAGATATTAATACTCACTTCGAACATAACTCAAAATGCTCACGAGATATAGTAAGACTGATGTTATGTGTATTGCACTCCAAATTATGAGCTAGACCGCAAACAAATCGAATAGCATTTCCTATTTTTCCATGAGCAACAAACCACATAAAGCATTGAATTCTTTGAGGAACTTTGCTTCACCAAATGATGCCCTCGCAAGAGACTTTTTCATCATGAATTTTATTACATATAAGAGTTGTGAATTATATAGAATAGACTGAAGGCTCTATCCAACTGGGGCACCGACGTCATATATATAGTTGTAGAGTTTTGGTTATACAATTACAACAATACCTTAAATCTCTATTAACTCCATTTTCTTCTCCAAATTTGTATAGGGGGAAGCAATAGACAAATTGGATTTCAAGAACAAAAACCGATATGTAGGTAATCCCTTTGTGAAAATGTCTCGCGATCCGCACTTGAGTCGTAATATAGCGGACTATTAAGTCTCCATGTTGAACTCTTTCTCAAACAAAATGATAATCCACCTTGATGTGCTTGCTACAATTGCGAAGAACTGAATTCATAACAATATAAGTGGCACTAATGTCGTCACATAGAAGCTTAACATGACGTGTTAGAACAATGCCAAGTTCAACCGGAATATAACGAATTAATAAAGATTCGAGTGACATATAAGCAACTCGCATGATATTCTACCTCGGTGGATGTTTTGACATTGTGGGTTGTTTCTTGGAATGCCAGGAGATAAGGTTAGGGTCAAGATAAATAGCATAGCTTGTTGTAGAGCGTGAACTGTCAAGGCAACCAGCCCAATCTACATCGGAATATGCAATAATCATGTCATTGCGAACAACCTTTTGCAACAGACAAGTCAAGATCAACGAGTACCTATAATATAGCAAAAGGTAGGCTTCACATTAGCAATTGAGAAACCAAATGAACAACATTATCAATGTTTGGCTCGGTCTAGTCAAAGTCAAATACTGAAACTCCCTAACATACTATGGTACTCTGTAAGATTTGCTAGCAAATCTCCATCAATCAACGGCAAAGTCGTTCTAGAAAGAAGTGAAGTATTAAGAAACTTGGCAGTATGTAAGTGGAATTGGTGAATTAAGTCGAGAGATGTACATAGCTTGTGACAAAAACAAGCTAGTAGACGTCCGCACAACCCAAACCCCGGAAAGAAATACAAGTAACCTAGATTTTCATAGATAATGTTGGCAACGGGCGGGTCGGGGTTAGGGGGATATTCCCCACGCCCACCCCCACCCCCATGTAACACCCTCAATTTAATCACTATTAAAACCTACTCATTAAATAAACACACTATAATAACACGAAGGAAAACCAGGTCATGTAAGTGGCGTTACTCGTCATCCCTCGTCAAGAGATAAGCTAAATATAGAATATCCTTTCAATTTGCACCAAACACTTAAACTTAAAGTTTCATAACACCATAATTGACGTTTACGTTACAAACCGCTACTTATGAGTTTTTTCTTCTCCAAAAGACAGTTTAGTATTCTAACAAAAGTACTCATCAACTTGGATAAGACTCCACGAGCGAATTAATTCCATGGAAGCTTCTTGACCAAAAGTTAACCATCAAAATCTAATTATAACATACTTAATAGTGAGAGTCAATTACGGTTATTGTTCCAAGCCAACGTTTTCTAATTCCTTTTCCCCTGTAACCTCTTGTTGAATGTTAGCATGCTTTTCTTTTCCTAAAAATAATTAAAAAAACAAAAAAATAAAAATAAGTCATAGGCGCAACACGTTACCCTTTTCCTGTAAAAATATATTTATAAGAGTCGGTGAGCATGCACACAAATATTCAAAGTTGGTTTCAAAAGTTATATGTGCAAAACTTTAATAAATTTGTTAAGCACACATTCTTGGCTTAGTTTCGAACCTATGTGTGCATGCGGTTGTTGTGGAGATTATGTGATTTTAACATTTATGTATGTAAGGAATTTATTTATCTTGATCAATTAATGAGAGCCCCTATGAACTGTAACTATGAATTTATTTATCCGTGATCAATTTAATATGGGTTGTGAAGTGGGTCCTAATAGTTGCAATGATTAAATTAAGTTTTTAAACTCATTAGTAAAGTTAAACATTTCGAAAAGTTACAAGCAATAATGTACATGTGAAGAAGAGATATTTCCTCTAGTGCGTCAAATTTTTGTGAACTTCAATTTTTTTTTTGTTTTCATGAAAAATTACTTTTATTAGCTTTTATCTTTCAATAATATCACATTCTCCTTGACTTTCAACATCTTATGAACTATTGCAAATTTCTCTTAAAAGAAACATTCCGGCATCAAACAACTAATTCAAATATCTATGCTATACTAATGAAATCTTTTGCACAACTATACCATTGACTTTATTTTTTCTCCAATATCGACAAAACTCATATATCCGGTTTAACTTTGAGAAACTCAATTCTCTTGCTAGTCCTTAATTTTTCTCGGTGTCTCATTAACACTTGCTAGTAATAACTTACTCAACTTGATTCAACACTCGATTTTCTTTTCAAACTCATGTCTCACTTTGAATAATATCTCAAACTCTTATCAAACCGTTGCTTAATAACTTAGCCTCCTTGTGAACTTGGTTCCTACCAATTAGAATTTACATCACCAAGATTTCCAATAAAAGTTCTAACTTCATAATATTTATGTTTTTATTTATATTTAATCCTAGGTTAGCACAAGATAATTTTCATTACACTAATATTATCGAATCTTGACATAGTTTAACTAAACCAATATCCCAAAATAACGAGTCTTTAGTACCATAATTTAATTTTTGCACAAGCTCAAAACATGCACTCACACAAAATTAACTTCATCAATTATTTAATGAGATATTAACATTTTCCTCCCTCGAGTTATTTTAAAATCATTTTTACACCCTCCAGGTATTGGTATATATTTTTACCCACCACGACCGGAGTAGTTAATATTTGAGTTATACATTGACCATTGTTCTTAATAATATAAAACATCCAAATACGGTGAGGGTGCTGATGTGGCTTAAGAAAATGATGTAAACTACCAGAATTGCCCTCTTTGCGGTGAAGAAAAGGCTTCTTTGTCCCAAAAAAAAAAAAATAGGTTTCTTTCCCGTGGTTCATATTCAACGGTGAAGGGAGGCTCCATCCCGTGGTTCATATTCAACGGTGAAGGGAGGCTCCATTGACGAGCCCCGATTTCTTCTTTCCGTATATGGTGGTGAAGGGAGGTAAAGGGAGGTAAAGTGCCGGAATGCTCGAGATCCGTTTGCATCCCTCCCCAAAAAATTAGGTTTTCCTCTTTCATTTCGCAATTTGAGGGAGTTTCGATTTAAATCGGCTTGGTTCGAAATTGAAGGAGTAGAGGAAGAAATCGGTAAGGTTTTTGAATTTGATTTCGTAATTTTTTGTTTAATTATTGAAGACCTCCATTAGCGAGTGCAAGAACCTCCATTAGCGAGTTCAAGAAGACCACACTATTGAAACACCTCCATTGGGTATGAATTTGTTTGTATGCGAAAAATTGATATGTACGAGAAAGCAAATGGGGAGGTGTATTTGCGAAAATTGACATCCGAGTTCTTCAATTATTGCAGGTGATAAGACCACACCATTGAAGGAAACATGGAAGGTTCATCAAGCTTTGGGTTCACTAGTGATAATAGGAAGGTTAATTGTCATAGATGTAAAAAGTTTAGTGAGGTGGAGTATCATGTATCAAGGTCTCAAAAAACTTTCTCAAACCATATTTTGCTTGTATGAACTGTGGTGTATTCCTGTGGTGGTGTGATGAACATGAAGGAATTAAAGGCACAAGGATGGCTTTACAAAATAGGGTAGTAGGCACAGATAAAAGGAAGACATCAAAATGCGAGATGATGGTCGGTATATCGATGACATGAGAATTGATTTGAAGGAGCGAGATGGCAAGGGTGCTTCAAGAGGCTAAAGAAATGAGGATTAAGGTGAAAAGGACATTGGATAGGAACCTCGAACTCAACAATGATTGTACTTAGTCTTTGTTTGTGCATTCGTTGGTGGTTCTAATTGTATTAGTTTTAATGTTAGTTAGGAATTAGGTTAAGGATATAATTAGTTTAATGTTTTAGATATTTTGGATTATATGATGTAAGGAAGTGATGTTTTTATGCCAATTGTAGTGAAAGTGTACTTGTTATATGATTTATGAGAAGGACTTATAGTCCACTTTCTTTTGAACAATGTGTATGTTGAGAGAAATAATGAGTGGAGAAATTAGCCTCTCATGTAGCTAAATCTCTAAATTATGGAATAGAATCCTCCAACAATTACAAGTGGGGAACTTAAATAATCGCGGAAACAGTAGACGCACGGCGGTGTGAAAGTCGCACGGGGTACCGTGCGGGTTTGAGGCGGTTTCGCACGGCCGTGCAAGCCTCGCACATGCCAGCTGTGCGAAAACTCTAAACTCTCTGCTGTTTCGCATGGCAGGTGCGAAAGTCGCACGGGGTACCCTATAGGTTTGAGGCGGTTTAGCACGGCCGTGCGGGTATCGCACAGCTGGTCGTGCGAAACTCCGAACTCTCTACTCGTTTCGCACGGCGATGCGAAAGTCGCACGAGGTACCGTGCGGGTTTGAGGCGTTTAGCACGGCCGTGCGGGTCTCGCACAGCCGGCTGTACGAAAACTCTGAACTCTCGCCTATTTCGCACGGCCGTGCGAGATGCGCACAGGGGCCGTGCGACCTTCTTTGACTTGGAACCCTTCGTCCGATGAACTGCGAGTGCGTGCAGCTTCGCATAGGGGGCCGTGCAAGGTCTCTTGGTGTGCTTTAGGCTTCTTCTTTGCCTCCTCATGGGCAAAAATAAGGTTTAACGAGTGTATTGTTGTATTAGTCTAAGCAAGTTTAATAATTTGCTTTCCACAACTTGGAAAGTGTTTTACAAAAAGATTGCACAACTTGCAAAGTCCATTGTATTTTGGAAGATATAAAGCTGCATTCTTGTATTGCATTTGCCAAGATGAAAACATATTTTTATACAACTTGCAACAAGCATTGTCCCCCTAAAAGACAAAGTCGGTTGTAGCCCCACATATATTACACACAAGTCACAAAATAAAAGGCAAATGCAATGAAAGTGAGTTGTCTTGTGGTTACAACTTCACCTAACACAATAATAAGACAAAAGGACAACTCATAGATAGTTGTCAACTATGTTTTCTCTTCCTCTTTCATGGCATCCAAATCTTCTTGCTCTTGGTCTACTTGGCTCCTACTTTTCCCCTGTCGAGGAGGTTGAGATCCGGTTGGGGTGAACACTTTCCTCACGAATCGTTGTGGCGGATGTCGTTGGTGCAAATGAAGATACAGTGCTGCTGCTGCGGAGGCTGGCTAGCCACAACGGATCCGGTGAGGGGTCTTGTATATAAAGGTAGTGGTGGTAGTGCTTGCTTCTTTCTTGGCCTACCCACAGGATTCTTCTTCTTTGATGAGGGTTTCTTGTTGGACTTTGGCTTCTTGTCAGGATTCAATGGACAAGTGCTTGAGTTGTGCCCAATTTGCTTACAAATCTTGCACTTCACAATATTGCTTCTTTTTCTTTTCTTTAGACCTTCATCTCTACCTCTTCTTACTGTCCTTCCTAGGTCCGCCCTTTGTTTCTACACTGGAGGTGGGCCTAACGAGTGGTATGTCATCCATCGTAGGCCAAAAATTGGATCTTGTATGGCATTGATCTTGAAGCTATAAGCAGCCTTGTAGGTGTCTACACTATACCACTCATGAACCCAATCTTGAGGACTTTCATTCATGAACTTTATGCACCTCACAGCATGCTTACATGGAATGCCTGTTATTTCCCAATACTTGCAGTCACAAGATCTAGAGTTTAGGCTAACAACAAACTTTGTCCTACCCTCGGACACTTCAAACTCACCTTCACCACGAGAACCTAATAGTCGGTCCCCATCCATCTTTTTAAAGCAGATCCAACTTAGTCACAACACTAGGCACTACTTTACCTTCCCACTTTGCACATCTGTTCCTTCCTCTCATTCATCCAATCGGTACATTTCTCTCTAATTGCCTCACAAAGGAGGAACACAAGTTTGTCTCTAAAACCATTGCATATATTATTAAACGACTCAACAAAGTTTGTGCAATTGTCGGGGACCTTACTAGAGGTGTCAAATAAATGTCTGCACTCGGTGTTGTTGGGGCTCTTCATGCAACCAAGTTACTGCTGCAGGTTTCTCCTTTTCAAGTGCATCAATTCCCTTCTTATGCCCAAACCGATTATATGCATACATTGCCTTCCTTGCCAACACCTGTATCTTTGGTCCTCGGAACAACTTTTTTTAAGTGTACAACACAAATCCTCCTTTTAGACGCAAGAAAAACAACTTCTATTGCAGCTATGACCCCTAAAAATAATAATAATTATAATTAGGAATATTTTACATGTCATGGCAGGTCAAAAAAACAACAAAGTAATTGAAATTACCTTTCCTCTGTCTGCGATAAAGGTATATTCACCGGATAAGTCATCTCCAATTACTCCCCTAAGGCTATTTAAGAAGTAACACCAATTGTCTTTACTTTCCTGGTCAACAATAGCATAAGCAATAGGGAAGCAATGGTTGTCTCCATCTAGACCTAGTGCACTTAGAAGCACTCCTTTAAATGGACCCTTCAAATGGCAACCGTCAACTCCTACAAATTTTCTACATCCAGCGAGGAAACCTTGCTTGCAAGCATTGAAGCATATGAACATTCCGAAGAATACAGGGAGGCCACCTTGTTACGTAGGATCATGCCACTTTATGTAACATAAGCTACCCGGGTTTGAATGCTTCACCATTTCGAGTGTACCTTGCTAGGTACTTGTATCCCTCTTCTTGTCTCCCATATATAGCATCTAAGATTTTGTTTTTCGCTCTCCTCACTACATACACAGGCCTTACAATCCCAAACCTATCCATGAGTGTAGTTGTCATGCTTGTCATGTCCATTAAAGGGTTTGCTTTAACATCGTCATGTAGTTTCCTTGCAATCCATGGTGCACTTGCAGCTGGGTTATTTTGACTGAAAGAGCGAGTTATGAGACCCTTTTCAGACCTTAACCTGAAATGTAGTGCCATCTTGAATAAGGGATGCATGGATCCTCCAATTACATTTCCTGTCCGAATACATCTGCTGTGTATCCGTGATTGTCATTCTTCAACCACTACAAATGGTAACCCTGCTTGGACTTGGAAATCTCTAATGACGTCAAGGAAACACTTCTTGTCTTGAAACATATCCCACTGCCTTACATCTACTTTACCATCAACTTCTGGTACCCACCATCTTCCCCCTTCATACATTTTCTCATTAGGATCGGGCTCCTCATCGGACATGTCGTCAAAAATTTCATCTTCATTTACCAAGGAACATTGACTACCCGAGTCACTCGTCATCAAAACCCTCAGTAGGATCATCAATATCCGAGTCACAATATGGGTTAGTGTCATCATCCGAATCGAGAATCGGGTTGGCCACAATGCTCGGGTTCCTGAATGATGATACCCTTTTGCCCCCAATTTGCGGTGTTATGTTTCTCTTTTGCTTCGGTTCATAAACCATTTTCCCCTTCCCTTTGTCAATTACTGAAATAGGGGTTTGGTTCCACATGAACCGAACCACTTTCAATGTAACCACTATCTATTTGTGACAACCCTCCTTCACATACATTGAAGACAAAGTCATCAATTGATGCTACGATCCCATCCCAGATTGAGTCTTTATCCCCCTCCTTTACTTGTGCAATCGAGTGTTACTAACATGCTCCAACTCTACCTCATTCCGTATTTCATTCTCGGTATTCACAATGTCTCCATCAAGTCCCGCAACAATCTCATTCATTGCAGATGGAGCATTCCTTTCAAGTATGACAAACTCAATTTCTCCCTTAATATGCCATTTTATAGCCATTTCTAACAAGCTGTTCTTCAGTATTGATTGGCCATCTTTGTCTAGGCCTATCCGGGGATATGAAACTATACAAAAATACCTAGGAGCAGACTTCTACAATAGGCTTGGCAAGGAACTCTCGAGCATCTCTATACAAATCAATTGCCCCATATGTGTCAAAATCCTTCTTCCCCACTTTAAGTCTCCACCCCTTAAACCGTAAGAACATTACTAATTCATATGACATCTACATCAACAATTTGAAACAAAAACACCAATTACGACATTATCATTCACAATCAGAACAAATGACTTCCACTACACCCATATTTCGCAATTTAAACATAATACTTCAAATTCTTAAACCTAGATTTTGCCAACAACCACAAACATTAAAATTTCATACTCAAAAACTAAATACTCACCTCGAACGTCCAATCGCTCAACGAAATTTCGTTCCTCCGTAACCCAGCTGACGTTTGAAGCATGAACTCGGATATCACTCGACAATCGCCTTCCGCCAAGGCGCAATTCGCTTCTTCACCCACGCAAATTGCTCGATTCACCACTTCATACAAGTGAGAAACAGAATCTTCCGCTCGATTAATCTTCAATGCTCTCTTTTTCTCCAACCCTAAACCCGGATGAGGTTCTTCATTTCGGGAAGGTGAGATCGAGGATGAGCGTTTCAGTGTTTTCACTTTCAAGGCGCCAATAACTAATGAGGGTAACATAGTCATTGTAGTTTAAAAATCAGGGACAAACTTGTCCTTTTACATTTCCGATTAGCTTCCTACCGTTTTTTATCGTAAATATTTTTTATCTAAAAACCCATGTTGGGTAAAAATATATACCAATACCTGGAGGATGTAAAAATAATTTCAAAATACCTCGAGGGAGGTAAATGTTAATATCTCATTATTTAATATTACTCTTTTATATATATTAACTCAATTTACATTCATATTCATATTTCAATTTTTATCCCATCATTCACTTCTAATTTCATCATTAAAAAATCTTCCAATTCACATTTACTTCTCAAATTATTCTTTTTAAACATAAATAATTAAATTTACTTAAAAATGACAATTACAAAAATACCTAGTATAAGGGAAAAAGGTTTTGCAGGTATTGCGGTCGCAGGAGACAAGTGGCCCGAGGTAGTTAGTGGTGTCGACAACAGGTGACCGAGTGTTAGAATGGTGGTGTCAAGTAGCCGGTGGTCGGGTGCAACAACAACGAGTAAAAGAAAGTGAGAGAGTTGGGGGGAGAGAGAATAGGCTAATGTGTATGTTGCTTAGCCAACCTTTCCCTTTACTTCTATTTATAGGCCCAACATGCCAAGTCCAATTTTGCTTCTTCATCTCTTTTCTTTCTTTTTTTTTTTTCTAATCAAATTAATTCATTCTTATCCTATCTAATTATATGACTAATTTTAGTCATAGAAGTGACTTAGTTTAAAATCATAGATTGTCTTTTCTTTCTTAATCGCTAAGCAAATCGATAAATTTTTCAACTTAAAATCTGTGTTCTTCGGATGTATGCATATCCGTGTGAATTTATATAAATATTTGAGTAATTATCTCGTGTTAAGAAACATTTATAAATTTATTTTACTTTTATATATCCTAACATGTCTATATATTTACGTGATTCACTCCTTTACCAAATAATATAAGTACGAAATTGAAAACAATTAAAATAATTTAACTCAAATAATTAACGGGTTGTTACACCCTATCCCCGTTGTCGAACAGGTTTTGCGCCCGACCCTATCCCCGTCAGTATACCCGTTCCCGTTGGGGCCGCTAAAGATTTGTTATTGGAGAGTCTAAGTCACCCTATGGGAGGTGAATAGGATGATGAGGAAATATAAACGCTTTCCGCACAAACACTTAGATAAAACATATTCGAGTTTAGATTGGACTCGGAAAGATAAATGCACAGATATATGTGGAAACCCTCATGGGGCGGAAGCCTTTATAATCAAGGACAGTGCTAATCCAAACACCAAGTCAAATCCACTATTTTGAATCCAGTAAAATACAAAGGAGTGACACGACCACAATTGTTCCCTTAAACAATTCCTTACAAAGTTTTCCTAAACTCGAAGTTTCCTTATATGATCTAATACTTCCTTACTGAGGTAACCTTTATAATCAAGGACAATTGAGCTGAGTTAACCCTTACGAGTTCAATCAAGGGACTTACTAAGAAAGTAAGAGAAGTATGTAATTGATTAAAAGACTTTGTTTGCAACTCAAAAGATATGAAATACAAAATTGGAGTTGTAAATAGAAGATTGAGTAAGAATGAGAACGAGTAATTAGTTCAACAATAAAATCGGTTCAGCAGCAGCAATCTTCTAGTCTTGCGGAGTGACTTCTATATATAGACAACTAGGCGAGAATGACCGTTGAGTCTTGTTTACGGACTGAAGTCTTCACTAGCCGTTGTAACGGCTATTTTGAGTTACTCGAAAAGATCCGTTGGGATGTGAACGTTGTGTAACGGCTCTTAACTCCAAATGATGGTCCAATCACTTGGTGGTGACTGAAACCGAGGTAGAAACAACCGTTAGGCCTAGAGGTGGAATTTTCCAGCTTTGAAAACAAACAACCTTGACACGATGTCCGAGCCATGTCTAGAAGTAGCTAAAGCTTGTTTCGTCGATGTTTAATGGTTAGAAGCCGGTTGCTTTTGAAATTCAAAAATAGAGTAGCCTTGTTTGAATAACCTACAAAAGCAAACCACATTGGTTCTCAAAGTATAAAATACTTTGGTCCAAAATTAGACACGAGATAATAATTAAATCGGAGTAATTAAGTGCTTAATTATCTTAGGCCTAAAAGAATAGAATTTTCCGAGTCTAATATTCAATAGGTTGAGATTCCATCTTAAGTTAATTTTAAAAGGAATCAAGTTAGATATTAAATCATCAAAAAACATGAACTTGATACAATCAAATAATTCTCCAATATATAAACCGACTTAGAATAAAGAATTAACGTTGTAATTCATTTTGCCTTAGAATACAAAGTCGGTGCTCGGAATAAATGTGTTAGAGAAATTATTTGAGTATGCGATGGTTCCGAATGATGTCCGAGTGAGTCGAAACACAAGAGATTATGCGAGAAAGCGCTTTCGAGTCAGTCAAAACATAATGAAAACTTAGATATGAGTTTCTATACAGCTCATAATGACTTCGAATAAAAACCTAAGAGAGATAGAGAGTTATACTTGAATCTTCAGCCCCGTTGTCCCCAAAATGAAGTTTTCAAAGCCCACAAATTCAAGGATCTAGATATGAAGGCAATCAAGGAGAGGGGAAAAGTCCAAATCCGAGAGGCAAGCAAGAAAGAGGGTTCATTTGCGGTGTTAATGGGTAGTGGACTGAGTAGTAGAGGGTGAGAACTAGAGGGTGAGGGGACAAAATTGAGAGTTAGAGGAGAAAGATTGAGCAAGAGAGCTAGAGAGAAAAATTGAGGAGACCTAGAGGAAAAAGGTTGAGGAGGAGAGTGAGAGGAGAGAGAATGATGAGAAGCAGAGCAAGATGAGAGAGATTAAGGAGGAGAGCAAGAGGAGAAAGACTGATGAAGTGGAGATCGAGAAGAGAGGGAGTGAGAAAAGGGAGATTGAGGAGAGAGAGAGAGAGGGGAAAGTGGTGAGGCTGAGATGAGATGGAGAATATACTAACTTTTATAGTTAGGGTTTTGGGGGAGGGGTAATATTATAAAAATATCCTCCGATTTGCTTTAGAAAAATTCAGTAAAAATAGAAAACCAGGATGGGTGTAACGACCCGCTCAAAACCACGTCCGCTTAACATTAATATGATTATCTCTAAGTAAGATAAAATATATGATTGAATTATATGATGATTCTCCTAATAATAGGATAATAAACATTATATAATTTACATGATTTGTATGTGATGTGTTAAATGTTATACGTTAGAACTTTAAGTTCGGCTATTTTATGATAAAAATATATAAAAAGTGGCATGCAATACGTCTAAAGTATATGCTACATATTAGTACATGATTTAATTACTTTGCATGAAATCATATGATTAAGAAATAAGGATTATATGTGAATTATCATTGTGTACGGAACACATGAGAATAAACCGATTATAAGGAGGAATTATATGATGATATTACATGTGATAAGGGACAAAGAGACACATAGGGTACTACGGTTATAAGCCTAATCTAGGGTGTAATTAATTCAAGGGTAAAAGAGCTAAGATAAAGCTTCAAGGATGCATGGATTTGTATGGTTAAAGGTTGACAAATCACTACCACAATAATGACTTTTAATTACAGATATTTTACAATATTTATAACAAAAACCGTACTAAAAGATGAAGTGGTGGTATTTTTGTAAATTTTTTAAAAAATGACCTATTATTACTGTTCTAAGAAGAATCGTATTAATAGGTCTTTGGCTTGACCTATTACTATGGTTGTCAACACAAGCTCATTGATAGATGGCAAAGTTTAGACCAAATATTTGGTTTAATTGTTAACCAAGGAAGAATTCTATGAGAATAACTATTCTTTGAACCTCCGGCACGTTTTATAGTATGAAAAAGGAGGAAGATAATATGATCATGGTGGTTATATAAGGCATGCGTTTGGTTTCATTCTTTACCAAAATCTCAAAGCAATCGAAATAAAAAGAGAAAGAGAGAGAAATCGGGTGGAAATCATAAGAATATGAGGCTTAATCAAGTCATTAGCACTTACCTCCCATAGCTTATATGATTTTTAATTGTATTTATCTCTTTTATTAATCATGATTAGTACATAAGTAAAGGATTTTAAGGCATGTTTTATTTTATACAAGCATATATGATTAAAAGATGATTAAAGAGATAATTATAAATTGATGGGATAAGTTTTTAAGCATGAAACCTAGAGTTATATGAATGGAATTGGACAAATGATATGGAGTGTTTTTGATTTGGATGTGAAGTGATGATTAAAGAAAATTACAAGTTGATTCATGGTCTAGGAGATGGGTAGATGTCTTGACAAGCTTGAGAATTATTATGGAAACTATGTGATAAGATAGTATAAGAACTTGCATGACAACATACGGTTGATCTTCAACAAGAAGTTGAATATATGTATGAGTATAAAGGAATTTTTGGTCATGATCTACAGAGGTTTTCGCAACTTATATGGTTATTAGTTAGCTAGTTCGATCAAGTTGTTTAGGGTTCCCAAGTAAAGAGTCCAAAAATATATAAGAAATATTTATGATAATAAAAATATCTAAATTATTTTATAAATTCATCTAAATTGATAGAAGAAGTTATAAGTATGTATATTATTTGTACCTTTCCTAAGATTGTATACATATTTTCAGTATCAACATTTAGTGCTAGTACTATTATTCAAAGTGGATATGTTATATAAGACACGAGTTAATGTATCATGTGGCTGGTGTTAATCACGTGATTGTATTGTATAAGATGAGCTCAAGTGAATGCTTTACATGTGAAAATTTCTATAATTATTGATATATAATGCATGCATATAGTACAGTATAGTTATCACTTGATTAATATGTGAAATGATGACCTGGTTAGCTAACACTTTCAATGTGAATTGTTTTATAAATGAATTGCCAAAAGGTCAAAAGGTTTTTGGTAACAGCCGAATGATTTATATAAAATGAATTTTGCATGTGCAAGGGCATCGTACTTAGCTTATGTTAATTTTATATTTATCTATTTTGTAACCATTTTGTTTTGAAAAAGACAAAATGACATAGGTTAAAGAAGAACATGGAAAAGATAAAGGGAAAGATATATTGCATTAGGAGGCTCTTTAGCGGTTGCTATCCGGACTGAGTTATGAATTTATGGTTTTTAATCAGTTATAAAACAATGTTGGTTTTAATAAACGGCAAGTTTTATGCTTAAATGTTTTTTATTTCGTTATTTTTAGCCTTACTTCCTTTTTAGGAGTGATGGTAATGTTCCTAAATTAAAAAGTCTTTCATTGTCGCAATCCGGTGTAGTTGACTACTTAATGACTACTAGATGGGGTTAATTTCGGGGTGTTAAAGTGGAGCGGGGAACAGGGCAAAAATTTTCCCCGACCCCATCCTCATCCCCGCTCGAGGACACGAAATGTTCCCTCAACCCCGCCTCACTCCCTGTTTGGGGTGGGAATTTTTCCCAATTGGAGAAGGGGCTCCAACAGTGGCGGGAATCCCTCTCCGTTGTCATCTTTATCAACGGGAAATTGAAGAGAGAGAAGCAAAATAAAAGAGAAGAAAAGGAGAATTGCCAGTAAAAATGATATCATTAACATAGAGAAGAAAATTCAAGAGTTATGTGCCATATCCAAAAACAAACATAGAAGTATCTATGGTACTCGCTAGTAAAGCCCAAAGCGAGAACGTAATTGCTAAACTGATGAAACTATATGAAACCAAGCTCTAGGTGCTTGATAAATAGGTTTACCAAGTTTATAGACATGGTGAGATAGGGTATGGTAAACGAACACTGTCGGTTGAGTCATGTAGACTTCTTCGATAAGATCTAATGCGAAATGCATTTTTGACATCAAGTTGTCATATTACCCAGCCATGAGTAACGATCGAAGATAACATAATGTAAATGGTGGTAGGGCTAAATACGGGGCTAAAAATCTCATGATAGTTAAACCCAACCAATTGATCGAAGTCGGGGACTACTAGTGGAGCCTCACACCTCTAAAGAGACCCATCGGACTTACATTAAACCTCGATACACCCACTTGTAATCGAGCAAGTTTATATTATTGTGATAATGGTACTAAGATTCCATCGTATAAACAAGGCATAGTTTCCTTAAACTCCTCACATCATCCCATATTTTTTAAACATGTTTTACATGTTACTTCTTTGGAATATAATCTTTTGTCCATACATAAAATTTTTCATGATAATAATTGTGAAGTTAATTTCACTAACACTTCGTTTCTATAAAGGATAAAACAACGGGGACAATTTTGCTTGTAGGATACTAGCAAAGATGTAGTCTATCCTATTCAACGAGCCATTCGAGTCACCCAAATCAATCCTCATTTCCCTTCATGACGGGCTCTCTTTAAAATAAGAGACTTGGTCACTTGTGGATCTCATACTATGCGTACCTTGTCTTCTAATAAAATTTTAAGTTTTACTTCTCGGTTTGAAAACAATTGTGTTTCTTGCAAGTTAGCAAAGTCTTATAGGTTACCTTTTCAATTAGTTGAACATAATTGTAAATTTCATTATTTTTAATATATTCCAATGTATGGCAGTCACCAGTTATTTCCAATTTAGGTTTTCGATATTTCCTTTGTTGATGATTGCACATGGTAAGGAGGAACATTTGTTGCACCCACACCAAAGGGTATTCGTGTGAGGAGGTGTGTTAGAGTATAAACGTTTTCCTAGACCTTTAACCAAAAGTTTAAGCTAATGATTAAAGACCTAAGAATAGGTTTATACTTTAACACACCCCTTCATACCAATGCATTTTGGGCTTGAAGCATGAAAGTAATAAAAGCTCCTCGTTACCTTGTGTAACCGAAATTCAAACCCGAGACCTCTCACTTAGAAGGGCTCCGATACCATGTGAATTATACGGAATAAACCGAAGGTTCTACCCAACTAGGAGCCCCAGGCGTCGTATATGTATAAGTAGGATTTTGGTTATACAATTACAATAATTCCCTAAATCTCTATTAAGAGTAATGCATATTTCAGTCTGTGACTTTATCCCATCCTACTCTAGTTGCTCAACACCTTTATCCCTAGGTTGGAACTCATAGAAAGTTATGATTTTCAAATTTTTCCTCTAGGAATAAATTGGTGAAATAGTACTTCCAACCTATATTACTATCTTATAATTCTTGAGCTGTAACACATTCTAAGTGGGGGAGGGATAAAAGCGATGCAGATCTCAAAGCACTACTTAGTTATGAAACCAAAAAAGCATATGTTTATCATTAACAAACTTCATTCTTTTCTTTGATAAAATTGATATTTCAAGAATGCCTTCCATATGTCCACTTTCTTGGTGGCTAGAAAAGTCAAATTTGATAATCTTTTTCTTTCCTTTTTATGTAGTGGGTAGTACGTAGAGTTGGCAGAATAAGTCGAGTCGGATTAGATTCACATCTATATCGAACATAAACGGGTTGAAACCTCACCCCTTCCCCAACCCGACCTATTTAATAAACGAGTTGATAATCACCAATTTGAATCTATTTATATATTAAACAAGTTGACCTCATTTTGACCTATTTACCCATTTAACATGTTTAATTTAACTAATTAAATATACACCGCTTGAAATTAAACATAAAATATTGCTTGTCCTTGCAAAAGATTAAAACACTATTGAAATTAAGTTCTAACAATTACAAAACCAAAATATCAGACCACAAACTAAAGCCTAAATTCTTAAACATCCATATCCATGCACCAAATATAACAATTGAAATCGAGGTCAAGGAGGTGGAGCACGAGACACAACAACACTTTCTCTCTCTAAAACCTGCTACTACAAGAACTACAACTAGTACAATATCAACCACCTCCTGGAGGTGGAGAGCTGAAGAAGAGAAGATATATATATATATATATATATATATATATATATATATATATATATATATATATATATACACACATAACAAAGCGAACACGAGACGCAGTAGTAGATCGATCGAGCACGAGCGAGAGCCGTGGAGGTGGAGGGTTGAAGCAGAGGAAAAGAGAGAGAGAGCGACAGGAGAAATGAAGCAGAGTCTAAGAGAGAGATAGCGAGAGCGGAGCAGCCGTGGAGGAGGAGAGAGATAGCTTCACTAGCAGAGGAGAAAACTGAAAGATGACCCAGGGTTTTTTTAGTTTAGAGAACTTATAAGCTGGGCCAATTAGGGTTAGTAAAAATGAACTTTAGGCAGCTACAAGGCCCAAAGAAAAGAGGGGCAAAAACTACTGCTTTTTTCAAAAAATTCAAAAAAATCCAAAACTTATTATATACGAGTTAAATGGGTTAAATAAATTTTCAGGTAAACGGGTCGCTGTATAAACCCATTTAATTAAACGAGTTAAATGGTTATTTTTTGTGTCAAAAATTTCGACTCGAGCCTAACCCATATAATTAAACAGTTTAAACATGTCAACCCAATTAATTAAATGGGTTGAAAATCTCTACCCAAATCTGCTTATTTTCGTGTGGGGTTTGTATCGGGTAATCGTGTCGAGTCGAACTTTTCCCAACTCTAACAATACTTAATCTTTAGATCTAGTATCCGATAGAAATTATATCTCTATAATTATATAATTAAGAGGTAAGGTTACTACGTTGAACCTTCCTGACACTGTATATAGGTGGAATTTTTGGAGTATGTATTTGGATTTGAGTGCTCAGGTTATTGTGCCATTATATTATCTCAAATGTCACGGAACTCTTAAAGTATATATTTTCTTTTCTAAGTTTATTTATTATCCCAAATGTCATAGATTGGACTCTTAGAATACATATTATTAACATCTCTGCAATTATATAATGAAAACTTTTCATTTACCATGTTGATTTTTTGGTAAATGTTTTTTTGACTTTTAACTTTTCGAATTATTATTTACTTTCGTTCACTTTTACGCCAAATTATTATAAATCTCAAAAATTTATCTTTATGACGACAAGAAGTTATTGGAACTAGTATTGATAACTTATGGCCATAATAATGATAAATTTTGGTCGGGATCTTACCAAAAAATGGAAAATTTAAATATTTTGAGAGGAAGAGAGAGAAAGGAACACAGATTATTAGTTGTGAGCAGAGAAGTGCCAAACAATGGGTAAAGCAGAGTTACCGGAGGATAGTGAGTTCCCTAGAGTCTGGTTTTCGTAATGAGGAAGGTTCAAGGACTAGTCACAGTCAGGTAGCTGCCTAAAGTTTGAGGCGGATGAAGGACAAGAATAGAAGGTTGAAGCTGGAGGTGGATTGGTATGAGATAAGGGAGAGAATGCTATTATAAGGTATAATCGTATTTCCCCTTGTACGTAGTTTGGAGGGAGGAGTTCAGGTTGAAATAGTTATAGGCCAGTACTGTTTTAGGCACTAGAGCTGATTTTAGTTGGTATATATTGTTGATTTCAGTCACGATGTTGATTTTTACGGTGCAAATGATACTTGAGTGTAAAGTGTTTTGTAATTTGGAATTTGAGGAATGAAAATGGTCATTTGGTGCATATTTCGGTGGTCAAATCTGAACATGCACAATTGACTGATATTTGAAAATACCAAAGTTCGGCATGGCAGATGGGTATAAAGCAAGTAAAATGGGTGCAATTAAAATGACATCAAAAAACATATATGTAATATGAGATAAACGACTTTGCATCTCAGTAAAGCAAACATAACGAAATTTATAGGGAATATGTAATGTGCATAACATGCCTATTTTCAAAGTTTGTATAAACACTACCAAAAAATGGTTACATATGCACAAACTATTATCCTAACATGCATATATACACAGTGCACAACAAAAATGTACGAAAGAAATATTCCCAATTTGTAAGAGTTGTGTATGCCTATGTAGACCTAACAGTCTTCACCTAACCTCACAAAAAAAAAAGGCCTCTTCACAAATTATTTATCTCGAGACTACATAAGTCTTCTTTGGGAAGAACAACTTCCCCATTCCGCTAAAACATTTTACTTTTGCGTTGCGAAGTTGAAATAGTGGTTTTTTGCTAGGGGAATACAATAGCACACTTCGTGATGAGTTAGAAATGAAGCCGAACCGATTGCGGATGCTAGTGCGAAGTTAAGTTTATTGACAATCCGACTTTTACATGGAATTTACTAGTTGCATGATGAGATGATGATTCTAGCATAGGAACCAAGTATGTTGTGAGAGTAATGAAGATTCTAGCCTTATAATTTACGGTGGAGGTGGAGATGGTTCAAAGCGCGATGACCGAGAAGGCTTGTTGTAAGCCTTAGAAGTAGATGTGGAAGTAAAGGTGGTTGGGATAGTGATGATCGAGTCCCTTTGGAGTGAGGCCTTTGGAAGTTGAGATACGGATGAAGTTGCTTGTGAGACTTAATGCTGAGAAGGTTGTGAGTTTGACCTTCGAGGTAGAAGTAATGATTAGGAACGTTGTCTCACTGGAGTAGATGAGACATGCTAACTTGACTTAGGTGGTAAAATACACAAGTTTTAGTTAGGCCTTTTTACCTATAGTAACACCTTAGCTTTTCCGGAGGAATTACTCATGAAACCAAATAAAATTTAGAAAAATTCAATTGTTAGAGTGTTATGCCACGTGTCTAAAAGAGACACGTAAGACTTATACTTTCAATGAAATAAAAATAAACTTTATCATTTAATCAATAAATTACTAACATTTGTTGGGGATATATTTTTCACACTCGAATTTATAATATAACTAAAAAAATGGTTGAAGACTTATTCCAACCGAGAAAATGAAACTAGGTGAGCATCCAAATGATCTAATTGTCCCCATGCATTCACAGTTTACCTTAAAATAATAAAACATTTAAAAAATGAGAAGGAAAACTCTCAAGCACAATACACCCAATTATGAAAATAACAATTTTGTGAAATTCATTTTGTTTACAAATAAGATAAGAAAACAGATTAAACTTTGGATGCCCCAATAATGAACGATGATTCCCTTTGAAGAGACGATGAACGATGATTACCTTTGAAAGGGATGATGAATAATGATTCCCTTTGAAATGGACAATAAACGATGAGTCGATGAGCATGCGTACTGAGGAATTACTCGAACAATGAACAATGAACAATATAAACATCCTTTGTCATGAAAACACTTTAAAATCATTGCACTCACACACACATACTCTTTAACTAAAATGACAATTTCGATAAATGAATTGACATACATTGTCCCTTTCTATTTTCACTTGGAAAGTAATCTCTAGGTAACTTCAATGAACTCTAGGAATGAAGAATTTCACTCAAGATGAGACTAGAGAGAAGAGTAGAAAAAAAATAGAGGTGAATGGAAATTAGAGAATATGAGTGAGTGAGTATTTTGCCTAACATTTTGGGAGTATTTATAGGGGAGTAACAATAGAATACTCTAAGGTTATGGTATCTCAAAGGTCTTAATAAGTGCCCTAATTATTTCTAGAAATTATGGGGTAATAATCTCTAACCTTAATGTCTGGTCTTTTTGCTTACCCATATGTATGTGGACACTACTTTAGGAATAATCCATTAAACATGTGCTTAAATCATAAATATTATGTATCAAATTTTAATAACTAGTCATGTGTTAATGCTAGATTTAAATTAATAATAATTATACCAATAATAATAATAATAATAATAATAATAATAATAATAATAATAATAATAATAATAATAATAATAATAATAATAATTGGGTTGTTACACCTATAATACACAAATTTTTTAAATGCATGAAGTACATGTCTTCGGATAATTGAAGGAAGGACGTGGTTTACCTTCAACTTTGAAGCCCTTTGAGAGCATATGATTTTGTTGTATCCTTGTATCCTTCGAGATAATTGAAGGAAGGACGTGGCTCAAATATTACGTTATTTTATATCCTTGTTTACTAAGATTTTGACTTGTAAATAATATATTTTTAGGATTTTTACTTGATTTATTTACTTTTGTAGAGAATAAGTTAAATAGAGATAACAGGAAAAAGTTTAAACCAAAAAGGAAGCAAAATAAGGAAGATAATGGTGTACACAGTAATCGTGCAAGTTCACACAACTGTGTGAACTCGACTAAAACTTTCAAAAACTTGCATAGGTACCGAGTGCTGGTGTCGCACGGGTACTCATGCAAATCGTGCTACAACCCATTTTTTTGCTAGGTTTTTACGGGCTATAAGCCAACTTTGGCTCGATTTTGGGAGTCAATTTTTAGGGATAGTAGGAGTATTCTTAGGTTCTTGCTTAGTCAAAATAAAACCCAATTATAAGGAAGATTAGTGCTTAATTTATTTAAGATTTTGGATTCAAGCCTTCAATATCGATTCAAGCATAAGTGTTCTCTTTCTCTTTTCCTCTTTACTTAAAATTTATTTCGATTGTTCAATTTAGTTTAAAGATTTGATTTTTTATTTGTTTAGATGTTGTTACAATTATAGTAATTGTTTGTTTTCATGTTTGATCTTAATTAATTGGTTTATGTTCTTGTTCAAATCGGTTTGTGTTAGTTTGTTATTTAGTTTAGTTTTTAGATTTATATCATGCTTTTATGTTAATTAGTTGTTAAAGTAAATTGCTTTGGTTGTGCTTAGCCTCTTTAGTGGGAAATCAATCTTATTTAGGCCTTAATTCACTTAGTTTATACTTGTTATTAGGATTATTTCTCATGCCTACCACGTGTTGGATAAAATATTTGAAACGGTTTTTCATCTTAATTTTTAGGCGATTGGTCTATCACTGAAATGTGAAGTCAACTTACTAGCGTGGGTATAGAGAATAGTCGGGATTTTGGGGTGAAAATAGTCCTAATCTTGGCTAGGTTTGGGGTTACTATTTTTGTAATCTAATTGGGATAAACCCACCAAAGTAGGTGGCTTGAGTAGGGTTTGATGGTGCAACCGACCACTCCTAAATACTTGCATACTTGGATAAGTTTAGTCATATTGATTAATAGCTTATTAAGTGGCAAAATCATAATCTGAGCATTTTTTTTTATTTTTAGGATTAGTGTAATTATTATATCTCTTACCTCTCTTATTGTTCCCAGTTTGAAAGTTTAAGATAACTTTAGTACTTGAACTCTCTACGAACACAACCCATGCTTGCCGACCAGCTATAACTATGTCGTGCACTTGTGATTATAAGTTTAAAACTTAATTCTTCCCAACAATCTTTCTCTACTATAAATGGATAATGGATGAAGGTAGGATAATGGCAATGAATGAGTGGTGGATGAACACAGGAATAGATTCCTCAAAATCGGACGAAAATCGGCTTAAATCCGCAATTATGAAGCAATCAAAGGCCGAAATCGTCAAAACCGAAGCGTCTTGGCCGAAATTACAGCCAATACTAGCTGCCCATGTCGGCTGTTAGCGAGTGGCGGACCCACCGGGAGTCAGTGGGGTCAACCGACCCCCTCTCAAAACCAAAATAAATTTTTGATAGAAGAGAATTAAGCTGAAAGTGAAAGTAGTTGAGATGGTGAGAGTGTTAATAGACAAACATGAGGTTTGGGGTTCAAAGTCTAATGCAAGCAATCTCACTTTTTTTAAAAAAATTTTTCATTCTCCTTTCATTCATTTATTTTCCTTCGTCTAAGTTAGCCGAGAGCCGTTGCCCACGACTACGCCCGGTGCCGCTACTCTGCTTTGCCCCACCACCGCCGCCGGCCCAGCCCAGCTGGAGCCCTCCCTCTCCCACACACACACACTCTCTCTCCCGACCAACAACCACACCATGCAGCTGGAGCCCCAAACGATTGCAACACACCGACGCCGTCTACCGCCACTCGCTAGCCGCCCGCCCCGGTCGCCGGTGGGTCCGCCACGCCTCCTCTCCTCTCCCACACCGAGTGCACCACACTCTCTCTGTCATTCCCAAATCCGTAAGTTCACAACATTAAAATTTTTCAATTTCAATTCAATTTAAGGTAAAATTTGTGTGATATTAGATTTATTTCTTTAATTTTATCCTTAATTTATGTGATTTTATTGATTTTTCAATTTTATTTTACTAATAGAGGTTTGATTTTTATTGTTTAATTTTTATTATAGGTCAAAATGATTAGATATTTCAAAAAGATAACTACAAAACCCTCCATTCCTTCAAATTTGAAATCTCAAAATACGAGGACTCGACGAGGGCAATTACATTAGATGTAATATTATCTTTATGTAATATTAATTTTCAAAACAGATGTTAACTTTTGTATTTGTCAAGATTTTTGTAAAGATCGGTTGTATGTGGACTTAGGTTTATGAATATAAAAGACTTATGTGAATACTCCAAGCGTATGGCTCGTTGAGCTTGTGTTGTTGATACTCCGAGCGTGTGGCTCGCTGAGTTTATGAATGTGTTTCGTGCAGGGTTAAGGTTTTAAGCCTATGGGATTAGCCATATTACGGAGGAAACTCTGCGAAATTTTCACTTATGTACACTATTATTTAGTTTATTTCGACCCCCTTCCGTAAATTCCTGGGTCCGCCACTGGCTGTTAGAACTCCAGTTCTTGACGAAATAATTAAAACGGCCCATGTCAATGGACACGGCCCACCCGTTCTCGATGCAAAGGCTCTAACCTCCAACACGGACTATGCCGGTAGACAAGGGTTGTCCGTGTTGGTTGTTGGAAGGCATGTGTTAAATTGATTCGATCATAACTTCCTCGTCCGATGTCCAAATGATGCGATTCTTGATTTGCTGGAAAGTTCATTGAGTCTAATTTCTAATTCTTTCATCATTATTCTTACTTCATAAGTGTGAGAAAAAACATGATTCATAGAGTAAAGAAGTGTCCGTTACCGCACCCTTCTTACTTTCCGTCTCGTATCTTTTCCGTTCCTCAATAGAATTAAGTTTATAATATGTCATTGGAAAGATCTTTCAATAAGGAAGTTAGAAACATAGACTTAAAATAGTTTGGATTGAAAATATGGCAAAAAATCAGGTTCAAATCACTAGGAAGTTACGTAAACAGACCAAAAATGCAAAACCCAGTGTAAAGCATAAATGGGGCATAAAAGTACATAAGTATGAATATAAATCCCCAAAAATAACAAGCAACCTCCTTTGAAATCTAATACAAATTATGGCACTTATCAAAGTCCCTCATGCTTAAACCTTGCTTGTCCCCTAGAAAGTACAAGACTCAAACAAAAACAAAATCAAAAAGAAAATAAAAGGACTCAAGATGAAAAAGAAAAATCTATTTACACACCCTCCCCAAAGTAAGCATCGGTAGAATTCTCTAACAATTAAGTTTAACCAAGAATAGTGTGAAACTGATGGAAACCATTAAGCACAAGTAAGAGGGAAGTTTTTGAAAAATTTATATGAATCACACAATCAAGATCAAATCAATCACCCTTAATCTCCAATGATAGCAAGTTGGTACATGTATAAGCATAAAATTAGAAAGATTGAGAGCAAACCTCACTTTAGGGAAGTGGAAACACTCATCTCATGTGTTTGAAAATATATAACAATGAAGATTCTCTCAATACTTCTACCAAAGAACAATCTACCATATGCGTGCAAAGAATCTCAACTCTCCACCACAAGTATGCAAATGTAAATGACAATCAAGAGATATTTTCAAGGGTTGTAATGGGGCTAGGGGTTAAGGGTAGGGGTGGAAAATTATTTGGGTAAAGTGGAGCTGAAAGCCAAACTTGGAGCTAACTCATCAAATATCTCATATATACAAAACTAACCACTCATAAACATTCAAAATAAACTCGAAAAAACTCATTGGAAACTACCTTAAATCTACACAAGCTAATGTCGAACACTTTATTTCTTTGTTTTTTCTGATTTTTTTTATTTCATTTTTTCTGATTTTTTTTTTGAATGGCAAAACAAACAAATTTATAATACTAGGCAAGTTTTCATTTTCAACCTGAATGAAACTACACAAATTGAGAAAGTTTTAAGAATGAAATTTCGCAACTAATCCCCATCAACCAAATCACAAAATTTACCACAATCAACCCATATCACACTCAAAACACTCCAAGCAATAACTTAAGGATAGGAGAAATGTATTTGGCCAAGACTTGTTAAAGTGAGTTCAATCAAAAAGAGTGGTCAAAGGCTAGAAAAGGGCTAAAAGTGGTAATTCATACAAGAATGGGTGACTTTTTTGCTCAAGTAGCTTATGAAATTAGCAATTGAATGCCTCTATCATATTGTCAATGCAAATGCAAATTACGGTTTCGAAGGGATACAAAGCAAGTTCTAGAGATTGCAACCAAGGTAGAGTCACACATGGAAAATATGAGACTGATAAAAATGATTAGTCTTTTAAGGCTAGTGGTCTCACGGGTTAAGGCTCAACGATCAATCCTAATTCAAGATGTTCCATATGCTAATCTCACATCAAAAGATCAAGAAGGGTAATCAATCATCTCTATCAAAGTGTAATCCTAAACCAAGATTCCCTTGCAAACTCTTTTCAAAAACTTTAATTCACAAACAGGCTATACAAGATCAAACAAAGGCAAAAAAAAAAAAAAAAAAAAAACTACCTAACCTAAGAATCATCATCGGAGGATTTATTCTCTAACCTAAAGTCTAACCTAATTTTTTTTTTTAGATTATTTTTTCTGATTTTCTAATTTTTAAGTTAAAGTAATAAAAACTACCCCTACATGAAACCTAACCTAGAAATTACAAAAAGAAACTGAAGACAAAAGACAAATAAAAGAAAACTAAGAAAACTAAACTAAAGTAAATGTAACTATATGCAACTATATGGATGCAAATACAACTATGTACATCATTCTTCATGCACCACATGAATGCAAAACTTTCCCCCATGATAGGACAAAGCATTGTCCTCAATGCAATTAAGAATCAATTTGATGGGAGGAGAAAAAACAATCACTCTTCAAGTGAATATAATGGTAACTTTTATGCAAAATGCAAAATACCTAAAAATTTAAAAAAATAAAAATAAAGAACGAAATCACCTTGGGTTGCCTCCCAAGCAGCACTTCTTTAAGGTCATTAGCTTAACCTAGCTCCAATCATTCATCTAAGGCAAGAAGATAAACCGGAAGAAAATGGGACTTCTTAAGAAACGCCTCTCCTTTGTCACGGACTTCAAAATCGAACTCTAGTAAAACAAGATACCTCCAAATAGCCTTATCAAGGATCACTCTCTATCGTGGGTGGTCATCATCAGCCGGACCACCATCACATTTGACCTTCCAATTGAGATCCAAATCAAGAGCTCCAATGCATGGAGTATCAACCAAAGCAAGCTTCAACCTAATACACTCATTAAGACTAACTTCATAAAACACATAGGACATGCCCTTGTCAAACATTGGCGGAGGAAATTTGTCAACCTCTACCACATTAGCATTAACAAGTTCATGTCTTTCATACAAAGGTTTATCACATGTCACTACGTCTGTCATCTCAACGCTACAACATTCAGCAAAAATGGGAGAAACATAATTTTTCTCAAAGAAATTAAATTCAGCGTGATGCTCCCCACATCAAAAGTCAATTTGCGCTCTTTCACATCAATCTTACACTCAGCAATAGCCAAGAAAGGCCTCCCAAGAATGATTTGGGTGCGGGTATCCTCAACCATATCAAGAATTAGAAAGTCTACAGGTACAAAGAAATCACCAACTTTGACGGGAATGTCCTCTAAAATATCCAAAGGATATGTCACGGAACTATCCGCTAATTGAAGAGAAATGATGGTAGACCTCAACTTACCTAAGTCCAAATTCTTATATAAAGAATAGGGCATCAAGCTCACACTGTACCCCAAATCACATAAAGCATGATCAATGGACACATTTTCAATTAGGCATGGGATGGAAAAATTCCCTGGCTCTTTAAGCTTTTCGGAAGCTTATTTTGGACTACCACACTATACTCCTCACTCAAAGAAAAAGTCTCATGCTCATTCAATGTCCTCTTTTTGGAGATGATCCCTTTCAAAAATTTAGCATACAAGGGCATTTGAGTCAAAACATCAATGAAAGGGATGTTCATATTGCATTTCTTAAGCATCTCTAAAAACTTCCCAAACTACATATCAAACTTAGTCTTAGCTATTCTTTATGGGAATGGTAAAGGCAGAGTGTAAATTCTTTGGGGAATTTTTATCCGGTTATTAGGATTCTCATTCTCATTTTGCATAACAATATCAACCAAGGGCTCTTTGGAGGGTGTAGACACCTCCTCATTCACAACGATATTCAAATCACTCACATCATTCAAATCACTCACATCATTCTCAACATTCTCATTTTGTATATGAATGACCACATGCTCACTACTAGTACCCTTAGTCCCTGCCAATTGTGTCTCACTCCTCAAAGTTATGGCATTACATTGTTCCCTAGGGTTAATCTCGAGCTGGCTAGGAAATTTACTAGGAGGGCTAGAGGAAGAGCTAGCTTGGTTAGCAATCCGAGTTTTAAGCATTTTATTATGGGTGGCTAAAATTTTTACTTTTGTAGCTAATTGCTTGATAATCTCATCTTACTTTTGTTAAGCCAAAAGTATGTTTCAATCATGACCTCCAAGTTAGACTTTTGGGGCATAGGTGGTTAGGTAGGTCTTTGGAATCCAGGGGCGGTTGGTCTTTGGACTTGTGGTTAACCCATGGGATTATTATTCTGGTAGGAAAAGTTAGGGTGATACCTCAATCTCGGGTTATAGAAATTTGAGAAGGGGTCAAAGTTAGGCCTTGGGTTCGGGTTGCCAATAAAATTAGCCTGGTCGGTTGGTCCATTGCTAACCATACCCATAGGACAAAACAAAATCTCATACTCATAAGAACTACATGAAGCACATGGAAGAGAAGGGATAACATTCACATTCAAACGGTCCATTTTTGAGTAATAGCATCAATCTCAGCAGAAAGGACAGAAATTGCATCAACATCGAGCTTACCTCCCATTCTCTTGGAACAGGGCTTGGACTATTGAAAGCTATTCAACGCCATTTGCTCGATCAAGGTGTGGAGCTCATCAACGAGACTTGCTCATAATGTTCCCTCCGGCCGCTGCAAGGATGGTGACTCTCGGTTGATTATCAACCCTATTGTAGAAAGCTTGAATCCACTCATGGCTCAAATCCATGTTGAGGGCATTGGTGAAGGAGATCCTTGAACCTTTCCCATGCATCATATAATGTCTCATCCGGCTCTTGGACAAAGATGAAAATCTGGTTCCTCAAACTTGTCAACTTGCTTGGTGGGAAGTATTTCACCAAGAAAGCACTTGTAAGTTGATTGAAGATGCTTTTGGAATTTGTTGGAAGAGAGTATAACCACTCCCATGCTCTCCCTTCAAGTGAGAATGGAAACAATCGCAGCTTGATTGCATCCAATGAAGTCCCGTTCGCTTTGAAAGTGTCACATTCTTGGCAAAAAATGCAAAGGTGCTGGTTGGGGTCTTCATTGGGGAGGCCATGTGTAGGAACCACGGCCGGCCGGGGCCCGCCGAGCTTTCCCACTTGTGTTGGGTCTCTTTTTTAAAGATTGATTTTGAAGATGGTTTTAGAAAGTTGATTTTGAAATGTGGGGATCAACCTTTTATTAAGATTTTCGAGTTTTATTAAATCTAATTAGGTAAAGTTTAATGGTGATTTTATTAACCTTTTATTTGAGTAATTATTTTGAGAAGTCCCGGGATATTATCTCTTAACCGAAAAATAAAAATTAGGGTTTATGTTTCGCCATGAGGCTCTAGGGCCGGATCAATGTGAAAAACACCAATCTGGATGGAAGCCCCGCCTATTGACCACTCGATGCAGGCGACAACCCGCACCCGGTAGTGGCCGGTGCTAGCCGAGGCCACGGCGGAAGAGATCAGCCTCGGCCTCTACCCCGGCTTGGCGAGATCCAGATCCTATTTTTCTTATTGTTCAATTAGAAATAGCCAGGAAGCGGATCTAGAAGAAATAAATTAAAAGGGAGTCGCATGTCGGTTTTAAGAAAGAAAAACTAACAAAAATAAAAGTAAAATTTGCTCTTCCAATCTTAGTATGGGAAAACTAAGACAATAAGAGACTAAAAATGACTTCATCGGTCTTTGAACCGAGAATCGGATTCGGGGCGAGGGTACGAAACGTAGAGACAAACTCTTTCGTTCCACCCATCCGAAAACGGTCATCGGTAGTTCGAGTAGTGAATTAGAATAATGTAAAACAAGAAAGCAAGCAACATGCAATGAGAATTAAAAGCAACCAAACATAATTAAGGAAAGCGATAAAAGCGAAAGTAAAGGAAAATAAAAATGAAAAGAAAAGGAAAAGCAAAAAGAAAAAGAAAGTGGAAAAACTAAAAGATTACATCGGAGGGGAGGGGAGGAATTAAAAGTGATACATCATTTGTCCACAATACGTAAAGCAATAAAGAAAGCATAAAATAAAATAAACCGTTGTGAAAACTGGACTGTGCCCTCAAATTGTCCCACCTGTTGATATGGATCTCGGATTTAGATCTTTTGATGCGACGGTGGTGAATTGAAGAGGTTTTTGTGAGTATTGTGAAGATAGGTAGGCAGATGTGTGACTGATAGAGTTCTCGGGTTTAGATATGGTTTTAATGAAGAGAAGAGTGGGAGAGGCTAAAAAGGGACCAAGAGATCAAAATACATAATGGAGTATTCGAGTAGCTCGAGGCGAATTTCGATGAGAGTAACATTGAGGGTTGAGCCATATAGAGAATGAGCTCTCTATTTATAGGGAGAAGTTAGGTTAAGGAAGTGAGTTAGGGTTATGCTAGGCCAGCCATCCGGAAGCAGCAACACAAACTAGGCCAAGATCTTGCAGAGATTGAACCGGATAGAAAAGATAAGACCGGATAGAACCGGGATGGCGAGTGCCGCCATCAAGGGATGCTTAGGGTTTCGTGCCCTAGCGTGCTTCCAAGGGAGTCTTCGGGGCAAAATGCAGAGTTCCACTTACTATTTTGGGGTGGCAGAGCGCTGGCTATAGCAACTTTCCAAAAATGAAAAGTTTTCATTTTTGGCGGGTTTCTCTTTTTGGTAGGTTTCATTTTTGGTGCGGGATGCGTGCTCCTAGTCTTGGGTGGACTGTCTTGGAGCCAAAACACAGCACTTTGATGCTTGTGATCATGTAATACAGCGTCCAACGTCATCTTCAGGTCTTCGACTCCTTGTCTGGTTGGATCGAAGTGAAACGCAGAGTTCTAAGCCCGGAATCCCCAATACACGGCTTTGGACTCGTTGCCTCCGAAGGATTAACCCGGTTTTGGATCGTCCGAAAGAAAAGGGAATTTTTGGATCGACCCAAGGCAAAAGGCTATTTATGTGGTGTTGGGGGTTCTTGTGGTTTACTGGCTTCCGTCACACCAATCGGACACAATCCGAGATCCAAATCCTCAAACAAGACTCGGGATTATCATCATCGGGCCAACAAATAAAAACCGAGAAAATGATGACATTTTTGAGGTGTCTACACCATGGAAAGGAGCGACTCTCACCAAGTTGATGAGGGAGTTCTTCAACTCAAAGTCATTGGCCACCACGATCGGAACATTGATGGCCGTTGGCGATTAGTGACATTGGGTATCACATATTGCCCAAAAGCCTTTCTTAGTCCTTTCTTCCTCGACCATCTTGGGCTTTTGCTTGGAGTCTGCTTCTTGTTTCTTCCTAACCTTCTCTAGCCTTTGCTTCTTCCGTTTAGAGTGGAAGGTTCGCTCGATTTCAGGATCAAACTCGAATAATTGAGCTTTTGCGGGTAAGGAGGGAAAACCTAGCAAGAACAAAAACAAAACTATTGATGCAATCAAAATAGAAAAAGAAAATAAAACGCTTAGTCAATTTGAGAGTATTCGTCTAATAGCTACTAAAGATGGAGTCCTCGACAACGGCGCCAAAAACTTAACAGGCCACAAGCGCACGGTGTATGGTTGTAGTTAGCCAAAGTCGATCTCACAAGGACTCGATCTAGCAACGCACTAAACCAGACCCTCTACTCAATTGCTAAGCAAATCAGATTTTTGGAGTTGGTTCTTTCTCTAAACTAATTCTAAATATTAAATTAAGAAAATTAATCTAGACTTAAATCAATGGGCAAAAACATCTAGGGATTTGATTTCCTAACTTAATGAGTTTGATTATTAAAACATAATTTGTGCAAGTCATTCTTTCAAATGAATTAAGGATCAATAATCACAAAATTCTACCGCTCTTTCGATGCTTAATAGAATTGCTCTAATTAACCTAACAAATAACTTTCGTATACTTTTCAAATTAATCAAAGTTCAAGATTTCAAATTATCAAAATGATCCCCTAATTTACTAATCTTTTCTCAAATTTCATAAAATGGGTAGAATGGTCGGTTATCGGATTATTCTATTTCACTTTTTATTACATGATAGATTAATATCAAATTACAAGTATTCTAGGCTTTCAAAACACTCATAAGCATGATAAACACAACCATCTAAAGATTCAAAATCAGAATTCAAGTATAAATTAGGAAAGCTTAATCAAACTTCATTGTTTCGGATAGAAATCCCTAGAAAAACTAAAATTACTCACACGTGATTATTGAAAGCATAAATAAAATCCAATACATGGTAATCAAACCTCAAATAGAAAAAATGAAGAAGTAGGTTGATAGACTTTGAAAAACTCCACTTGAATCTCTCGACTTCGAATGGAAATCCCGCAATCGCTTCAAACTTCTTCTTCGATCTTCAAATGTATTTGGTTTGATGTGGATGAATGAAGGTATGATAATGGCAATGGATGAGTGGCGGATGAACACAGGAATGGATTCCTCAAAATCAGATGAAAATCGACTTAAATTCGCAATTATGAAGCAATCAAAGGCCGAAACCGTCAAAACCGAAGCGTCTCGGCAAAAATTATAGCCAATACGGGCTACCCGTGTCGACTGTTGGAATTCCAGTTCTTGACAGAAACAATTGAAACGGGTCGTGTCAATAGACATGGCCCACCTGTTCTCGATGAAAAGGCTTCGACCTCCAACACGGGCCATGTCGGTAGACACGGGCAACCCATGTTGGCTGTTGAAAGACATGCGTCAAATTAATTCATTCATAACTTCCTTGTTCGATGTTCAAATGATGCGATTCTTGACTAGCCGGAAAGCTCATTGAGTCTAGTTTCTAATTCATTCATCATTATTCTTGCTTTATAAGTGTGGGAAAAAAACATGATTCGAGAGTAATGAAGTGTTTGTTACCGCACCTTTCTTACTTTCCGGCTCATACTTTTCCGTTCCTCAACAAAATTAAGCTTATAATATATTATTGGAAAGCTCTTTCAATAAGGAAGTTAGAAAAATATATTTAAAATATCTTTGGACTAAAAATATGACTAAAAATTAGGTCTAAAGCACTAGGAAGCTATAGAAACAGCACCAAAACGCAAAACCCGGGAATAAAGCATAAATGGGGCATAAAGTACATAAATATGAATATAAATCCCCAAAAATGACAAGCAACCTCCTTTGAAATCTAATATAAATATGACACTTATCAATTCACCCCTCATTTCCACACACCAAATCAGCCTAAAGAAACCCCACTCTGCTAAATTTTTCATTTTCATTTCCTCCTTTACCCACTCACGCCCACACTCATACTTATAAAAAGCCGTCAACAAAAGGAAGTTTACTTCTTTTCCTCCCCACATTTTCCTGCCATTATGCTACTAAGATCTAGCAAAACCCCGAGGTAAACAGATGGTTCTACCCGATGACACGAGATGTAGATCTTTCAACTTGTGTTTGTGTCTTTATTTATTTATTTTCATTTCAATCCTTTCATTTTCAGTTTCTTTGTTTCATCTTTGTGTTGTGGTTTTGGAAGCAATGTAATTTCATTTACTTTCTTGCCCTCACTCACTGTAATAGTTTAGATTTATTGATTTCCTTAGTTGCTTTATTTATCGCTTTTGAGAATACTTTGGTTCATTTAATTTCCACTTTAGCATGATATTTTCTTGTTTTCTTTAACACACTTTTACATTCTCATCTCGAATTAGTAAAGACTGTTTTTGAACGGGTAGAATATGGAGTAACCCTTCTCATTTTTTACCTTCGCCCCGAACATCAAATCATTGGTTTTGACCAATGGAGTCCTTTTTATAACCATTCTTATTTTTGAGGTGTTTTGTTCATTTCAATTGTCCCTTTGATATAAGATCAAATTAGGAAAGTGAATTTTATTTTGTTAATTTTTATTCAAAACCGATCGGCGACTCCTATTTTTAATCTTTTTTATTTTGAATAATACATCTCAATTTTTTCATCATTGAAATATTTAAAACCGATTTAGTAATGCGGATTGTCCGACTAAGACTACTTCGCAGTATGGGCCGATGGACCCACATGAGTCATCCCCACTGGCTAACCCATACCGATTGTCGTGGTGGATTCCGAGATTGACTCCGGCGTAAGCATTCCCACCGCTTGTCTTAGTGAGTCTTGCTCGCAGCTTAGTCCAGAAAGCTTAATTTTATGCTACCTATCCCGAGAATTCTAAAATGCATTTCAAAAATAGCACGATTTCTAAAATCACAAGCCAATTCTTTGAAAAATCAAAAGCCGTATTATCTTGATAAACGCACCTCTTATGAAACAAACATTTATGGGTAACATGATCCGTGTGTGGGTTGTGGTTCTTACCGACATCAAGATGTGTGAGTAAGTAATCATCAAATTCAAAAGATTTTGTCTTATTTATGTCATCATAGTAATTGTATGAGTACAAAGAAGTCCATTGATCTCCCTTGACTTGCAAGTGCAGGCTCGTTGATTTAAGTTCACAATAAACTCATGTCCTATGATAATACTATGGAATCCGTTGATTTAAGTTCACAATAAACTCATGTCCTATGATAATACTATGGAATCCATTTCCTGCCCTACGTACCTCCCACCACTTTGTATTTTCATTCGTCTTTTCTCACTTTTTCTGCAATTATCTTCAAAATGAAGTTGTAGACAAACTTCAATATTGACATAATTAGCATGAATACAACATTTATAATCAAAGCATTAAAAATCTTTGCCTTATTTTTGTAAATTGAGTAACAGTTGGCATATGGTTTGAAGTGTTATAATACCTCGACTCCTAAATGTATTTAATAAAAAGATATAAATGAATCTTAAACTCAATTTATAATGAAAGCATTTATAATGAGAGAGAGAGAGAGGGTAGAAGAGATATATAGAGAGACAAAGATTCACGAGAGAGAAAGAGAGAGACCGAGGGGCTGACAAGGAGAGAAAAAGGCTGGGACAGAAAAAAAATGAGATAAAAAAGGGCATAATTGTCTTTTTCTACTTTCAGTCATTGACTAAACTATAATTATAAATTTAAAAGATGTCCCAACTGTAAATTCCCCCATTTGGAATTGGATCTCAGAAAAATAAAGTTTGGTCGGCTCAATTAGGAAAGAAAAGAGATACAAAGCATGACCCATTTTATGTTCATCATTATCCTACCTAAACCTCCATTAAAGCTCTCACACTCACTATCTCTCTCTAGCTCTCTTACATTCTCTGTCTCCCTTGTCCCCTATCCGTCCGGCCACCGACAAACCACCACCACTAGCCATCGCTAGAACCACCACCAACCACCAAGCAAATACCATCAAACCACCCTTCCTAACTCTCCCTTTTACTTGCTCTGCCTAACCCCCGGTTCTGTCACTAGCCACAACCATCGTTTGCAGCCACCCAGTAACCGCCCAGCAACATCAGTGTCGCCCGAGCCACCAAACACCACCACACCGCTACCCCAACCCTATTGCCGCCTATGTTTTTCCCGTGTCTCCTCCCGTTTCTCCCTTTGCATGTTTTGGTTCTGCTCTGCTGCTCTCTACCGCCACCTGTCGACTTCCAGTCACCACCCAACCCATTACCGTTAGCCACCACCGAACACCATTTGCACCACCAAGCTCCATCCCAACCCTTTTGGGTTGATTTCTTCTCCTCTATTAGGTAAAATTGTGATTTAAAATTCTCTATAATTGTGATTTAAATTAGTCATTTTTTTAGTAACATAGAAAGAGGATTCTAGATTAATTAAATCTAGATGGTATTGATGATGCATGATTGAATTAATAAAAGGATGAACCTAATTAATTTTGATTAATCATGGTACACATGTGAGTAAAAATATAACTAAGGGAAAATTTTGGATAATTTGTGAATAATCATCTATTTGAAGGATGAGCAGTTTAAGCTAATTAAAGGAATTAAGCCTAAGGCCTTGTTCGCTAATTGCGTTTGGAGTAACTTCTACCGTTTTGATCAAATTAAAATACTAATCAATCAAATATTAATGTTCGATAAGTTAGTGTTTTAATTAGCATTTGTAGTAGACTTATAACGTTTCAAGTAGTGTTTTTTGAAAAGGTAAGAATATATATGCATGCAAATATGTAAAAATGTATTATATTATGATTGGTTAGATTCATAATAAGAAAGGAAGATAGTAAAATGAACATTTTAGAATTCTGTTATATAACGCAAATAGAAATGAAATTTTTATTATTACTATAACTAAAAGAAAGTGACTTTTTATACCTTCAGATAAAATATTAACTTGTAATTAAATTATAATATTTGTTACCCAAATTAGGATAGCATTGGAAATCAAAAATGAAAACTTGATTTATTAGTGAAATTTTATTTTTACAAAATCTTTATTAATGCCATCAATCATTGTACGTTCGTCCATATTCTCGCCCAAGTAAAAGTAAAAAAATAGGACATCAACTCAAGGTACGTTAATTGATCATGCCTTTAAATATTTCATTGATAAATAAAAGTAGGATATGATAGATTTTGGTAACAATAAGAAATTATTTGCAAATATTATTTGTCATTATTAGCGTGTACTTGCCCCATCAACTACCATAATCTGGTACTCATCAACTCAGGTTGGTCACACTCGTACATGTTGGCCACCTTTAACTAGACTTCCCTATTGGTGCAGGTGTGTGTACATGTTTTAGGGAAAACTCGATGATCGTAAATGATTCCACTCAAATAATTAATCAACAATTATTTTAAATTATTTTCTCCCCTCATTTACAAATGAATTGAAATGCATGTGCTCACCTTAGCTATTTGATATATTTTATTTTATAACATAATACTCGGACGTAATGAGCTTCGACTCACATTTTAAAGTATTTTTCTTGTTTTGTTTTAGGCAAAGATGTTGAAGGTGACAAACAATAGAAAAGGTCGTAAGTTCTGTTTCGAGACTTAGGGGCTCATAGTGACAACCATTTTGGGGTATTAAGGGTTAAGTGTTGTTAACCTAATTTATCGGATGCTAAAATGTACTTTTGTTTTTATTTTTGTACAAGTTATAGTTTTTAGTTCAGTTCTAATTACTCATCATTAAATAGTAAGCAAATGTAAGTTAGGTTAAATATATATATATATACAACTCGTTCGAAGCCTTGCCCTTTCTGTCTGGTAAGGGCGGCAGTGATGACTCCACGACCTTTTTCTCTGCGCTAATCATCGGTTATCGGTTTATTTAGATTAAATCGATGATTATGAATTTGGGGGCGTTACAAGTAGTGTGATAATTGTTGTCGTTATGCATGAAGATTAGTTCAACTTTAATGAAATGGAAAATCAAGAACCTAAGATAAGAATTTTTAAAATTCTTTTTAACTTTTAACCTTATAAAGTAAACATGACAAAACTAACTCGAGACTTCAAATTTGAACAAAATTAGTCAAACACGTAATTAACTTAACATTTAAAATAGACTCACTTGGAAATGGATTGAAAATCTAAATCGATATGAAACAACTAAATCGATCTGAAATTTCGACAAAATTGGTTCATTTTAAGTAGATTTTGTTAAACTAATTATCAATTAATCTGAAGTAATTCAAAATTAAAATTTATTTAACCCAAATTCAATTTAACCTAAAATTTTATGAATATAAAATATGATACAATCTAAACTTATCTCTCGAACCGAATAACCTATACACCACAACTGAGTTTGAGAGATCAAAATATATAGAGAGGAGCTGCGTCCAAAAAGACATTTTAGAACTCACCGGTCACTCAATTTTTAGGGAAGGTTTCATTTTTTTTAAATTTCTAGAAATCCTTGGTCTCTACTCTCGTGGCCTTGTGGGCTGAAGATTATCTCTCTTCTCTCTCTCTCTCTCTCTCTCTCTCTCTCTCTCTCTCATTTCGGCTACAGAAGACTTGCGCTTCCCCTCTTCCCTCCCCGCCCTCTCTGTCTCTCTCTTATCCCACCGTCTTCGTCCTCTTCCTGCTCTCTCTCTCTCTCTCTCTCTCTCTCAAGTCGTCGGGTATACTCTCCTGCCATAGCTCAGCACTCAACTGAGGCGAATCTCAAAGCCCTAGTTGGCCTAATTCTACGATTTTCTCGCAAGGTATTTGTTTTATTGTCTTTATTTTTAATTTAGATTTATTTGGTCCTTTCTCTCCGTCCTTAAACCCTAAACAATCGTCAATTGTCCTCTTTCTTTGATTTTATTACTTTAATTATTTCTTCAATCTTTATCGGATCGATAATCGAATTGCATGCGAGTTTTGAGAATCGAATTTTCTGTGGAGAGAGAGGAGGTATTGATCTACACTAGAGATGTGAAGCTAGGTCTGTGAACGGGGAAAGAAAATCTTATTCGCTTGTGTTTTCTCAATCGAGTTTTTCGTCTTAATTATCTCCGGAGATTGACTGAAATAGGAGAAAACGTGATTTTGTTAGAATTGGCGAATTGGTTTGATTTGTTGTGATTCGGAACTTGTGGTGCTTCAATTGGAGCTTGTTTTACGATTATGCAGCCTTACTTTTCTTTTCTTTTCTTTTAATATGTTGGAGTTTTTTTTTTTGGGTTTTTATTTGGGGTCTTATGCTTAATTCTTACACTTTGGTTTATGGAGAATTGGGATGAAATGCCTGAAGCAAGGTTTCTATTGCTAATTGTAAACCAAACTTCTGTCTTTTTAAAGGAATTCAGAAAATGCTTTTGCTTTTTGATGAACACAGACCGATATGGGATCAGTTCCTATAAACACATAGGAGTATATACTCCCGTAAACCACATAAGTAGACACATATTAAAACTTGCTTATATGACAAATACATGTAGGTAAATATATGATATACCTCCTAAGAGTATTTACACTGAAGAGTACTGTATAGATTGCCATATAGGATAATGCCCATTACTACTTTTTGGGTTCCTGGTGTAGTTGCCTTCTGTGTAGAGTTTAAGCTTTGTTTTTTATGAATTGAAGCCTAGTTGCTTCAGAAAGAATGAGATATAGCCCATTGTTCTGAGAATCCTTTTGCCCTGTTTTTGTACTTATGGTAGTTGGATTGGATATGATATCAGCTTGGCATGAATTTATAAAGTCTTTGCTATTTTCTAAGATCTTGGGGGTGATAAAGAATGGTTGAGTGAGTGGGAATTCCTAAGGAAGCTAAGTGGTGTGGATAACAAGACATGTTGAAAGGTGATGACCCAACTCTAGAAGTTAAGAACTCACTGCACTTTGTTGTGTATTTGCATCCAATAGTTTGTACGCCTCTTGTTTGGCTTGTTCCATCAGGGGTGTAGTGATTGTATTTTGGAAGTCTTGGACGGAGCTATGCTGATGAAATGAAGTGGGCTTGAGCGACAGATAGTGTTTGTGCTATTGGCTTCAGACTGGATATTATGTAACCCCCATCGCAAAGAAAAAGAAAAATGGGACGAACAATATTCTATTCTACCATGGTTTAAATGGCTAACTTGGTTTCACACTTCGGAGATATTCTTGTTTTGTTATCATTGATATAGTGGTTGTTTTGCATGGATTTTACTTTAGGAATCCATATAAATGGTCTTTAAATAACTGAAATTTAGATTCACTTATATTTATATTGGCAAGGGAATTGAAAATTGTAACTGTTTACACTTAACCATCTACATTTCATATGTTTAGTGCTAGAATAAGAAAGATGAAGTTTTGTAGGTAGATTTTTGAAACAATTTTTGAAGTCAGCATCTATTTTATAATTAACCTTTGACATCCTCACAGTCATTTTCCAGTGCTTGAATAAGTAAAGGGGGAGCATATATAGACATATTTTGGAAGCATTATTATGCTATTGAATCATGTCTCTGGTCGAGGGAAAGGAGAAAAGGCCAAAGTGGGAAAAAGTAGAAGATTTCAATGTGAAGACCACTATGAAGTCAGATTAAGATGAATGATTAGCAAGGGTAGTTCAGGTAGTAATCACATAGTTCTCATGTTAAGGTTCTAGGTAGTGTGCTGGTGAATTCTCTGTTGGCTTTGGTGTTTGCCTTTGAGAAAATACCATGAGTCATTCCTTTTTCTCAAACCTTTGTTGGATTCTCCCATTTGTGTGTTCATACTTTTCTTATGTTTGGGTTTTTCTTTATGGAGCAAGTCCATTCTTTGGGCCTTTACTTTTAGTGGAGAAGTTGATGAAGGATACATGAATGTTTTTTCTCATTCTGGATGATTAATTTGCATCACTTGCTCACTTGCTCAAGATACTCATTGGGTGCCTGATAATAGAGGGTCCTCTGCAAATCATTTTTCTTTCATCCTTTTTCTTTTTTTGGGGAATGGATTTTGCTTTCATCTTACTGCCACTGGTTGTCCTATTGTCTGTCAGTAAGCAAATTCATCTATAAAGATTAATGGCTGTGCTGGGAGGTTAAAGTTCTTTTTGCCTTAACGAGTACATTCAATAGAGGCAACCCTACATGTGTATTTGGAAAATTAGGGCTTTTTTTATGATACTAATTGGCAACAGGAACTTTTGGTGTTGGACGTATGTTGAGATTTACAAGAATTCATTCTATATTGCTCCTCAATTGGTGTATTGGTGCGAATTACAAACATTTTTGTCAAATTATTGGTAGAGGCCCCTGATTTTTCTGTTCTCCATTAGCCTAATTTCAAAGGTTTATGTGCTGGCCATTTGTGGTGTTGATTATACCATACGGTTCGGGCTAAACAAGGGTGATACGTAGAATGAACTGTGTTTTCTTGGCAGCTGTTGGTTCCCCCGCCCCCTGATTTCTCAAGTGAATTTGATTACATGTCACTCTGTTTAGCCCAAATTACCAGTGTATGCTCTCCACAGTCCACCCTTTATGTGTTGTCCATTATTCAGAATGTATGGTATTCACTGTAATATGCTATTGCTGAGTGGTTTGATGTGGAATTGAACTGGACACTTTATTGAGAGTTACAAGAATTCATTCTATATTGCTCCTCAATTGGTGTATTGGTGGGAATTACGAACATTTTTGTCAAATTATTGTAGAGGCCCCTGATTTTTCTTTTCTCCATCAGCCTAATTTCGAAGGTTTATGTGCTGGCCGTTTATGGTGCTGATTACACCATACAGTTGGGGCTGAACAAGTTTGATACTTAGAATGAACTGTGTTTTTTGGCAGATGCTTTGATGCAATTCAAAATTTCACACTCTGAGTCTGAAGCACATAAAGATAAAATGGATCAGAATTTTGTATCCTTGGGAGAAGTGACTGCACTCTTTGATGAAATTTGATTTTGTTGAAGTTCTTTCTGTGGATTTTAGTTGGCTTCTGTATAAGATGGATATTTACCGTTCAGTTACTTTGTTTCTCAAATTTGTAGTTTTTATGTCACAAAGAAGTAGGAAAACTCAGTTGCTGAAATGGCTTTCCGACCAGTAAATGCGTTAATACACTATTGAAAGTTAATGGGAAAATGAAAAGTAAACTTTCCAATTCCTCCCCCGCAAAAAGCGAAAAGGATTAGTAAATCTATTTCAGTACATCTGGGATGGAGTGTTAGATTTTCTTTACTTTAGATGCTAACAATCTTTCATGAATTGTGCTTTTTGCGTTGTTTTTTGCTTGCAATGGCCATCTGGCTTTGTGCTATGATTCTTCTTCTAGGTGTTCGCTTCTGCTACAAACTTCACCTTATAAAGTTTTAAGCTAGGACTTATGCACTTCTGTTTGGAGAATGCTTCTGCATATAAACTGTAGCCATGCTTATAACCCATCGAGTACTCTTCTTATTTGATGGAAATATTTTTATATGTTTTTATTTTTAAAAAAAAATTCTCCGTGTAAAGTAGTTGAAGTTGTCTGTTTGGGTATGCTCAGTTATGGTGCGTGTTGTGTTTTTGCAGATTACTGCTCATCTGTCTGGAAAATGTTCATGACAACTGAATATCACTGAAGTACAAAATTAAAGTCCTGGTTATCTTTGGCGTTTGGCCAGCATGTCGGACACCCTTATCTCGCAGCAATTAAGTCTGCCAATGATGCCAGACAATCAATTGAGTCAGATTAATCCGGCTGTGAGCAGAGCTGATTTGTCAATGCCAACTGTCTTGGAGGGATCGATGGAACCGTCGAGCACCAACCCAACAGTAGACCATTTACCTTTGTCAAGCATCGAACATCGCCCACTGGACAGTAGTCCTACATTCAGCACATCTACGGGTCAGGAAATGTTGTCATCATATAACGTGAATGGGCAGTCTGAGGGCATGCCAAATAATATGGGCATACAACAGTTTGCTATGCCGGGTAGTGAGGCAGTGCAAACACATGTCATGAAATCTAATTCAGTAGTGTCGAATGTGTCAATGCTAAATAAAAGAAAGGCAATGGTTGAGCTCATACCTGATTACCGTTCTGCACCTAACAGGAGAGTGGCCCAAGTAAGTTCCTTTGCCAATGTCTCCGGTGCAATGAGTGCATCAATATCAAACTCAGTGACATCAGGTGTCTCTGGTAGGAAGGTTGTGCAATTGGAATCTGTCAAGAACAAGCCTCAATCAACTGCTTCAAAGAAAAATACCCTGCCACAAGTTTCTTCTAAAACATCAACAGGGCTAAATGATTCTGTGAGGTTCAAGCTGAGGGAATCATTAGCTTCTGCACTGGCCCTGGTTTCCCAACAGCGAGAAAGTTCCTCAGATGGAAAAACGAAAACAGAAAAGGAGGCTACAACTGCCGAAAAGGGAGCAGAAGAGCAACCATTGGTATCTGTGTCTAGCAATAGCACTAGTAACCTGGAGCCTGGAAAGCCTGAAGGATCTCTTGTTTTCAGCACTTCATTGCCTACTAATGGGTGCAATGATGCCAATAATGCATCACAAGCAATCATCCCGAAAGAAATACGTGAAGAGGCCAATCAGACTTGGAACTACATGGGGACAGGCCTCCAGTCTAATCCCGTTCTATCTGGTGAGGATGTGTCATTTGGTGATAGTTTCTTCTTCAGAGATGAGCTCTTGCAAGGGAACGGGCTTACTTGGGCAATGGATCTTCCAAATGTTCCAGAAGTAAAGAAAATTGAACATACTGAAAAGCATGAGATGGTGCCTGAGGAGGCTACCCGTGAAAAGGAAGAGACAGTTCAATCTCCAGAAGCTGTTGCCTTCAAAATTGAAGCAGAGCTTTTTAAATTATTTGCTGGTGTGAACAAAAATACAAAGAGAAAGGAAGGTCACTGTTGTTCAACTTGAAAGACCGTAATAACCCTGAGTTAAGAGAAAGGGTTATGTCTGGTGAAATAACCCCGAACGTCTGTGTTCAATGACAGCTGAGGAGCTTGCTTCAAAGGAGCTTTCACAGTGGCGAATTGCAAAGGCAGAAGAGCTTGCACAAATGATAGTACTGCCAGATTCTGAAGCCAATATGAGACGGTTGGTGAAGAAAACCCACAAAGGCGAATACACTGTTGACTTGGACCCAGATGTTGATGCTTTGGAGGAGATCCCATCAGGTGCTAGTGTTTCTCTTCAAAACCGCTCAAGAACCAAGACTGCTGGTGCAGGAACTCCTCGTAAAGCTGAGAAAACTAAGACAGATCAGGATAATCAGTGTGAAATTACTATTCCTAGTGATGGGGCCGATATGCAAGGGCTAATGGTGGATGATGTAAGAGATCTTCCTCCCATTGTCTCTTTGGACGAGTTCATGGAGTCACTCGACAAAGAGCCTCCTTTTGAGAATCTACAAGATGGGTCAAGCCATGAGTCTAACAAAGAACATCTATCCACTGGGACAATTAATGAGTCAAAGAAAGAAGATTTGGAGCAAGGCTCTGAATCCTTGTCTCCTGTTCAGCCTTCAAAGCATCATGTAGTGACATCACGTAAAACTGATGACATGATTGTGGATAGCATCAAGCAAAGTGATAACATGAAATCAACTGAGACCCAAAAGGGATCAAATACCAACACTGTTGTAAATCTACCCAAAGGAGAGCGTGTTTGGGAAGGATTATTACAGATTAGTATCTCATCCATGGCCGATTTTGTTGCATTTTATATAAGGTTTGCTCCTCATCTTTTGAGTCGCTCTTCTTCTCTATATTTGTCGAATTCCTATATTAGTTTGATTGAGTACAGTTTTACACCTTCAGTTTATTCTGATATTGATTTTGCATAGTGAAACAATTCTTTATTAATATTCCTTATAGCCCGGTGCTTCAACTTGAAACGACATACAATAATCATTATTGCCTTCTCCTTTTACTTGAATTCAATCATATCCAGCAATGAATTTAAACTATAACTACTGGTTCCATAATGCTAAGATGAGAATCTTTCACCTTGAGCATGTTTATTTATTTTATTGTATTATTTTTGTCTGGGTTGGAGATGGTGGTATGCTATTTTATTCCTAATGTTCTTACCCTACAATAAATTCTGTTATTTCCCACAGACGCCCATGGCTATTATGACTTATGTGTACTGTAGATTTTTAAGCCCATAGTTGTATCATATATATATATATATATATATATATATTAAAAGTTGGGTAGAGTTCATGTATGAATGACATATAGGATTCCCATGTAGGATGTCATGTAACATAATTAATAATTGTATAAATAGCTAAGTAAATATAGTTTGCCTTGCAAAAAAAAAAAAAAACAAATTTTTGAAAAATAAATAATTATAATTATAATGAGATCAACATAATTAAGATTTTTTTAAAACATAGAATGTAATTCATACTCCTATTTAGCAAAAATGGAAAAAAATTCATGATATTTTACTTATCCTTGATCATCCTTCTTGATGTGAAGAAAATTATACTAAGTTATAACTCTCCTAATTGCTCATCAAAGAGGTTCACACAATAACAATTGAATTTAAAATAAGGAAAACTTAAAAATATTATTATAGTTTTTAAAAATTATATATAAATATATTAATAACATTAGAAAAAGAATGTTTACCTTAAATCCTTGCAGAGCAAGCGGTATAGGCCTAGTATTTGTAAACAATTGATCTCTTCTGCATGTTTTCTTGAGTTGCCTTGGCAACAGTTGCTCTGCTACTGTTTAGATCTCCATTCCCTGTAGAACTCTGCCTTCAAACCCAATGCCGGACCCACCACTTATGATGTATTTCTTTTTTTTGGGGGGGTGTATAGGCTATAACAGCCATACTCTTGAATTATAGAGGTTCTTTTTCTGCTCGACCTTAAGATTGAAACCTCTGACTGTGTACTACTTCGCAATAAAGTGGACGGAAGTTTCATGAGGCATTTTTGCTGTAGTCCATAATCCAAGCTGTAAAATATTGCCCTGAGAAAAGTGATCTGCCGTTGCCCTGTCTCTGGAAGATTTCTGTCCTGTGAGGCATTTTGCTTTTAGCTATTTGACTTTCTTTCTCAAATTGTGTCTGTTTTAAATGTAGAGATTGTTACTCCTATTGCTGCTATTGATTAACCATTTTATTTGATTGTAGTGGAGAAAAAGCAAGCACTAAAGAGTGGCCAAACTTCTTCGACATCAAGGGTCGAGTTAAGCTTGATGCTTTTGATAAGTTTGTTCAGGCACTACCTATGTCAAGTCGTCGTGCAATTATGGTATTTTTCACAGTTGTCATTAGTTTCCTTGCTACTTTCATAGTGCCTTTATTTTAGAGTTGTTTGATACTAATGTTTTCGGTTTTTCATGATCTTTTCAACCAATGAAGTATAGGTAGTTAGCTTTACATGCTAGGCAATCAAAGTGTTTAGGAGTGTGTTACAGCTCCTGCATTGGCAAAGCTTGAGATGGGTGAGGGAATCTGGGTTTGACTAAATTCGAATCCTTTTTAAAATCCTTTGTAAGTTTTTTTTTTTTGGTCTTTTTAATGGGTGCACAACTGACAAGTTAGGGTAAGGTCAGGTCTAGGCCAGGGAAATGGGTGAGGGAATCTGGGTTTGGCTAAATTTGAATGTATTGACTAGCCCACTTCAATAGGGATGAAATATGCATCCGAGGATGGATAAGATATGGGAACCTCTTTCGGAAGTCTAGATGTCATCAAGGTTCATTGACAAAGCTTATATGCTTTATCTATGCCACTTTGGTGATTGTATCTCAGTTAAGACTTGCTATCCTCGATTTGGAGGGGGAATAAAGGTTTGCCGTGTATTATTTTTACAAATCACTTCCCATTTGAATTCTAGTTGAGCGCTTTACAAGCTTGAGAAGAGATGCATTTCGGCCTCCTGTTTCATTTTTTTTCCTGGGTGATTTTTTTTTTTTTTGGGGGGGAGGAGTTGGCCTGTTGGGATAGGAGACAGTAGTGAAAGCTCCTAGAGAGAATTAGTTGTCCCATAGAATTTATAACTCTGAGAGGAGAGAGCAGTTGTGCTTCACTTGGAAGTCAAGTTTGCCTCAACCTTTGAGCCAAATAAATTCCATGCTTTGTACTAGCTCATATATTTTGCTAAAATTTGATTGCTCTTTATGATGTTAGTGTTTTCTGCTTGATCTTCAGGTGACCCATTTTATGCTGAAAGATGGATCTAGTGACAGTGACCGTGCCGGTCTTCTTGAGGTATATATGATCCCTTCTCAAGCGGGTTTTAACTCGTTTCATACCTAACCCTATCCACACTTTGAAAGCCTTGCCTTCTTATAGTTAGAATATAACCTAGTTATTTCCTTCCTCGCATTGAGCAGGTTGTCGAGTCTTATATAGTGGATCAGAGATTGGGATTTGCAGAGCCTGTTCCCGGAGTGGAGCTATACTTGTGCGCGCCTCACTCGAAATCAGTAGATGTGATAATGACTCATCTATCCAAGAGCTACACTGAAAAACTTAAAGATGTTGATAATGGCCTAATTGGACTCCTTGTATGGAAGAAAGTGCAAATAACACCTGCAATTTCTCCGAACTCTTCTTTGCATCACAAAGACATGACTAAAAAGAACCCATTCTCTACTTCTGGGGGCCACCAAAATGCTGAAACTGATATGACGAACAGGAACTACGGTTATGCTTCTAGACGTGACCACCCCCTCCCCTCCCCTCCCCTCTCTAAATCCCAACCCGCTGTTGATGATGACGATGATGATGCTGCTCCACCCGGGTTTGGCCCTCCGGGTAGGACTCGGGATGATGATGACCTTCCGGAGTTCAACTTTCCTGGGAGTTCGAATCCCCAGCATCCCGACTCCCCAACCCTAATTCATTTCCTGGTCAGGAGGTGGGTGCCCGGCATCTCCATCCTCATCCTCGGGCTCCGCATGGGCAGGTTGAGCAAATGAGAGAATTGATTCAGAAATATGGTAAAAATGGGGACAATGCTACTAGGGGAAGTGGAATACCCACCCAGCCATGGATTGATGACGATGATGACATACCCGAATGGCAGCCCCAAGCCCTAGCCCCAGCCCCAGCCCCACCTCCACCGCCTCCTGTACATAATCCTGGTTTGCCAGTGCACCACCAATTCCCGGCGCAACATCCACCATGGGCACCTCCTGTGCAGCCGCTTCAGCCACCAATGAGGGTGCCCCAAGAAGGGACATGGTGGCCTTATGGCGCCCCAGCCCCAGCCCCATCCCCAAATAGTGTAGGAAGCCAGCTTAGTGGTCAGTTTTTTGGAACACCTGGTGGTCATCCAGGTAGCAGGGATAGGGGAGACCCTACAATAACAATAGGGGTTATTAATTTTGTGGGCATGTAAATATTTCAAGGTTAAGTTAGTTTTATGTTTGCGACTCTTGTAGCCTTGATGTTTATGGTACGCCTTCTGTAGTTCCTCTTTCTCTCTCTTCTTCCCCCTCTTTTGTTAATGGAGGAGCAAAGTTAGCTTAGTAGCAAGTAGCCCATCAGGATTTTAGTGTTAAAGACTGTTGGTAGAATTAGCAATAATGCAATGCAAAACCCATTTTTAATTGTTTTTAGTTAAGTTTCTGCGATGGACAAAATGTCTTTCTTTAATGTATAAGAAGATTTTCGTGTGTCAAAATTAAGTTAAGTTTTGACATGTTATTGAAACTCGTTATTATAAGTTAATGAAAATAATGGAATGGTTGACGCTTTATTATTTTGTGGTATAGACAAATGATAAAAAAAAAGTCCATCAGGTTTTGTAAGTCATAAATTAGTATCCTGTGGTATGAATTTTTAATAGTTTACTACCTCGAAATTTTAAAAAGTAAGGTAATAAACTGTTAAAAAATTATACTCACGAGACTCGAGAGACTTTTTTACCATTTGTCAATAATACGGTAATCAATATTTTATAATAATGTATTCTATTTCAAGATGGAACTGCTGATAATAAATTTTTTAGATATAATTTCAAGATTAGATCGAGTCATTTTCTATTGAACCATGTTTTCTAAGATGGAACGGGTAAATAATAATTCTTTGATGAGAGTGTGTAGAAATGATGCTGCTTTAGTTTAGATCCCAACATCTCACTCACTAGACCTTATTTAGGCCTCATCGGACCTTATTTGAGAAAGATTTGTATTGAGTGTTATTCTTGTATACAATGTAATAGTGCGTCTTTTTAGGGTTTTCAAGGTTTTATTGAATGTGTTTTTTATGTGTTTTACCCTTTTTAAAGAGTACATAAAGAATTAAATTTAACAAATAGGTCAATCAAATTAGTTCTAAATCGGGGTTAATTATTAATTGTACCATATTCAAGTCAATATGATTGGACTTGGTTGCGATTCTAGGTTGGGCCATTTTTAGGTTAGGTTAATATTGGGTCAATCGATTTTGATCCCATAAACTTGTCTTATAAAGAAAAATAATTTTGGGAGGAAAAACTCAGAATAAGATTTTGTTCAATTTTAGCTTTTGATCCATTTCGATTTAGTTGTTTTACATGTCTATTCGGATATAAATTTGAATAATTCAAATTAGGTCAATTTTGTCGACTTTACTTAAGGTATTTTGATATTTTCTTTGAAAAAGCATACCGTGAGTTGACAACTCAAAAACGCAAAGGGCTTGAGGCATTTGCCTTAGTGGTGTCATTGAAGAATACGAGGAACTTGAGTTTATCTTGGACCCTTCCCTTTTCTTGTGTTATTGGGCCATTAGCACCTCCGAGATAGAGGATCCATTAGGTGGTCAAGTTTACCATGTAAAAAGAATTTTAGGAAAGTTGGGTTCGAATATAATAGATGATAGTATACACTTAACTATTAAGATCAATGTTAATCACTTATACAGAAAAATAGATACATTTATGTACTAAAGTGGAATTGCATGAAATAAGAGTGTGATTTTTGACATTTTTACAGTGGGATTCATCAAAATAACCAATTTGGATTTTAGCTAATAGAATATTCTTAATAAATTTTTTTTAGATTATTCACGAATTAGTCTCTATGTTTGTAAGACTGACTACACCTAAATCATCCGAAATTGCATAAGAGTAGGACTCACATAGAAGTTGTGATTCTTAATAACCAATTTTATTGGGTCATAAGGTAGGATCTTAACCATGTATTTTTTCTTGTTTGGTCTCAATCAGGTTCTTTTGGGAGGGCTAGCAATGACATAACTTTAAAAAATATGTTGACAAAGTAACACAAATCCAGATTCAAATTGAACCTTCAACTAATTATATTATTTTGAAGACCCCTTTCTCTAAAATTAGAAATGTCTTTGACAACACTAATCAGTAATCACGTTGTGAGTTGGAATGTTTCATTAGCATATCTATTATTCATAATCCGCCCTACTCGTCTTTCTTATGCAAACTATTCCCTGTATTTTTTATGTGCATTTTCATTTTTTTTTTTTTGATTTTTAGATGGAAATAATATGAATTTTGAAATATTGACAAAAATTGATACACCCACCCCCTTTTTTTTTTTTTAATCGGGTCCAGGGTCTACTGTAATCCGATTAAAAACTCAAAAAGTGTAAAGACCCGGTTTTGGAGTTCTACAGACGATAATGGAATTTTCAAACAAATAATCATGTGTTCTCAGATATCTTCAAAACTAGTTTATTATCACAAAAACTTGAATTGGAAAATGGGTTTGTACGGCTAGTAATTCTGTTCCCAATTCGCGTATATAATTTTATTTAATTGAAAAAATTCGGGTCTAATTTTATTTAATTTGAAAAAATTAGGATTTAATTTTTCTTGTCCAAATTTGGAATTCGGTTAAGATAACTTTACAATTCCAATTACTTGTCATCTTACAATTCCAATTACTAGTTTTCCAATGTTATCCTTATTAATTGCTTTCTTTCGCTTCTTTTTTATTGATTTTTTCATTTTCAATAAAGTATAGGGGGCAATTTAGTCTTTCAACCTAAAATTTTTCATAAATTTTATATTTTCTTAATATTCTCACATAATTTTAAAACGACATATATTTTAAAACGGAGGAAGTATTTCACAAGCATTTAATTTAAACATTTTATAAAAGATATACATTTGTAAGAGCAAAAGTACCACTTTACATTACGGGGATTATGCTTTCACCTTGCTCAAATAAAAATATGTTTTTTTTTCCTTTATGGATGATAATCTTTTTCAGTGGTCCATATATATTATATGACAGAACAACTAAACAATTTAGGGGCTAAGATGAGGTCAAAGTTGGTCCATAATACATGTAGGTAAAAGTTAGTGCACAATACGATGTATTAAATTTAACCATTGGTTTCATCCTTAAAAAATAGTGTTTACTACGTACATGCGCTACTAAAGAAAGAGCTTTTTAATAAAAAAAAATTGAAAATTGAAAATGACTAAAATGTATAATATTTTATTTAATTTCAATTTAGAAAAACACAGCTTCCATGTTAAATTAAACAATTTAGTGATTATGTAAGTTTACCAACCCTATGTTTTCCTAAGATTTATCTCGGGTATGTTTTTTAAGAATAAGAATGAAGCATTCAAGGAGTTTTCTAGAGTTTGTAGACAAATTTAAGTAAGATCCGAGACTTTAGATCATCGGGATCGAACCGACCATGAAAGAGAATTTGACTACTCTAAGTTTACATATTTCTATGACAAATTTAGGATCTTTCGCAACTTCTCAGCACCAAAAAGACCTCAACAAAACGGATGTCTCATTCGCCCTATTCTAAAGAAAACTCCCTACGAGTTATATAAAGGGAAGAAACCCAACATTTTCTACTTTAAGCCTTTTGGGTGCAAGTGTTTTGTAAACAACAATGGTAAGAATCATTTAACCAAATTTGATGCTAGATCGGATGAATGTATTATTTTTGGTTATTCAACTTATAGTAAAGTCTATCATGTTTTTAACAAAAGAACTAACAAAGTGGAAGAAAGTATCCATGTTATTTTTGATGAAGTTGATTATAGCGAGGATAAGTGAGTCAACCTTCTCAAATCTTAAGTTGAGTGGAGATGATGATGATTTGATTGAAACTAAGCTTAGAATCACTTAAAACAAAAGAATTGAGCCACTAACCGACCTAGTTCAAGACTCAACTCGGACTTCACAAGCTTAAGAAGAAACTAAGAATCAACCAATTAAGGAACCAAGCATTCAAGACTCCAATTTGATAAATGAAAGGTCGGGTAGAGCATTACGGTATAATTTTAGTCATCCTCCCGAGAATATTATTTCGACATAAACTCAGGTGTGCAAACTCGTTATTCTTTATGCAATTTTTGTGCATTTGTTGAATTCATTTCCATGATTAAACCTAATAAGTGTAGTAGAAACTTTACTTGAACTCGAGTGGGTAGAGGCCATGCGAGAAGAACTCTTTTAGTTTGAGAGAAATCAAGTTTGGACTTTGACTAACCGATTATTAATCACCCAGTTGTAGAACCAAATGGGTTTTGAAGAACAAACTAGATGAGGAGGGTCCGGTGGTTAGAAATAAGACCAGATTAGTTACCCAAGGGTACAATCAAGAAGAGGGTTTTGATTCTGGAGAAACCTTTGTACATGTTGCTAGGATTGAAGTCATCAAAATCCTACTTGCATTTGCTTCGAGCGTGAACATCAAATGGATTTTAAGTGTGCTTTTTAAATGGTTTCATACAAGAAGAAGTTTATGTTGAGAAACCCCTAGTTTTGAAAATCCTCAATTTTTCTAAACCATGTTTTTAAATTACAAAAAGCATTTTATGGTTTGCAACAAGCTCTTAGAGCTTGGTATGAAAGATTGAGTAGTTTCTTAATTGAAAATTATTTTTCTGTGTTTATCTTATTGAACGTGTTTTCTATGTGGGATATCTTATAGATTGGTAGTTCAGTTGAAAATTCATGAAACCGAGTCCCAACCATTTGTTATCTAAGTCATATATGAGGACTCGGACAACTAATTGAGTCGGACTTAACTTTAGTCAAAATAGACATTCAAATATCTAAGGTCATCTCTAATTGATAGGGTATCTTGGATAATGTTTACGTAAATTGTCTCTCTCTTTCCCACATGTTTATGATTGAAAAACTAGCCATTGGGAATTGTTGACTCATCACCGCACTCGAATATAGCCTTTACGGTTTTGCCGTTAGAAAGCATTGGCACTCGGTTTGTACTTCAAGCCGTTTGAGAGTGTTTCTTCTATAAATACTCCTCATTTTCATTCATTTCATACTTTGCATTATCCCTCTCAAATGCTCACTCTCACTCTCAACCAACTCGGACTCTTTCACTCTCGGACTTAGTACTTTCACTTTTACTCAAACACACTTAGACCGAGGTTCTATATTCTCTCTCTCTCTCTCTCTCTTCTCTCTCTCTCTATCTCTCTCTCTCTCTAAGTCACAAAAATGACCAAGAGAAACCTAAAACTTCAGGCGGTTTTGGCCACAAAGAAAAAGTCGAGAACTTCTTCTCACCTTACTCTACAGATCTCTAAGCCTCGAGGCCCCTAAAAGGAGACCTCATAAATTAAATTTGGATCCTCCCTCAAACTAGGAGAATCCCAATCCCTTTCTATCAGTCCATATTATTGCTTGGATGACAAATTCTTTTTATCTACCAAGATTTTGTGGGTTCACAAACTGAAATCCATAAAATTCTTTGAACTTATTTGCTTTTGTGACTATGTCTATCTTGACTTTAGTTATTGAATTCTATTAGAATCTTTCTTCAATAGACTCTATTCTTATTCTTTTTGTTCAACGGAAGAAGATTTTTATCAATCTTGTCCTTCTTCATAAGTTAGTCAACATTGATTGCCTCTTTTTGAACTCCAACACTAAAAAGTTTTCTAAGATTGCCGATGATTTTTCTCTAAATATTCAAGAATCAAACCCAAGGTTCGAAAGTACTTTTCTATCACTCAATTGAAGTCTGGACCCATACTTCTTTATTTCTTCTTGATGAGAATTTTTTCTCTTTCTTTCCTTCAAAAGAGAACCCAAATAACTCAATTCTCAAAGTCATCTATGACATCATGGAGGGCTATGATTTAGATCTTTTTCCTTTCATAATTTCTTAGATTGCTTCTATCCCTTCGGACACAAAGAAACTTCCGCTCTCCTTTGGAGCTTTACTTTCAAAGTTTTTGCTCATTATGAGCTCGAACCCCTGAACTAAAATTCTTTACTCCCACTTGTTTTGATCGGGAAGGAAGAGTTAATCGGTCTAGGATACCAAGAAACATCGCCTGGAATCCGAACTCACTTCTCCGAGATCACTTAGTCTCCTCTTCCTTTACCTCTCTTGCTCTCCCTAGTGCTTCTAAGTCGGGTCACTCATCTCGGAATTTTGAGCAACTCGCTTCTCACTTCCCTGCCTTAGCCAAATATTTCAAAGAAACTCTAGCTATTTTTCAAAGCTTCATCCCTCTTCTACTCCAAATGGAAGCCACTACTCGAAAACAAATTGATCAAACTAAAAATCTTATCAAGGAGCTGCAAGACATGTTCCAGGGTGCTAAAATCACCTTCATGAAGGCTCGCCAAAGCGGAAACAAGAAGAGTCGGAAGAAGGTTCATTTGAAGAATATTCTAAAGAAGTAGGAACATCCGAGAAGCAACCTCAGCAAGCTTCACCAAGACTCGATTCAACCAGTTCAAGCTGAGGGCTCAAACGTTCAAGAAGAAGAAGAAGAACTTCGGGCAGTTCGTAAAAGCGGACTCGGACTTCCAATCTAGCATCTTCTTCTTAATCGCCTCCTTAATTTCTTTTTATTCGCTGTTCTTTATTTTGTCCAACATTTTCTTTCTCTCCTTGTTTCTTTATGAAATGCATTGGGGGAGAAGAATGTGTTTAAGTTTTTGGTGAACTTATGGGGAGTTCACTATTTTAGGAGGAGTAGTTAAATATTTTTTACTGTGTATATTTTTGCTCATCAATGAATGAAATTTCGATTTCCCATGTTATACAGACTTATTTTTCTTAATAATTTGACTTATCTACTATTGCTCCGATACTCGGAGCTACTTACACTTTACTCTAATACTTAGACATACTTACACTTTACTCTATTAATCAGGCTTTTTCTTATTTTGCTCGATACTCAAATTATTATCATTTATATTTGATTTTTGCTACTTGATGAATTTCTCTAAGTATTTATTTTAGAATGAATGTCTTTCATCAAAAAGGGGGATATTGATGACTAGGGTATATTTAATCGACTCCTTAATTGATTTTGAGTTAAAGTAACTCATGTAAATTTAGGATTAATCAATATGCATCTTAAAAGAAATTCAAGGTAAAGTCAACTAATAGATGACTCGACCTAAGATTTTGTACTTAGAAGTTTTCTCTTAAAAGTCTAAGAACTCAGTTCTACTTTAGAAGGTAGAAATTGACCCAATTACTCTAACCGAGTCTAACCGAGCCACTCAATTTTGGGAAACTAACCAACTCAGTATGACTTAGACATCAAGTTTGTCTAAGTAATTCCACATTTAAAACATCACTTTAAAAACTCACTTTATTTTAACCCAACCAGATTTATTACGCAAAAATTAATTAACTTAGCAAACACCGAAATATGTCTAAATAACTCATGTACTCGATCTTCATATTCACTCTTTGAGTTAAGACATATTTGGAATTTAAACATATTGAATATTAGACTTAAAAAGCTCCAAATTAATAGATTAAGAAAAACCAGTCTTTAAATGCTTATTTAGATTAATCCTAATATAATCTTGGACCAAAGTATTTCACACTTTAAGTACTATTCTCTAAATTTTTTTTTTTCAGGCCTTCTAAAGTAGATTAATCGCAAAGAAAAGCAAAAACAATGGCTTCTTTACCATTGAAATATCGTAGACAGAGCAAAGTTGGAAATTATAGACAACTCGGACTAAGCTAACAATTTTGTTTTGTTGTTTTGGATAATTTCACATTTTTGAGTCTAACGTTCTTTTCTACCCAATCTTTCAGATATTTGGAGTTAGTAGAATAGCTTTGGAAAACTAAGACCTCAACTCAATGGCTAATTCAAAGATGGTCTAGAAACTAAGTCCTCAAACTATCCGTCCTGTGCGTTTTAGTAAAAAAAAAAATGAAAGCTTTTTATTTGCATGTTTGCTATTCAACGTAATGACTGGGTAACTAAGCCTTTGACAATTAATAATACCATTATAAAAAGCCCGACTTCGTTAAACAAGTATAGTGGATTTTTTTTTAGGCTAACCTAGCTGTAAACATTTAGCGCTTTAGTTTGATTTTCGGAATCGGAAGCGCTAATCGAAACTCGGTAGCAAGTACTGTTTTAAATGCTTCGATCAGGATTTCCCGATCATTCAACCCAATTTCGTTGGCGAGCCTAACGGCTAGCTGACCCAGTTCTTTTAACTCGAAGACTCAACAACTTTCTTCCATGCAACCTATAGATAGAAGCCTTGATACAAGACTTACAAGATGGCTGGAACCAAGTGCTGAATCTACTCATTCATACTTCTAGCTTACAACTCTCACTTGTATTCTTGTAATCTTTCCGAGTTTTAAACTCTTGTAAGAAAACTTTTGTAATCTCTTTATCATTTCAAACGCTTTTCTAAGTCATCCCTTGGCTGAGTTAATAAGGTAGCTTCAACTCAATTGTCCCAAGTTATAAAGGGTATCTCAACTTAGAAGTACTAAGTTAGATAAGTGAATTTCTAGACCTGAAAAATTTGTAAGAGAATTTTCTAAGGGAGAAAATCTGGGTAGTCATTAACTTTGTATTTGTGGATTCAAATAGTGGAGTTTGACTTTATACTTAGATTAGCACAGTTCGAGATCTTCCGCCCCAAAGAGTTTCTTCTTAAAATCAATTGTCTACATTATTCCTTGTTTTTGAGTCAATCTAAACACTAGCCCTATTCCATTTAGCTTTAGCTTACAACTCCTTACACCTTCTTACATCTTTGTATAACTAACTTTATAACTATCTTACAACTCCTTAAAGTTTCTTACAACTCCTAATAGCTCCTTGCAGTTTTCCTTACATCTCTTTACAACTCGTTACAACCTTACAGCTCCTTACAGCTAAATGGAACAGAGCCTCGGTTTCACTATCCGAGTTGATGACTTAGTTTTGAACTTCAACTTTCCGCAATTTCTTTCATCACCCTATTCATCCCCCTCCCTCTAGGGTGATTATTGTCTCTTAAGTGAACTTTCAAACTCAATATTTGGCTGAAGATTAGCCGATAAAAGCGCATTTCAAGGCTTTATTCTATTCCGTAGTCAATTTGGCACGAAACTTGACCTCAAACTCGATCCTCATATCACCTTTATTGCTGAAGGCATGCATCTTTATGTTAGCCACGACATGCTCATAGAGCAGGGTGATTATGTCTTTGATGGGTGTGGCAAAGATGTGGTGATCCAGCATAGTCATGTTTTACGTGGTCTCTCCAGTCGCCTATGCCAAGGTCACCCATTAGGATAGGATAAGGCTATTTCTATATCTCTTGTGCACATCATGTGGCCTTTTATCAATGACAAACTCTAGGTTTCGTTGGGAGTTGGTTTGGCTGCTCGTTGCCCTTGTTTGTACAAGTAACTTTTGTTCCCTTCTTCCATCCAACATTCACTTCAATCATTAATATTTCTATCTCTCTTGTGCACATCATGTGGCCTTTTATCAATGACAAACTCTAGGTCTTTTGGGAGTTGGTTTGGCTACTCATTTCCCTTGTTTGTGTAGTTAACTTTTGTTCCCTTCTTCCATCCAACTTTTACTTCAATCATTAGTATTTCTATTTCGGGTACTTGACGACTGGTCTTTGCTCGAATAGAGAGAGGATTATTAGTAGGGCAACCAAAAAGTCTCGTAAAGCTAAACCGAAATCTAAGTCATGTTTTGTTTTTTTTTTTTTCATATTTGCATACTAGGCTTATGCATTCAGTTTCTTCCTTTCCTCTTCTTTGTAGATGTAATTACGGCTATTTGGATCTTTATTTACCTGAGCATCTATGTCAAACACTTGATGCTCTACCATGATTATGATTACTTCAAGCTTCATTTTAAAATAAAAATAAGGAAAAATTCAGAAATTGCATTACATACCAACGTTTGTAATTTCCGGAGGGTTAGACATACCCTAGAGGAGGGTGAAAAAAGTATTAAAAATTTTGAATTGTCTGACTATGTAGTGAGGTTAGATATGAAAATAAACAAACACAAAATTAAAGGGGCAAGACATATTTGTTTGTTCACGATCTTAGCAAAGATCCAAATATTTGGGTTAGTGACTGCCTAAGGTTTCCTACATTAGGATTATCCTCTACTTCCCTTATTTATCTGACTGTCGGATGAGCCCTTCACTTAACTCACTGACTGACCTTTTGAGTACACTTACTCTAGAGGTCCTTCACTCATACTTCACTTAAGTGCTACCACTCACAAAGCAATCTTCCCCAAGACTCTTTGCTACTACAACTCACACTAAGATACTTTGCTACAAGATGAGAATTTATTTGATATTATAAGGGATGAGTATAATAAAATTGAATGTGTGCTTCTCTTGCTTGGCTTCTTCTAGTCTTGATCTTTGTCTTTTATAATTTTCTCTACTTGTACAAGACCGTTGTGATTTGAAAAATTTACCGTTGACATTTGATCTTCTATGTCCGACTCGGTAACGATATCTTCTCTATCCGACTTGCTTCAAAAATATTGATTCTTTCATTTCTTAGTTTCTTCTCGAAATGTTTGACATTTACTGATCCATGACCAACCATAACACCCTTCAATCACTACTTAACTTCCACAATTGCCACTTTTACTTGCAACTTTAAAATGGCATACTCGAGATCTTGACTTGTCCTTTTTGTTTTTCTTCAACATTTCTTGGCCGGCTTCCCCGTGGATAAAGTTTTGAGAGATAGAGAAAAATGACCAGAGATGAAAGAGAGAAATAGAGAAAGAAACTAATCTTATATCAATGCAGGAGCCAAAAAACAAAGAGAAAAAAGAGAGGAAGAAGATTTTGAAGTTCAAAATTCAAAAAATTTAAAATCTTTGCAAATCTTTTGGAAAATAGTAAATTTCCATTAATTGGACATTCATCTTCCCAAAGTGCCCTAATTTAACATTTCCAATTTAACCAATTGTACCGTTGGAATATAGGATTCCGAATACACGGAGTGGGTCGGACCGACTTAGTTGTGGCCTACTTGTTGAGTCGTATTTCCCTTGTTTTCCTTAAGCACTTAGACAGAATTGTCAGGTACTTAGAGAGGGCCTCCCCTCAATTCTTGGAATCAAGCATTCCAAGGTTTCATCTAATAAAACAAAATTGATCTTCACTCAATGGTTTGGTGAAGATACCGGATAATTGGTACTTGGTAGGAATAAAATCACGAATAATGTCATCTTTTTTTACATGATTCCTAATAAAATGGTGTCCGATCGCAATATGCTTGGTCTTAGAGTGTTGTACTAAATTTATATCCGACAATAGGTTGTCTCTTGGATGGTAAGATTTGAACCTAAGTTATCTTCCAGTTTCTTAATGAATGTCAAGATTAGGATTTAAGTTTAAATCCTCATTAGGTGGCTCAAATACAGGTTGTTCTTGAGTCGGATTAGGCTCCGAGTTGGTTTGGTTTGTCGCTTATTATATCCGACCTTGTGTCCGACTAGGTTGTGGACGGTCATAATGTTGAATTTAAGGGATTCATTCATCTTCTTCATCCTAAATTCATCTTTGAATTCACCTCCATGGTCGCTTCTAACTTGTACAATGAGGATGTTCTTTTCAACTTGAACTTGTCCGACCAACTTAGCAAATTCTTTGAAAGCATCATTTTTATTCCTTAAAAAGAATATCCAAGTAAATCTGGAATAGTCATCAACTATAACAAATACATACTCGCTACTTTTGATACTTTTGACTGAAATTGGACCACAAAGATCAATATTCAAAACATCAAGAGGTTTCGAGGTAGAAACAAATTTGATAGCCTTAAATGATGCTCGACTTGCTTACCTTTCACACATGCGTCGCAAATATGGTATTTGATGTATTTTCATTTTGGAAGACCTCTTACCAACTATGCTTTGAAAGTTTATCAATGGTATTCATACCGATGTGGCCCCATCTTTCAAGCCACAACTATGATTCACTGTTTGAGGCTTTAAGATAAGGCAGATTTTGAGGAGGGATGTTAGTTAGAGGAATAATATAAGTATTCGAAATCTGGTTCCGGAAAGTATTACCTTGTTCGTGTGAGTGTTTTTCACAATACAATTAGTAGAACAAAACAATATTTCATTAAGATGCAATACTAAATCATATAACTACATATAATCAAAGAAGTTCAATGACTTAATTGACGTGATAAAACTAAATCATGAAGTAGCATATATGAATGACATGAAGGAACCGAAACATATAAGATAAAAAATCTCTTGCAATGATAGTCAACAAATGCATATAAGAATCATAGAGATCTCATATATCACATGAAACAATCATAGAGATCTCATATATCACATAAAACAATATCTCCAACTCAAGAAAACATTAAATCGTGATATTTTAACGAGATAAGATAACCAAAATAGAGATTTTAAGGTTCAAAAATCAAATAAATAAGTATTCTCAAAAACAAATTTAAAAACTAGAAAATGTCACATTACTCCTCCTAAATATGATACCCAAAACATTGAATAGCAGTAGAGGGTCGGATAAGCAATTCAGAATGACAAGTCGGATAAGCAAGTATGCGAGATAAGAGTACATAACTCGTAGGAACCACGGCCGGCCGGGGCTCGCTGAGCTTCTCCACTTGTGTCGGGTCTCTTTTTAAAGATTGATTTTGAAGATGGTTTTAAAAGTAGATTTTTGAAAGCGGGGATGAACCTTTTATTAAGATTTCCAAGTTTTATTAAATTTGATTTAAAGCGAATTAAGCAAATTTGAATGGCGGTTTCATTATCCATTTTATTTTATTAATTATTTTTAGAAGTCTCGGGATATTATTTCTTAACCGGAAGATAAATAAAATTAGGGTATCTATTTCGGCCGTGAGGCTTTAAGGCCGGACTAGTGTGAAAACACCTGTCTAAACCAAGGCCATACCCACTAGCCGTTCGGCGCCGGCCAAAACCAACACCGTACGGTGAGCGGCGCCGGCTAGTGGCCGTGGTCGAAGTAATTCATCCTCGGCTTCGGCATGGTCGGCAGATCCAGAATCCATTCTTTCTTTTATCGTGCACCAAGAAAAACCGAGATGCAATGCAATATAAATAGAGCAAAAGAGGAGTCGCCAGTCATTTTTCAGGAAAGAAAAACTAACAAAAACAAAGCAAAAGAAGAGTCCTTAAACCGAGAATCGGATTCGGGGCGAAGCTACGGAACGTAGGGACAAAACCTTTCGTTTTAGCCATTCGTAGACGGCTATTACTAGTTCGAGTAGTGAATTAAAATAATATAAAACAAACAAGCAAGCAACATGAAATGAGAATTAAAAGCAACCGAACATAATGAAACAAAGCGACAAAAGCAAAAGTAAAGAAAGCGGTAAGGAAAGTAAAAGCGAAAAGAAAGCAAAGCGGAAATAAAAGATTACATCGGGTGGGGAGGAATTAAAAGCAATACATCATTTTTCCACAATACGGAAAGCAATAAAAGAAAGCATAAAAGTAAATAATAAACCTTTGAAGATCGAATATTTGCCCTCGGGTTGTCCCACTCGCTGATCCGGATCTCGGATCCGGATCCCTTGATGCGACGGTAGTGATTTGAAAGGGGCTTTTTGTGAGTATTTATGAAGATAGGTAGGCAGATGTGTGACAGATGGAATTCTCGAGTTTAGATGTGGTTTAAATGGAGAGAATAGTGGGAAGAGGCTGAAAAGAGACCAAGATATCGAATACGTGAATGAAGTATTCAGTAGCTCTTAGGCGAATTTCAGCATAGTAACATTAAGGGTTGAGCCATTGGGAGAACGAGAGCTAAGGTTCTCTATTTATAATGAGATGTTAGGTCAAGGAATGACCTAGGGTTTGCATGCTCGCTAGCCGTCCGGAATAGCTGAAAATAAATCGGGCCAAAATATCACAAGATTGAATCGGATAAGAAGAGATAAAACCTCATAGAACCGGGAAGGCAGGCGCCGACTAGAAGAGGTTGCCTAGGGTTTCATGCCCTAGCATGCTTCCAAAGGAGTCTCCGAGGAAAAACGTTGCGTTCCACATAGAATTTGGGGTGGCGGGCGCCGACCATGTGAGCTTTCCGAAAATGGAAAGGTTTTCATTTTTAGCGAGGCTTTTATTTTTGGCGGGTTCCAATTTTGATGCGGGATGCGTGCTCCTAGTCTCGGGTGGATTGTTTTGGAGCCAAAATGCGGCACTTTGATGCTTGTGATCATGAAATGCAGCATCTAGCGTCGTCTTGAGATCTTCAGCTCCTTATCTGGTTGGACTGAAGTAAAACACGGTGTTCTAAGCCCGGAATTCCCGGTACGCGGCACTCGGAATATGTCGTCTTTGAAGGCTTAGCCCGGTTTCGGATCGTACGAAAGAAAAGAGGATTTTTGGATCGACCCGAGGCGAAGGCTATTTATGTGGTGCTCGGGGTTCTTTGTGGTTTATCGGCTTCCGTTGTATCAATCAAACACAGTTCAAGATCCAAATCTAAAAACAGGACTCGGGATTTCATTATCCGGCCAACAAACAAAAACAGAGAAAATGACGACACTTTTTTGGTGTCTACAATAACATGGTCGAGATACCAACCTAAAAATCCATAAAATATTCTCAAAAGTTTAGCATGTTACTACAAACAATATCGGTTTTCATATTCATCCAACATATAATCTTTGTTACCTTTTTGGAAGAATATGCAACCTCATTTTATATTATAATCTCAACTAACTTTCTACTTCAATGCACTTTTTCAGTTTCTAATTAAAATTCGAGTGTCCATGGAATCTAAGGTCGGACCCGTATCAAGAAATTTGAGGTCAAATTTATAAGCGAGTGTGCTTGAAGTTACTTTATTCCTCATGTGTATTTCCTTGATCATCCAAACAATCAATTTCTTGTGTCTTTTCTAGTTGGATGTCAAGATTCCTACAAAACCATAATCAAACATTTCTCAAAGCACTTTTAACCCGATTTTGGGCCTTTGGGTGTTAGTGACCAGATTAAGTGGTCTTGTTCATTTTGGTAACCAAATTTTTATAATTCTAGAAATGGGGGTCTTTGAATAAAATTGTCATGACTTTTGTTATGAAAAAATCACTTTGAGTCTTAGAACGATCAAAGTAGCTCCTTCTTTTTCAAAGTTAGAGTGACTTTTATGTTCTTGTGCATCTCTCTTTTGAAAAAGTTTTTATAAGCATATTTATGACTCTCGAGTTAAAATTAAGACCTTGTTTTACATAAGAGATGTATTGAGGTCCCTATATCGAGTTGAGATTATCTTGTCCCTTGGTAAGTTTCAAAAGAGTCTCATGTGTTTTTTTATATTTGTTTTGTAATTCTTGATTTTCAAATATGAGATCTTAAGAGACTAACTTTTGATCTCCGACCTCATACGGAAGAGTTTCACATGAGGTTTTCAAAGTTAAATTTTCATTGTGTAAAACTTTTAAAGATTTTTTCAAGGACTTAATCTCGAGCATGATAATGGTTCCCAATCCCTCGGAAGACATTTGGCAAGATGATCTTTGGAAAAGTAAGGATGAATTGTATTACCTCTTCGGTTTGTTTCTCAGTTGGTTCTCCGTTTGACTTTGATTTAGAGTCGGTGCAAGGTCGTCTTTATCCATCGGACGAGAGGTTAGCAACTTTCTCATATTTACTTTCATTTTCACCGGAGTCATAATCACTCAAAGTTGCTACCATGGCCTTTTCCTTTAGAAAAATGTTTTTCCTTGGCTTTCTTTTTTCTCAAATTTGGGTAGTCCTTTATCAAATGATCTGGGATCCACAACCAAAACAATTACTAGAGTCGAGCGTTTTCAAAGAAATTTTTCTTACATTTCCGGTGCTTGTCTTGTTTTCTAAAAGATGAGTCACGGTTGAATCTCTTTTTGTATTTTTGTTGTAGAACATCTTTCTGAATTCAACAATTATAAGAGTCGGAGGGTCTTTTTCATCCGAGAGATGAGTCATACGAGAGAATCTTCTTCGTCAATGCTCTTCAAAACAACACTTTTCTTCTGTTTTGTCTCATATGACTTGTCTTGAAGGTGAATCTCATTAGTAAGAAGCTTGCCAATCAGATCATCCAGTTTTAGTTGGCTTGGATCTTGTGCTTCCTTAATTGTGGTTACTTTTGGTCCCCATTTCTTTCTTGGAAGGCATCCGATGACCTTTCGACTACCTCTTCGTCCGAGTAGTGTTTGCCGAGTGATTTAAGATTATTAAGGATCTCTGAAAATTTGATGTACATGTCTTTGATTCCCTCTTCAGGAAGCATCTTGAATAGTTCATATTTATAAACGTATTGGCTAATTTTTGACCGGCCGACCTGACTAGTACCTTCATAGGTTGTTACTAGTGTGTCCTAAATTTGCTTTGCTGTCTCACAAGCGAAACTTGGTTGAATTCATTTGAGTCCAAGCTCTATAACATGATGTTGAGTGCTCGAAAATTCTTTGAGTATTTGAGCTTTTAAGTCTGCAGTAAATTCAGCTTTGGGCTTAGCAGTTTTAACACCTTCAACTTCTTTCATGGGAGTATAGTTTCCACCTTCAACAATTTCCCATATTTCATTATCATGATCTTGTAGAAAGACTTCCATAAGTCTCTTCTAATGGGAAAAGTTTGACCCATTGAAGAACGGCGGTTTGTTGTAGGCTCCGGACTACGAGCTTAGTCCGAGAAGACATGATCGTTAGTCTACAAGAAGGTTAGTTCTTTAGAGTGTGGAACTAACTCCGATATCGATTGTAATTCCCGAGGGTCGGATATATCGTAAAGAGGGGGTGAATAGGGTATTAAAAATTTTGAGTTGTCTTACTATGTAGTGAGGTCGAGATATGAAAATAAATAAACAAACACAAAACTAAAGTGAACAAGATACATTTGTTTATTCACGATCTTGGTCCAGATCCAAATATATGGGTTAGTGAACGCGTAAGGTTTATTACATCGGGATTATCCTCTATTTCTCTTATTTATCCGACTATCGGATGAGCCCTTCACTTAACTCACTCGACTAATTTTTCGAGTACACTTCCTTTAGAAGTCATTCACTCACACTTAACTCAAGTGACACTACTCACAAAGTAGTCTTCCCCAAGACTCTTTGTTGCTACAACTCACAAGCTATCTTCCCTAAGATACTTCGCTACAAGATGAGAATGTATTTGATATTACAAGGGATGGTATAATAAAATTAAATGTGTGCTTCTCTTGCTTGGCTTCTTCTGGTCTTGATCTTTGTCTTTTATAATTTTCTCTGCTTGTACAAGACCGTTGTGATTTGAAAAAGTTACCATTGAGATTTGATCTTCTATGTCCGACTGGGTAACGAGATCTTCTCTATCCGACTTGGTTCTAAAATGTTGATTCTTTCCTTTCTTAGTTTCTTTCGGAAATGCTTGACATTCACTAATCCATAACCAACCTTGACACCGTTTAATCATTGCTTAACTTTCGCAGTTGCCACTTTTACTTTTTGCAACTTTAAAATGGCGTAATTTGACGGAATTCTTTCAAAGATAGACACAATAAAATCTGGAAAAAATGTACAATTTTGCAGAATAAAATCATGCTAAAATATAGTTAAAATATATTCATAAATACCGGGATTAGTATATACCAAGATCTTTCCTTAAAGATATGGATTTTAATTGTGTCAAATAAGGAAACAAAATCTTAATATGAAATCAAATAGAATAATTTAAGGGGAATATAATCAGTGAGATTATCTAACATAATTTTCAATTACTGAATATTTACATTGAGATCAAAATTCATTCTACCAAAAAAGGAGTCAAATAAAATAATTAACTGTGTACGTCTAACCGGTCGGATATAGTGTATGACTAACAACGCCAAATCCACATATGTTATACATATTATGAGGCCAGTGGTAGGTTACCTGAGAAACAGGAAAGAGTCCCCTTCAACTCTAAGAAATTTTAACTTAGTGAGAAACTTGAAAGAGTCCTTGTCAACCTTCCAAGTATCCCAATATTCACAACCGAAGATGATCTAGGACTAGGCTAGAGGCTTAAAAGGAGTTTCTAATTGCAATGACTGCTTCATTGATTCAAGGGTATGCAAGATGCTATAACGCATAACTTCACACCCAAGCTGACACAAGTTGACCTTATACATGATGCTTTGTAATCTCTGATGTTAGGGCATGTCAAAAGAACCTACCCTTCATCCGAAGCTGCTCCTTCCAAAATGTCGTGATGAACAAAGAGCAGATAATTTCACCAAATACTAGAAGCTCTCTACTGAATCCACAACGAACATTGAGAACCCTAGGTCCAAGGTTGATTTGGCATCACATGGGACACATATAATCAGAACCCTAAAGATCTATAAATCTGTGGAAAGACGTGAATACACAATAAGCCAAAGACGCAAGGAAATGGGAAAAGTAGCACACCCATTAGCATCTACCACTGTCCTAGAAATCTTCGTTTTCCATGTCTTATGATGCTTCAGAAACATTACTTGATTACCACAGAACTGCTACTGAAAGTGATGATCAAGTGCAAAAACGAAATTGCTAAGTAGTGCCACTAAGACTTGGCAGATATCCACTACAATTTCCTTTGGTTCTGGGTTTCAGACCAGGTCATTCTCTTAAGCAGTTGCGCATTTTTAGTCTAAAATGAGAGAACCCTACATTTGCATCATTTTCATTCTCAGCCTCAGGTATAGTTACGAGATTGAAAACCGGTGGACAAACTACCCACTTGAACATTGTTGCTCCCCTTTTACTAATTCAACGTCGCCCTCCTCTTGATGAAATGTCTGATGAATGTCATTCTCATTATCTTCTTCTCACAAACTGCTAATCTTTCATCCATACATATTGAAATGCCATTTCGTAGCCAATTTTCATCACCCGTTGTGTTGCATTCCTACTCACCTTCAAAATCTCATAGTAGTCGACCCCCATCATTTCCTTCTCTCTCTCCCTCCTCGCACAGTGCTTTAAATAAGAATGAGTATCCAAAATGTGATCACTTGGAAACCAATAAGTCTCATTACTTGGAAGATTTGATTGCATTTGTATCGCAAGGCTTTTCAGCAGCGATATGTTCGATTTTCAATATAATAACCTTCAGTTGGAGCAAAATTTAGTTTCTGCTAACTATTCATTAATCAACAGCATCTCCACCATGCTCTAGCCATGTATATTCAACATTCACTCCAATGTACAAGGATACTCAAGGAGGGGACAGGGGTACGGAGAAAGTTGCATATTACGTACATATTAAGAAAAAGGATAAATGGAATAGTAAAACTGGGCATTGTAATTCATCATTCAATGTAAAACAGGGGCAAAAGATTTCCCTAATGCATTGGGTCTTGACCAAATTACATCAACACTACAAAGGTGCAGAAAATAGACCACCACTCACTCCAAGCCAACACCGAAATTTTGGGGAAAATCCCATTTATGCAAAGCCAAACTTTCCATAGATTTCCTAATTCACCATTGTACGAAGCAAACTCGACATCATGTAAAACTCCTTATGCGCTTCATGATAGTGTCCAAACTTGAACACAACCGATCAGATGCACCCCTACTGACTGAAAAGCACAACTGACCTGATGAAACCAAACAGTGCATGCATACTCTCCGATGTCCCACAGAACAAAGATGTTTTTTTGTTGGAAATGGCAATAAACCTATACAACTATAGCATACGTGCCCATGAAGTACTCTCTCCCGATATTGGAAATATCAACATTTATCCACTCTTGTATTCACAGATGTCGACATGAAACTAAGCTGTTGTGGATTGCTCTCTAAGAGCAAAGTCAAGAAGGGACTGCCAAATTGGATGAACCAGAGGCGCTGCTAGACTCTCCGGTCACATTTAGAGCCTTCATAGATGAGCACTCACCCGAAGGAATTGGATCCTGAGGAACTTCAATGTCCGAAGCATCAGGACTCTCATCAGTTGACTACAAATTTCAATAGAGAAGCAATGAAGTTAGATTCAAAGAACAATTGGTTAGAAGTAGGACACCACATTTTCAACTTTCCATAAATGCATTATCGAAATACTACTAGAAAAGTATGAGATAAAACCTCCAAGTGGTTCAGCATGTCAACCGCAGCTTCTAAATCACCTCTATTCACATTATAGACATCAAGAAGTGACTGATCAGATACACCAGGAAATGTCATCTGAAGATACGCCAGGTCCATTTCAGAATCTTCATCTGTGAGTTTGGAGTCCGTATCATGAAGATCTTCAGATGACACACTGCGAGGAGCATCAACTTTTTGTCCCTTCAGTTTCTGATCATCAGCAATTGGGTGACCATAAGAAGCCTCTGTGGGTAGATTCTGATAGTCTTCTTCCCTGTTCTGTAGTTCTCTTTGGGCAAGTGGCACATAGGACTGAGCATATGGATTCAAAGTTGATGTGCACGATTTCATTATAATGTATCACACTGAAAACACTGCAGACAGGGAAGATATTAGCAAAGACCACACAAAAAAGATACTCGGCAGGGAGGGGGAACACCAACTCAACTAATAACAAGTCAGGCAACAACTTGCCTTTCAATTGAATTGATGACTCTAAGGATAGGTACGAAGAATCAGAGTACTAAGACAAAATACGTTTTAGCAACTCAGAATCGCGTGAACAACCATTCAAATAGTAGAGTCTATCCAATGCATGATTCAATAAAGTCCAATGAAGAACAGCACCAATCCTAACAGGATTACTCATTCTCAAAATTACCAGCACAAAAGTACCCCCTAGGCATGAAGAAGCCAGATGTCTAATTGCCCCTTCCAATACACACAAGCTAAGAAACCCGTATATAGATTAGGTGGTGTGGTTTCAAAATTAATAGGGTTGTTTGTTTTGAGGGTGGATTTTCAAACTGTGTGATGCTCTTCCGCATACACATTAGGTGGCTTTGGTTTTATTGTCGGGTAAATTGTTCGCCCATAGGAGGTTATCAGACATTACTTAGTAGGCATCAACTTTACTAAATGTTTTCCTTTAGCTCTTTGAGCTTATTATTGATTAAAAGAAAAAAGGAAAACCCATATACAAAACCTTAAAGACACATACACAACGAAATAATCAAATGACACATTACACCGAAATGTATTCATAAATACGAAACATTTGGGTTTCGATATGTATTCATAAACAGGATTACTCATATTATTAACTGTATTGCCCAAGCGTATCAATATTGAACATAAGTACTAAACATGTACATTAAGGTAAGCCTCAAAAGCTTCAAGGCATCTCCGAACCCCCAAAAAACCAAAAAAGAAAAAAAGAGAACATCGAATTGTGGAAAAGGCTCTCAAAATAGTTGGAATGCTTGACCAAAAAGCAAACAAAAGCTGTGAAACTCTTAATTCCTTGAAATGTTCTCAGCAGAAAAAAATTAGGGTATATAAACCTAATAACACCTGGTCTGCCAACCACGAAAAAGAATCCAGCAACATGATCAAACATCAAGAACTACCACCGAGGATGACAACATCGAATCAAATTTGCAACTCACCATAATCAAAGAATCACACAAATTATACTATATTAGATAGCAAAAAATGGCCAAAAGTAACGACCTAAAAACGAAACTGGCGATAAATTAAATTGAACAATCATTATCTTCAACATTAAAAAGGCGATCGCAAAAGCAATGATATAACAAAATGAACAAAACATCATTGAACAATCAACTAGTAGCAATCAAAACGATCACACAACGAAATCCGGAACAGAAAACGGCGATCAAGATTCAAGACGAGTAAACCCGCAGAATATCAGAGTGATCCAGAGAAAGAAGAAGAATACCTTGATACGAGAGATCGAATGCAGCGCAGGTCTACAGGAGAGAGAGGATAAAGAGAGAGACAGAGAGAGAAAGGGGGTGCTGAAGAGGCAATGATTTTGATGATTGTAGAAATCAAATGAAATGGAGATAGATGGAGATGGAAATGGCCGGAGGTGGTTATATTTATATGGTGGGGCTCGGCCTCGGGGCGTTGCGTTGCCAGTAACTGAGGTGCGATGTAATATAACCGCCCGCCTGTCTACTACGTGAGACGTGACCCTCCCCATTCCCCTCCCCTCTCCACGCCTTTAATTGGCAAAATTATTCAAGTAAATGCAATGATTTGTTTCTTTGTGAGTTTTTTTTAAATTTAATTAATTAATAAGTTCTAGAAAAATCTTGTTTGATTTTATTTTTAAAATTTATCTTGTGGATAACAAGATATCATGTTTTAAAATCAATTTTGCAAAAGTTTTAAATTTGGACATTTTATATAAAAAAATTAAAAAAAGTTGGTTCTAAATTTCGCGTAAATGTTTGGATATAAGAGGGGAGGAGAGGGGAGGAAATGGAAGGAAGGGGAAGGGAGATACCTTCCCGTATTTGAATTTGAAATAGAGGGCATGGAGGTTACTAATATTCTCTTATTTGGATTAAAAAGAAAGGGGAATGGAAACAAATGAAAATATATTATTATTAGTATTATTATTATTATTATCACCTTAACCACTTTAAATTAAAAATAATAAATTTAAATTTAGTACAAGCAACTCATTCCCCTTAACAACGTTCCACAAAAAAAACAGGTTTATTTTTTTAATAATTATTTTTTACATTTATAAGGTATTAGCTAAAGTAAAATAAAATAAACAATCAAATTATATAAGCACTTAAAATAAAAAAGTAAATAATTAAAATTAGGATAACGGTAAAAATATTAATATACACATATATATTCATGGTGATTAACATATATATCTTATTGATCATAACTACGAATTGAAAAAAAAAGGTATTTAAATTGAATTAGAATAGCAATACAACCCTATTATTGATAAATATGAATTAGAATAAAGTAACTATAACAACGACATGTAAAATAGAATAGAAGTACAACACTAATGTTGATATATTTATATGTAATTACTTTAGAGGGGAGAAAAAGAAAAAATGATTTTGGAGAAAAATAAACAAAAAGAATAATAATAGAAAGGATTGAAATATGATTAAAATTAATATAAAAATAAATTTTATTAGTTATTTTACTTCTCTTCCTCTTCCTTCCCCTCAATTTGGAGGGGAATAAAAAAGGGTTAAAAGAGGGGAGCGGTTCCCCCACCCTCACCCCTTTTTAATTTCCCAAAAAGGGGAAGAAAAGTTAATTATCCTCCTTTCCTTCCCTTCCCTTCCCCTCCTTTAACCCCAATCCAAATATAGTAAACAAGATAGTATGTTTGAATTTTTATTTTTGTGTTAAATTGTTTGAATTGGATGAAATTTTATTTGGGTTTTAGACAATTCTATATAAATTGTATTTGTATCATAAGATGCTATTGTACGAAATGTAAGTATTGTCGTAACTCGCTTATGATTTCTCAAAAACTTCTTGTTCTTTTCTAATTTTTGACAAAAGAAATAATTCCTTAAAAATATATATCAAATACTAATATTTAAAATCACATATTGAATTTTGTGCCCCTCTCATTTAAATAAAAAAAGGTATAATTTTATTTGATACAATTCTGTGTTGTGTAATTTTTAAAAAAAAACCGAGAATCTTCTCCTTTATTCCTTTTATAGAAGTACAATAAGATAAACTAATTAAGTTAGGATTGATCCATCAACAAGGTGGATCGAGGTTAAATGATACGTGTCCTATTAAAGAAGTGTGTCCGATTATGTTACTCTATGTGAATAAATGGGTAAGATCATGTCGATATGAGATTGACCTACAATCGACCTCTCTTTTTTAATAAGAAATAATAATTTGTACTTAAAGACAATAATTGAATCAACTTTTGTTTTGACTTTTCCTCCCTCACTTTTCTTAGCCAAAAACTATAATATGCTAATAACCAAATGTATACAATTTTTAAAAACTGCCATAACTGAGTGTTGAACATGTCGAAATATTCTACTAGCCCACTTCTTCTATAATCTGAGGGACAAATATAAAAACTATATAAATTTTTCAAAATGGTTTTCCATGAATCACGATTTCCTTTTTTTTCCAACCCCCCCAAGTTTATCTACCTAACATTTTCAAATTAGTAATAAATTTCATATTAACCATAGTTACAAAAATGGTGAATTGTATATTTCACAAATTACACATATTTGTCAATAATGGATTTTATAACAACTTTTTTCGCTAATTGATTCATTTTTATTTGGTTACAAATTTTGGTCATTATATTTTATATGACTGTTTTTGAGGGCAAAAAAGGTTCTGCTAATAACTATCTCAAGAGAAAAAAATGCAATTATAATGTATATGAATGTTTTTATACCATTTAATAATAATAATAATAGTAATAATAGTAATAATAATAGTAATAATATTGATGATAATAACATCAAATAATGCGATAAAAAATCAAATAATAATAACATCAATAATAATAAGAACAACAATAATAATAATAATAATAATAATAATAATAATAATAATAATAATCATAGTCCATGTTATATATAAAACCAACACACTCTTATGACAATATAATTTTTATTTTGCCTAAAATACCCTTCACTTATACTAAAATTAGGGTCATATTTGTCTTTTGATAAATTTTACGAGTAATAACAAGCATACAAAGAAAAAAATGGAAAAAAGTCCTCCCCACATTTAAAAAAAAATTATAGTAAGTTCTAACGTTCAATCAATATCTGCAATCCAACCATATCATCATTTTTTTTTTGGCAAAAGGTAAATAACTTGGCCATTAACTATGTAAATATTTAAATTGATACTTTGGGCATACCCAAAGAGAGAAACACATTAAAAGATAGTTATTCACGTTTTGTATATTTGTTTCTTTCTATAGAGTGAGCTTCTCAAACTCCATCTAATCTTGTCGAGTAGGGTGTTTAGGGTGTTGCTTTGTTCTTGGATTTCTCTCTTGCCATAGGTGGCATTATTGCAGCTATTGTTGGTACAACTACTACAAATTTTGCATGAGACACTTTCCTCCCTTGCAGCCATTTGTTCCATTTATGCCTCCAGTCATTTGTGTTTTGTATAGGATTGATTACATTCGGTAATGCTTGAGCAAACCGACATTGTAGGAAAAGGTGTGTTATTGTTTCCTCTTGTGGGCGGAATGTGCATTTATCTTTAGTATCCTTCTTTCACTGCTTCGGTTTGTCTTTATTTAGAATTCTCTACTTAAAAACCAGCCAAATGCAAAAAGAGTACATGGGGATATTGTTTTGTGCCATACCGGTTTACGCCGGTTTGTATCCGGATTCTTCTTTTGTAATTTTCCACTTCATGTCCCGACCATCATACCAGCTTGTTCATATACTTTCTCGGGCTCATAATTTTTCAAAAATATCGACTTACATCCGCATTGTTATTCATTTCAAGCCACTAGCTCCCTTTGATGTATGTATGGTGGATCCATTTAAGCCATAAGGATTCAACATTCTCAATTATAGCCCATAGAAATTTCCCCACGAAGGCCTTATTACAATCTCTGCTCTTCTTTATCCCCGAGGCTCCTTTTCTTTTTGGTCTATACACCTCTTCCCACACAAGCTGGAATATATTTTCTTCGCCTTTTTCACTCTCCCACAAATAGTTTACGTATATTTTCTCAACCTCACGTATAAATGATATGGGTAAAACAAAGATCGAACTCCAAAACATGTGCATATTTAACAAAACTTAATTGATCGGTTGCGGTCTTCCAAGCATAGCTTAATTTCTTAGTGCCCAAACTCCTTATTTTAGCTGTGATCTTTGCTTGCTAACATTTGGGAATCATCAAAATTTACGTTACCTAGTTTCAAAGGTACCCCTAAATACCTCAATGGTAATTAGCCTTTAGTTAACCCCTGTAAATTCCAAGATGTGCTTCTCATTTTCCTCCTTCACCCCAACAGTATAAATATGTAACTTTTGAATGTTAGCTTCTAATCTTGAAGCTAACGCAAACTCACTTATGACCTCCATAATACATGACACTGAAGGAATATTCTACTTACAACCGAGTGGAATTTAAATCTATGGTCTTCTATGTTCTTACACAATGTCCTGGATAAGTATTCCATACCAAACACAAATAGTAGTAGGGATATTTGGTCCCCCTGTAAATCATCATCTTATCACTTTGTAAATTATGACATTGCAACTCGCATTCCACCCATATCATAATATTAGGAATTTATAAATCATGATATTGAAACTCACATTATCTTTCATCTGAGACATTTTCATGTAAATTTCTATGATTTATGATATGAAAATTTTGATTTCTTTTGGTGTGATAAAAATTTTAATTTTATGCTTTAAAAAATTCACATTATAGAAGCTGTTAATATATTTTTTTATCAAATAAATTTGCTTTCATAGTTTTCATTGTTTTGACTTTGTCATTACTTGATTATTGTACTTTTCTACGTAACTTTTTATCATATCATAGTTTCATACATATTTTTGTACTCTATCATTATTATGATTAGTGTAATATCGGATAAAGTTTAAAGGTTTTCAAATAAGAAAAAGTTACTTAGAAAATACTATATTATTTTTTTATTTTCATTTTTTCGACGTATTTTAAAATAATTAATTTATTTTACTTTGTTTGACATAAGATTCATATGTTGAATTAATTTACTCTTACATGTAGCATATAAATCAAAGATAGTAATAATAATATAAGGTTATGATTAACCATTATAATGATAATAATTTTTATAAATGATTACCGACTCATCACATTACGTAAAAGGAAGCCGAAGCGGGAGGTAGTGTGGTGCAACGGATGATCCGGAACAAAATATGGGGATGCATGTCCCCCACAAGTTCGATCCTTTGTGTGGAGATGTTGTGTGGGAGTGCTACCAAGCGCTTTACGGTTGAGTTCAAGAATCCCGGACTTTTCGATGCATTGCGGTCTATGTGGGTGGGCTGAAAAAATGATATTCATGCATTATTCTTTTGCCCGGCTGCATATAATATTTGGGAAGGAAGTAAGTTTACCCATGTTATAAGCCGGATTAACAATTGGGATCTACGGGATATTTTTCTCAAAACCAAAGACATGCTCAACGAGAATGATTGGGAGGAATTTGTGGCGGTGACTTGGGGTATTTGGTATGCCCGAAATAAGGTGCTCTTCGGTGATGATAGGATACAACTAGGAGGAGTTGTAGATTGGGCTGTTGGGGTGATAAATCGGTACCGAGAGCAACAATAAAAAACTAGGATTGATCGACATGTACATCACCAGTGTGTGGAAGCCACTTGACTGCAGGTATTTTCAAGGTCAATGTTGACGCAATTAAGCTTGGGAGTGGGGTCATGGGTGGGCTACGGTGGTGCGTGATAGTTGCGGTAATGTAGTCCTAGTAGGATGCAGCAAGCGTCGAGTTTTCTAGGTCCGGAAATTGAAGAAGCCCGGGCTCTCCGGTTTGATATTCGGGAAGTTATAAGGGGGGCTTCGGGAATGTCGTCTTTGAAGGAGATTGTCTGTCCCTCGTCGCGAAGCTTAACAGGAAGACTTCAGCTACTTCTAGTATTGGGTTGATTATCCGATGACATTTACGAGCTTTGTTCTTCGTTTGATTTTGTTTCTTTTGGGTTTGTTAAACGGGGAGGAAATCGTGTGGCACATCATTTAGCACATCTTCGACCCTTTGACCCATCTGTTCGGATTTGGCATGAAGATGGCCCAAATCATAACTTGGATCTGACGGTGATAGACTTCGAGTTGTTTTTATCGTCTGATTAATACCATCCCCCTCCCCTTTGCGCAATAAAAAAAAATGATTATGAGCTAATACTTCAAAACTAAACCCCCAAGCTCCAATATGTACACGTAAAAGGGTGAAAATGGAAAGACAAGATAGATAGAATAGAAGCGGAAAATGTAGATAATGTTTGCTTATCCTGCCTTAGCGCGGGAGAGAGAGGAGAGACGCAACAAGGATAGCAATGGCAACCGCGTTTCTCTCCCCCTCTCCTTCTACCCCCTTCTCCAATTCTGCAGCTCAATTATTTCCTCACCTCTTCTTCGTAAGGTACTTGCCTTCTCTCTCTCTCTCTCTCTCTCTCGGTTCTTTTAATAACCTTACATCTGGCTTTCAGAACTCAGGCTAATCTCTCTATCAGCCAGAAGAAATGCAAATCACAAGGAAAAATCTTGGCGCATTCTTGCCTTTCCTCGATACCCACTTTGGAAATGGGGTTTTGCAGAAGGGATTTGATCCTTTTCGGCTTTTCTGCTTCCCTGGCCTTAGTTTTCCCTATGTCTGGTAAGCTTATTTCAGTCCTTTTTGAGGTTCTTTTTGGCCTTTTTACTCTTGATATCTGAAAATCTTCTTGGTTTTTGTATGTGTTATGCGGGTTTTGTGTTAATTGGTATTTTGATTCCAGACTATTAGAGTATTTATGGTTGGCATATGTCACTTAATAAAGCAGCTGATCTTGCAGAAATTGGGGCGGAAGAGGAGGTAAAAATGGCTGATTTTGTTGATGATATAAATTCCTACACTTACCTATATCCAGCCGAACTTCCTTCCAAAAGGCTTATGTTTAAGTGGTATGATTTTAATTTCTGAAATTCCCTTACCCTTTGAAGCTTTCTCATTGTCTGCAATTATGATTTTTTCTACTTCACCAGTATAATTAAACTTCATCAGACAAAGGTTAGATGCGGATGTAGATCCTAGGTTTATGACAGATTGTTCCATTTTCTTGTGTTGTCTACTTGAGATTGTCATTGTGGAAATTTAAGATTGCAGTTAGAAGTCAGAGTGGCAAGGATTCACCAAATTTGGCAGAAAGAAAATTTAACAAAAGTCCTGAACTATATGTACATTTACTATCAACTCTTGATCTTTTTATCTATGTCGTTTGAGGCCCATAATTTCACTTTATCTACTCTTGATCTTTCTGTCTACTTGTGTCCTCTGACATGGGGATGTACTTTAGTCTTTAGGACACTTCAGTTTAAGCTAAAGACGTGAAGCCTAGCTTTCTAGGGAAAATGGCTGAGTCTGAATCTTGAACTCTTACCTCTATTGCATACTTTTAGTCAAATCCCTAATTAGCCGCAATGGAGTGTCCAAGCTACAATGAAGTTTCATCCGCATATGTATGCACATTTAGAAGCCAACCAATAAAGTGTTGGCTGAGGTGGTAGCCATCTCACCCTGGTAAGGAGGAGAACACAAGTTCAAATCCCGAAAGCACACTTATTGGGAGGGATTTTACCTTAAATGCTCACTACACGAAAGGAATTACACCCTTTATCGAACCAAAAAAAGGAAGTGTCAATTTAGGTTAATAGATCAGGGCTTTGTGGCAAATGACCAAGTATGAATAGTGAAAGTTTAACAAAGTTGGAGATTTCCTGCTGTAAAATTTTGTACTGAGTCTCTATGTTACTTGGGGGTTTCATTCTAGTAAATAAGTCTTCACATCTTAACTCTATCAATGGAGGATCCACGTAACTTGGGGCGTTATCATCCTTTCAAGATACCTAGGTCGTTCATAATCCTTTGGAACCGTTGTTGGCACCAGAGTAAATGTTGTTATCTTCATCTTCTAGTGGGCTAAGCGATCATTTGTTATCATCAAATGAAGTTTGAATGTTTATAGAATTCAAGTTTTAATTTGGTATTATGCAGCCAAAAGAATTGAATTTCTGATATTGGTGAGAGCTTGAGGCATATTTGTGCGCTTTGCCTCTTTTTATTTCTTGCCGTGCCCTGAAGCAGCAGCCTGTTTCCCAAAGGCCAGATGCAAGTACAAAGATCATAAAATTAAATTGTGGCAATAATGACGATATCAACAACAAAGCAAGTTAATAGTGAATAATTGAGTATAATAGAATAGGTTGTTAGTAGAAATTATTATGTTCTGAATAGTATAATAAGTCTAGCTGCTAATTTTGATAATGTCGATATTTCTTTAGTGAAAGTAAGAAGTCTGCATATTCTTGCCATGACAGTTTATTCCTTCTTGTTTATTTCCAAGTGTGCAGTCAGCTGCTACTATTGTGAATCACTGCTACTTGCCCTTAATGTAAGGACCTGACTCTTTTCATCTATTTTAAGGGTGGAATCAAGAAAGCCAGAAAGATATTCCTCAGCGGCTCCACTCTCTCGTAAGTAAACTGAATCCCACCTAGATAGGATCATTGAGATTTCACAGAAACCTGGTGATAATTCATCATGCGATCTTCTCTTCATCCAAAAGCCATGCGGTGCAATTTTGAACTTCTACATGACCAATCACTATTTCTTTCCATCTGACCTTGGAATTGATCATATATTGCTATGTCTTTGATATAGCTAATGCAAGGCTACGCATAGTGTCCGAGCGAGTCGATTTCATAGACAATGTCGTCATTTCAGTCTCGGTGATTCTCATGAACCAGTTGCCTTTATTACTATATTTGACTTACTGTTACCTTCTTTACTGATATTATATCTTGATTCAGATAGGCCCTCCCAATGCGGAGTTCTTGAAATCCAAAGACAAGCATACATGGAATGCAAAAGATGTAGCTGATTCCGTTTTGTCTGACAAGTCTGCTTTGGTAATTTGTCTTCCTCACCCATATTCATCATGGAACACTAAACCCATAGTTACTCTGCTTGGCTCTCTCTTATGACCATATTGTTTCCCTTTTTATCCTAATGCCTAGCATTAGACTTTGAATTGAACGTGATGTATTCAGTGGTTTGAATACATTAATAGGTAGTAATCTTCTTTACAAGAAGGCCTTCACTTAATGCCGGTTCATATCATAAATGAATTTGAGTGGAAATACTATATGCTCACTCCATCCAATAAAGACTTGTTAAAATTGTGTTTAGTGAATTTCAAAAAATTATGCTGATACCCCCCTTTAATCGCATTATAATATACTTATCTAGTTATAAATAATGCTAATAACAAAAAGGAAATTGTATTGATGATGGTCCTAATTTTTTTTATATTTTTTTGTGAAGTATGACAACTTTTCTAGGATAGGGGAGTAGTTTGACATTGATTTTTGTATGTTTTTTGCATGAATAGAACATGTCAAGTTTTGTAAGCTGAATAATATGATTTGAATTATTGCAGCGAGTTACCTCAAGTCAACGACTGGCTGAGAGTTCCATTCTTGATGCACACTCAAGTGAAGTAAGACGTCGGAATGTTCTTTGCAAGATTTTGTGTCCAGTAACTTAGTATTATGTGGTAATTACCTCAAAAAACTTGTTTTGTTTTCTTCTACAAATTGTTGATACTTTATATTGTCATTCTCAGATTGATGGTGAACCATACTGGTTATATGAATACGTGGTCCGCAAATCACCGACAAAATCTGTATATTTCTTTTCATCATTTTCTTGTGCATTGGTTCTTTTGCATTTTGTTTTGTTGTTTATATTTGGCCCCTTTGGAATCATGCAGGTACAGGAACCAACAAATTACAGACAATATGTTGCTTCAACTGCTGAGCGTGATGGTAAATCTTTGTTTAACATTCTTTGAGAAACTCAGCATCATGCAAACTGCATGATTGTTTGCGTAACTCAATAAATTCCTTCCCTTTTGTTTTCCTATGTCCTTTTTGGAGGGGGGTGGTTGGACACAGGAGTAAAAGCTCTGCAAGAATGGGAAGACAGAAAGGAAGTAATAATAAAGGATTTAGACAATGATAATTAAAAGAAGAAGAATAAAATCAAGCTTCTTTTGTGCCCTTATGCTATCTTCTTGATAAGGAATCTCCGGTTGGCTTTTCACAAAGCAGAAGAATTACTTGGTTGACACATTGTGTGGATCGGATGGATCATTTCATGCGGGATACCTTTTCTTGGAATTCTTTTCTTAAAACAAATTGGAAAATCAAGGAATGTCGATTAAATTGAAGTTGACGTTTCTCAATACACTTTAATTTGAGACATCCTTTTTCCTTTTTCTTTTTCTTTGGGGTGTGGTGGGGGAGGGGGAGAGGAGAGGGGCGTAGTTTGTTTATAGTTAATTTAATATATTCAACTGTTCACAGTCTCTTCTAATGCACAATATGTTTGGCAGGTTATTTGTATACCTTGAACGCGTCAACATTGAGCAAACAGTGGGATCTGGTAGTTCCTCTACGCTCATCATCATTAAATTTAATTCATTTCAGCTATATTATCCTTCCCTATTGTTTTCACTTTGCTGTTGGGGATTCTTGTTGCGTATACTTCTCTATGACCTATTAGCCTACAATTGCCAACTTAATAAAAAAGAAAACTTTACACCATTGTGATATAATTTAGTTATCTTGAGATAAAAGAAAAGATTGGCAAGGTTGGGTGGAGGATTTGATGACTGGAATAGGTCTGAAAGTCTTTGATTCTAGAGATTAATTGCAATTTTAATCTTGGATGAGCAACGACCAAAGAGGGGTTCAGCTGTCACTGGAGATCTTATTTGAGCTGGGGAGCTTGATGAACACGCTAGGGTTTGGTGCTAAATGCAGATCTATACGATGACAAATATTAGCGGTTTTCAGACCCTAAATGGATTAGCTATATTGGAAAGGTTTGATTTGATTACTTTTGGAATCAATATCTTACATTATGATCTAAAACAAGGAAGAAGGCCCAAATCAAGATTTAACGGATAATAATGTTAGGATCGGGGTTCACAATAATGAGACTTTGGACAAAAGAAAAGAATAAACAAAGAATGTGGGACACAAGATTTAACGTGGAAAAACCCAAACCCGGAAAAAACCACGAAACCGATGCACTAGATTTTAAGTAATTTACGAAGAATTTCACTCAAGCACTCACGTGCTTCACTTTATAATACACTACTCACCCCTATGCAACAATGGAGATTTGACACTGATTAAATTGGCATAATCAGTTGCAGTGACATTTACAAGCAGTTACGCCGGCATTGAACACAAATAACTGACGAAAACCGGAAAGAAAACGAGCATCCGAAGAAAAGGCCCACATGGCACGGTTTCAACCGTGCCACCTTTCGGCCCTTCGGTTGCTGCAGCTTCTTCGTGCTCCAGCTTGGTCGTGCCAATGTGTCATGACCGTGCCATCCTTTCCCGTGACCATGCCATCTTCATTGCTTGCAAAACCCGAGCCCAATCCGATCATTAGGCTCTATCACCCAACAGATAATGCATCTAAATCAGAAATGTCGAAAGGAATTAGAGTTGACCAACCTGAACTGAACCGGGAAACCTGCTGATTTGTAGGCCATCCAGGGGGTAGGTCTGAAAGTAGAAACACTCCAGTCTCAGTGCCAATAAGGCATTCGGTTTGTCTAGAAAGTAGAAACCATCAAAAAGGCATGAATATATCTTATAGAGGAAAGTATTCGTCATATTTGTGAACAGTATAAAAGGACTAATAATGAAGAAATTAATTAAGCAGCATGGCATAAGTGGACCATTTGCTGTCCTTAAATTGGAAAAGTTGGAGAGTGTTGCCTGAAAAGCTATAGCTGTGGTAATTAGACTTGGAAACTAAGTGTTTACGATTTTCCTCACGGTCAGAAGTATACCTGAAAGAAGATCATTGATACAATCCAAACTGAAACATAATTTACCTGTTAGCATTTCCCGAAAAGTTCATATGGATCCATACATGATCTGAAGTAAAAAATGACTGATCTGCTTCTGATCGTACCCAAACATTCCATCAACTTGTGCTGTGAAATTAACCCAAATGTGAACACCCCATCTGCCAGCTCAGTCACTAGTACAGGAATTATGTGGCACGAAGGTGGTATTACGAATCATTTCAAGCAACTGTGTGTTGTGTAATGTTTGCCATCTGAAAACTTTTCCGGCTTGATGCAGATGGGACCTATCTTGAAGAGAACTGTTGACTCTTTCCGGCTTCTCCCGCCTACTGAAAACTACGTCCCTCCTTACAAGGACCCTTGGCGGTTTTGGTGATTGTTTTTTGTTGGTCATCTTTCCCTCTTAATTCATTCCATAGAAATTTGTAGTCCTTTTTGTGACATGGAAGCTCTCCGGTGTTGTTGACTCGGAGTTTCAGAGATTCATGTGGGTCATTACGAGTGTCTGTGTTACTTGTTCTGAAAACAAGCTGAGCGTGTCTGGTATGTATGTAGCTTGAATAGCTGCTGTGTATTCTGTAGTGTTTATTCATTGAAATTGATTCACCCCACACCTCAATTCTGAGTTACTGCTTCACATTGCCTTTCCACAATTAAAAAGGAAGTTTAATTGATCAAATATACGTTGAAGATGATATGGTTAACTAAGTATAGTTGGCTATGATCTTGTTCCATTTAACTTTAGCTTACAATTTTATAATTTCTTATAACTTTTTATAACTAACTTTACAATTCCTTACAGTTCCATATAGTTAAATGAAACATGGCCTATACGTGGAGACAGCAGATGTGTACATTCAGCCCAATAGAAGAAATCTAAGACTTGATTGAAATACTCTCATCATCAAGATACAAAAGACAAATAAAGTATGAACCCCCACAAGTAGCCTTTGTTCAAAGAGAAGACACCAAACATGTAATTAAAATTACAGCAAGTGTTAGTGGTGACAAAAGTATTATATTTGGGAGGAAGACCAAAAATAGTGAATCCACCAACTCACTCATGGCTACTACGAGGACAATCAGTGGCGCGGCTAGTGATAATCAACCTTCTTTATATTTAGATAACTTTTATTTTAAACACATTGGCCTCATTAAACTTGTTTTTATAGTCCTAAATTTGTTGGGAGTGGGAAAGGTCGTGTACCACTAGCAATGACAGATTGGGATTGATCTCTTGAAAACATAGGACGATGATATCAATATATGATCAGCAACAAAAGTTTTAAAGATTAAAAAGACGATAAATATTGTGTTTTAAGTCAGGTAATTCTCGGCAGCAGTAAAAATAATACTAACATAACTTTTAATATTGATGTTCAAAAATATGATTTGAAAGTTGAAGATGATATGATGTATTACCAAGATGATGCAAGAAAGATGGAGAGGATGAAGGCTCAAACTTCAGGCCATACAAATAGGTTGTGAGTGAGAGGCAGATTCCTTGATGTATGATGGTGCAAAATTAAAGGAAGAGAAGCCTGGAGGCATGCCATGTAGAGGTTGCTCGGTCTAGAAGTCAAAACAGGGATTAGAAAGAGAAGCAACAAAAGAGATGAGACTTGATCGGGGATCTTCACTACGTTATTATATGAAAAATTAGGTTTTTATGATTAGATGTATTCCAAAATAGTCTAAACTATATATTTATACAACGTAAATAGAAAATAATTATAATTGTATATGGATATAAAATCGACCTTTAATGTGTTTTACTTACAATTCGTAATTATTTCATTTTATATAATCATACATAAAGTCTTTGAAAACTTATATTGACTTAATCATAAATGAAAATGACTTGCCTTATTTCCCACCGTTTCACATCTAATCTAATTTAGTTAAAAGTGGAAATAAATTGTGATTATTGGTAGAGATTTTATGCCAAATCGCCAACCATAAGATTAGTGAAAGATCTTTTGTTAAATGGGGTAGAATGTTTAACACGGCGACACATGGTAAATAGTGGGAACTCGAGCAAATTAGCTCTGTCCCCTTAGACCACGTCACTATACAGATGGCATCAACGTAATTTTATAGAGTGTAGTATTTTTCCTTTTCTTTTAACTATTAATATTTATTAACGCAGGTCGTTAACATAAAATTTTCCGGCATTTTTTGAAAGCAGGGTAGTAGGTCCTATAATTTCCACTTACTTCCAGGCCACATTACCAATCCGAAAAAGGAAAAGTTGAATAAAAACTTTTCCGGAAAATTCATTTTCTAATTCCTAAAAATGCTAGTATTTCAGCTACTCTTGCCACGTGTTCTTATATGGACTGTCCGATTCGCTTCTTTTCTAATCCAACGGCTCAGATCGTTATATTCCCGTTTCGTACCAAAAAACACAACGAATCGCAATAAATTTTGGGGGAAAAAAATGTTTTGATTTTTATTTTCTAATTTTCAAATCTAAACCCCCTTTATCTCTCTCTCTCTCTCTCTCTCTCTCTCTCTCTCTCCTGTGACGCCAAAACGAAACCCTAGCTCTGCGGTTGTATCTGGAAAATTCGAAATTAGTTGCAAAATTCATCAAATCAAATTGGGGCTAGTGACGGGAACGGCCGAGATTCGAGCCCTAATTTGTCTATTACGCCCTTGATCTGGCGATTGTGCGGAGTAATCGATGTGTCAGGTATGTTTTTTATTTCTTTGTTAGTCCTTGTCAAATGCCTCGTATATGCTTCTAATTCGAGTTCGTTCCGGTCGCTTTTTCTTGAAATGAGGGTTTAATTTTACGTGGTTGAGTGAAACTTTATCTGATGTGTTAAGCTTGTGATGATTGTGATACCTTTTTTTCCTTTTTTAATGATGAAATTTGTAGTCTCAGATCTGAAATATTTGGTGCGGACATGTACGGTGGGCATGTAGATTGGGGATTCTGGGTTGTTTTCAGTAGATTGAGTGCATGTTAATGGAACATAGCGCAGAAACATCGCAAGGTACTGAAAATGCTAAGAACTCTAGGTTGTTGGATCTGCAAAAGCTATACAACACCAAGCCATGGGTTTCTGCGGGAAGAAAGGGGGATCCCAGAGTAGTGGGGGTAGTAGTGCTTTGAAGAGGAAGCTCGGTTCTGATGATCAGAAGCAGGTGGCAAAAAAAGCAAAAAGGAGGTGCTGTTGAGTAGTTTGTCATCTGGGAAAAATAGTAAGAAGAGAGCCAGTGAAGTACACGAGAGTCGGATTAACTGTACAACTACCCAGTTAACATCGGAGTTGGGGAGGATCAGAAAGTTAATGGTGTTGGTGGTTTAGGCGGCATTTCCCTCAACTTGAATGCTAATGTTAATATACCCAAGCGTCCACGGGATTTAATTGGAAAGAAGAAGGCCGAAGTTGATCTTCGAACGAAGCAAGATGGGACATCGAGTAGCAAATCAAGTTCAGATGAAGACGGTGGCAAATTGAATGACAATATCAGTGGGGGTTTATTGCAGAATGGCAATGTTGATGGGAAGCTGGATCAAAATGGGGGTACTGAGGGTGTTTCCAGCAGTGGTGTTGTTTCGAAGGTGAAACAGGAAAAGAATCCTGATGATCATACAGAAAACAGGTCTAGGGGGTCTGGTTCTCATCAAAATTTAAAGAGAGAAGATTCTCATTTGTCCACGCATAACGGTGATGCACCCGCAAAGAAGGCGAGGAGAACTCGCAAGAAAACAAAGGAACCCAAAATAGCAAATGCTGGTGCCTCAAAGGAAACGAACCCAGCTTTGGACAAGTCTAGTAGGATCTGTGATGGTTCTCAGGATGATGAGGAGAATCTTGAGGCAAATGCGGCAAGGATGCTTTCATCTCGCTTTGATACAAGTTGCACTGGATATTCCTCTGGGAGCAAGAGTTCTAAACTTCCTTCTGGTGATGCGTTATCAGCCTTGATCTCTTCCACTGGGAATGCTGCGGCTGCTCAGCCTAATTCTAGAGCAGAGTCTGATGTTGTATCAAGTGATGCTGAAGCCAGAGTTCTTCGGCCTAGGGATCAACTGAAAGGGAAAGGGCTTTTGAGAAAAAGGCGTCACTTTTATGAAGTTTTATCCAGGGAGATGGATTGTTATTGGGTACTTAACCGGAGGATCAAGGTATTCTGGCCATTGGACCAGAGTTGGTATGTTGGACATGTCATTGCTTATGATCCAAATAAAAAACTTCATCATATTAAATACGATGATCGTGATGAAGAATGGGTTAACCTGCAAAATGAGAGATTCAAGCTCTTGCTACTTCAAAGTGAGGTGCCTGGAAAGGTTGGCAGTAAAAAGTCAAGAATGTATGATAATCAGGCAAGAAAGCCAAAACGCGGAAAAACAACTGATAAAGAGAGAAATAATAGTAGCTACATGGAATCTGAACCTATTATTTCATGGTTAGCTCGGTCTACTCGTCAGAAATCACCGACATTTGGAACCAAGAAAAACAGAAAACTCTGAGTGGATCTGCAAAATCCTTGTCATTTGATCCTCAGGAAAGCTTGGAGGTGGGATCATCTGGAAGGAATGCAGATGACTTGGTTTGTAGTTCTGCATTGCCGGAGGATCCAGCTGATCCCTTGAGGAACAGAGAGCCCCTCGCAGAAAATGTCATTTCCCATAATCATAGACCTCCAATAGTTTACTTTAGGAGGCGGTTTCACAGGAGAGAGCAACAACAAGGTTATATTCATGGCAAAGAGTTGTGCGAACTATCTGAGAAGCCCCTCGATGGGGAAATGGACCTGATTTTGTTGATTCCTTTGACCTTTGTGTTGACATGTTGGACTCCACCACGAGATTGAGCCCTGATGAGTTTATTTGGAACTCTGATGATTTTGGTTTTTTGAAGTTGGCCGTTCCCGTCACAAATTTAAAGGTGTTTAGGCTGAGGTTGCCCTTCCCTTTGCCTATTATCATCAATGACTTATTCGGAGGGCAGCACTATGTGCACGTGCTTCAACATGGGAATGTGATGTCCTTATGGCCAATGGTCCATCTGGAGATGCTGTTTGTTGATAACATTGTTGGTCTGCGGTTTCTATTATATGAAGGTTGCTTGAAGACAGCAGTTTTCCTTATTTTCCTGGTTCTGGATGCATTCCATCAATCTAACCAGAAAGAATTGCTTGTTGACGAGCAGCTCCCTGTAACTTCGATCAGGTTTAGATTTACTGGCTTGCAAGATCTCCAAAAGCAGCTTGTATTCACGTTTTACAATTTCAGTGAGGTAGCAATGTCTAAATGGTCGTACCTAGACAGAAAGCTGAAGCAGCATTGTCTGCTTACCAAAAACTACCTCCATCAGAATGCACTTACGACAACATAAAGGCACTCCGAAATGGTTGTAATAGGCTGCCATTGACCTGTGTTTCTGGCAAGTCTTCCTCAGTAATGGTAAGGACTAAGGACTTCTTTCTTTCTTTCTCTCTTTGTTGTTAAGATTTATTATTATTGGAACATTTTACTTCCTTGACTAGGGATATGAGAGAAGAAAAGAAAGGTTGAACTTTGACGTTGGCCTGACCTTCATTTTGCTTGTTTTCATCTGAATAGTAGGGAAGCTTGAGGTGAAGAAGCAGTATTATCAAGAATACTCTCCCAAATATTTTAACTTCACCCAAATTCTGTGCCCATTTTCTCATCTTTTATAGAATCATTGTTTCAACCAAAAGAGCCGTATCTTTTTTTTTTTTTGGTTCCTCTTCAAGACAACACTGTGCTGCTTTTGGCTGGCTTTTCTAACATGTTGAACTTTTTCATATAATCAGAACTTACGGAAGAAATCTAGGCAGCAAAGGAAAGGCATCTCTTCTAGACAATCTAGTTGTGTTAGGTTGGACCGACTATCCTGTGGCAGTGATGATAAATTGGGGAAGCTCCCTTCATTTGCACTGTCATTTGCTGCTGCACCTACATTCTTTATTAGTCTTCATCTGAAGCTGCTAATGGAACGTAGCATTCCTCCTTCCAGTTTTGTGGATCTAGATCCTGTATCTTTGATGGATTTCTTCGATAATAGTGGCCGAGTGAGTGCTGATAAGTTTGCAGTTGAGGATCATGCTGTTCTGGAAGGGAGAAATTCAGGGGTTTTATCAAAGGGTAAGTCTGAGTTGGAATCTTGCTCAAATATTGGGGTTAGTGTCTTCTCTGCAAACCTTGCTGGTGGAGTGGGTACCAAGCCTTCTCATAGTTTTCAAGCATTCCCAGGAAATGATGCTCTTATTCACTTGGAAAAAGGAAAGGCCGTAACTGAGCCTGACCGTTGTTCTCTGTCTGCACAACCTTTAGATGATAATGACCGGCTTTCTCCAGTTGATGCCAGGTTAGAATGCAGTCCTTCAACTGGCCTGACTGTTGAAATTCCTTCACTTGATCCGATTGAAAGAGGTGATGACATTGGGGTCCAAAATAACCAGCGCCCTGCTAAGTTAGCCGTTGATATCAGTGACTGTGCGATGCACAGTCCAAGTCCTACTGCTTCTCGTAGCATGTGGCAGCAGCGTAGAGTTGGAGGTTCAAGTTCTTCAGCATCAGTGAATCTGTCTCCTACTTGGGCTGATGGGAAACAAGATATCCTTCGAAATGGCTTTGGCAATGGTCCTAAGAAACCGCGAACTCAGGTCTCATATTCTCTGCCTTTTGGAGGACATGATTTTAACAAGTACAAATTTCATCATGCTAAAGGCTTTCCTCATAAACGCATCAGGAGAGCCAGTGAAAAGAAAACATCAGAAGCTTTCACGACGTCCCAGAGAAGTGTGGAGTTGCTGTCTTGTGATGCAAATGTTTTGGTCACTGTAGGAGACAGAGGGTGGAGAGAATGCGGGGCAAAGGTTGTACTTGAACTTGTTGATCACAATGAGTGGAGGCTTGCTATAAAAATATCTGGGAATACGAAATATTCTTACAAAGCACACCAATTTTTGCAACCTGGAACAACAAACCGCTATACTCATGCGATGATGTGGAAAGGTGGAAAAGATTGGATTTTGGAGTTTCCAGACCGGTCTCAATGGGCAACATTCAAAGAGATGCACGAAGAATGCTATAATAGGAATTTCCGTGCCGCTGCAGTGAAAAATATACCCATCCCTGGGGTCCGCCTTGTTGAGGAAGCTGATGATAATGTGGCAGAAGTACCATTTGTACGTCCTTCCCCCAATTATCATCGACAGCTGGAAACTGATGTTGATATTGCTACGGATCCTGGGCGTGTCTTGTATGACATGGACAGTGATGATGAGCAGTGGGTTGCAAAACATAAAGCCTCAGATTCTAATGTTAGTGGCTGTGGAGATATGTTAGATGAGGTGTTTGAGCGGACAATGGATGTGTTTGAGAAGGTTGCATATGCCAAACAACGTGATCACCTCAGTTCTGATGAGTTGGAAGAGTTGGCTGAGTTTGGTCCACTTGAAACAATGAGAATTATCTATGAGCACTGGCGGGAGAAGCGATTGGGGAAGGGAATGCCCTTGATCCGGCATTTACAGGTACATCCTAAACAGTTGTCTACTTAAACTTGCCATCTTAAATATAAATATTGTAAAAATTGAATTTATTATCCCCCTCCCCCCCAAAAAAAAAAAAAAAGAAAGAAAAGGATGTTTGGGAATGTCATAGCCTGCCTTCCCTATCATTTTGTGTGCGTATCTGCTCTTATCATTTAAAGGAGGTAGGTGTTTATCAAGAATGATTAGCCCCCACCTTGTGCTCTTAAATGTTATCCACTAGGATAGCCAGATATGTAGAAGCCTAGAATTGGGAGAAAAATTGTGGCCAGATGGTTTGATCTTGTGAATAATGGAATAAATGATGATGATGTGGTTGTGTTAGGACTTTTCTGATCTTTATAGGCATCTTTCATGCTATACAAAGAAGTTTGTATCAGTTTATGTTTGAATCGCAAATATCTATCTCCTTGTTCTAGGACCTTAATACCTTATACTTTTGAGGTGTCACCTATAGCCTTGTTATGACTCCAGGTGTTGTGATAACTTGAGGTAAATAACCTAATTGTTGAGTTCTACTTTGTCAATGTCTGAGAGATACTGATGCCATTTTATGCTTTTGTACAATAACTGTTTCTTTTTTGTTTTCTTGTGTTTTCATCCTCACCTAACTGTCAAATATAAGGTTTTTTATTTATTAAAAGCATGTGTGGGTGGGGGGTGGTCTGGGGGCAGGGTTCTCTCTGTCAGTAGTAGGATGCAGATATGTGGATAGGTATGGCAATAGGGTGGGGCCCCATTCGTTCAAAAATTGCTCTTGAGAGTAATAAAATTTCCTCCATCTGCTGGCCCATTGGGGCTAGCTTAATTTAAAAATGCATGCCAAGCACTTAGGCCTGAGGTGCAAACCTTACAGGCCCAAGCATCCCCAGCCCCAGGCACAGCAAACTCAGGAAGTGAGCCGAGGTGCACACCACACATGAGGCAGAGGTGATGTGCCTCATGTGCCCAGAAGCAGTTTCCGGAGTTAGTGACAGAAAGTAATCAGATAGATTGACAACTGAAAGGCCGGAAATTTGACATATTAGCACTACCCTAATCTTATGGCACAACTTCGTGCAGAAGCGCTGGAGTTATGACAGCAAACTCCCTAGCTAAGCTTTAAATTGATTCTTCGAAATTAAAAAGTACTAATCGCTACATTTAACCTAAGTAGCCTTCTCCTTAAGATGAAGATTAGTAATTTTAACCCAACTGGCCATCCTACACCGCCAGTGACAGGTTGTCGCTGGCAGTCTCTAGGTAAGTCTTGGATCTCTGATTTGGTCCGTATCTTTTTCTGCCCCGTATTCTTCTTCAATTCTCTTTATTATAATCCAATGGAAAACAAAAATAAGCCTTTATCCCCTCTGTTTGTTCTACAGAAGTGATGACCTGTACTTGAAGAGAACTGATATATCTCATGCCCCTCTTTTTTAATCACGTGATGTGGGAAGCTTTTTGTCTTTTTTCCCTGGGCTAGTGTTGAAATCTCCCTGTGTTTCTATATGTGGTAGCCTGGTGGCTTTTTTTGAAATTTGTCAGAGAATTTCCTTTTGAAGTTCTTTTTAAAATGGTAGTGATTGAATAACTATTGACCCTGCTGATGCAATTATCCAACTTATCTGTGCGTAACATGTGATGGGAAGGATTTGTTAAGCTTTTTACATAAAGGGCGTCTCATGTTCTTGATGCGTGCTCTTTTGCCACTCGCCGCCCACATGGGAACCCTTGTGCCTTAATTAGCATGCACCTCGTGCCTTGTAAAATTAAGGACTAGGTAGTGGCTTTCTTTCCTGGGGAGAAAAGGTATTCAAAAATATGTTTTTTTTTTGGTGAAACAAAATAGAAGTAATATACAACAAAGGACGAGCTATTTTTGACCAAACGATAGAACCAATTTTCAACCAGCAAGATCAAAGAACTTGAAGCACCAAAGACAGTAAGATTGAACCTTAATGCTCATGGAGTTTGCTGAAAGAGAGAGTGACTTGGGGATTATCCAACACTGTAAAGTCCCCTAAAGGCTCCCTCTGATTCCCTGTTATTCTTTAACCTCAACTTCTCTTATTTGTAAACTAGCAAGAGGAGGAAGAGTTTCTAGACAATTAGTTTGAGAGCCGTGAGGTAAAGGAAAAGAGAGATGGAGAAAAGGGTGGGAGAGGGGGCTTAGAGAAAGGAATCATGAATTTGAGATTGGGAGATGGGGTAGGCATTAGGCAAGTATTCAATGTGTATGAGTAGGGTGGTGTAGTGGGATAGCATCCTACTTCCAAATAGGGTATTGGATGTAAAACCCTTCTGGAGGCATGGGTATATCCTCTTCTCCCCACCCCAAAAAAAACCTCTCTTTTAGGCCTTCTGCACTTGGGTGTGACCATGTACATGGGACCTCTAGATTGGGCAGCTTATTTAATTGAAAAGAAAAAAGAAAAAAAAGAGCTGGTTTGATTAAAAGATATGTCCCTCATAGTATCCTTGTTTCTCATTTTTGAAACTGTCATCGACAAGGTTGCAATTGCTTGCATCTTAAGAAATGTAACATGAGCTCCACTTTTTGGATAAATCTGTTGGAGGATTTCCCAGATGCAATTAGAAGCTATGGTTCGATTTCTACAAGTTTCTAGCATAAATTTGAGAAAAAAATAGAAAGAATTGAATATTTTGCAATGTTCATCTGTCTTTGTAAGAATTGACAGAGCATTCATATTCTTTTGATTAAGATATTGGATTGTTGGATGTCATATTCAATCTATGTTATGTGAAAATTGGGATGGAATATTCTTTGTGCAGCCGCCACTCTGGGAAAAGTATCAGCAGCAAGTGAAAGAGTGGGATCAAGCAATGATGAAGAGCAGTGCAGCAATTTCTAGCGGATGCCAGGAAAAGCCCATGACAATTGAGAAGCCTCCTATGTTTGCTTTCTGTTTGAAACCACGCGGATTAGAAGTGCCCAATAGAGGATCAAAGCAAAGGTCACAGAAGAAACTTCCAGTTGGTGCAATAGGCAGTGCGATTTCGGGAGATCAAGATTCTTTTCATTTAGGTACTGTTACTTTGTTTTTCCTTTTGGTATTTAGTGACTAGTGCCTGTCCTCTTGCCATTGTAGCTTTTGAAACTTGTTAAGCTTGGTTTGAATGATGCAGTTGGACGCAGACTAAATGGGCATGCTTTTGGGGATGAAAGAATCATCTACACTGCCTATAATCAAGGGACATCTGATTCTTCTCCTGTGCTTCAGGGATCAGCAAGGTTATTCTCTCCAAGAGATGCTGGGGCTGTGGGGTACTTTTCGTTGAGTAGTGATGGGTCTGAGAAGAATCACTACCCAAAACTCTACAGAAACAAGTCGAAGAAGCTGTGCTTTATCTCACCATCTAATGATCAGCAGCCTTTTGCTTCATACAATCAGAGGACCATGGGCAAGAGAATTGCAATTCATGGATGGAATGGGAGTTCATCTGAGCAGCACAGCCCCAGGAATCATCAGCCAGATGGGTTTCGAAGGCCTAGCTATGAGCAGTTGGACCCTTCTGAGCTTGACGAGTTTAGATTGCGAGATGCTGCTAGTGCCGCTCGACATGCTATTACGATAGCTAAAATGAAGAGGGAAAACGCTCAGAGAATGCTTTGTAGAGCAGACCTGGCTATGCACAAGGCTGTGGCTGCCATCATGACAGCTGAAGCAATTAATGCTTCTTATAAGGAGCCAGATAGTGATGTTTAGATGACTGCGGTCAAATGTTCTAGTCCACACAGCATTTCTACTTCCAAGTGTTTGTCAGGGAAATGGAAACTGGTGATGGCATTCAGAAGATCCAGTTTTTCTCGCCTGATATCTACCGTTTGTAGATGCTGAAATCCTCTAACATGATTACACTGAGCTATGTTGGTGTGGCGTATTAAACTTATTCTTCTGCCCAGTCATGCCAGGTGTCTGCTGTTCAGCTCTCTAGATCCTTTCTCAAGACAGGTTCAGTGGATGTTTCACTATTAGGTTTTGCAGTGCAGGTCTCAGTTAACTGAAATCACCAAACCCTTCTTCGGCTCCTCCAGGTAATGGGTGCATGAAATTTTTGTCGCCATTGTACAGAATTTTTCCCCTCTCCTCTTAAGTCTTATCCATTTCCTCCTATAACCTTAGTTCTAGTGTTCATTAAAGTTGCAGTGCTAAATAATAGAATACACTCCTTTAGATGTTGTTAGAACATCTGATAGGATTCCTTCAGCGGTTGTCTATGATCCAGAGCACTTGATAGGAAAGATATGTCCAGAGGGTAGAGAATTGTAAGTAAATGTTTCAAAATTTCGAAAAGTATATGAGAGGGCAAATGTCTATTGCTACATATCTCAAATTCTCTGCTTGCATTTTCTATTGTGTTATCTGGTCTTTTCTTATTTGTTATCCCCTGCCTTGATTGATGAGCAACTTGTCTCCCTGAATCTTCCCAGAAAAGAAAGGGAGTACCATGTCATATCCCAAATCACGCCTTGCTCTAATTTGTATTTTCCGTTGACCATGAACACTAAGATGGCAATCATATTCTGCCAAGTGCCATGTCAGTTGGGTTCTCTTTGAACCACAAATCTTGAGGTATTAAGCATTACTCTATTTGGGGATGTTAATTCAAGTGACTTATGCACTATGCCATGATCAATTTTATTCCAGGAATTCATTGGCCTGAGTTACACGTACTATTTATTGTTATTGTTAGAACCTCTCCATGCTTCTCGCCATTACTCTTGGCATCCATCCGTGCCCTTCAGTTATTTACTTCAGTTTGATGATCCGCATGCTATTGGGTTTTCATTGTGTTGTATGTTGTGGCCCTTGTGCAAAATAGTGCTGTTATGTCCTCTTTGGCTTCTCTTTGTTTTATATACTGTACTGTGGTGGATATGGTGAAGTTTGTTCTCATTTTGTATCCTGGGGATTATCATGTTCCAGAGCATGAGCTCGGAAAGCACAGAAAGACCATTGTTATGAATCTCGGGTGGTTCAAATCCTCCTTGTTGCAGGATCATGCTTAGGCCACGAGGAGGGGGAGGGATTGTTCACCTTCATTGTTAATTTGTTGTGGACCAGTTATCTTTGAACCGTGGATATCGCATTTGTAGTTTTTATGTCCTCTAGTTGCTCTGGAGTTGCCAGGACAGAAGACTCTGGAGTTGGTTAGGATAGTATTATGATAACAGAGGGTTTTGTTTTTTTATATGGATGCTTTTTGGGGTTCATAATCATATATACCCCCATAGGTATATGCAAGGAGCCGACGGTATTGTATATTTCATTATTCAGGCTGATCTCACAATCACAACAAAATGAAGTGTGTTGTATAAAACTTAGGCTTTGGGTGAAGCGTCTTGCTCCTCATTTATGCGACAGTTTTTTGCCAAACATCCCAAATTCTTTTGTCTTAGTTTTGGCATTATCGTACTTCCATCCATCCATGTTAATATGAAAATTCTATCTTAGGTTTTAGATTACTGAGTAAGGTTGTCTAATAAATAACTTTTTTAAAAAAATTCTCAAAACTCGTGCCCTATTTTGTGTCCAACTATCTATTGACATGCATTGTACGACAGACTACAATCTAATATCCAATGTTTGTAGATGTCCGGTTTTCGGGATGGATTTCCCCCTTTCGATTATTCCTGCAACTAATGGAATTAAGCTTTACGTTTAAATTTCTCTGGGTGTAGTGAACGAAGGTGTGTTTCAGTTTCTTTCATTTGGTTGATCAAGAATTTTTAGGCAAATTTAATTTGTAGGCTAATGTTTACGCTACTAGTTAGTAATAATGTGCTTCGTACTAACTTTCACAATGTCAATGTCAGTGAGCATGTACATCAATATGATTTTGATATTTTCCAGTGAAATTAATTCAATATTCAAACATGTTAGTGGAAAATTGGCTATGGAATGTGATGGATAGTGACAATACCTATGATGCATATGCATTTAAATCTAGTGTGCTTGTATGGATAAGAATACGAGCATCCTCATGGAGAACGACAAATGTTCTATAATATGTAATTTTAAGAGAACTATCAAGAACTACCTACAATGTGAATAAGATAGTGAATATTAATGTAAGCTTCCAATAGAAAATGTGTAATGAGGAGTACATGTCAATTTAAAAACTTGAGTATGAAAACCTTTTTTGAGTGAGATCCGTTAGAGCTCGGCATGTATAATAAGGTAGATTTAGAGCAAATATATAAGCATGGACACTTTTTTTAATTAGTGTAAGCGTTATAAATCAAAGGGTAGATGTCATTGACATATGTAAAATGTAGAAATATTTCACCTATGTATAAAAAACTTACAATATTTCAATGAATACTTTAAAATGGATGTATGAAGTTTATGTAAAACATGGTTGTGTACTTTACATTTGGCTAAGGTTCGAATTTGCATAATGTAATCCTCTCCATAGTGAACATCTCCATATGCACAATTCAAAAGGTTATTTTATTATATGAAGTCAAAGTAATTTACTATACCTTTAGTCCTGAAGTACACAATACATGTAACAAAAGTATTAAGTGAGTTCAAACGTATGTAATTTATATTGAGCATGAGTCTTGAAACTGATGCTATATGTACCATCCTTCTAAGTTGTGTGCTTCTTGAGTTTGAGGACTAATCACTGGTCTATTAATTGATAACGTAGAATTGATATCCCTAAAATTAAAATTTGCTACACATTACACATGTATATGTAATAACAAAAATTGAACAATTTTACAAATAGAAGACATTTTATTTAGATTGTGGAAATACCATCGTAGTCCTTGACATGTGCTATGGAAGCAAGAAATACAACTTCATTGTACAAATAGTGGTGAAAATAAGCGTCTTTCACTTCTGCAAATCTCCTCACAAAGTTAACTTCAAAGGGAACATTCTATACACATAAATTATATGTATGGATGTTAGGTAATAAAGATGCATTAATAAGTAACAGAAAAAGTTTTAGTATAATAAAAATAAATATTGTATACCACAAAATAGAACTTCACGCTTTGCGGTTCCCTTATTTCTTGTAGTTTCCAAAGATAATACGTAAACCACATTGCCGATGATATATATACTAAAAAAGTAAATATATTAAATGTACTTGGAAAACATACACGCATAAAAAGCTTAAGAAATTTTAGTTTCTAAATTATACTTACCTATGACATTAGTGTGCGATCGCTAACATAGTGGGCCACCGATGAATGACACAAAAGGTAGTAGATGTTGGTAATGGCTTTGATCACAATCATATAATGATGTTGAGAAATCTCGTTCTAAGGGGTAAAAATCAACTCTAATTGATTGTCGACCACTTTTTCTCTCTGTTGTTGCAGCCGAAACTCACAAAAACCTAGAGATGTGATGAACCTTGCTAGGTATCAGAATGTTCATGCATCTACTAATGTTATTATCATCTTTTATGACACCGAACATCTAATCCCACTACAAAATAAAGTATGACCTAGTTATTCAATATACATGTACATATTGGTCAAAATGTAGCAACTTTAATGATGATAATACATGATAGCTCATGAATATCACTTTCCAAGTCATTCATGTCTCATATGTTTGGACATACATATATCTTATCAAGTGGATGATCATAGTCATAGATATGCTGTAAAGGTTGATTGCATATATAACTATATAATTATGCATTAAACCTTGCATCTCTATAATTACAAATAAATAAAAGATAGCAAGTACGAATATAATATATTTAGCACTTTGTAATTGTCAAAATCAAAAATTATCCATCATATGTGTAGCACATTACAACAATAAGAATATGGTGATATGTTCAGAAAAAGGACCAGCCAAGCATCAAGAATATCATTAAAAATGTCTTGATGGACAATATTCTTGGTCTTATTATTTTGCACATCTCTTTTTTGCAAATAAAAAATTTTAGTCATGAAGGGGAAAAGACGCGAGAGATTGTAACATATAATTGTCCGTGGGATAACACAGGTTTAGGAAGATAAACGCCCACATATCGCAATGTTTGACCTTGAATTTTATTAATTATCATTGTAAAGCGAGCTTTGGAGGAATTGCCTCTTCTTGAAGACGAATGGCAAGCCCTTAGCTGAAAGACTAAGGTCAATGCATGGGATAAATCTAAATGTCCAATATTTTCACTTGTCAAAATTTTTGATTGAATCATCCTACTTCCAAGCCTTTTGAATAATCAAGCGAGTGTCATTAAATAATGCAATTCATGGGTCAATATTTCTCAAGAAAACCACATGAGCACCAACTTTGAATTCGCTTTCATGATTCTGAAAGTCTGATAAATTAATGTCATCAATTATGTTACCAATATTTTAGAAAAATTGTAAGTCCATTTCATTTCATATCAAAGACACAATTACTTACCCTCTTATTTTGGGCATATTCAAAGGAAATCCCTATCTTAAGGTAATTACAACATAGTAACCCCGTGATTAGAAAAGATTTTTCTACCTATGAGATGAACTCTAAGTTGAACCTAACTCTGCTAACTATTGTATTTACATCCTCTTGTGTTTGAGAAAAATGTTAGGCACGTAAATAAGGTACTTTATATGCCCTCTAGCACTTGTTTTTGGGTAGTAAATAATGAAATGTTAGGGCTTTTATTAGTTTTTATTTTCTTTTGTAGAAAATAAGCCAAATCCGACAAATTGCATAAAATAGAGCAAAGACAATGAAAAATTTAGGAAATCGAGCTTCAAAGATCTATACCTTGGGGTGTAAATGAGCCGAAATGAGCCCGAGCCAACTCAATCATCTTTTACCTCAATTCAGGCTTGGCTCGAGGCTCACCGAGCCACATTGGTTCTGACTCGGGCTCGGGCTCGAAACCAAAAGGGCGACTCGGAGCTTGGCTCGGCTCGGCTCAGGTGGTTTTTTAAAGAAACCATTTGTACAAATTAAAATAAGAGAGTAAGAGAAATAAAAAAAATGAGTTCTAAGTTCTTACTTTCTGCTTGCTATATTTAAAAATATATACACACAAAAAATTTCCCAAACCAAAATGCAACTGTCCTTGGAAGATCATACAAAAGCTTTGTTCAAGCTATATCCCTAATGCCCTGACCCTAAGCTTCAAATACAAGTTCCAACTTTACATACACCCTACTTACATTTGCTAACTAGTAAAGTCTATGAAAAGCCAAAATAAGCCATTAACCACCAGATTTAACAAGAAAAAGAAATCTAGGAGCAGTATGTTAGCTTAGTTACACTTCCAGTTATCACCCCAATACGTCCTAGACCACTAGATATGTCACAAAAAGAATCTAACAGCAACAAGTTAATTTAATTATAATGTTATAACAATTAAACAAGGTCTAAAAACCCAAAATAGACCCATATATGTCCAGCAAACAAAATCCAACATCTTCTCCCAAGCTTTCAAACTTTAATTTCAATATCAAGGAATTGGCAATGTAATCTCTTCGACGCTTTCCGCCTTGTTAACCTTGCATAAAATCAAAGAAAAAAATTGAAGTGTTTACTTCTAATTATAAAAAACTAAATCAATTATAAAAACATCATAACTCAAAAGAAATTCTTATAACTATAAATCAAAAGAATTGCCTTACTCTTTTTCTTAACTCCATGCAAAACAAGACACCAATATGCTCCACAAAGCAACACATGAACAGTATCTGGACTTAAAGAAGCACGATAAGGATCAATCACCCTACCTCCAGCACTAAAAGTTGCCTCTAAAGCCACTATAGTGATAGGAATAGCTAAAATATCACGAGCCATAGTGGATAATACACGAAACTTTAGATTATAGGCACTCCACTAGTTCTAAAACATCAAAGCTGCCAATATCCCCATCACATATATAACAACCTTCTTCTAGGTAAATATCTAACTCAGATTTTTAGAATTAAACTGTGGAAGTTGATCTTAGATGATTGAATACCTCATGGTAGCCAAACTCATCATCCAAATCAGAACTTCTAAATCACTACTACTAGGTGTTTCCCGATCTGTATGTTCATCCATGGAAGTACAATACCCACAATGGTATTCATGAAAAAGTTCATTTACAACATTGTTAACTTGTAAAAAATGGTTACTAGTCTTGTGAGAAGGAAACATTGTATGATAAATGAACTCAACACCTCTCATTTTACACCTAGGATCTAGAAAAGATCCTATAGCCATCAACAAGTTGCATTCATCCCAATATTTATCAAACTTTTGTTTCATATTTGAAATCATTTCCTTCAACCAATGCTCCTCAAGTTCATAATTCCTATCTAGTACCATCTTTATCCTATACACCTCAGTAAAGAATAAGTTAGAAGTAGGATAATCAGAACCCGATACCAAGTTAGTGACACTTTTGAACACCTTTAAAATTCCACACTTTCCACACCATTTTCCAATCATCGTCGAGTAAGACAAGAAGTAAAATGTAAATCTTGAAGAATATAATCGGGAAAACATCTTTGAAATTATAAGCAGCCACCAACATGTCGTAAGTTGAATTCCATCTTGTTTTAGAATCTAATATCAATTTCCTGTGTGGTAGTTGCAATTGTTTGACGAGTCTCAGACAAATAGTTTAAGTCTTGCTTCACTAGATCGAATATAATCCACACTATCATGTACTTGTTTCAATAATAGGCTTGATTACCTGAAGACCGAATTGGACCATAATATTCAGAATATGTGCATAACATCGAACGTGGAAAAACTTACCACCACACACCAATCTGTTGGTCCTTGAGAATATGTCGTTCAAGGTCTTTATACAAGTGTCATTGGCCGTTGCATTGTCCGCTAAAATTGTAAAAACCTACAAAACATGTTAAAAAAATCATAACTAATATGAGTTACAACGCCCCATAAAAAGATATGAGCCACAAATTTATCTTTTATTTAATTATCAACTAGTATTTTGCCCCGTACAATGTATTCGAGACTTTTTGAGTTTTTTAATTAAAAAATAATTGTAAAGCTTATAATGAATACGAAATTACTAACATTATTTTAACTCCTACCTCAATATATTTTTATTTTTTCAATCATATGAAAATTACAATCTTATTAACTTTAATTGTTAATATGAATTTATTAAATTTAACTATTAATATCACTTTATTAATTTTAACAATTAATATGCCTTAATTTGCTATCGGGCAATATTCCTTCTAAATTTGTTGAGTAATTCAAAGATTTATGATTTGCAAACATTAAGAAAAGAATGAATCAATATAAACTAAAAAAGGATAAATATTTAGGAATAAACATCACTAAGAGATATATCGAATAAAATAAGTGACAAGCACTTATCTCTAGTTGTTAGTTACAAGATCGATAATCAAGTATCACTTGACACAAACCTATCATTTTGACATGGCCGTGTTAATGCCTGTGTCACTAGGTTAAGACTTAAGGTCACGTTTTTGTCGTTTTTACTACTTATATATAAGACCATTTTGGCCGAAATTGGAAGAAGAGGCCTCTTTGGAGAGCTTGCTTAGGGTGTTAGGTTTTAGTTAGCTAAAATAATGCTCCATTAGGGAGTAATAGGTTGGATTAGTGTTGATATTTGTATAAGGTTAAAATTTTTCTCCTTCCGTGCCACTAATCTCTCTCTCTCTCTCTCTCTCTCTCTCTCTCTCTTGTTTTATGTTTGTTTAACTTGTTAGATTCTCTCTCTCTCTCTCTCTCTCTCTCTCTCTGTTTTATGCTTGTCTAACTTGTTAGATTAGTGTTATTTATGTTCATGTTCAGCTAAAATTTCTAGATTTTATTGTTAATTCTTATTTATTTTCTTTATGCTAGTTAGATTCATTTTCTCTCTCTTGCTCGTGCTTGTTTTCTATCTTGCTAGTTTAGAAAAACATCATTTGAGTCTTGGATATGTCTAATGTTCAACCTTTCTTTATGCCTCGGCCAACAAAACTTTTCCCAAGCCACATGATGTAGTTTTCTTTGACCTTTCTCATTTTTTGACATGTAGTCTCTGCCTTTTGTCTCAATTTCTTTAATCATTGATCTTAGTAAAGCAAACATAGATCCCCAATAGACATACATATTCATCAAGATAGAGTTCACCAATTGGACACTTGCCAGCATAACTCAAATTTTTGTTGCCCCAAAAACCAATTTTACTCACAATTTTATTTACTAGGACAACACAATTAGCTTTGTTTATCTTCCTTGCTTTTAAAGGCGCACATAATTATTTCATAGGTAACTCACATTGCTCAAGAATTTTATTTTCCATTTCTGAGAAACTCGAACTATGTATATTTGAGATTTGCTCATATTAGCTTCGGCTCGGAGCGGTTGGAAAAATGCTTTTAAGTCTCCAAAATACAAGACATAGACTGAATATCATCTTTACAAAAAAGCAATAGATCATCTGCAAAAATCAAGCGGTTATGTTATCGGTGCTACTCTATAGGACTGTATCAAAACTCAAATTTGTAAGGGTATCAACGAGAAACATTACCGAATTTTGTAATTCATTTCATCGACATCAATGTTTAAGTGTACCAATATACAATGGTCCTGAAAATAGGAATTGCCATTGTATCTGTCAACTAAATTTAGATATATGAATTCTATCAAATTTATAAGTCCATCAATATTATTATTATTATTATTATTGATGATGAAGCTCTTCAGGAATCTCCATCCAATCTGACTCATTGTCTCCCGAAATATATATCCATTTAAAATCCATTCAACCAAATCAGCAAAATTCCACAACTACTCATGTTGATCATTATTTAAATTTGAATGCATGAGTTGTATGTTGATCTTTAGAAGTTGAATATTGCGAAGAGACCAAAATGTATGTCTTGAATAAGCAACAATATATGCTTTATTCCCTTTGCTCAAATCCATAAGCACTTGCCTAAAATCACTTCCAAAAATCACCATCCCCCTCCTCAAATACTCGGTATGGATTGCAAAAACGCATAAGAAGCATTCAACTACTTCTCACGTATAATGATGAGTTATTGGAGCCTCATCCCATATAATAAGGGACAAATCCCTAATGAGTTGTGCTAATTGAGATTGCTTGGAAATTGAGCATGTGAACTCGTTTGCATTGATTGGGATCTTAAAAATTGAATGGACTGTTTTCCAAAAATAACAATAGTGTGGCTATGTTAGATGATGTCATTGATAACACTATCAAAATCTTTGATCTAAAATATATGTTATGATAGCTTTCCAAAGATATGTTTTTCCAGTCCCTCCATTGCCATATATAAAGAAGCAACCTCCGTTGCCATGTTCTTCCGGATGAATTATAGATTATAAAACGCGCAATTGATCCGAATTGAATGTGAGAAGTAACATGTGAACGTTCTCTCATTCCTTTTCTTGATCATAATCCATTATTCCTCTCTTATAAGTTTGTTTTCAAATTGTCGCACCATAAAAGGTAAAGGTAAACGAATATGAGAGTAATCTTTTAACAATCAACCATTCTTATTCAATACTACAACTCAATTTCATAAAGTCCCAAATTTTTTCATTGTTCACACCTATCTTTAAGGGAGGGTTTCTAATTTATCTTTATAACCTTTTGTATAAATCACCACTAAGGGTTTTTCAATGTTGTTCCCACAATTGATGAGCATTTGATACCTCTAAAAACATAAACATTAGACATAACATACTCCTCGGTTCAACCCCTCTTGTCTATGTTGTTTCTTCTATTAGTGGGTCGTGTCATTCATTAGTGTCATCTAACAGCTTCATGCTAGCAAGCTTCCTTAAAAGTTGATATCAAATTCCATCAATGATTCTTAAATCCTCATATGAAGTGGCTCCTTTAACAATATGTAACAACATTCATAGATACTATCTCTTTTCCATGTTTGCATGAACATATGGCAATTGTCTAATACATACCCTTCAGTTTCTCTTAATCCATTTTTTATGGGGTTTATTCCAGACATAGTAAGACATGAATATTGCACAGGTGTAATGTCTTACTTCAACATCTTCAATATTCACACTAAACCTCTCGATCAACATGGTAACCTTATCTCTTACCGTATTAACAACTTTATGAAGTAAATCACGAACATTGAATACAACTTAGTGGTGTCCAAGCAAATGGTATTATAATAATTCAACAAACACATAACGTTGTATTATGTCCAATTTGAATATTTTCCAAATAGCATCCACCGATGATGCATAATGACCATCTAAGTACTATTTAATCCCATTTTCTAAATTTTGCACATTACCTTCAACAATAATTGTCGCTCGATCAAGTCTCTTGTGCATGTACCTGTGAAGGTATTTAATTACTTTCTTTTGTGCACAATATTTAACATTAATATGTGCTTCACATTTGACATAGAGATCACGATTGTATGGTACTGCCCATTTATTATCAACACTTTTACAACAGATAGTTACACTTCTACCATCATCCCTACGTCTACATTTGACAAAATTATTTTCTTCAATATGGTCTTATCACAAAAGCTTTTAGGATAATGCTTTGTGTGACTGCCACCATGCATACAGGGAGCATAAGAGATGTTACTGCCTCGTAGACTATGTATCATATGTCTTGTGACAGTTTCAAATGAAAAGGGATTATTATCCATATCGGGGAGCTCTACACATATATTATATGGCTATATCTTCAGCACATGTTGGCTTATCATCACTTATAATGGTTAATAGTATATGAACATGTGGTTGCGAGGAAGAATACATGAATAAAGGTTACAGGCAACAAAATAAAGGACTATGAATTAAGTGAGGCTAATATCACACTTTCTTAAACTAATGGCAAAGTAAGGAGGTTAATTATACTTGTAATGACACTACCAAATATATCATCTCCTTGAAGTCCTATTTTAGCTCCTTTAGCCTTAAATAGAAAACTCTAGCAACGGTGTCTTGTCTATTATTTGCATGTTAGCCTAGTTGTTGTAACAAAATTTCCTAAATTTTATGCCAATTTGGAATGTAGATGAAGATTACAAAGAAATCGGGGTAGCCCATTTGATTACGAGATAACTATCACATCCAAAAAATGTTGTCTATTATGCCCTTTTGAATAGTGCGGGTTTGACACCATGACCCCTCCAACACCATGAAAAGTTACCACGAATGGCTTCGATGATCCACGCCTGGCCCCACAAATTACCAAATGATTTTCCAACATACTTTATCCTCACTCACATGCTATCTAAATACACTTCCTACAAGGTCACCCATCCTAAACTACTTTAAGCGTAGCATACTTAATTGTTGTATTCTTAAGGATAGGCTTCCGGAAAATAAAGTGCATCTTTCGTTATATAGGTAGTTATATACTTTAAGTTGTTGAAATAAATGTCAAAAAATCTTTTGTACATTAATTTAGAATTTAGTTACACTTATTCCACTTTTATTGTTGAAAAACATTTTATTAAAATAGCTAGACTTATTAAGTTTATTTAGCAAGTTGTGAACATGATTTGGAAAAAATATAGTTATTCCAATCAACTCTTGATCTCATGTCAAGGGCTTTGATGTAGCAAAAGATATATCAAGGAAATGCGCTAAGTTTCTTCTATGGCATGTATGTTGTCATTTCTTTGAGCCCTATTTGATGTTTGTTGAGTCATTAAGTTATACAGGATATGTTATCATATGACCCATTAATTCTTTCATTTATGCAACATGCATAACAAATGAATTTACATTAATGGATGGGCATAGAGTTCAAATAACTTATACTTGGCTCAACATTAAACTCAGAGTGAGAGATCCAACAGGTAGTTAGCAACGAGTAGTAATTAGTGATTAGTAATTAGCAACGTTTACTATTAGTTCTTAGAAATTAGTAGCATTTTGGAACATTTAGAAGCGATTAGTGTTACAAATGGTAACTAAATGCTAAAACGAACAAAGCCAAACTATACCTAGCGTGGATTACTCTCGAGATGTGTTACCTCCTGGGAAGTTTCTCGGTGATGTGTAAGTTAAGACATAGCAGACTGAAAAATGCACATGGTTATTTCGGGGCTAATTATTGATGCTTGACATCTGTTTAGGGTAATTGACCCTGAGTTCGTGAAGGGGCTTGGAAGTGACAAATAGACTTGTCAATTGGGGCAGGCGGGTAAAATACAAGTCAAATATATTTCAGGTTCGGTAAAATAAGGGCGGTTTACCAAAAATCATCAAATTTTCCATCTGTAATTTTCCATTGAAAAAATCACAAGTGGGAAATTTTTCACTGTTTTTCCACTACTTGATTTTTTTCATCGATTTCCCACCGTTATATTTTCAATGAAAAATTTCCCACTAAATTCCCTCTAATTTTCCACCACCAAATATTTTCATAATTTTAATTTTTATAAAAAATTGATTTCCTACTAATTTCCCACTAATTTTCCACTAATATTTATTTATTTAAATTTCCCCCTTTTTTTATTTTAATAGCAGCTCTTTCACCCCAAAATATTTCACCAAGTAAATTCAAATTTTCAATTCCCACCAAATAAAAATTTTGGTGAAAGTGTCTTAAAAAAATGAAACCAAAGTGAAATTAGCTTAAGCGTATACAAGCCAAAAGTGTCTTAAATTCAAATTTTCAATTCCCACCAAATAAAAATTTTGGTGAAAGTGTCTTAAAAAAATGAAACCAAAGTGAAATTAGCTTAAGCGTATACAAGCCAAAAGTACTCTCTCTCTCCTCTCACACCCCCTCTCGCGTACGCCTCTCCGTGTCCTTCGCACCCCCAGTGCTCGAACCCTAGCCCACGCCTGGATCGAAGCCGCCGACCTCTCCGCAACCCCGCCGCCGTCTCCGGGAACTCATCGCCGCCGGCACTCCGGTGGCCGACGAGCGACGGGTCTCCGAAGACTTGGAGACTTACGCTAGCGGATTTTACAAGCTGTTTCGATTCCGGGTTTTGGGTTCCACCGTCTCGGCAACCCCACCATCGTCTCCGAGAAGTCTTCGCCGCCTTCACTGCGGTGGCCGACAATCGACGGCTCTCTAGGTGTCTCCGAGGAAGACTCGGAGACTTACGCTCGCTTCTTGTAGAAGTTCGGGTGTTTCGGTTACGGGTTTTGGGTTCCATCGTGTCCGCAACCCCGCCACCGTCACTCCGGCGGCCTTTTTTGACGGCTCTCGGGTGTCTCCGAGGTTTTGAAGCTTTTGATTCTGGTAAGTTTTGGTATTTCAACCCCTTGTTTCAATTATTTTTCCGAACTTATGGTTCGATTTTGATTTCTATCCTTTCCATTTGAATGTCTCACATTATGCTTATTGTGATTTCTATTATTTTTGTTACGGCTCTCCGAGTGTGTTTCCTCAATTTGTAAGTGTTCCCCTTTAATTAGAGCTCGTAAGGGAATTTTAGTTTCGAAACCCGAAAAGATCCCCTATTGTCACATAATAATCCGATACTACAAGTTATAGGTGTATATAATGGTAGCTATTATTTTAGGGAGCCTCCTTCCCCTGTTCTACCTATATGAGAATGTATCCTTCCCTTACTTTTTATACAGGTGATTCAGGATCCATTAACCAAAACATCATTAACGGAATGAAATTGTAATTCAAGCATTATATTAAAAGGATATATTCAAAATTTTGTTTTTCTCATTTCTAATTTAGACAATCTTAATAAAAAAATATAATTGGACATACCTTTGTAAACAAAACTGTACGGTAGCTAAAGAAGATTAGCCACTAATGCCAAGTCCCGGTGTACGATTAGCTAAATAAGCCATATTAAAAATTCCCTTACTAGAAACAAATATTCACACTCGAATTTAACAATGTATATCATGGCGGAATTGCTTCTTGTAGAGCCTTCCATGCTTTATGGTCTCGTTTGGCAAAAGGAAAGGAAAATGTTGTCACTTGTAGAAAAGAGTTTGATGACCACATTGTGTTTAGAAGTATAGTCTATTCAGCTAAGCTCTAGAGCACTTGTTCAAGATTTTGAGGCCTGGTTTGATGTATTAATCCAAGTTGGTATTTAGCAATAGGTGTTTAACATTTTTGAACAATCTGTAGTTGATAGATATGTGTTAACTGGTTTCATGTGGTTTCGAATCCAAATTTGAGAAGATTACACTTTGGAGGCATAAAGAATCCTCTAATTTCAGCTCAAGAGTTCATGCCATAGTTTTTGAGGTAGATGACAGAGAAACAATAGGGGGTTCAGCATATGGAGGCCGGAGGGCTGTTTGCTTGCTCAGCATATCTAGCCAAACTTGGTGTTTGTAAACAAGGAGATATTATCCACCGACAGTCCACCAAAAATCCTTGTTGGCCACAAGTATTTGGAGTAACATTTGATGTTGATGAATCGAAGTCACATTTTCTCTTTTGCTCTTTTTTTTGGGGGGGTAATGTAATAGCTAATGTACATGCATTTACTTTTTGTGGATTTTTTTTTCTTTGGTAGTTTGAACTTGGTGTAACTAATGTGATTTTGGAAATGTAGGTGTTGGGATTTGGATTGGCTAGTATATACCGACGTTATCTTGTGGAGCAAGCAGAAATGTGGTGGCTGGGTAATCTTACGCAAGTTTCCTTATTTAGGTAATTGTAGCTAAAAATGTATGCCTCATAAAGATATAAAGATTATGATACAATTTAGAGTTACACTCTTTATTGCTTTAGTTTATAATTTCTTATTTCTCTTAAATAAATCTTGTCAAAAGGGGAATGAAAACTAAAATTATGAATGGCTAAGACAAGCCGAGGGCCTCTCACGGACAACCTAATGAGATCATGGCTCCCCCTCCCCTCCCCCACCTTCTTTATGCCAAGAACCATTTAGATTGTTTTAAGTTGTAATATATGATTGATTGGACTCTGCCATGTGGCCGTTGAGTTGTAAACTCCGAGCGTGTGGCTCGTCGAGTTATATTATGATTTTTATGCAGGATTTGAAGGCTTTAAGCCTATGGAATAGTCCATATTACAAATGGAACTCTGCCGAAATTTTTAGAAAATTTTTAAACTCCTTTAGGAAACTACCTTTATCACCTTAAGTTATAATTTGAAAGCCAATGAACAATCTTGTACAAGTTTTTTTAAGTTTACATGTAGTTGATTCTTTTGCATTCTATGTTGTTATGCATATTATTGCGGGTTTGACATACCGTAAAGTTGGGTGATCTACCGAGGTCTTAATTATTCATCAATCACGCACGGGTAATTTGCATTTTTTTCATTCTAGTCACGTATATTGATACAACTATGCTAAATAGTGATTACTATATTAATTATATATTGTGATTGTTATGTGTAAGAATTATGTAATGGCTCTCCTTGGTCTTGAACTTGAATATGTCGTGTCTTTATAATCAACTCTTATATGCCCTATGTTGAAGTTATGAGTTAAGCAAAACTATTATTTGTTGCTTGTTTATGTACATGGATTTTAATGCAAAATTTACTTATGTTCTCAACTTTTTCATTGTTTACTTATTAATTTTCTGGTTTTTCCATCTTGTTTTCCTTTCTAATATAGGTACTTATGACCTAGTAATTGTATAAATGTTATGATTATCATAGTTGTTTTCTTGGAAAAATATTAACGGACTATTTATTTAATTGTATCGCACGAGGATATGGAAATTCCGGAACCTAGAATGGCGCTGGAGTCATCAAATGATAATGATAATGATGGTGAAGGTGATCATTTAAATGATGATGATGTTAGTTAGGTTATCACTATCCAACTTTTGGTTGTATTTCACAACTTTTGGTTCTAACATTAGTTATGTATATGTGTGGTTCTATATTTTGGTAAAAGTGTTTGTGGTTAAACTTATGGATGTATATGCATGGATGTTAAACATTATTGGTTGCTTGGCAATATAGTTTGTTAGTTTTGGGTTATTTTTGTTGTATATGTAGATATGTACTACTATTATGGAGCGTGGGTTATATATGGGAGCCTCCTATCAATTGTTGGTGGACGAGTTGTTTAATGTTGGACGAGGTTGTGTATAAATTGTTGGTGCTACTATCAAGTAGGATGTGTGGTTAAATTATTCAAAGTTTTCCATTGTTTTACCACTCGAATCTACGGTGGATATTTTCCCATCGTATGTAAAACAGTGGAAAATTTTCCACTGAAACTCTTCGATGGAAAATTTTCCACTGAAAATCTTCGATGGGAACTTTCCCACTTGTAATAAGTTTAGTGGGAAATTGTCCACCATATTATATCCGAGTGGAAAAATTTCGTGGGTAGGGAAACCGTGGATAAACAGTGGAAAAATTTCCCACTGAAAATGAAAACAGTGGGAAATTGCAATTACCCCTTTACTTTTACACACTTGTCATTCGCAAGTGGGAAATATCATTTTTCCACTGAATTTTTCATGTTTCCCACTGAATTTACGAGTGGAAAATTTGATGATTTTTGGTAGTGAGTTATACGGGTTTCGGGTTAACCCAACGGGTTGAGAGTGCTTTTTTTTATATATATAAATTATTCTTCTTTTCTCAATTATAAAAACCCGACATTTTTTCTTAAAATTGTCTATAGTTTTTAAAAAATATAGTGTTTTGTATTTTCTAAAGAGAATATTTAAAAATATTCAAAACTTTCATTATGGTATTTGTATGAGGATTCCATTGAGTCGAGCGGCTTGACCACTTGATCCGTTTAAATAAGGCCGAGTAAAAGGTTGGTTAAATAATGAGTTTGATAGTAATAAATTATTCTATTAATGACTTATTTAAGATTCCAATATTTATTTGATCTCTTCTATTCTACTAATTCACATATTAAAATTAGTTAAATTTGTTATTAATAATTTATAAATAATAAAGATTAATATTATAAGGATATTTTTATACATATTTACTCCATTTAAAAACATATTTAGAAAGGGTTGACTTTGGCTGGCTCAACTAACCTAAAGGGTTAACCTAGGTCAGTCAGATCTCAATCAACCCTTCTTATTTCCCCTTTCCCTTACCATTTCTTGACTCGTGACATAGGACTACAAGTCTCGAATACATGGTATAAATGCTAAATTGGATTTATCTAAAAACTCCTATCTTTACTGCTAAACCAAGGACCTCCTTGATTAGTATTTTACCGAGAACGTGCGTATTCAAATACCAGTTCTTATATGGTGCATCTTTGTGTACAGGAACATCGTACACCCATCCACCTTATATGGTACACCTTTGTGTACATGAACAGCGTACACCCATCCACGGCTTTCAAATACCCAAGACCAAACGCATTGCTAAGTGAAAAAAGGAAATGAAATTTGGTGTCAATAATGTTAAATTAGGTGTGGGAAATACACACGCTTATACATAACATTTGGTGCTTCTTAGGAAAATACAGACAAGTCATTATTCGTCACATCTTTAGAGAAGGAAATTGAGATGTTGACTAGGTGGTTAAGTGTAGGCATTGTATCTCCTCTAATATTAGTTGGCTTTCTATTCCTTCTTTTTCCTTATTCTCCATCTTTATGGAAGACAACTTAGGCATAACCCTTACGAGAAGGGCTATCACATAGTTGGTGTATTTACCCTTTCAAAAAAATAAAATATTAAAGTGGGCAAATGTTGTCAGAAGATCAAACTTGGAGGAACTGGTTAAGAACTTGAAACTTTGTTCCCGTGGTTTGAGGTTTGAGTTATGCTAACAAGAAGCTTAAAGTAATTTTTTTGTACCTAATACAAAGATTTCAGGGAATATATTTTTTTTAAATGTCATTCTAAATTTTAAATTTTTTTTGCAATATTTGCTTAGTCTTTTTCTTTAAAAAGTTTATATTCGTTAGTTTTTTTGTCCAAAAAAATTATTCCTAAAGAGTGATTTATTGCTCACCAAAAAACTAGCATATTATGAATTATTTACTTTTGGAACCCTTCGATTATAGTGTATGAATTTTTGGAACCCATAACTATAGAAATGAATTTTTGGTGCATTAAACTATTGACATATGAACAAATGGACGAACATGACCAAAATTACCTTCCTTTATTTGATATGTATATTATATTACAAAAATAAAATTTTATTTAATACAACTATCAATGAATTTGTTGAATAATAAATTAAAAAAGGTTTATTTTATGATAATTATTTTTTGGTACTAGGTTTTTCAAATAACAACACCAAAATTCGACATTAAAAATATATTATTTTTAAAAAAATATCCACATCTTCTTAATTTTCTCATTCCTCATCTATAAATTTTTTTCCTTCTTTATTCATGCAACATAAGGATTCCCGGTTGAGATAAAACTAAACAAGCTAAAATATTAAAAAATAAGAATTTTGAGTATCTATCAAAAAAAAAAAAGAAAGAAAAGATCTATACCTTCCATGTTATACAAGGTGTTAATAATATGATACTTATACATACTTATACATATAATTCAATAATTTTCTTATCTTTATACTTTTGATATCCCTGCACCATTTTATTTCATTAAAGTTAATATTTTTAATATGTTGAATTTTAAATTATGTATCTTTGGTCATATTTTTTTTACATATATAGATAGTAAAATTATTCAAATATATATTCAATTGATGTATATGAAAATATAAGAAGATGATTTTTTTGAGGGAGGGGGATATGTTAATTCTTTGGAATGTTATAGAGCTCAAGAATCTTTAATTTTCAACTTATTAGTTTGTTTATTTCTTATCTCACCTGTCCCTCGTGAGAATCATCATCCGATGTAAAAGAAATGTTTTTAGAGGATGAACAAAAAATTTAACAAGATATTGATAATTTTTAAAAAACTTTAAATAATATATTATATGTCAAATAATATTAATGTTATTTAAAAAAGAATTAACAAAAAATAATAATCATAAAATAGTAGTAGTTTTAAAAATTTATTTCTAAACAAATTTATTTACAAATTTATTAAACAAGATTTTATTTTTGTAATATTATGCACACATTGCATAAAAAGGGCATTCTGGTCATATTCCTCTATTTGTTCATATTTCAATAGTTTAATAATCCCAAAAGTTAATTTCCATAATTATGAGTTCCAAAAATTCATGCACCATACTTAATGATTACAAAAGTAAATAATTCGCATATTATTCATTAAATGAAGACTTATCATACACTAAATACTAACTTATCCTACACTAAATACCAACTTATCATACAACAATCTTCCTGATATAAAACTAAACACAAAATATTGGTCTAACACATACTAGACATTGACCTATCATACACTAAAACTTATCCACCATACAACAATACTACTCACATCGACCTATTATACTAAACATCGACCTATTATACTAAACACTAACTTACTATTACACAAGACTACAAATATAAAAGTAAACACTAAACACCAACCTATCATACACTAAATAATAATCTCACACACAAAAATTTTTTAACGTTATTAAGGAAAAAATTTTAAAGGTAAAAATTAAACAACGAAATTAAAAATAAGAGAAAAATATATAATACTAAAAGTTACTATAATCCTCAATTCAAACTGATGTATTGTTCACTAAAATACAAAAATGAAAATAATTCTAATATTCATTAAATTAAAAGTAAATTTTGTCCAACAAAAAAAATGGAAAGGTAATTTTTTTATGAATATACTCCATCCATTTCAAAATACATGTCGTTTTAAGATTATGCGGAAATATTAAGGAAACACAAAATTCATGACAATTTTATATTGAAAAGACTAAGTTGCCTCTATATTTTATTGGAAATAAAAAATCAATGAAAAAAGAAAAGAAACAAAGCAATAAGGACAAAGTTGATAAACTAGTAATTAACATGTCATTCGAGTTATAAAGTGACGAGTATTATAAAACGAGAAAAATTGTTAATATGTCTTTGAAATTATAAAGTGACGAGTATTATAAAACAAGAAAAATTAATTAAAGTGACATGTGTTTTCATTTTTAGTTTCTTACCATATTAGCGAATCCATATTTATTGGTACATTTCATCACAAATAATATATATACCCAAGCATGTATCATATAATTTGCGTTCATAAAAAAATAAAAATAAAAATACAGTTGTGATTAGCCCGCCAAACCCTAAAAATAAGGTTTATTGTGTTAACGGTCGATCTTTTTCTTCCTCCCACCATTCCTTCTCATTGCTTTGCTACCGATGATGGCTTCTCTTTCCGCAATATCCGTCAAACTCTCGCCCTTTCTTTATCGATTGCAGATGCAAATGATTTCCCCATTTCGTGGTAAGGAGAGGGATAATTCCCCATCCTTCTCTTTGCCATTATCTTCGCATAATATCCACAACTTTTGCCCTTTCTTTTCTAGATTAAAATTCTATTCATTTCTTAGACATATTTCTTTCGTTGTTATGAACAAATTTGAAGCTGACCTTATGAAACGATTCGGGCAGCTTTAAATTTGGGATTTTTCACTCGATTTTTGAATTGCTAGGTTTTGATGAATTATTAGAGAGGTGGTGTGGAGATTTTCAGAGATGGGCAAGTCCAAGGAAGAGATCAGGATAGAGAAGATAATTCGGAACCTGTTGAAACTCCCTGAAAATCGTCGTTGTATCAATTGCAAAGCTTTGGTAATGCTTTCATTTGTTATCGATTAATCAAAGAAATGGGAGAAGAAGAAATCATGTTTCCAGTTGGTTTTGTTAACTCAATTTTTATGATGGAATGGTTCTGCTCGTTGCACAAACAGAGTCTTGAAAGTTTCTCTCATGTTATTAAGAAACCATGTGTCATCTTTCATTTGCTTTTGACAAAACTTACAAGGACTTTTAATCACAAAGATGAAGTTTTGGGCTTTGGCCTTGTTTACCTGGGGACTTTCAAACCTAATTTGAGTACTAGATTAAGTTAGTTTTCTTTATTTGCTGAAATCAAGTGCTCATTCAACCATTGGGATCTCATGTACCAAGTTTCAATCAGGATATAGGTTCCCTGATGTGAAGAAGCCCAACTTCTACTCCGTGTAGTTGGGTTCGAATCTAACTGCAGACATAGGAAAAGTTCCATAATAATACCTCGTCTCTTCTCCCCATTCCTTTCACATCAGGGTAATCCTATGGCCGCTAGATCCGTAGCTTATGTTACCTTACCTCCCAAAAGCGGGGGGCATGTTTGCTTTTGTGAATCAAGTTATACTCAACAACCACCACCCAGTGTGAGTACAATAGATGCAAGGTTTTGGGAGAATTAGTGTTTGCAACCTTATCTTTGCCAAGCAAAGAGATTTTGTCTAAAAGACCCAGATAAAGGTTTTGAGTGAATGTAATTAAATGAAACCATTATAAACTGGGTTTGTTATTTAATGCAAGTCTAATAATGTGAAATTGGATATCTAATAGATACTTGCTAATATGAGTTGATCATGTGAAACCATGATAAAATTGTGTTACGTCGTCACAGGATGGCTAGATAATGTTGCATTGTTAATCATGTATTGAGAAAGTTCTCTTCATATACCATATGATCTCCATTTGTCTGCACTAATACCTGATCTTTAACCAGGGACCACAATATGTTTGCACAACTTTCTGGACATTTGTCTGCACAAACTGCAGTGGAGTGCAGTAAGTACTGCATCTCAAACTTTCTGGTTATACAGAAATAAATATTGTTGTTCATCCGTCCCTTATTCTTGTAAAGTAATTACTCAACTTTTCAGACAGCTGAAAAAGTCTCTCTCAGACAATTTGTCATCTCGTGTTATTAAGTGCCAAAGGCAATTTGCTTACTTAATTTATATAAATAGACCAACAAAGTTTCAAACGTTAGGACTAATGCATGTGGAGATTGCTAAAAGGGAGAGGGAGCGCTTCAAGGCTTCTGAATCTGAGGCAGCAGAACAAGGCCTTGAAACCCATCCCTTCTGGGGTTGCTGGTGGGATTAGCAGATACTTGTCGAGGAAAGCTAAAGATCAAAGTAGGAATGTATTCTGAGTCTGACTTCAAAAATAACTAGAATTAGACAAGGATACTACAACACTATAAACAGGCTTCATATAAATGTTTTCAATGAATACATTTTGAATTGAATGTATAAAATGTTAAAACCTTTGATTATTTGGTTAATGGAGAAAACAGTTGACAAAGGTTAACAATCAAATCATTCTTGAAACTGGGAAACATAGTCGGGAGTAGAAAAATGTAGTTACAGCTTTGAGAATAAGAAAGTCAATTACATGTTTCACTTTGTCATTCAATTATGAAAAACTTAGACGGAAGTAGGAATACAAGCTTAATTTGATCTATTCCTTTATTTAAATTTTGCAGTCGGGAGTTCAATCATCGTGTGAAATCTATTTCAATGGCCAAGTTCAACTCTGAAGAAGTTAATGCACTTCAAGCAGCGGGGAATGAGGTGTGTTGCTTCTTTATTTGTTTATGTTTGTAAATACATAACATGGCCTCTCTAAAGTTTAGGATCTAAGCTTCTTGTATCTGTTGAAGCAAGCAAAACAAACTTACTTCAGAACATGGGAAGCACAGCGCAATTTTTTCCCAGACAACAGGTTCCAACCATTTTTCCTACTTTGAAACATGGTCAGATTGATTCCATTGGAAAATTCATATTCGTTATCTCATGAAGCATTGGTTTGTTTTCAGAAATATTCATCAACTTCGGGATTTTATCAAACATGTCTATGTGGATAGACGATATACTGGTGAGATTCATCCGGCATTGGCTTCAAGGTTGAGAAATGTAAGCCAATTTGAGCTTCTCTTTCTTCTCACGTGTAAATATTTTCCTTTTTCCTTTTCTTCAACTTTCTTCACACAAAAGGGTGCTAGTCATAGCTGTAAAATAATTATTGTAAAAATAAAAACGTATATGTATATAAAGTTAGCATTATACTAATAATAAAATTTTGCAAAAAAAGAGCCAGCATATACATACAATGTTTTATAATTTAAAAAAAAAGTATCTTAGAGCAGCCTTGCAGTGGTTTATTCATTTTTTTTTTTTTGGAGGGGAAGGGATTCTTTGCAAGTGGTGGGGGTTGATCCCCTGAATGGAATTCTCGATCACTTGTCCAATTCCTGGCAACTTTTTTGTTGATTTCTTTCTGACATGCCCTATTTGATAAAAACAAAAATGATGATCAGATTGACAATGAAGAGGCTTATGAGCGCAGAAGTGAAGATTGTATTAAAAAGCTTTCATTCCAGGAGAGAAGTCTTGAGAGATACGGAAAATATTCATTCAAAGAAGTGAGAAGTTCAGGATGTGAGAGAGAAAACAAATCAAGATATATTGGGTTTGGGAGCACTTCTTCTCGTTTACAGGGTAGAGGTGGACAATTCCAAGTGGATGGTACCAGAATTGCTGGGCGATTGGCCACAGATATGTTTACAACTGCAGATATTAAGCCCAGAGCAAAATCTCCTGATGGCAATGATCCTCCTGCACGTAATTTAAGGGAGATCTTAGGAGACAATTTTCCTCGTTTACATGTTGGAGATGAGCCTAAATCTAGCGAAAGAAGAAATTTGCATGTTAGTGCAAATAAACCTCAAGTGAGTCAGCTCTTCCTTTCTTTTACTGATCAAATCTTTAGTTAATGGTCCTTGGGTTCGGATTAGCTCGGGTCACATTGTGTCCTTGTTTGCATATCTCATGCGGTCTAGATTACCATGTTGGGTACTTGGATAGGGTTAGATACCACCAGTGCCACCACAGTGTCCCTGCTTTAAACTCTGAATATGGGTCATTCGTTCAGGTCAAAGTTGGTGTGCCTTGTTATGGGTATTAGGTTGGGTTTTCTTGTTAATTATTCAGCTTGTGGAAGTAATTGTTACAAGTAGTTTCATAATCTAACACAGGTAGGGTTCCGTTCAAAAGCCAGCAGTAGAAATGTGGATAGTCCTACTTATGTTCAAGAGGGGCATGCACAAACGTCTGGTGATCATTCCAGAAACCTTCATCGAAGAAGTACTTCAGCTTATGCTCAGGTGAGTAGCTTTCTGGGCGATCTTAGCTACAAAACTGGTCTCTCTTTTGCATATCCAAAAGTAGCTATGTCAAATACTTCAAACTAAAATGTGATTTGGGTATGCCCTAAATTAAAGTTGAGCCCTATTTTGAGTCTTCAGTCGGTATGTTTCAGTTTGGGTGATTGTCTGCAGGCTGGTTGGTAGGTCTCAACATCGTATAATTTTAGCCAAAACCAATTAATGTAAAAAGGAAGATTCTTGTTTGAATATTTGTGCAATGCCTGTCTAGGCTGCTAACTTTTCCTTTCGCTGCAGAGCGTTGTCCAATCAAGCAGCCGGACATCAATTGAGAATGCTGAAGTGAAGCCGAAAAGCGGAAGTGCAGGATCATTGGTTAACTTTGCAAATTTTCCTCCCCAGAAGCAAGTGTGGAGCAAGAACAAGATACACATGTAGCAAAAAATGGGGAAGCTCGGCCTCCTCACAGGGACAACCTGTTGAGGAAACTCCTCAGAGTACTCCTGCTAAAAATGCTTTGGACTACTTGCTATTTGAATTGTTCTCTCCCACTGGTACACCTTCCAACAATCATTCTGGAGTTTCTGCAATTGAAGAAGCTAAATCTCCAAGTACCCAGCAAACTCAGCAGCATTCTATTGTCTCTGTTCTAGATGTTGCCTCTCCAAATACCCAGAAACCCCAGCAGCATTCTGTTTTGTCTCTCCTAGATGTTGCCACTCCACATACCGGTCAACCTCAGCAGTGTTCTGTTGTCCCTGTCCCAGATGCTGCTACTTCTGCTATGCAAAGTAGTAGTTCAAATGGATCTACAGACAATCGGGTAAGCATTGCTGTATATGGTGGAACATGGAAAAGTCGGTATTCTTGATGAAACTGCAGCCCCCTTTTTATGTTTTTATGAGGATATGCTTGTTGGCTTGGTAGCATAAGGATTGGTTCAGTTTAAGGGGAAGGGGTGGGAGCTATGCCAAGCCCATGGCTATTGTTATACTTCACCATGATGGAAGCTGGCCTGGGGGTTTGAACTCATAAGTTACGAGCAGAATGCAGGAGCTTATGCCATTGAGCTTACCAGCTATTTAGAGACAAAGTAGCTAATTTTTTTTATATAAAAACTTGATGGTAAATAGTTTGTCTGATTAGTGGTGATATCACCTAACAGAAGCCTATTTAAATCTGGGACATCGTTCTTTATTTACATCTATGGACTGTTATTATCTTCAACACTGAAGCAAACTGCACAAGAAGCAAGCTTTAGCTAGAGTTCTGTTTAAAATCCTATGGGGCCTAGAACTTCCAAAGTGCAACCTCTAGAGTTCCATTTACAATCTATGAGGCCTAGAACTTCTAAAAACACTAACTTATGGTACTTACTTCCAACTGGGTTGCTTTTGCCCTTGTGTTTACTTTGCAAGTAGCTGAAATTCATTATTGACCCAAGTTTTCTGCTTGGGATGGTGGCCAATTAAGGAAAAATTTCTCCCTTTTGCTCCAAGCATCACCCTTGGCTAATGTCAACGTTGTTGATGAGATAGCCACCCTGTTGTCTTCAAATGGAAGTTTACATATTTAGCATATAGGGGAAATGACAAAATGACTTTCTAATGTTTTGGATGGCTGAAAAATTCAACTTTAGTTGATATTTCTGCTTTAGATTACAGTGGACTAAAGTACAATTGCTTATAAACTGTATATACTTTTTATGTTGTGGGAAAAAAATGACCAATGCTTTTAAAATATATAGTTCAACAAATACAGCCTTTGGGCAATTCAGCCAAGGGCAAGGCTGCATAACAGGACCATCCTCCAACTCCCTGTCTAGGTGGGATATTGGAGCATTGATGTATTCTGACATGAAATTGGTGACCTTGCTTCTTTTTCATGCATACTTGCAGTCAGAAGCATTATCCATTGTACCAAGCTTTGTCGTTTCGACACAAGATAAAAATTCCGCAGCAAGGGCACAGCCTTCTACCACAGAGGCAAAATCTAGCGGAAGAGTAGAGCTTCCTGCAGTAAGAGCTGTAGTTTAATTTTGTTGCATATGTTATTGTTTATCATTTTTGCAGTAAAAACTTACAAATTTGCATTTCTATGTAGGATTTGTTCTGTTCATTCAATCCACGAGGGTCTTTCTCAGGTTGGCAAATGGGTCCAAGTCATGGCATGGGGGTTAACATGCAATATCCTCCTGGTTCCGTGGTATGTTTAAGGGCGTAGTAGGTTTAACTCGTAGAAAAATAGCCTTTTGTACTTGCACAACTGAAAAGGATATCACTAGAATGTTCTATCATGGTATGTTTTTAGCTCACCAACCTGTTTAATTAGGTCGAGAATGAAGAAGCCAAAGGCTGATTGTAAATGGCTGCCCTAACACACTCATATTTGCCCAAAAAAGCAGAATTGTTTTGTCTTTTGATCAGTCATATTGTTAATCTAGCTTTTACCACAATTTTTTCCCTTACTGGTGGATATGGATTCTGTATTTCAGAAAATACCATCTCCAGGTGTGACCAAGTCAAGAAATCCGTTTGACACCGATGACAACACAACTCAAAATTTTACCGCCAATACCATGGTAATTTTACATTTTCAATATTAATAGACAACTTGGATTAGTCTATTGCTTTGTTTCATGCAATCAGTACTATTGGAGGTAGTCGCACCCATATTGGAGTGTAAAGTACATGATAGTGATTCAGGTAAAGCATGGCGATTTTCTGAGCTCCATGTGTCTTTGACTCAAATTGGAGCTGCAAGTGACCATACCCATGCTATATAATTGAGTTATCCAAGATAGATACTTCTGATGAAATGAATTGTTCAAGCAACAGACACACTTGACAAACAAGTCATTTGGGTTTGGTTTTTTGGTTGTCTGGAGTTTATTTTTTGGTTCAGTTCAACTTCGGGCTTGGTGGTTGTGGGCCCAATCAGTTTTTTTGGAGTCATAGCAACATTGGTATTGGTCAGGCTGAGCTTGATTCGGGTCAATGCGGGTGAAAACCAAAATCAGATAGCTCACATTTGATGTCTATATCGGTCGGTCAGGTACCATCCCAGGTCATTCAAGTCATGTAATCAGATACAGTTCAGCTTTGCTAGGTCTAGACTAGCATGGGATTCAATTGAATCAGCTTATATGTGAAATACTAGAGAATACTAAACAATACCTTAACCATGAGTTGGCTTTTTATGTGATGCAGTTTGTGTCAATGCCATCTTCGCAAGGAGGATTGCCTAACCAACTGTCAACTTCACCAGGCTTGCCACAAGCATCAAGTTTTGGGTCTGACCGTCAAGGCTTTGCTCCAACCTACTCATCATCTTGTCCATCTGGTATATATGATCAATTCAAAGTTTTAAATTTGATATAGACTCCCTCCATCCTAGTAATAAACTTGTCAAATATTCAATTTTAGGGTGTCTCGAAATAGTTGTCAAAGTAACAAGATTAATGTAATTGTTGATTTCTCACTAAACTATTTTGTTCTAAAACTGCCCTTAGTCGTCATAAAACATTCAAAGATACCCTGGGCAACAAGTACTGGCTGGAGCCAGTTTCTTACATTTTCCCCGAGCTACAGCCATTTACTTGCTGGTCTCAGGGGGCATATTTGAATTTTTTACGTTGATTAAGGCTAGGTTTAAATAAAAAATTAGTTTAGTGATAAAAACGAATTTGTCAAAAATTTTAAGGGCACTTTAATTTGAGAACTCTTATTAAAGTCTTATTGAACTTCGATTCGCTAAAATGATTTAAAATGATTATTTTTGAGAAAATTTTATTTTTAAGATTTTTAATATAGGTGTAAATTATGTTTCCGTATTTAATTTTTTCTAATTTCTAAGATTGATAATTTTAACAAGACAGAGAGAGCACGTGTACATAAGTAGATATTCTTGAAGACATAGTATTTCCTTCTGTTTTATTCTTTTCCTTGTATTACTTTAGAGGCTCTTTGATGTTCACTTCATGAGTTGGGCATTGGTCATGGCCTAAAAATTACTTCAGAGGCTCTTTGATAGAATTTACATCCTGCCCAATCAGGAGTCCAAGCCAAAGAACTGATTATATGCAAAATCCTGGATTTGCCAGCCCTGTCCTTTTTACCTTTATCTTGCAACCTTACAACTTCTTATAAGCTGTTTAACGTCTTTTTATAACTTTTTATAACTAATTTACAATTATCTTAGAGCATCTCCAATGCAAGGGTCAATTTTAGGCTCACCTGGTAGGAACCTACAGCGACACATCATCTAAGAACCAATTTTTCTCTCTCATAAATCTTTACATCTACAATGCAAGGCTCACCACCAAGACTCACTTATTTAAATAATAGACATGGAGCTTAATCATTAACATATTTAATTAGTTTATAATTTTATTTTACATTATTATTTAATACATAAAATAATTATTTGGTGCACTATGAAGATTAAAATTTATTTTAGGTAAGTAAATTTTTTAAGAATAAATAATATAATAATATTAAAAATTTTATTAGATGAATTAAAATAAATAATAGCAAGATAATAAAAATATTAAAATAATAATTATTATTTGTTTCTGCAGATAATAACAATATTAGAGATTATATTAGAAAAATTTCACACAATATTGTGATTTTCCAACCCAACCAACAAGCATATATATATATAGAGAGAGAGAGTTCAATTTCCCAGAGAGACAGAGTAGAATTAATTGCTGAGAGAGAGAGAGTACATGTTCGGTATTTTCAATTAAATTATCCACCTTAATTAATTCACCTCAACCAATCAACAGATGACATTTGGACAATGAGCCTTCCCCAAGTAGGCGTCCGGGCATGGGCCTTCATACGCGCCTTGGGATAATGTGCATCCATTGTGAAACAACGCGTCTCGGGTGGCGCGCCCGTGTTGCTTGAGGCTCTTACGAGTTGTTTGGCCCTATTTGGCAAAATGAGTCTGTTTGAGTATCGAGATAACTGTTTGTGTAATCGATAGCTGTTTAGGTAGTCGATAGTTAGATTTTAGTTGTTAGAAGATAGTTGTTCAACTAAGCGGTTGAATAAATGTGTTTGGTAAATTTATTGGTTGAGTTAGTCGATTATTGTAAATTGACGTAAAAGAATATAGATAATTTGCCAAATATAAATCAATGAAGGGGTGTTTTTGTCAAAAAAATATCAAAAGATACTTTTAAATGTGAAAAAATAATATTCTTTAACTTTTCGAAACATTACTTGAAATGTTATAAGCTACTACAAACGTTACTTGAAACACTACCTTACCGAATACTAATATTTAGTTAGTTGTTTTGACTTGGTCAAAACACTAAAAGTTACTCCAAACATTGTTGCCAAACAGGACCTTTGACATCTTCTTAGAACTTTTTACGACTAACCTTACAACTATCTTACATCTTCCTACAACCTTATAGCCTTACAACTCTTTGCGGTTAAAAAGGACACCGTTCGAATATTTTCTATTATATTTTATATGCTTGTGTGCTTGTTTAATTAGTATTATCTTTTAGACGGTTGTTTAGAGTGATTGTTTATGAAGTTAATTCTTTGGCAAGTTACGTATTAGCTTAGATAAAAATAGAACCTTATCCTTATGTAATGTTTTTCTTAGTTGTGGTTGATGAAATTCAAGTATTATTGAGTTTGGGAATTTCCCTAATAATCTCCATCCCTGTTGTATATTTCACATATTCCAGGTGCATATGTGGGGCAACACTTGTACAGTAACATATCAGCTAACAGGTAATTTCTTTACTGACACCACTCCAGGGGTGGAAATGAAGTTACATTAACAGGAAAGGTATTTTATCCCTCATCTGCAGTGAATTTCGACTGACAAAAATTGCTGTATGTCTATTTCATATTCCATATGGAATCATCAAATGTCACTCCAGTTTCTTAAGACAATGAATATGTCACATTTGGATGTTTTTCGACTTAGATCTTTAGTGGATTAAAGCAAACAATTACTTGGATGGAATTTCTGGGTATAATTTATGTCCCCCAAACGGCTTGGACTTAGGGTTTTTAGATGTCAACATTCTAAATTTTTGGGGGTTTGGATGCCACTAACTCGACCTTTAGAATGAGGCCCCAGGGTTAGGACTTTTAGGCCTATTTACTCTCAATAATCTATACTAAGGAAAAACTAGCTAATGGTAAGTTGGAGTTAGGGACAAAACTGCTACTATTTTTTAATACAGATTATTAAGAACAAAAGGTCCAAAGGTTAGAACGCTTTGGCCTATTTCTGAATGTTAGATTATTGGCGTTTAAAACCCCCAAAAATGGATTATTTGCATCCAAAACCCTTCCACGAAGTACTGTTGACTTTTTTTCCGGAGAGGGGGGATGTTGTCATTTTATTAAGGGAATGATGCAACATATCTAAACTTGGCAATAAGTTGGAGTCATTCAATTTGGGTTCATGTCCGGTTAAAATTTCAGATTGGATCCGAATAAGTCGGTAGACTATTTTGAATAGATCAGGTTCAAGTTTTTTCATATATGGGTTGGTGTTATATTTGTTTTGGCTGATGATTTGTCCTGTAAGCTTTGACAAAATGTTGGTAATATTGGTTGAGCAAATCTGAAGTATTATGAGTGTTATGTTTTGTAACGTCTGTGAATGTAACCATATCTAAATTAGCCAACTCTCCCTAGTTACCAGATGAATTTACTTGGAAGTATGAACTACAGAACATGTACTCATTTCTTCTCACAATGGCTTCTACAGACAGCAAGGAATCAGTGGCTATGGCGGTCAAGAAGGGAACCCCGGATCATTGAATTCTAATCAACATGCTCAATTTGTGTACCCAACACACACAAACACGAGCTCTTTTCCTCAAAGTGGAAGAAATCCATTTGGGTAAATGTTGAACAAAGATGGACTCAATTCCTTGTCTTTGCTATTTTGCTTCTTTACCTGGGCTTTGCAACTCAACCACAATTACAAATGGTTGAAGCTCGACAGCATGTCATGTCATGCGTCATGTTCGATATCTCTGGCCGAGATAAGAAGAATTGTATATAGAACATCGTGATCGATCAAAAGGGGAATTTTTTGTTTCAAATGTATCATTTATGTAAATCTTGTGTTGTATCGTTTCATCATTTGTAGGTTTAGCAATGAATGGAGATTTTGTTGCAACTTGCTGTCTGGGATTTTCTTGTGAATTTAAGAAGCTGCACTTTGCCTAGCAGGAAAATTTGCACAAGTACCAACTGAACTGACATAACCTGAATTTTATGCAAAATATGTAATCTCAATCAGTTATCTTCCCCAAACCCAGAAAAGAAAGAAAGAAAAAGAAAATCACGATATGTAATCCCGTGGGGTGCAAACTGCAAATAATTGGACAAAAAGAATGAGGGAACCTTCACATGTGAATATAACACCTAAAAGGTTCACATGTGATTTTTAACACCTTCTTTTTCCTTTGTATTAAAACCCCACATACTCGAAATCTGTGGACTCAAAACCCAAGCAATTAAACTCTGTTTTCCAAAGTTTTCACTTCACCATTTGCTCTAAAAAAACTAGAGAGAGAGAGATAGAGAGTGAGAGATGATGAGGGGGAGCACAAAGGGCATATCAGTAGCTTTGTTAATGGTGACAGTAGTGGGCATGAATATGGTGGGAAATGCAAAGGGTACAACATTCCAAGAGTGCTACATCCCATGCTACATTCTATGTGCAATTCAACCAACCCACACTCTTTCTTATTGTGCTTTCGAGTGTCTTAGGGATTGCATTATCCCTACCAACAATACTCAACAAGAAGTCAAAGTCACCTCCTTCCACTTTTGCAACCTTGGTTGTGCTTCCTCTCATTGCACCAACATTAGCACCCCTGCTAATCCTGGTGAGCATCTCTATCACCTAATTAGTCGAAATCAAATGTTTCGATCAAGATTAGTTTACCTGTTTGTTTGTATTAAACTGTTCCATAATGAACTAGTGATATTCAACTTTTTTATGTATGTGTATATATATGATCGATGAAACTGTTTTTTAAAAATGATGTCTTTTTTTCTAAATGGGTTTGAAAACTTTAAGGAAAAATTTTTAGTCCTCATCTGAATCATTGTTCATATCTACATGCTGAATAAACCATAGCAATAACTAGTAAGTAGCATACCCAACTATTGTCCTATTATTAAATTTGTTTGTGAGATAAACACATAAGAATGCATTTTCCAAAGAGTGTTAGTGTGATAGCGTTGGAAGGATCTTAGGAGTTTGACAAATATAGCTACACATGACAATTAATACTTGAAATTTGAGCGGAACAACCTGTATCCATGTTCAATTTGAAAATTAAATAGGCTCACCTAAAAATATACCAGAAATTCGAATTGATCTAACATGAACTAAACCCAATCTAAAATTTCCTACAAAGTTACCCTTTTTACAAAATAAGTTTATTGGACTAAACATCAATTGATCCGAAGTTGACCTCAATTGAAAGTGACTACATCTAAGCCAAACCGAACAAAAAGGTCATTCGACCGAAACATGACCAGACACTGAACGTAACCGTATATATACCTGAACCGAACGACCCGTTTGCTAGGTTTTGATATACTCCGCATATTTCCCTTGTCATTTTTCCTTTTACTATATATTGTAATACGTAGTCTTGAAACTCCAACGTTGAATTTGCAGGTGGAAAAGAAGTAGAAGGATGTGTTAGATCCTGCTCTGGGGTGTGCAGGAAGAATTACCGTGCAACATAAGAAAATCCAATTTATCACCTTTTCCACCTTTTTTTTTCAAATTTCTATTATTTGCATATTTGTGATAAATGTAGCCAGGAAAATGTTAATTTCAAGGGGTTTTAGCTTCTTTAGTTAATTTTCAACAGTGTGGATTGGATAATACTGCAATTCAAGATCATTTTACTGTGATTTGTGATCTCATCCCAATGTATTGAATTACCTATTTCTTCTTAATATCAATGCAATTGTACTTTTTTCTTTAACTGATTCCTTGTGTAGTTTTGTGAGCAGTTCACGTTTTCTACCTAGTAATTTTTCAGAATATTACCTGTTTGACGTGATAGAAATACGCTTTATCTTTATTATGATCTTGGATGTTCTCAAAATGAAATTATTTTTAGATTTCATTTTTTTAATCTAATCCCATCATTTCACTTCATTTACTTTAATTCTTTTTAAAAAATTTATATGATATTTTCCTTCCAACACTCTTATCATGGGATTAAAAAGAAAGCTAATGTGGAAGTGATATAGTATGGTATCTCATAAATTTTTTGTTATGAATAAGATGTTCGGATTCTTATAATAAGTATAGTTTCGAAATAAAGACTGAAAAATTAAGTATATGTGTATTTAGTATTTATTATTCTGTTATCATAAATTTAAATAAAAAATATATCAAAAATACGACAACAATTAGAGACAGATGAATAAATTATAAGAATTTCGAGAAAACTAAATATATGCTAAAAATTGTTATTGTAAAATAAAATTATAATATTGACGTCCCCTTCAACTTGATAGATTCAAATATTTGACCCCACCATAAATATTCTTTAGGCAAGAAAAGAGAGTAATGGCAATATACATAGTGACAAAAATGGTGTACTTGTTTGGTCATGAAGTCAAATAATTTGTATGTATGTGGTTGGTTAGTGTGCATCATCCAAACCCGTGATCACGAGCATCATATGCTTCTTTCTCTTTCTCTCTCTGATCGTGCAAATTTTTTTTGACCAAAAAACTACTCACGGGTCCTAATTGATCAATCGGTTTTAAATATTACTTGCATTGATTCTAAAAAAATATTTTAATATAAAAATAAAGTTTTTTTTATAATTATCATAGACGAAAATGGAGCAAGAGGGTTCCTTAGAAACATCACACTAAAATAAGTAAATAACTAAAAACACGAAAGTCAATCTAAGAAAATAAATGCCTAATTCTTAAGTAATGAAGTCGTCTTAGTTCAATGGTAGAGCCCGTGGCTTTTAACCACGTGGTCGTGGGTTCTCTCCCAGTTTGGGTCCAATTTCCTGAGCTTGACCTACAGTACAAGGGCAGTGATAGCCTAAGTAAATTGGACACCCTTTTGGGCATCCCTATAAAGACAAACAAGCAAATTAAGAACAAAACCATGTGAAATTATACTAAGCCTCTAGTGGAAGTCTAGTTGAATAGTGAATGTCCTACGATGGTAAATTTTATTAATTATAAAGGGGTTGTTATCAACTAAAAGTGAAATATGAGTGGAAGCCATTGAAATGCTATCACTGTAGCATGTTTGGGCCGGAAATTAAAGGATTGCAAAGCAAAACATAAAATGAGAAGGCAATGGAGACCTGTCATTAAAGATCCAATTCAAAACCCCAACCAGATCGAACAAACTAATGCAGAGGGTTTTACTTAATTATAGAGCAAATCGCTACCTAGAACAATGGATACAATTGCTCAAGACCTTGACATACCGATTTCAAATATACTGCGAGCCTCGGTAGAGACAAAAATCATTCGGATGGTTTCAAATATAACTCCTAAGCAAGAAAGCCGTCTTAGCTCGGTGGTAGAGCGCGTGGCTTTTAACCACGTGGTCGTGGGTCCGATCCCCACGGACGGCGATGCTTATTGATAAGTAATCTAGTGCCTTAAACATTTTGTATCATTTTCTAATTTCAATCAAACTCATGAGCTTAGCTTTTAATCATGTGGTTGTGGGTTCGATTTCCACAGACGACGATGATGGTTGATAAGTAATTTTGTACCTTAAACGTTTTGTATCGTTTTGTAATTTCAATCAAATTCAATTTTGAGCTTAGCGATGTTTGCCATGGCACGAGTTAGAAAGGCCGCCCAAGCAACATTTTTACAAAATATAGTTCTCTTGTTAGCAAATCATCCACATACACCACAATTGTTGTCACACCGTTTTCATAAATTTCAATTTCGTGTTCTGCAGCTCACAAAACCAAGCAAACAGTTTCCATCTCTACTTCGCAAGATGGGCAAGAGCTCTCGTAATCTTGTTCACAAATGGGTAATGGAAACCAATCCAACCCACTTCAGCCAGAGATACAATCATCGTCTTAGCCAACCAAAGCTAGCCAGGAGGATCCTATACTAAATGAGAAACTCAAGTCAACTCATATCCATCCATGATGGATCCTCATGAAGTGTTTAACCGTAACATATGTTCCTACGTAAATTGTGAATGGTAATAAATATGCTTGAATGAAAACATCCGACATTGCTAATGAGTTAGAATTTTGGAATATTGTCGTCCTATATTGTTTTTTACGAGAAAATCCTACATTTGACAAGTATAGATTGCTTAGTACATCTTATTTGAAAATCTCATTCCATTGATAGAGTGGTCTCTACCAAAATTAACTTATTTCTTGTGCAATTTATGAGGATGGAAGATAAACTAAAAGTCCTCAAAACAGGTATATATTTCTTTGATAAAAAGTCATTCCTAAATAAATTACGGAATGAAGATTTTGGATGGACATAAACTCCATTAAATCTCTCCCGGTTTGGGTCCAGTTTCCTAAGCTTGACCTCAAGTATAAGGGCAGTGATAGCCCAAGTAAATTGGACAACCTTCCGGGCATCCCTATAAAGACAAACAAGAAAACTAAGAACAAAACCATGCGAAATTATGCTAGGCTACTAGTGGAAGTCTAGTTGAATGGTGAATGTCCTAAGATGGTAAATTTTATCAATTATAAAGGGGTTGTTATCAACTAAAAGTGACATATGAGTGGAAGCCATTGAAATGCTACCACCTGTAGCATGTTTGGGTCGGAAATTAAAGGATTGCAAAACAAAACATAAAATGAGAAGGCAATGGAGGCCTGTCATTAAAGATCCAATTCAAAACCCCAACCGGATCGATCAAACTAATGCAGAGGGTTTTACTTAATTATAGAGCAAATCGGTACCTAGAACAATGGATAAAATTGCTCAAGGCCTTGACATACCGATTTCAAATATACTCGAGCCTCGGTAAAGACAGAAATCATTCGGATGGTTTCAAATATAACTCCTAAGCAAGAAAGTCTGTCTTAGCTCGGTGGTAGAGCGCGTGGCTTTTAACCACGTGGTCGTGGGTTCGATTTCCACAGCACGACGATGATGGTTGATAAGTAATTTTGTACCTTAAATGTCTTGTATCGTTTTGTAATTTCAATCAAATTCAATTTTGAGCTTAGCGATGTTTGCCATGGCACGGGTTTGCATGGCCGCCCAACCAACGTTTCTACAAAATATAAAATCATCCACATACACTACAATTGTTTTCACACCGTCTTCATAAATTTCGGTTTCGTGTTCTGCGACTCACAAAACCAAGGAAATAGTTTCCATCTCTACTCCACAGGATAGGCAAGGGCTCTCGTAATCTTTTACACAAATGGGTAATGGAAACCAATCCAACCCACTTCAGCCAGAGATACAATCATCACCTTAGCCAACCAAAGCTAGCCAGGAGGATCCTATACTAAATGAGAAACTCAAGTAAGCTCATATCCATCCGTGGTGGATCCTCATGAGGGTTTAACCCTAAAATATGTTCCTACATAAATTGTGAATGGTAATAATTATGCTTGAATGAAAACATCCGACATTGCTAATGAGTTAGAATTTTGGAATATTGTTGTCCTATATTGTTTTTTACGAGAAAATCCTACATTTCAAATATACTCCGAGCCTCGGTAGAGACATAAATCATTCAGATGTTTTCAAATATAACTCCTAAGTAAGAAAGCCGTCTTAGCTCGGTGGTAGAGCGTGTGGCTTTTAACCACATGGTCGTGGGTTCGATCCCCACATACGGCGATGCTGATTGGTAAGTACATTACTATAAGAACCACTTTTAACGACATGTCTTTAAGGACGATTAAAAGGACAAATCATCATGAAAACTAGACCGATGGTATTTTTGTAAATAAGTGGCATTGTTTATCACCTATGACGACAGTTGTTTCAATGAACCGTCGTGATATGTTAGGTCTGTGAACATATGACGACGATTTAATGAAAGAACCGTAGTTAAAAAGTGTAGATCTGTTTTCATAAAAACCTAAATAAGGACCTTTCTTCTCCTCTCTCTCCTCCCCTCTTTGAACCGTTCAACCATCCTCTCGCCTCTCTGCTCTCTCTCTCTCTCTCTCTCTCTCTCTCTCTCTCTCTCTGTTTCTCTCTCTCTCTCTCTCTCTTCCTCCAGCTGACGGCGTCAATGGCAACCAAGGCTCTCTGTCTCTCTCTTCCTCTAGCTTCGGCGTCAATTGCAATGAAGGATTTCTCTCTCTCTTCCTCCAAAGCATCGGCTTTAATGGTATCCAAGGCGTTGTTGGCGTCAATGGCCGGCTCATCCCGATCTTCAAGAGAGCGCTAATTCTCCTCTACTCCTCCTTCCTCTCGCTTATTCCTCCTCCACTTTATTCGCTCCCGCTCCGAATCGTCGTCCGTGCCCAAGCTCCGCCGCTTCGCCATCGCCGCCACCTGGGAGGAGTAGCAAGACACCATTTTTTAGATCCGACTTGTTTTCTCTCTCTCCTTCCTTCCAAAACATCCTCTTTCCTCTTTCCTCTCAAAACACCTCCTGCTCCCCTCGCTTCCGGAGAACCGAAAGTCGTCGGAAAACACAGATGCCGACAAGTAAAGTTAGAGAACTTCGGAAGAGGTTGCACATTGCTAATATAAAGGGTGACCCCGATGAGGGTTTGGATCGTCCGGGATAGACCTTGCTTGTCGGAGGATGGGTTCGACCATACAAATGCAGAACAACATCGCTTTTATTGAGGTCAAATTTTTCATTATTTACGGCTTTTATTGAGGTTGGGTACTAATAGGCACTGGGAATTCATTGTTGAAAGTTTGAATTGAATTTTGCTTCTAGAATACGCAATATGTGGTGAACTCGGATGTTGAAGGCTATGATATGTTGAATTCATGTCCTTGTAATTATCTCGTTGAATTCGTTTGCCTTCCGTGAAACTTGGATATATGCATCCCCCTCCAACAACTTTATCTATATTCAAATTTGTGTCCTTGTGCTCAGTTTTAGATCTATTGTATTAAACTTCATTTGCCTCCTATGATCGGTTTTAGATCTAAATGTGCTCGATTTTAGATCCCTTTAGTTTTTTAGATCCGAATGTGCTCGGTTTTAGATTTCAAGGTTTCGGATCTGAATGTGCTCTTTTTTTGTTAATAATTATACCTATAACTACGGTTCGGAGAAGAACCGTAGTTATAGGTACCTATAACTACGGTTCTTCTTCGTAACCGTAGTGTTAAACCTCGTTTTTATCGGTTTTAAGGCATTGTCTAACCCAATTCCGTGATGATTTCAACGATTTTTATTTAGTTTTGGGTTAGATTTTGCTCATTTTCTCTTTATCGTCACCTAATCTCATAAATCTCTTTATTACAGGTTTTTTGGGCTTAAATCGGAGATATTCAAGGCAAATTTGATGAAAAGCGATGAAGGGGAGAGTCCAGGCCTAAGAGGAGGCAAGAAAGAAGCCTAAAGCATATCAAGAGAAGTTGCACGGCCCATCATGGCAAGGTTGCACAGCCGTGCGGATCATTAGGCGAAGGGCTCGAAGTCAAGGAAGGTCACACGGCCTCCCGTGGGCACCTTGCACGGCCGTGTGAGAAGTTACGAAAGATGAAGTCGCGCACGGCCTACAGTGCGAGGTTGCACGGCCGTGCGAAATGGGCAGAGACTTTAGAGTTTTCGCACAACCTGCTGTGTGAAACCCGCACAGCTGTGTGAAATTGCGGCAAAACATCGCACGGTAGCCCCTGCGACCTTTGTACTCGCCGTGCGACTATCATGTTTCCGCGATATTTAAGTTTCCTAATTGTAATTTTTGGGATATTCTTTCCATTATTCAAGTTTTTACCTAGGCTATTCGGTAGAAGGGCTCTAAGAGGAGACTCAAGAACACTCATTATTCAATATCTACTTCAAGTTTATGTATGATTGAATCGCATCAAGTTTTTCATTCGGTAATCGTAATTTCTTCTCTTTGTCTTTTCTTCGCAGTTTCTCTTCGTTCTTCCATGGCTATTTCCTTTGAATCTTGTCAATTGTTTAGTATCATATTTAGGGGCTAATTTCTCTACTTAGGTTGGGATTGATCCCTATTATGCCTTGATAATCATAAATTGAGTACCAATTAAATTGCTCTATGCTTGTTAGGTCGGAATTCACTTTGTTAATCACTATTTCATTGATTACCTCGAAAGAGGACTCATGTGCTTTTATTCGGGTTTTGTGAACATCGAAAGATGAAAACTCACCTAGAATGACGTTGTGAATGATTAGAACTTCAATATGAAAATAATTAAGGTTTTAATTGGGGTTGTGAGATGCTTTCTTTGTAACTTTGCTCTTTATTAATCCCATGAAAATAGGTGATTAGATTGTGCAAGATTAGTCTTTAACCTTCAAAAGTAGGCGAAGATAGGTTTAATTAGTGTCTCCCCTTCTAAACTGCTAGCATAGGAAAATCTCAAGCGGTATTCGATTTTGATTTCGGGCATAATAGTGTGATTAATCCCAATCTAAGGCTTGTTATTCATTGATTTCTCATAATTATTTTGTTATTAGTTGAATCAGTAAAACCAAATCACTGTCGAACCGAGTTCTACCTAGATTAGAATTTTTAGGTGGATTTAGTGTTTGAAAGAGAGTTCTTCGTGGACACGACTCGTATTCACCTGGTTCCTAGCTACAGCTATACCATGCGCTTGCGATAATTTTTCTCAACACGTAGTTATAGGTTGTCTTTCGCTACGGTTTTGAACCACAGTGAAAAGGTGATACATACAACGATGGCTACATACACGACGCCTAGGTTAACCATAGTTAAAGGTCATTTTTAACCATAGTTAAAAGTGGTTCCTGTAGTAGTGGTAATTTAGGGCCTTAAACATTTTGCATCATTTTGTAATTTCAATCAAACTCATGAGCTTGCCTTTTAATGATGTGTTCGTGGGTTCGATCCCCAAAGACGACGATGATGGCCGATAAGTAATTTAGTACCTTAAGCGTTTTGTATTGTTTTGTAATTTCAATCAAATTCAATTTTGAGCTTAGCGATGTAAGATGAACCTTTGCCATGGCAGGGGTTAGCAAGGTCGGCCAAGAAATGTTACTATAAAATATGGTTCTCTAGTTAGCAAATCATCCACATACAACACAACTCGTTGTCACACTCGTCTTCATCAATTTCAATTTCGTGTTCTTCAGCTCACAAAACCAATGAAACAGTTTCCATCTCTACTCCACAGGGTTAAGGGCTCTCGTAATCTTGTTCACAAATGGGTAATGGAAACCTATCCAACCCACTTCAACCATAGATACAATCATCGCCTTAGCCAACCAAAGCTAGCCAGGAGGATCCTATACTTGAATGAAAAACTCAAGTCGGCTCATATCCATCCGTGGTGGATCCTCATGAGGGTTTAAACCTAAAATATATTCCTGCCTAAATTGTGAATGGTAATAAATGTGCTCGAATTGAAACATCTAACATTACTAATGAGGTAGAATTTCGAATATTGTTGTCCTCTATTGTGTTTTAGGGGAAAATCCTCCGTTCAACATTATAGATGGCTTATTACATCTTATTTGGATATCTCATTCCATTGATAGAGTGGTCTCTGCCGAACATAACTTATTTCTTGTGCAATTTATGAAGATGGAAGATAAACTAAAGGTCCTCAAAAGAGGTATATATTTATTTGATAAAAAGTCATTCCTAGTTAAATTACAAAATGAAGATCTTGTATGGACATAAACTCCATCAAATCTCTCCCAATTTGGGTCCAATTTCTTGAGCTTGACATCAAGTACTAGGGCAGTGATAGCCAAAGTAAATTGGACAACCTTCTAGGCATCCATATAAAGACAGACAAGCAAACTAAGGACAAAACTATGCAAAACTGTGCTAGGCTACTAGTGGAAGTCTAATTGAATGGTGAATTTCCTAAGATGGTACATTTTATCAATTATAAAGGGGTTGTTATCAGCTAAAAGTGAAATATAAGTGGAAGCCATTAAAATGCTATCATTGTGGCATGTTTGGGCGGGAAAAAAGGATTGCAAAAGAAAACATAAAGTGAGAAAACAATGGAGGCATGTCATTAAAGATCTAATTCAAAACCCCAACTAAATCACTCAAACTAATGTAGAGGGTTTTACTTAATTATAGAGGAAATCTCCACCTAGAGTAATGGATACGAGTTGCTCAAGGCCTCTACATACCAGTTTCAAATATATTCCAAGCCTTAATGGAGACGAAATCATTCGAGATGGTTTGCAAGGGGATTGAAGTGGGTGAACCCCCACACAATGAACATTATCAATTGCAATATCAAGGCCATGAGCAACCCCAATAAATAAGAAGACATAAAATTCTTATTGCTCAAAAGAAGATTGGTTTTCATGGCCTTTTGAAACCAAATTAACAAATACGGAAGAAGTGGCAAACAGAAATTTCTTTGTGTGACATTACCATACAAATATTCACTACAACCCTCGAGGCAAAATATGGGCAGCATGGAGGCTCCAACACTACATGGTGATTGTTCTCAAAAGAATAGATCAATTGATCCACGACTTGGTCCATCAAACAGGTAGTAAGTAGTGTTTTTCATATGACATTTATCTATAGTTTTAATATAATTGCTATGAGGAAACCTTTATGGGAAGATCTTAAAGATATATTGGGATATTTTAAAATGTTGTCTTGCATCCTCTCGGCATACTAGAGGGCAATGAAATATATGATCTGTGACATTGTAGATTTTTCCGATCTGTATAACTGTTTGTAAATTGCAAGAGCTTAGTTGTTTTAAGGCTCAATTCTCTTGGACTAATAAACAGTTTCAAGGCAAACCTGTTTGGTCCAAAATTGATAAAGTTTTTGTCAATATGGACTGTTTGGGGGTTATAGACTTCATCCATACAGGGTACATTATTAGATAATTGCTTTAGGATCATAGATTTTACTTGTTTCATTTTTTGTTAAAGAGTCCTAGATTACGGGGATATGATTCACTAGTTTGTTGAATTTGTTTTTCGGTTTTCAATCATGGAGTAGTGGTTGCTAAATTTAAGCCATGTTTCTGTTTAGTTTGACTATTTAAAGCATCACAAGTTGAATGAAATTATCAATCTTCTCTGCTGCATTCTTATAGCTACTCTCTGAGGAATCTTCCTCTAAATTTCGTTTTCGTATATTTCTCTAACATACATTCAAGAGGTAAAACAAAGTAAAATGGAGTGGATTTATTCTAGAGACAACTCGCACAAAGATCTTCTTCGCTAAGGTAAAAGAAAGGAAAATTGCCAATATTATCTATGCCTTGCATGATTTTTTTTTTATTTTCAACGGGTAGGGGTGTTATATTAATTGATCATCCACAAACAAACACATGTCGTTCGTTGCCAAATCATGAACAAGATTTGGCCCCCTTCCATCCATATCCTTTCGACGAACTCAATAGGTTGGAAGTGAGCGATTGCGTGAGCAACCGAATTACAACCCCTTCGAACAAAATTCCACGAAATAAAATCGAACGATAAACTTAAAGCAAGAATTTCGAAATGAAAAAACCAAGAAGAGAGTTGGGGACGACTTTCTTCTTAATCTTCAAAATGAGCGACTGGGAATCGCCTTCAAGAATGATTCGTTGGAAACCCCTTGTTGCAGCATGTCGGAGGGCAAAGATGCAAGCCCTCGCCTCTTCCAATTCGGCCTCGTAAAACTCCGGGTTTTGGTGAACTCCAGTCAGAACTACCTCGCCCGAGTCGTCGCGGACCACAAACTCCGTGCAAAGATGAGTTCCAAGCATTCCCACATGACAGCAAGGAAGATACCGAGTTGGTCCGGAGTCAACTTTTCCGAAGCATAGACCAAAGCTTCCATTCGCTGAAGGGTGCCTGCCGTTCCACGAGTTTTCCTCAAAATCACTACCATTCCAGATTTCCCGAGCGAGAGGGCATAAGAACAAAGAGTGGACATCGATTCCTCGATGGCACCGCAAATGTCACATTTCATATCAAAACTTGGGATACGCTTAGCCAGGTTGTTCTTTGTTGCTAAAGCTCCAGCTCCTAACTTCCACCCAAAGAGCTTGATGCGAGGTGGGACATCTAGTTTCCACAACATCTTCCAGTTGGGTCGATTGCCCATTCCGCTAGAGGAAGCCTCGCTCCTTCACGTTTGCCCTTGCTATATAGTATGCCGATTTAACAGAGAATTCTCCATTAGGGGTAAAGTGCCATATGAGTTTGTCATTAGGCCACGACAAGCAAAGAGGCAGTTTCGAATAATTTCAGCATCGTTAGCAAGAAAGACGTCTCGGATTAGCTCCTCACGCCACACCCCATGATCTCTATCAATAAGGTCCGCTACCTTCGAGTCCATATTTGCCCCTTCCGGTGCTCTAATAGGTTTGATAAGCCATGGTCCGGGCAACCACCTAGAGGTCCAAGCGTGAACCGCCTCCCCGTTACCAATAATCCATCTCGGACCCTAAGCGGATAAAGCGTTTCGCCCCCAAATACTTCGCCAAGTAAAGCTCGGTTTGGTTCCCAAAGGAGCCTCCAAAATATCACGGTTAGAGAAATAACGAGCCTTAAGAATACGAGCCACCAAAGAATTTGCATTTTGTACAATTCTCCAAACCTCGTTTAGCAAGCAAGGCCTCATTAAAAGCTTCGAAGTCACGAAATCCCAACCCACCATCGTCTTTGCTATCACACAAGCGGGAACCACTAACCCAGTGAATTTTCCTTCTTGAAGGATCATTGCTCCACCAAAATCGATTAATAGTAGATTGAATAGAAGCATTTAGTACCTTAGGAAGCTTGAACACACTCATAGCATAAGTTGGGATAGCTTGGGCAACGACCTTTATTAGCACTTCCCGACCCGCCCAAGAAACTAGTTTTTCCATCCAACCCGAAAGTCTCTTCGTAATTTTATCCTTTAGGAACAAGAAGGGTTTTTCTTAGACCGACCGACATAGGAAGGGAGCCCCAAGTACTTGTCATGTGAGAGGACTTCTCTAATATCAAGTATCATGACGATCTGCGTCCTCCTATGTGTAGGGATACCCTTTGCAAAGACCACACTTGGATTTATGAAAGTTGACTTTCCGACCCGAGGCCCGCTCATAGGAACCCAAAATGCTTTTAATCGCCTCAGCTTGATCACACGTAGCCCCACGAAGAACATAGATTCATCGGCGAACAAGAGATGTGAAACCGAGGGAGCCGTAGGGCATATACGATGACCAAAAATTAGTTCGTTGCGCTCCGCGTTCCTTAGTAAACCCATTAAGCCTTCTGTCACAAACAAAAATAAATAGGGAGAGATTGGGTCTCCTTGACGGAGACCTCTAGAAGGCACGACCATCCCTTTTGGCGATCCATTAATCATAAAGGAAAAAGTAACAAATTCAACGCAGTTCATGACAAGGTTAACGCAGCTCCTACAAAATCCCGCTTTATCATAACATTTCGTAGGAATGTCCATTCAACTTTATCATACGCTTTGCTCATATCCACTTTGATGGCCATGGACCCATTAGTACTACGCCGATTATACATGGAGTGGAACATTTCATATGACACCAAGATATAGTCGGTGATCGGTCTCCCTGGGTAAAAGCGCTTTGGTTCTCGAAATAATGAGAGGGAGAATTTTCTTCAATCTGTTTGTGATCACCTTAGTAGCCATTTTATAAATGACATTGCACAAGCTAATGGGCCCGAAATTGACAAGATTGGTTGGGTGAGGTACCTTAGGGATCAAAACGATATTTGTATGGTTCGACTTATCGAGCACTCGGTTGACCATTCGGAATATTCAGAATGACTCGGTAACATCTCGCCCCAACCACGTCCCGGAACCGTTGAAAGAATAGGGGTTGAGTCCATCCGGCCCGGGGCCTTATTAGGGTGCATCATTTTTAGAGCCTCAAAGATCTCCACTTCGTTATACGGCATGCACGTAACTTCATTCATAGCTTCAGTGACTCGGGTCGGGACAAAGGATAAGACCTCGTGCATCCCCCGGGTACCCGAGGACGAGAAGAGGTTGGAAAAAATTCGGCTGTGATGTGCTCTACCTCCTCCTCTTCCGTGGCTAAAGATCCATCAGCTCTTTCCAATTGTGTAATAATATTCGTTGTACATCTAGCTCGTGCTCTGGCGTGAAACCAACGTGAATTCGAGTCGCCGAACTTCAAGAAGTTAGCTTTTGCTCGCTATGCCCACATGATTTCCTCCTTTCTTCTCCATTCCCCAGACTCCTTGAGCAAACCGCGTCTAATATTAAGAGACTTCTCCTCGTTTCGGCTTCACTTCTAGCCTTCTAATGTTGGACTCGCACCTGTCCAAAAGTTTGCATATTCCACGACTTCGAGCTTGTTGACAAGCACTAATTTTACCATCCAGGTTTGCCCAATCATCCCCTGCAAATTGTTCACTCCATGCCGACTTAATTGTATCCTTGTAAGAAGGGTCATGAATCCACATATTTTCAAAACGGAACACGTTTGGGTCCTTCCGCTTCTTCATTGGAGTCTTGTAGAGTTTGAGTAGTATAGGTAAATGATCCGACGGATGCTCATCGATGTGGAGGACTTCGAGTCATAAAATAAGAGGGACCATTCCGTAGTACCACAAAATCGATCCAGTCGTTCTTCCACAACTTCTCCAGACTTCTCTTCTATTCTCCCAAGTGTAGTCATAACCCGAATACCCCAAGTCAAACAGCCCACACTCTTGGAAAGTCTCGCAAAAAGCATCAAGGACATTCCGATTCCGAATCGCCCTCCTCGTTTTTCAAAATTATAAAAATCTCATTGAGGTCACCCCTATTAACCAAGGCAGTGATGAGTGGGTTGATAAGTCACGTAGCATATCACAAGTGCGCAATTTTTGGCCCGTTTCATGCCACCCATAGATTCCCGTAAACCTCCAGGTATCGTTGACTCCGAAATTCTCAACTTGTACATCAATATGATGCAGGGATTTAGACAACCAGGTAACTTTGATTGACTTGTGCCACAACATAGCTAGTCCACTCGCACGCCCTACGCAATCTTCGAAAACACCTTCGTAATCGCTTAACCGACTAAGAACTTCAAGCATCTCTCGATTCCTCCTCTTAGTCTCGGAGAGGAAGACCAGGTTCGGTGAGCGCCTTCGTAGCAAGCTACAAAGGTTCTTAACTACCTCGGGCTCACCGAGTCCCCGGCAATTATGGCATAAGACACTCATTGAGACTTGTGGGGCTGCTGGGCAGCCTCCGCAGCCTTATCGTTGTACTCCTTTGAGTTTGCCTCACTCCCAAGTACCCGGACCTTCTCGGTGCCGACGACTTTTTCCCCTCGTTGTGTTTGCGCTTGAGTGCTTCATTACCAGGTTTGATAGGGACAAGTGTCATCAATAGTCATGTGGCTCTGAGCTATTTCATTAACGTATCCGTGATCCTTTTGACTACTCCTCGTGGCTCGGGATGGTTCAAATAGCGGTTTCTTCTTAGCTGGTACTCCACTCTTATTATGAAATGCTAAAAACAACTCTTTCTCTCCATTAATTTCAACATCAGCATTGCGTCTTTTAAACTTTAGTGGTGACGCACGAAGCCATGCCCCATACCGAAATTCAGATTCGTCTATGTCTTCCGTGTTCGGATTACAGCTTTTTAGAGCGTGTCCTAACTTTCCACAGCAGTAACAAAAGTCCGGGAGTTTGACGTACTTTATTCGGATCCATAAAGTTTTGTCCCTCACTTTCACATTAATTCCTCGTCGTAAAGGTTTGGTCACGTTGACGTCCACTAGGAAGCACAATGATTTATCAGCTCCAAACATATTCGCATCCTCACGGACAACAAACGTACCTATCCGATTACCCAAGAATTCAGCGAATGCCATTGTTTGCCGCGCCCGGGGATATCATACGCCTTTACCCAAAACCGAGTCGTTGTAAAAGTGAGTTCGATGGCTGTTCGTGTCCTGTCCATTCACGGAGAAGCAGTAGGTTGCCGTCAAAGGCCCAAGGTCCTTCCTTCAACACAAAGCTCCTATCTCGCTTTGGCAAAGAATTGGAAAACAAAGAGATTATTGTCCAGCTTCACGAATTACCAATCCTTTTGGGGGTTTCCATATGTTTTTAGCACGCTCTTCATCACCCGAGAGTTAAAATTTCCATCGGTCATCGGCTTGCCAACAAGAGTAAGGGCAATTTCCTCTGTTTTTTCGGCAGGTGTTTCTTCATCGAAGTCGGCCACATAGGCCTCCTCTTCTGTCAAACTCATCTGATTAAAATCCAATTCCAGGTTGTCCTCCATGGCTGAATTTAACACTAACCTTCGTTTCAAGGGGAGGGGAACAGAGATTGCTAGCCGAAACAGAGGAGTTCCGGGCGATTGAAGAACCGAGCGAGAACAAGGGCAAACGAAGTTGCCAAGCCCCGCCTACGAGAGGCCACCAACAACGACCTACAGAAAGGCCACGCAAAACGCCCTACCGAACATAGGGCAAGAGGCTCACACGACGGGAAACGTCGGGGTTCCGCCGAGAGAGAGAAGGCTAGAGTTCGCGAGAGTAGAGCAGCGGCAAGCTGGAAAATAATTAAATTCAAAATTTTATAACTTTCACATGCCTTGCATGATGATACAGGGGAAAAGGTTAAAGGCTTTGAAGTGGCCAGGATTATGGTAAAGTTTTATGAAAATATGCTAACCAAACAACCCTCATACATATTGGTAGCTTATATAGGGAAATCTCCAAGGTACCTACTTTGAATGTTGAACAATAGTTCGATCACTACAAGGGTTTCTCCCCTCAAAGCATAAAACAAGCTATGTTTTCTATACCAAATAATAAATCACCAGGCTCAGATGGATATAGTGGTCTTCAAAACTTGTTGGACTGAAATTGGAGGACTTGTATTTGAGGTAGTGCAGGAATTATTTTTTAAAAAATTTGGTTAGGTACTTAGAGCTTTCAATGAAACTAATATTGTTGTCCTTCCTAAGGTTTCTCTCCTACAACTGCTGCTGATTTCAGGCCTCTCTCATGTGGTAATGTGATTTACAAGACCATCTTTAAACTTCTCAGTGATAGCCTCAAAGAAGTTCTGCCTACTCTCGTTTATCAGAGCCAAGGTGCTTTTGTGAAAGGCAAGGAATTATTACACAACGTATTGCTCTGCTAAGAAAGATCCAGAGGATACAAAAGACAAAATATTTCTGCTAGATGCTTATGAAGATAGACCTCAAGAAGGCATCTGACTTTGTTCACTGGGGCTTCATTAAGGAAATGCTTATTTCATCCTATTTTTATAAATTGGATCATGACATGCATCTCCTCATCAACCTTCTCCCTGAAACTAAATGGCAACATCTATAGCTACTTTGAAGGGGGCAGAGGACTCAGACAAGAAGAACCATTCTCCCCTCTTTTGTTCGTCATCACCATAGAATATCTCTCTAGACTACTCAGACAAGCAACTGCTTACAGAGGTTTTAAACTTCATCATGGCTGCAGATTACTGGTAACCTAGTGTTTTCTGATGATCTTATTCTCTTCTCAACAGCACATCCAGACGCTGCACAAAGGCTCATGCATGTTTTTGAGAAGTTTTCCAATTCTACAGGGCTTACAGCTAATCAACAGAAATCTCAAGTGGTTATTGGAGGGACAGACTCTATAACTAAACAAAATATTCTGCATATCACAAGTTTCACATAGGGAGATTTCCCATTCAGGTACTTGGGAGTGCCAATTACTGCAAGCAAGCTCAGCAAACTGGAATGCAGAATACTAGGAGTGCCAATTACATGGGTATTCTGCCACCAAAAAAATCCCAGGAAAAGGGAGAACTACTAAGTATATTCCCATGGTTTATCTGTCTTGTAGCCTATGCGATGACAACATTGACTCTACTGAGCACTTGTTCATCACATATGCACCACCATTGCTGCTTATATATATCACATCTGGAGGGAAAGAAATCAAGCAATCTTCAAACCTAAGGTCGTCAATTCCACATACATTACTTAGATAATGATTTGACATATTAGACATAGATTTCTCTTACTAGCAGTGTTTTCTACCAAACACTTACCATGTATAGATAGAGCTTTGAGGAATTAAACTATAGTCACCTTAAGCTATGGTTTAAGTTTCCTGATATTTTGTAGTCGCCTATTTGGAGCAATTTCTAAAGGTAATGCATCTTTTTTCCTTCTTACCAAAAAAACAAAAAACTTCTAAGCAATAAATAAAAATTCACCCTCCACAAAAACATATATAACTTGCTAATAAATTACTACACTCTTGGCTCTTGCTATTTCCAAATATATAAACTCTACTTGAGCCTACATCAATTAATCCTAAGATGACCTTCTAATATGACCATTGGGAAGAATTAAGCTCCACGAGTTGACACCCATACGATAAAAAAATTGGCATTGTAGCCCGAGAAACTCCAAAGCCAAGGCAGAAGTCTAAAACCCCTACAAACTAATGCTGCTAAATAGAAAGCATTCTAAAAATAAGTTTAAATTCATACCCTTGATTCAAACTTACATAAACTAACAATCATTCTAAATACACTAAGAAAATAAATATCGAATTTTTACTAATATGACGTGGCATAATTAAATGAAATATATCATTATAAAAATACAGAGATTGTGATGATAAAAATAAAATGAACCATCGCAATATGTCGGTATATATTCTGTATACTTTTTGTTGATTATAATAGAATTTTTGATAAAAAGAATGGAGGTTAAATGTAAAGACCTTACCTTAAATTATAGGAATGTCGTGACATATTTTGCAACAATCTGTTACATTCGTTCAATCACATAAAAAATTGTTGAATTTCTTAGTGTTTGATGTCCCATAATAATTTTCAACAAATATCAGATTATGTACTGAATTTTTCTTCTGTCTAAAAATTATGCACCTATTTATTAGAAATATGAATTACTTGTTTATTGATACCTAGGAAACATAAAGAAGACAACAAAATTTCATTTTTCTATTATTTTCAAGCGAAATTCATCATTATTATAAATAATAATGGGAGACATTTAAATAAATTATGTTCCCTAATTTTTGTATTTTTTTCAAATTTTTAACGACGGGAAGACTACTTATTAGTGCTCAGGTTGTGGAGCCTAATGAGTGTTTGGTTTGGGAAATCTCAATTCGTGGCTTTGAGCAGCTGGCACAACTTATGGACACGGAGAAACGAGACATAATCGTGAGACGGGGAGACATTTTGGCCTCGACGCTTGGTTTTTCGTCCGTTTTACGCTTTTTCATTTTCTAGTCGGGGTTATAGCTATATAATGACTGACAAACCTCCATTGTTGAATATAGCAACAAGAGCAACATTTGCATGCAATCAAATCTAGTGCAATAATTTCATGATTTTTTCCTAATTGGGTTTTCCAAGTAAAAATTTGGGTGTCTCTATTTTATTTCCTTCTTGTTTCTTTGTTAATTGTCTGTGAGTTTGATCCCTCGATCCTAACAACTAGTATCAGAGCTTGGGATTGGTTAGAGATCACATCAAACAATGGAAGAAGGAAAGGTTAACATCGAAAGATTCGATAAAAAGGAATTCGCTTTCTGAAATATGCATATTGAAGATCTGTTGTTTCACAAGGAATTATATGAACCTTTGGGAGAGAAATCAGACACGATGGAGACTCACTTAACCAACCCGTCCTACTCGACAGATGGCATTTTTCATTTGCTCATTGTTTCAAGGCCAAGAAACCTTACATGCGAATTCGTTCCTCCATTAGATCGCAAACTTTGTAATTTGATTTTTATCTTCTTATATCAAAAAATAAAGACAAAAACGAGACTTGCAAAAATATATAGATTACTTAAAATCAATTACTCTACTTGCAAAAATATATATAGACTGAAGGGCTACTGAGATCTTAGTTTCATTGTCCTACTTGGAAGATTATAAGATAAAACGAAATGAAATGAGGATGGTTTTTGCATGTTCATATGCGTGTATGAGACACAACAGAATTGAACACTGACTCGTACGTATACAAGACCAACAACAGAGTTGAATAGTGCAATAGAATAAAGATGGCTCTTAATAGGCTACTGGGAATTTTCACGGGGACCGAATGTAGACAAAGAAATCGTCATCAATGTGACTTGAGTACCAAAGGTAGAGTTTGCAGTACGCTATTCACAATCACAGAAATCTACCAAAAACATGCATATGACATTATAATCCTAACAGAACATGCACTTGGATTTATATGCAAAAGTCTTGCACACATTCATTTCAATAATTTGTCTACTTTAATCTCAAAACAACAATAATAATACTAATAATTTGTCTGGTTGGATTACTATACATCTACAGTCAACTCTTTTCTAAGTGCTCAACCAAAAACAAGGAAACAGGAAACTTGTGAGCAGCAGTGAAAAGCACACTAGGGGTAAATTCATCAAGATTGGTTGATTCATGCCTTGAATATTAGTCAATACATACAGGTGATCATTGCTTGATGACAGGCAGTTGAGTTAGTTAGTATGATCAAGTTGAGGCTCATGAAATTTGGGGAAGAAAAAAGCATGCAAACAAAATGACAGACATAGCAAAGCTCCTGGGTTGCAGAGGACACAAACTACAGGGCGAATGTGTAGGTCTTGAATGAGACTCTCACTCAAACCATAGGTAGGCTGTTGCAAGCGAGTACTATCGTGATTGTGCAAGTCTTGAGAAAACAAGCCTCAGATTTCCACTTGGAAATTTGAAAATAACCATACACTTGAGATGTGTCCTCCAGCTTGTCCTTGCCATTGTCCAAGAGAGGAAACAAGAGGTGAATAGGTTTTGTTTTTCTCTTGGAAATCGAGACCAAAATTACAAAGTATTGATACATATGAATCCGATGAACAAGCAGTTTGGAAGAAAATAAAACATGGTCCTCCACCAATCAAATGACAAAAGTAACTAGTAACTACCATAAAAAATAACAAGCATCAAACAAATATTCAAGTTAGCTACACACAGCAATCATCAGAAAGCGGCAGCATATACAGAAAAAAGGCAAACAACTTATGCTCGAAAGTAATATACTAGTATATATCAATTTCAATCATTTGTCCAGATGGGAGGCTTATACATCAACTCCTTCAAAATGGTGAACCAAATAGGAGATACAAAAAACAACCTTTTTCATCACTTCTCTTGAGGGGCTTCGAGAGTGGCTACTGCCATCTTTTAGCCCATTTGGTTAAACAAGCTATTAAGCTTTTATGCCTAGGTCAAAATTATTAAAAAGGAAAAAAAAAACCTAGCCCGTTTGCTATCAAGCAGTCATTAGAACCATGAGAGATGAATAGCAATAAGCAAGGTCTACTAATATGCCATATGCAATGACCATCCGAGGCTGCAGATAGATACAGAAAAACTAAAAGAGCAAGATAACAAAGACACAGCTCTTTATTATCAGATGATCAGCATTTGGCAGTTTCATTCATCAATCATGGGCATAATGGCTTCAGTATAGCAAGCACAAGCCCTCTATATAGCAACAAATATGCTCTTTTCAAAAATGTCATCACCATTTTCAGACTCAGAACGTTCTCTGGAGGCCTTGCTGATGGATTTCTCTTTTTCTTCCTCTATCGAGATCCCCTCCAAACGGCAATCTGAACTGCAGAACGCTTTCTCACCTCTGAGAGAAGTTTCAGATAATTTAGTCATATTGCAGCAAAGGGAAAAGGCAACTAAGAAATGAAAACACATTAGACAGTTTCTGGGACTTACCTATACATGTATATGTCTGTTCCTGCCTCCAACTTCTTGTTGCAAAAGCAGCACTGACTCAAGAAGTCATCTGATGGATATGGTGATTTTGGCGACATCTCCAAGCTTTTCTCCAAACAGGGCAATTCAATCTCCAAGCTTGCGTTCTTATTTCCACAATCAACACCAATAGGGTGACATCCCAAAATGCAGTCACCAAAAATATGAGTAGTTTTGGGGTTTGGACCATGTGAAATTACACAAGTATAATCCTCGGAGAGCTCAATCTCACTAGGCGTGAGTACCGGAGCAAATGCGCTCCCAGAGGCAATTCGCACTGGACCTGAAGTCAAATTATTGTCAGCACGGGGACTCCCTCCAACCATATTGCAAGCCAAACCTCCTTGAATGGTCTCATGATCATAACAAGATTGCTTAGCCTTCATTCTGGCATTAGAAGCCTTTAACCTAAACATCTCTGATCCCGACCTTTTAGAATCCAAAGAAAAAGACTGGAATTTCCCAAATGGATCAAATTCTAAAGGGTCTTCTCCAATCTCAAAGAAAACATCAGAGCTACCTTTTCGAAGATTAGATGGCCTCATCATAGCAAAAGGAAAAACCCCATAGTTCTTGGGCAATGACTTAGGTGCCTCACAAAAAGGGCATTGTAAGAAGGGGAGTTTGGGGCTTTGCTCCTAATTTGTGAACCAAAAAGTACAGTCTTACCGCTAGATGAGGGCATAGATTTCTCAAGGAGGTTCATATCATTATCATGATCAAGAGAATCTACAATGCTGCCAAGCCCTACTTTGTTACAATCCCAACTCTTTTGATGCCCATCTTGGGAGGGTTTGGGGAACCTAAAAGAGTTGCCCAAATTAGAGAAGAGCTTAAAGTCAAGGGGAGAAGTGGGGCTTCTAACTGAATCACAATCTGAGACAACCTGAGGGCTTAATCCTACAAATAAACCAGGAACATTAAAAAAAGAGTTGGTCTTTTGTCTTTGCCCTGAAACATCATATACAGAGCCACCCTCTGAAGGTGTTTGAACCATTTGTTGATCTTTCTGAATTGATCTTGTCCTCTTCCTCAGCATTTTCTTAAATACCCTTTATCTGAATTGCACAAGAAAAACAAACAAAACATGGGTAAATATCATCTAAAGCACAAATTTCTGAAGTTGTTGTTGGAAACAGTAAAAATTAACAAAACCCAGATCAGCAATTCTACAGCAAAGTAGTCCAAAGCAATCAGAATATGAAAGAGAATGTGAAGCATCTAATCTAAAGCAAAAGACCCGCAACATTGCATGTAGAAAAACCTATTCGAACGAAGAACAAAGCATATCTAGAGCGTGAAGAAGGGATTATCAAGAAGGAAAAGCATATCTAGAGCGGGAAGATGGGATTATCAAGAAGGAAAAGCATATCTAGAGCGTCAATGCAGAAGAAAATCAGGTAAAACCAAAAAATAATATTTAGACCCAATGCAGACTTAAATAGATAAACCCATCAAAGAAAAACTTCAAAACTGTTCATCAGAGATGATCCAATCGCTGCCCAGATAAATACATAATCAATTTTGTTTCTAGAAAATACCAGAAACCCAGAAAAAGATAGAGAGAGAGAGTGACTTTAATTATACCCGGAAATTTTTGAAACAAACCCATGAAAATTAAATGCCAATAAAGGAGAGAGAAGCCGGAAAAAGATAGGAGAAGACATCAAAATCACCAACAAACTGCACTCAAAAGCCCAACTACCGATCAATCAAGAGAGAAGGGACAAAAATCACTCCGAAAACCAAATGGAGCGGAATGACCCAAAAAAAAGGGGAGGGGGATCAAAACCCCAGAAAGATTAATTTGATTGCTCAACTTCATAACACAATGAGCACTCAAGGTTACAACAAGGGTTCTAAAATCTAAAGAAGAAACAATGATGAACAGGCCCAGAATCATAACTCACAAGCTAAGCAAGGAAAAGAGACTGTGAAATCATAGAAGAGAGAGAAAGAGAACAGACCTTTGTGCTTGATTTCCTCTCCTCTAGAGAGAGAAAGAGAGAGAGGGAGAATGAGAGCAGAAGAACCCTCAGAATGAAATGGAAACCCAAATGGAGTAAAAATGTGCTTTTGAGTTTTTCCTTGACAAGGTCTCCTCTCCTTCACAAATGACAAGGACAAATGAAAATGGCTGTAAATTAAAGAAAATATAAACAACTTCTGCAGTACTCTCTCTCTCCTCTCTCTCTCTCTCTCTGTAAATTGCATCAAAATCAGCAAAGAGAGAGGGGGAAAGAGCTTCCCAAATACTCATCTCTCTAAGGGGAAAGAGAGAAGAGAGAGAGAGATGGACTGTGTAGTCATCATGGTCATGGACGGTCAGGATTGTCCCTTGAAAGAGCTTTACAAAAAAAGGAGGAAAAATCCTGGCCTATTGCCACGTCATCTGTACAGCAAGGACTCATTATTGCTCTTTATTTTCCTCTCATATCTTTTTCATTTATTTTCCCTCTTTCACTTTTTTAGCTTTGTCTTTTCATCAACGAATTTTAATTATTTCTTTTCAATAATGAAACTCATATAACTATTCATATGAAAATTATGGGCCACATGTTACAAAATAGAAAATAATTCATTTCAGTAAATCTTTTAAGTAACAAAAATTTATTATAAGAGGTTAATGTCCTACGTTTATATTATTATTATTTCTCATCTTATTATATGTATTTTTATTTTTTCCAAACATAAGGAAGTAGCTCGAAAGAATGAAAATACATATAAATAAAATGATATTAGAAACTTTAAAGGAATTGAAAGGAAATAAAAAAGGTTAAAAAAATTATGGAAGGAATTAGAAAATACATACTGTCCTAATATCTATTAAAAGATAGAAGGACTTCGAAACAACCGAAATAATATGGGAGTTAGTATTAAGCCGTGTTCTTCTCAATTTATGATAAGTACTTAATTGTACGTATTATTGAAACATACTGAATCACACTCAAACATGCTTAAAAATACTCAAACATGATGAATTGGCTAGTTAAGATCTAATTGTAATTAAGCTTAAAATGTATTTTATAAAGTCCTTTAAATGTATGTATATTCAAAATGAACTATTGTAAGTTTATATTTATTTTGCAATAAAATATAAGTATATTGTAATGAGTTTCATATTATTATTTGGTATGATTGTTGTAGATTAAGTGATTAATAATTGCTTTAATTGATATGTATCATACTTTAATTAATTTGTGAAAATATGTACAACCTTATGTAGTTTTATTATTAACATATTAATTTTATGTATTATTAGATATAAGGGTCTTCATAAATAGTTCAAACTTCAAAATAATTTATAATCATCACTACTAAGAATACGTGATTGGGTGACATAGTTGTTAGACATAAGGAATTACACATTAATTAGAACGTTAAATTATAAATTTAAAATTAGGTGTTCGATGCAATGCTAACATAATTTTGAAATACATAATTGAACAACAACTTGTGATGCTTCGACCCGCCATAGATCTATAATTCCAAATGTTGTTAGAAAGTGCAGCTTGGAATGCATTCGTTATAACTTTGTTAAATTGGCGTGTTTAATGTGTGAGTGTGGTAACTTCCTTCTACTAGTGTCTTGGAACAATTGATCTTAATATTTTTAAAGGAAATATATTTCAAATTTTAATTATTAACTTTCTTTAATTATTGAAATAATTGTGTAATTTTGTATTTGTGGAAAAGTAAATAATTATCATTACTTTTCCAAGGTGTAGACAATTGCCTAAACTATACCCGAAGTTTGCACCACACTTTGTTACAACAATCATAGTCAAGTTCATAATAAAAAGGATTATTGGATTTTAATTTTTTAAATTGTGAGTCATGTTGTTCATAATATTCTGAATTATTAATTGATCTGTAACATATCTCCACCTTTAACACTAATATTTTTAATATTCTATACTTAAAAAATTAGTATATTAGTTTTTTAAAGTATAGGACATTAAATAAATCATGTATTCTTTAGTTATTGAATTTGCTTGTGAGCTAGTATTCTTGTACATTGGCGTGAACATGTGGCTGATGTGAGGAAATGATTCCATCATCATGTATGAAGAGCATTTTTCTTTATTTCGTGACAATTTATAGTGTACGGTCGTAATTTTTTATTTTTTATTTATTTAGATGGCATCGCTTAAAGAAAAGGATAAGTAAAAGGGCGATGAGGGTCTTGTTGTTTGGTCTAGCGGGGAAAATCTTCTCATATTTTGTGATATATGTAGTGAACATATTGGGAAGAGTAAGAGTAAGAAAGGAGCGATAATTTTTCAAATGATTAAGGGAGTTGAACTGGTAGTGATCTTGCAACACAAAATCAATTTCCCATGAACTAGCCATCAATTAAAGAACAAATATGGATGAAGATTAGATGGAATTTATGGAAAAAAATGATCCTGCAAAAATATACCAAGTTGGCATCAAAAGCTCGAGAATGTCACACATTCGCGATAATATTGCTTCGAGTTTGGTGTTTGTAAGATGGTGTATAATGTTCTAAATAATGTTATCAAATGTCACATGCTTATGTGTAATGTTTCTTTTTAGTTCATATTTTTCCACTTTGGAACAAGAGTAGAGGATTATTATGAATACTTAAGTTAATATTTTTTATTTTAATATTTTTTATACTTTAACAAATAATTTAGATTATTGTAATAAATAAATAGTTTTATCACATAAATGTCAAATATATTATTAAAAAAACTTCAAAAAATATATATAATTAAAATTCATACAATGTATAAATGTAACTTTAGATATTATGTAATGTTGAGAAGAAATATGAATATTGAATAAAAACAATTATAATGTACAAAATAGTTAATGAAATTGAGCTACGGGCATAAGCGAAAAAAATTTCACCAAACAACTTTGTTAGAAATAATTAATTTTGCCAAACACTTTTTCCACAAACAAATAATGTTAACATCTAAGTCAAACAGCTTAATACAAATAACTAATAACTTACCGCGATTGCGAAACGAGATCCTTCCTCCCTAAAGAAATTTACAACACATGGACTCAATAACTTGAAAGTGTACTCTTTGGCAATAGAAACACACCAACCCCAAAAACCATATTACGACTATCATAAACTATATAAGTAATGATGATTGCTTTACAAGATAGATTACGTTACATTATATCGAACCATTTGTCACAACAATGTTTAATCACTTTATTTCAATTCTTTTTGATCTTCTTCTATGATGGAAAGAAAATGATTTTCTTTCTCTTGTTTGAACTAAGGAAAAAATGCTATGAAATAAAAACGTAACTTTCCGGTAAAAAATTTTCTCTTTTGTTTAAAAACCTTAGTTTGGGAGACTCACGCAAAATGTTTGGAAACCCTAGTTTTATTATGACCAATAGAAAAAACAAAACCATGGAATTAATTGTAGAATTTACTTTGGGGTGTACTTTCTGCAATACTTGATAGGAATCCTATGAACCACTTGTGCATATTTGAGCAAACCATTTCTCTTTAGCCAACCTAACCTTCTTCATTCCTGCCATACTACAATTTCATTGATTCCTCCCCAAATCCACTTTTATGATCCATCAATGTTTATAGCAGTTGTCTTGGTTGAAAACACTCCTATCTCTGCCTATCTAGGATTTAAACCTTTTTTTCATTTCACTTAATTTTTATATTAATTTTGACGATATGATCAATACGATAATTGATCTCGAAAGTCGTTTATTTTGAATGTAACAAGACTATTACATAATTTCTCGTTGAATATTTTGTTAGAAATTAGTTCATGGTATTTGTTTTTACTTTTTGTTATGTGGTACATTAGTCATCTTACAATGGTATACCTTAAGTGAGGGAATGCATGGGAAAGGGAGGAGGAATATAGGGAAGGAAATTACTCTCAATGCCTCCAGTGAGATTTGAACACATACCTCCTTGTTGGAATGTGAGTTTTCTACCACTAGATCACCCCTTTGGTGGCTAGTTTTGAGTTAGAATTAACAGTTTCAATATTCGTGAACCATGTGTCTTTATTGGTAGATATGTGTGTAGAGGTAAAATTGTCTATATTTGAATCTTCCTAGACTCCGTACAAGTGGGACCTATAATTAAAAAAAAAAATTGTATTTATTTATGAAGATGTTGAATTGTGAAAATTTCAATACTCATGTGGTAATACTAAGAAGAAAAATAAAAGGAAATCATATTTATTTAAACTTTACTGACATGGGCCTGTTAAGAACAAAGACTTAATAATGATTACGTAAACAGTCTTTCATCAGATTAATTTAATTGGGTACTAATTAACGCAAAGCAAAGGGGCCCAGAAAAACTACATTAAAAAATAATTAAATTTTGAAATTTGATAAACAAAATTTTGGGGCCCAGAAAAACAAAATTGTTCGGAGCATTGCTTATAATCATGACTTGTACATAACTTTAACCATTTTTTTTAATTTCTTTTTTTTTTTTTTTTGGTTGTTGGCTTGTGGTGATGAAATCTTAGGCAAATCGTCATTCAGTTTCTGCCTCCTGTCCTGTTAATGATGCCTTTCAAACTTTTGGCTTTTTTTATAAAAAAAAATTCGCTTATTATTTCTCATTCGTTACCGACCTGCATTCGACTTTATATAAAAAAATATATACTTATATTTTATATTTTTTAATTTGTTTATGTTCATTCGTTTCTTATTTAACAACTTATTTATGTTTTTATGTTCGTTTCTGCTTCTTTTATATTCGTTTATGTTCGTTTATGTTTGTTTCTATTTATATTTCTCTTTATGTGTGTTTTGCATGTAAGTTCAAACACGTCCGAAAAAGCTCCCATAAGTTACAAAATCAAAATAATTTCTTTCTCTTGTTAATTATTGTGATAAAGACACTTCATTCGTAAAATACAGCTAGCAATAAGCGGCTTCTTAATTAGTGGTAAAATCAATAATAGTAATCAATATGTCGCTAATAAAAAGGATTTTACAAAAGTCCTTGTATAATTTTTTTTATCAAATTTTTTATAAAATTACTACAAAATAACTCTATACTAGACTTTTATGATTCAATATTAAAAAATAAATACTTATATTCTAAGGTATTAAAATAACTCTCATGAAAAATAAGCTTAGAAACAAACTCTAAATTTAAATCTAAATGTTAAAATTAACTAGACTTTTTTTTTTTTTTTTTGGATGAAACTAGCTACACCTAAATAAGAGCCAAAAAAATCCATGGTTAAAATTGCTTTTCACTCCCACCCTGTTTTTTACTGACCCCTCTTGTCGTTTTCTGACTCAAAAACTTTTCAGGACGGCAAACTTATCGACACGTGTACGTTTATTTTCTCTCACGGGATCTATCCAACGGCTCAGATTACAGTGGGCATCTAACGGTAGCATGAATTTTCGTACAAAAAAGTAAATAAACTTAGACTCACTTTAGATTGGTGGGCTGGGCCCCACCATTTGAGCTGAGAGGGCCTGAGGCCACACGTGTGGCGAATGGTATTTTTCTTTCTTTTTTTAATTGTGTTTTTAATCAATCAAGGGAAATTGGTAACTAATTAAAAGCAATTGCAGAGTACATGTGAAAGAAGTTTTTTCTTATTTTTTTAAAGGGTTGTATAAATTAGCCTACAATAATTATAGCCAAAAGAACCCTAGCCTCTCAAGAAAAACTTCTAATTTTCATAGGTGAGCGACTATTATTACTCATAATTATTGATGATAAATTTTATTTTTTATAAATTATAATTATCAAAATTTTATTTAATTACAGATAATAAACGAGTTGAGGCAAAAACTATGATAATAACAAATGTAATGGTACGTATAATGAGCATTTATATACATTAGAGTTGCATTTACTTGCCCGATAATAATTATATTTGTTAAAGATAGACATAATCAACTTTGACTCGCTCGCATTCTGCAAGTCGTTGACGGTTTAAACTAAATGGATTAGATTCAAATTCCCTCATCTAAGCTACTATGTTGTGTTCTAAAGTAGATAGCATATTAATAAATTGTCATATTAGTTTGACTCCGATTTTTTAGTAATTTTAAAGGAAGGGAGTAGACTCAAACTTTTAAGATAATAAGTATTGTAAATTAGATGATGTTGAAATTAGTTTCCTCCTTTTGAATACTCGAACATTACGTTCCAAACAAGGGCAGTAAGTCGGGCCGATCCTAAAAATCTTATATCTAAAATAACATATTGAAAATGTGATTTATTACAAACAAAATGTGAATATTCACCCATAGGCTAAGAGGAGCTTGAATATTTTACAGATAGCTAAGGAAGAAAAACAAAAGAGAAGGTGAGAAGGAATATAAACATGAAACAAAAGCAATAAAGTATTGGGTAGTAGAGAGAGACCACGACTAGGCATGTCTTTTTCTATTTGCTGGGCCCCCACCCTCCCTCAACCTCCTCTCATTTTATTTGTAGATATCTAGTTAAGTTGTTCCCATCATATGAAGACCAAATTATCTGTAATCCTAATTATATAATAATTAATCTCGTAATTATTATTATTATTATTATTATTATTAGTATTATTATTATATAATTGATCTTATTCCTGTTATTCTCTTCCCTGATTGCCCTAAGATTGAGGTCTCAACTTAGTTTTAAATTTTTTGTGTCTATTCGAATTCAAATCCTCTCCTATTATTTTATTGTATGATTAATTTATAAAAAAAATATAATTAAGAAATTTTTAATTTTTTTAGACAATTGTTATTTTTGTGTATATTACTAAAAATTATTGAGATTTATTATCAAATTTATGGCCTAAATTTCATTTACATGAGATCGATATTTACACTATTTTTGTGCAAAAAAATAGATTTACATTCATTTATATGATCACAATTCATAGTAAGATATTAGCATTACAACAAAGATTATTTATCTAATTTAGTTTCAAAATTTAAATCTATAATCAATATTTTTCCCATTAAAGTAATATAGAAGGATAAAATTGGACAAGAAATCATTTTTTTTAATGTTCATTCATATATAATTATTCGTAAGTGGATATACCAAATATTGGTTATATATTTTTTAATATCTATGAATATTCTTAAAATTCAACCAATCAATTATCTTTATGTAAGAGAATCAACTGATAACATTGACATGAGAGACATTGTCTATTAAAATAATTATTAATTTATTTAAATTGATAAGTAATTGAAAATGAATTGAGTTGATCATGTCTTCATGAAACTTTTGTAAACAAAACCATATTTCAATTTGCTTAGTCAATGATATGTATGTACGTATCTCTATATTACACCACAACGACAATTTATTTATTTGATTTGATAAGATAAAAAAAAATCTAATCTGTAATAATATATCTCGGTTATTATAAAATTGAACCTTTTGGTTCGTTCGTAACAAGATGTTTGGAATAACTTTTAGTGGTTTGACTGGTCAAAACACTAACCAACCAAATATTAGTGTTTGGTAATGTAATGTTTTAGCTATCGTCTGCAAGTAACTTATGACGTTTCAAGTAGTGTTTTTAAAAAGTTAAAAATATTAGTTTTTCACATTTAAAAGTATGACAAAAACATCCCTTCATTAATTTATATTAAAAAATTATATATATCCTTGTACGTCAATTTACAATAATCAACTAACTCAACCACTAAATTTACTGAACACATTTATTCAACCATTTAGGTGAATAACTATCTCGTTAACAGTCTAAAATCTAACAGCTTATCGTGCACTCAAATAGATAATTTTGCCGAACATGACTTTTTTAAGATATAAGAAACTGAACTAAAGTTAAATTACTTCCTGCTCATAAACTCATTTACTTAGTACTTGTATCAAACTACGTAGACAAAATTATATCCCTTTAGTTGTGACCGAAATTTACATTTTAAAATTTTGAACTAATTATCGCAGCATTTTGTAACGTATAGTTTTGTTGTGTTTTAAGGATGATTTTTTTAATTTGGGTTTAAAATATGTAGAAAATTGAGAGTGGAAAAGTTATGCGGAGAATTCCTTGGAGAAGAAGCGTATAACATCATGATGGCATCAACAATGTCAATGGGTCCAAATTGTTTCATTGTGTTGAGGTTTTGTTTGGCGATTCAAGGCATAGAATGGAGGAACAATTTTATGTAATTAATTAAATTAATTAATAATGAAATTTCACAAGTAACGAAATATTCCATTGGTTCATGGAGAGAATTAGGAGAAATATTTATTATTATTATTATTATTATTATTATTATTATTATTATTATTATTATTATTATTATTATTATTATTATTACTATTTTTCAGACATTGGAGCACTCGTCGAGTAAGATATAGTCTTCAGGTTGTTGCTGTTATGTGGTCTTCCTTTGTACAAACAATACTTTTTAAAATATACAATTCTTGGACTATTCTATGCCAACCAAACCAAACCAACAAAAAAATGGAGAAAAATCCTTTTTTTTCCCCTTTTTTGTGGGGAAAAAATTAAAGCAAATGAAGATCCCTAAGGGCCATTGATTTAAACGAAAAAAAAATCTATTTTTTTGATTGGTTGGATTCAAATTTAGGTTTTACTAAAATAATTCAGCAAACTGTTAAATTAGATAATACTCCCTTCATTTCACAAATAATTGTCATTTTTAGGATATGAGGAAATATCAAGAAAACATAAAATTTATGATAAAATTGGTGTTAAAAAATTAAGTTACCCTAAAATTTCACCGAAAATAAAGAAAGTTAGAAAAAGAAGAGGAATGAAGCAACGAAAATTGTAAAATGATAGATATTATAAAACAAAATAAGTTAGTTAAAGTGACGTATATTATGAAATGGACGAAGTATTATAAAGAAGTTGACTTATAAGATTATCTCGTGAAAAAACTAACGAAAGTAAAATATGTGCAAGGCTCCCCTAACCATTAAGTTGACCTTGAAAGATTTCACAAAAACATCTTTTTTATTTTTTTTATTGTAAGTAACAACGGTATGTTTTGAAGAGCTGTAAGCTAATTACGGTTAGTTATAACAGCTTGTCAATAGCTGTAAGCTTAAAGAAAAAAAAAAAGGAAGGGGTTATTTCAATAATTCTCTTCATCAAAAAAGAGCTATAAGCTTCATTAAAAAATCATAAAAATTAATTTGAAAACAATGTGCCTTAATTCAACGTCAATGAAACATTTATCAAATACCCATCTCTAGAAATAGCATCTCATTGAACATGAAAATGGTGGTATTGGTATACATTCTATGGCTTGATGGCAACATAACTAATCCCATGAAATGATTGAAATCTTGTCAAATTTGGTGGTTAGACTATATGAGATTCCAAATTCATCATAACAAAAGTTTGGTTGTTGATGAATATTGTCATTCAATTTTAATGAAATAATCATTACTTTTACAAAAAAAAAAAAAAAAAGATTGACTAATTATGCTCCTCATGATCATGAGCATGAGGGGAAAATATTAAACTAGTACTCCCCTGTTTCAAAATATTATGATGAAATATCAAGAAAATACTAAATTCGTGATAAAATTTATGTTAAAAGATCAAGTTTTCTCAAGATTTTATTGGAAATGAAGAAAATCAATGAGAAAAGGAGATAAATAAAGCAATTAAGAAGGACAAAATTGGTAAACTAGTTATTAGTGCGTTATTGGAATTGTAAAGTAACAAGTATTATGAAACGAAAAAATTAGTTAAAGTGACATGTATTTTGAAATTTTTTCAGATATTCCAAAAATATAATAAACGTTTTTACTTGGTCAAAATAGAGACAATAAATTATTGTTTAGAAAAAGCATAGAAAAGAAAGAGATTAAAATAAATAATATCATATCCAAAATACATTATTATTTATTTTTATCTTTTAAAAATTTTAATCTAATTCAGACATCATTTGAAGAATATTGTGTATATGAAAAATATTATATAGTGTCCTAACCACAATAGATAAGCTATATTAATATTTGATGATATTTCTCAACAGGGTTGATATGATACATTATTTTTCTTTTTTTTTTTTAGGATTTTTCAATTTATATGGTTGTTTTTCTCCCGCAAAATATTCCTTAAGTACTAATTTAATTTTTATTTATTTTATTAATATTATAAAAATAAAAAAATTATAATTAATGATCTCTTATTCGGTGCCAAAAAGGGCATTAAATATCAGCTAAGGCTATTTACAAATGCAAAAATGTTGACTATTTTGAAGGAAGTTATGTTAGTTACAGTTGATTTAGAAATTTATTAGCCAAATAAACAAAGGTTGTCTTTTATTATTTTTTTTTTTATCATAATCATAATTAAAGCAATTAGGTAATGAATAGTGAAATTGACAATCCCTTCTCCCCTTTGAATACCATATTTATGATCATTTATTAAAATAAAATTATAACGAAATCAAATGGAATGGGGCCCACCCAACTCATGTAGAAATCATTATTTTATGAATAGAATCTAATCTTTAGATTTACTAATTTTTTTATAAAAAAAAAGTTTAGACTTTTCATTTGTATTATGTGATGATAAATCCATTTGGTCATACTGTGGCCGGCATTTTTTATTTTTTTATTTTTTATGATTTGTGGAGGTGGTACTTAGTCAGTTGATTAGTTTTGCTAGTAGAAGCGATATGCTCAATTATTATTTAGGTCAAGTAGTTGATCCCAAAAAAAAAAGTGAAATCATAATATAAGTATATTTGGTTCACCAAAAATAAAATAAAATAAAATTAATAGATCTTGTGTGACACCGTATCACTTAAAAATTATTATGAGACGGAGACTTCAATGACGAATTTAATATATAAACGATGATTAATAATTCATTTAAAGATGACTAATAATTCAAAAAGTTACCGATAATAAAATCTGTCACACGGTAACTCTTATATGAGGACGTTCTTATATAAGAATCTGTAACAAAAAAGAGTTGCTCAAATTAAAAGTGATTAATTCCCCTCTAAAGTTAGTTCTAGTTATAAGAAAGTTGGAACAAAGAGTGCTCAAAGCACGAGCCTATTGGGCCGATTTTATAATCAACCATGAACTCTATGTTTATTTTAACCAATTTATTTTATTGTTTTTATTTTTGGGTCAAATGTATAATTGGGCCAAGTTCTGAACTCAAGCCCGAAATTGAATATTAGTTTCTCGGCTTGTGTGGGCTGGGCCGCTTTTGCTTTATAGTCCCCAACTCCATCAATTACTTTCATGGGGGTGTTCTAATCATTTTATGTCCAACTTTACTGCCTAATTGCTTCGGTCTCTAAAAATTTAGAGACCGAATTTTATTTTTATCTCAAGTAGAGATTGAGAAAGCTCTGGTCTCTAAACTTCCGGTCTCTAATCACCATCTAAGGCAACCCCAATTCACTTTCAACATAAAAAAAAAAAAATATTCAAGGGTTTCGTTTTCAAAGCCGATGTTCGCCGTCAGCCGTCGTACGTCTTTCGTCCTGGTCCACAATCGCCGACACTGTCGTCTTCTCGTTGCTCTTCAGGTTTCAACATATTCTGTCTCTCTATCTCTCTCTCGCTCTCTCATTCCCCATTATTGTTGATGATTAGTAAATCAACATTCTTTGAAACACATACTTTTATTAAGCGAGGAGCGAAAAATACCAGCTTGTAGAAAAATACCATTTTAGATTAGTTAATTAAGGGGAGGGAAATGGAAGAGAGGGGAAGTGAGAGTAGGGGAGATACCTTCTCCTGTTTGGATTTGAAATGGAGGGGAAGGGATGTTACCCAATATTCCTTTGTTTGGATTAAAAAGAAAAGGGAAGAAAAATGTATTATTATTATTTATTATTTATTATCCCTACGAGGAACAAAAGCACTTTGATATGGACCCTTTGTAACATAGGTCTTAGACGATTAACCATTACCTTAGCAATGATTTTATACAAACTGTTACAAAGACCGATTGGTCTAAAATATGAGGTAAGAGAAGGGCTATTAATTTTCGGAATAAGGGCAATAAAAGTATGATTAATTTCTTTAAGTAGTTTCCTATGAAGGAAGAAATCCATGATGCAATTGGTAATGTCATTACCAATTGTATCCCAATGTTACTGAAAAATCCAGCCCCAAACCCATCCGGACAGGGGGCTTTGGTTGGGTTCATCTAGAAGACAACCGTTCTAATTTCCGACGGAGAAACGGGAGAGATAATTCGAGCATTGTCCTCATTAGTTAAACAGATCGACAGATCGGTACTGCGAGTAACCTCATTACCCCGAGTTTTAAATCTCTTGGTAAAATCCTCCACAAATTTATTTTGGACAAGTTTCTTATCATTGATCCGGATACTCGATTCATCTTTAATTTTGGAAATACTAGCTCTCGCTTTCGAAAGCACAACAATGGTGAAAGAATTTAGAGTTCCTATCCCCTTTTATAAGTCATTTTTCTTGTAGAAATTCCCCCAACATTTCGATTGAAAAGAAATAAACATTCATTCTGTTAACAAGTTGTGAATGCCATTAAATGAGTCAAACATTGCACGGATCCTCTAGTAATCTGTCATCAATATTTTGAAGTTTACATGCATTCTTCTCAACCTGCTGAGAATAGAAGTTGCAGGTTTTCCTGGCCCATTGTTTTAACTTTCCTTTAAAAATTAATGGTGTGTTTATTTCAGTGGAAAATATTTTCTCGGAAAATTATCATTCTATTTTTCGGCATTTGGTAGCATAAGTGGTGGATAAATATTTTATAGGGGAAAATAATTTCCCTTAATCAAGGGAAAATAAATTTCCTTTATGAGGAAGGAAGTTAATTTTCCTCTACCTCAATCAAGGGAAAATAAAGTCTTATCAATTGGAGTTCAATTAAAGTTCATAGATAAAAGTTTTTTTTTACATTATTTGTTTCTTTTTTTAATTTCTATTATTTTATACATGGAAAAGTTTGATCATAGAGAGATGTACAAATTTATCAAATTTAGGTGCTCAACATATATATATATATATATTTGGGTTTTGAAATTGAATTAGTTATTTACTTTTTCATTTCATATTTATGGGGTTTTTATGGTTGGTTTTTGCATTTAAGTAACTATTTTAAAAAGTTATTTTTCTTCTACCAAACAAAGGAAAATGTGGGTGGAAAATGGTTTTCCTTGGAAATTTATTTTCCCATGAAAAATATTTTCTTGGAAAAATATTTTTCCTTCAACCAAACACACCCTAAGTTTATTAACCACTCTAAACATAAGAAAGCCCCCGGTTACTCCATTTCATTGTCTGCCTAATGATCTTCTTAACCTCATCATAGCTAGACCACTAATTCCGAAATCTAAAACTCCTCCACTCGTTGGCGATGGGGAGTAGGATCAGTATTCAAAATGATGTAGCTATGGTCGGAACAAGAGAACGACCCATGAGACAATAGAGAATTGGGGTACTGTATTCTCCAATCCCTTCTACCTATAGCATGATCCAGCCACTCGTATATAAGTTGTCCTCTAGTGAATTTTTTCCAAGTAAAGATTTTACTAAAAACCGGAATACTTTCTCCCTGAATATGAGAAGGGAACCCTTTCATTCGCTAAACATTATTAAGGGTTAGTTTAACTTCCCCATTTTTTCATCAAGGCATTCCATTTCATTGAAATCTCTAATGATACATCGAGGTAGATTAACAAGACAATCAAGATCCCGAAGTTTACTCCGGAATGCAGTCTTGTCAATTGCTTGAGTTGGTCCATAAATGCCCGAGACAATACAATCTTTCTGAATGCTCTTATCAAAGACATACAGGTGAATAGCCCGAGAATCCTTCATAAGCACATTGTCGGTAATGTTAGAATTGTTTCATAGGACCCATGACCCTTGACAATGATTATGTGGGGAGACAAAATCATAATGGTCAAACCCTAGAGTAGAAATAATTCTTTCCGTATTAGAATCACTAGTCATTATTTCAATCAAAAAGAATATGTCCGGTTTAATTTTCCGATTAAGGAGCAAAATCTTCTATTTGACCTGGTGCATTTTAGCTCCTTGAATATTCCAAGAAGTAATTATCATATAAATGAATTAAAATTACCCCAAATTGAACTCAGTTTGGGGCAATAAAGAAGTGGTCTTAAACTGATCCAAACCAAGAGGCTGAATCTAGGGTGGTACCCATTACTTCTAAGTGAAGATACAAAAATGAACACCCTGGGATCCCCTAAAACACCATCCAAACCCAAAATACAGTGAAATTCCTATAGAATAATTGAATATGCAAAACATATTCATCATATTTTTACAAAGAACATGGTCCCTTAAAGGGCGGTCCAAAGAGCCTACGCTAAGGAACGCCGCATATCCTGGGGTACAAGGAATCGATTAATCACCTGTTCGCACGAGTGCCCTTATGTTAAAGAGGTATGTTTTAATGCATTCCGACACAATTAGATAGATATTAACTCGAGTCGGTAACATCTCGTTGTCTTTAAAGGATGTTTTTGTTACTATCAAGGATATGAAGAGACTAAATCGGATGATCAAAGTGATCCATCCGCTTTGGAGTATATGGAAAAGCCGCAATGACGTCATTTTTAACAATCGTCAATTAGTATGCTCGCTACGCTCTTGAGAGCCAAAACTCAATGGGCAAAATGGAGGACAATTTTATTGGGGCTTGTATAAAAGTTAAATATGTATTTTTGGTTGGATAAATAATATGTAATAATTTTTTAACAAAATTAAGTTAGAGACCGAAAACTAAATCGGTCTCTAATTGAGACAAAAAATTAAATCCGTCTCTAATTGAGATTGAAATTTCTAATAAATGTCACCCAACAATTTGATCTCAAAAAGTAAAAAGCGTCTCAATTAGAGATGAAAATCAATTTTCGTCTCAATTGGAGAGCGAAATATTTAGTCTCGGTTAGAGATTGAAATTGTTTCGGTCTCTAATTGAGATGCGCCTTTCGCCTCTCGACGAGACCAACATGTCGAGATCGAAAGGTGCGAGTCTCGGCTAGAGATCGAAAGTTATTCGGTCTCGACGAGACCGACATTTTCGGTCTCCAAATCGGTCACTAATTGAGACTAGCTGTTAATTTTCGATCTCTAGATTCAAATTGCTACCACAATTTTGGAGACGAAATTTTTCCGTTCTCTTATCGATCTCTAATATACATTAGGGACCAAATTTTTAATTTTAGAGAACAAAAATTTCAGTTTCTAAACCAATGCTTTTTGTAGTGATGATAATATAACCTCTACAAATTACTCTTGTTGTAGCATTCAATAATTTTTACAAAGATTATTATTATATATAATATAATTTTTGATAAATATTACTGCTATAACTACTACTATCATTAAAGTACAAATTAATTTTAGTAAGGTTATTTTCACTACCTTTTTTGTTTTTGTAAAAAAATAAAAACATGGACATAAATAAAAAGAAAAGGCAAAGCTATAGAGAGAAACATAAAACAAGAATGGAAGTGAAATCAAAAGAGAGAAAAGGGCTCTCACTCTATTCTGTAAAAAAAATTAACCCTAGAATCAAAGAAAAGCCCTCCAATTCCAAATCTCCATTTTCCCCTCAACATCTCCAGTAAACACACGACTCTTTTTAGGCGGGAGAAATCTTCGTCCTTCCCCCAAACCAAACCCATTCTTCCCTCCCTCCCTCTCTCTCTCTCTCTCTCTCTCTCTCTCTCTCTCGCTGACCTTCGACTTCTCTCTCTACGTACTACAATGACGGACAAGAAGCGAAGACACGAGGCGGTTGCTTCTGACGAAGCTGAAGATTCCGCCGAATCGCTCGAAGAGTCGCGACGTAGCCTTCGTCAGCGATGGGAGCTCGCCTCTGTCCTCAATTTCTTAAATGTACGATCTCTCTCTCTCTCTCTCTCTCGTTGAGAAGGAGAGAGAATTTTCTCGGTTTTGACGTTTTGTTATTGTTATTGTTGTTGTCGTTGCTGCTGTTGATGGGGGTGGTGGTGACAGGTGTTTGAACCGGTGATAGGAGAAGACCTGAAAATGTCAGCGGAGGAGATCGAGAGGGCTTTGATAGACCCGAATGCCTCTCTTGCTAAGCTTCATGTCACCCTACTCAAGGTAACTTTATACCTTTCTCGCTCATTAGTATTCTCAGTGATCGATGTTGGCTGTCATTTGTCTCTTTCATCGCTAAAGAGTTTTATGGGATTATCGAGCCTACCTGTTTTGTGGGTTCTTTATGGTTTTAGTATACAATGAGGGAACATTCGTATGGAAAGAATGAAGTTAACGACTATATCAGTGTACGAGTAGGCTAGATATTCATCGCTATGGTGGGAAGGATACTGGGGAATCGTTAATGTTACTGGGGATCGACGTCATGCTGCTTCGTCTCAGGCTATGTTACTGGGATCGTGTATGAGTGTACAATATCATTGTAATTTGAAGTGTCAAATTTCGTACCCTTGTCTGAGTGTTGAGGGTCCAACACCGGGTATAGGAAAGGGTCATAGTAACATAGGTGTCAGGTCTAGATTATCCAAGTTTCTTGCTTGTGCTTGTCAATTGCAGAGACTTGATGATATAGTTACTGGTTTGTGTTCATTGATGCCTATTTTTTTGAAATGGGTACGGAGTAGTCTTGTGGATGTGCCTCGTGGTCAAATAAATTGTGGAGAGAATTGAATGTAGATATCTACTTTTCTGGGGGATGATGGTTGGGGGAGGTATTCATGATGATGCAAATATAACTACCCCTCCGAAAAAAGAAAAAATATTTATTATCTTCTGGACCCCTCTCTTCTCATTGTGTATGTATGTCCCTTTACATGCATGAGTTGTGCATGTAGGTGTGGATGGACCTCTGATACACTTGAATTTGGGTGTATTGCATATAAACAGTACCTATCCATGCATTTTGTGTGCTAAAGCCCGGTACCTCCTTCCGTCCCTGCTGATATTTGGCTCCTATTTCTAAGTTTCTTCCATTTGCATCAGCTTTAACTCTATTAAGTCTTGATCCACCACAGTTGCCGCATCATATATAATATAACATGGATGTTTCACGTGAAAACATTGACTTGAGTATAGTTTGTTTGTATGCGTTAAAACATACCACAGCCTTGTGATCTGATGCATAAATTATGACATTGGTTATCAATTAAAGAAGGAAAGCTTTTTTTTAAACTAACAAAGTGTCCTGCTTTCTGCCTCCCCCTTTTTGTTATTTTACTTATTTTTCTTCTCTGAATCAGTGGTCAAGTTTTCCAATGCACCTGGGGCTGCTGCATTAGTTCATGTGAATTCATATTGGAACTTAGAAGCATGGACTAAAGTTACATTGCCTTCTTGTGAACAATCCATGCAGTTAGCTGCCAGCACCACATTCTGTGTCAATGCTTCACTTAGCTTTTCTTGTTTTGTTTTGTTTTGGTTTGGCTCTTCTTGCCTTTTGGCTGTTTAGAGGGAGGGGTTTTCTCTCACCTCTTGGCCTTTTCACTAAAATTAATTGGTTTATTTTAGTTATATTCAGTATTGCCTAATGCTGTGATGGTCTCAACTTTTTGTAAAGCTTCCTGTTCATGGTGAAACATCTGTATTCAATTTGCTAGGGAATCAATAGCAACTTCCCCTCAGTTATTCAGATTTTTAGGATATGGTCCTTGCGCGAAATATTCATATTTAGATTTAAGCAATTAAAGCTCTGAAGTTACATTCAATGTAGCAAGCACTGGTTTCTTGGTTGATTCTATCCCTTGAAAGCCACTCTGTTCAATTGATATGTCTTGTAACTTGGTGATGTTTCTGCTGTCCACGCATTCTGAAGAGTGAGATGGATAAAATAATGCACATTCATCATTGTCAATGTTACTTAACCCAGGTTTGCTAGGCTCATATTTCTGCTCATGTAATTTGGCGGTTATTTCACTTATTTTTATGTAAACTCTTCCAGCCTCGTCTCTAACCTATTGGTTTCTGTTGAAGTCTCTCTTTTTCATGTGTTTGTGTGACATTGCGTCTTCCTTTTAGGTAGATTTAATCCTTCTTTGTTTTCTTGGCTTGTGTGTATTCTTTTCAAATATTTGGCTACTTTGATAATGATATCTTTGGTCATGCTTGTGGAAGATCAGCGCTCAACTGCTCGGGATGGGTAGATGTGTTATGTACTCCTCTTTATCTTGTACGGTCTAGTCCCTTTTGTATGCATTGTATTTCTTGTGCCACTGAGTAATCCTTGTATTTCTTGCTTTGATGTCTCGAGATGAGAGCTTGCTTGTCGTCTCTTCATATTGTAATTATCTTTAATCTCTTTTCTTATCTTAGCCCGTCATTCATAATTGACATGAATATCTTTTTAACTGTCTTATGAAGTTTGTCCTGTTCTCTGCAAAAAAATAAAAATAAAAAGTGTATTTACCTTTTACCTTATTGCCTTACATCTGCGATGACATCAGAGTTACATCTAGGTTAAGCTTCTCATTCAAGCTGAGCAAACTAATTTAGAAGTGTATTTACCTTTTACCTTGCACCTTTTTGGTGAGGTGTGAGTTAATTCATTATGTTCAAGGTTCAATGTATGGTTTCCGAGGGTGATAAGTTCAGGGCACTGCCTGGTTGACTACTTTCCTGCTTTCTTTTAAACCCTGCAATCTCATGGTGTCCAGGGAATACCACCTGTTAGTAAGAATTTGTCCAAGCCTGATGGATGGGTGACAATCCTTTGTAAAAAGCTTGCTGAATGGTGGCCCTGGGTAAGCATTTCTGAGCAAATTAATTCAACAAGTGTTTTCATCCATTGTATGGTTTTGTAAATCTTCTACAATTTGTTGGGACTGTTGTCTAGGTTGCTGAAGGAGAAGTTCCTCTGACTGCAACAAAAGGGTACTAATATTTTGCTTTTTTTTTTTTTTTCTTGGTGGTTCCCTTCTTTTTATGTCAACAAATTCTCATCAGTGAGGAAACTACTGTCTGTTATGCAGAGAAGAAATATCAAAATACAAAAACTCGATCCAAGCATTCGTTTAGAAATGTTGAAGGCATTGTGTGAGCTCAGAACTGAGGTGATGAGATTCGAGCTTAACTTTCTGTTTTCTTTTAAAATGTGTTATTTATAATTTTAATACAGATGCTCAAGATTTTTGGCTGAGCGGCTTTGTTCTTTTAGCAGTTTAGCCTTTGTCCCATCTCTAACATAATTCTTGTTCAGCTTACATAAGCATGATACCATTTTTAGAGATTTCAGATTAGGATCTGAATGTTACAACAAATTGACTCCACTACATCTGTTTTCTTTGCTTATAGCAAGATGATCTAATGACTTATATCAATGACACGCTGAAGGAAAGAAAACACCCGTCTCATTTTAGAAAAGATAGGATTTGTGAAGATCGGACCGGAATTTCTTACTGGTATATTGCTCTTCTCTATATGTGAATTTAAACAGTAGTAAGCATAGATGTTGCTAATAATCTGCTCTTTCCATTGTTAGGTATGATGGAAATTCAGTTATTGGTTATAGGCTGTACAAGGAGGTAAACAAATCTACCCTAAAGCCAAAACACAAAGGGAAAGGCTATTTAGATCCGCCAACTACTGTTGAGTGGGAGACTCTTGCAACCAATCTTGACGAGTTTCGTGAAGTTTTGGTCTGTAACAACTGTCCATGTATTGCACAAAGAATCCTAGCAGTTGTCATTTCCTGCCTGTTTACCATCTTCCCAACCAACGCAGGAGCAATTGTCATCTCGCAAATTTGGAGTTGAGGCAGCAGTACGTAAGACCATTGAAGCTGAAGTCATTCCTGTGCTTGAGCAACTACAGAAAGTAAGCCTCTCTCTTATTTCCTTTAATATGGATAGGCCTGAATGCTTATTTTCTAGCTATTTGCTAATGTGCTCTTTCTTTGTTTTTCCCTCTCAGAAGAAAGAAAGGGCTTTGAAGCGGCAACAGAGACAGGATGCTCTTCTAAATAGTTATCAATCCTTTGCAATTGGAGTCACCCGTTCTTGTCGTGCTCGGAGACCTGTCAGTTACACTTTTGGTATGCTTTTGAATCTACTTTTCTGCAAGAGCTTTCCCAGGTTTCACAATGCAAATTCAATTATATGCTGAATAATTACAGTTGCTATAAGAGCTGAACAGTTCTAACGGTTCTAATTGGTTAGCAACCAGTTACAGGGTGTAGCACAAAAAGTAAGGAATCTTATGTAGTGTTTCACAAGAATAAACTTACTCTTCTGGTGCAGAAGGCTCTTATCATGGACTGATTTTGGATAGTTTGTATTTGTAACCTTATCCCCATTATGTTGTTGTACCGAGAATGTGAAACCTGGATTCTAGATATCAAAGGCATGAGCCATGAGTGCATGTATGCTTGAGGTTAAGTGTCTATAAATATAGAAATATGACTAAGCATAAATACTAAGTGGGTTTGGGTGTTCTAAGGCAGTGTTGTGATTTACTTCATTATTTGGTTGGAGGAGTGGCAAGTTTCTTAGGGTTTTCTCCTCTGGAGAGAAGCAATCTATTTGACCATGCATGTACAGCTGGATTTCTTTTCCTTTATTTTCTATGTATGTGTAACTTTGGTGAAGTCTCATCAATCTGGATTTGTCCGGTTTTCTGTGTTATTTTATTTTTGATGTGGCCCTGACTCTTCATTTGTTAATCAATCTGCAGATGAGTATGAACGGGCTATTGATGAGGCCTTAAAATCAACAAGGTACATTTCTCATGTAGTTTAAATTAAATTATGTATGAAGGCATTCTATATTACATTAGAAAAGATGTAACAAAATATAAAGGCAAGGGGGTAGATGTAGGATTGAGCATACTTGTTTTTCTTTGTGGCATATTGATAGCCCTCTTTTGAAGCCTCTCTGAGATAAATCACTTAGGGTTTTGAATCATCATAAATCTACTGCCCTTATTGAGGAATGAGGATGTTGGGAAAGGGCAACCATTTTGTCAAAATGCAAATATATGTACACCTTGATAGGAACATCTTTTATTCACGTTCTTAGATTTGTGTTCTCATTGTGGGGGAATATAGGACCAATTAATGCACTTTATATGTTGTTTGTGAGGTGGTAAAATGAAACTTGACGAACATTGGGATATATATACTCTTCTTAAGCAAAGAGAAGAAAGGATAGAAAAAGCGTCTTCTATCCTTGTTTGATTTGCAGGGGAAAGGAATGGAACTTTTTTTCTTAGCATGGTTAATTTCTGTGCAAAGACATGAAAAATGTACTTCTGTGTTGCTCCTTCTACCTTTACTGTTGCTGCCTTTTTTTTGTTTTGGTTATGTTTGAATGAGCGCTTCTAATTGATTAGGAGTATAACAGTATATTTATTGCAGTCATAAATAAAAACTGTGCAACTAATTAACTTTGCTGTAACTACTATTTGCTTTGTGATGAAAAGAAAAAATAACTGTTTGCTTTTGCTACTGGTCTCCCGGTGTGTTTTACTCGAGTATCTGCTTGTGTTGAAGAGGGCAATGTAAATGTCGTCCTTTAGATCTAGCTCTGATGGGAATCCACTGCACAGTATGGATTTTTTTGTTGCTGGCTTGTGTCACTTTATATGACACATAAGCTATTTTATTCCTTAATAGTGATTGGATTTATTTAGGATGATGAGTCATTTGTAATTTGGAGGGTAAAGGACAGCTGGAAGGGGCTGCTTTTGACACCTAAAGTTCGGAAGGAAGGTTAGAATAATGGAATGATAGGGTCTGTTCAAGGCGCACAAAACCTCAAGGCGCACAAAACCTCAAAGGGCCTTGGGCCCGAGGCGTGGGCTTTTTGGACACAAGGCAGTTCTATGCAAAATATTTAAAACTCATTTGCAAAGCACATTTTTTGGAAACAAGTTAGATAAATGCATAAAAAAGTAATTAGACATTAGTATAACTACTTACAGGCATAAAAAAGTAATTAGACATCAATATAACTACTTACAGCTCAAATATCCTTAAGATGTGTTGTATTATCATTGTAGTTCCCAGAAACACACACTTATGGAGTTAGCAGTCCTACAAATAGCCTTGCATTAATGAGGTGCCCTTCAAGGAAAGAAAACAAGAATTGAAAAGGAAAAGATAAGGCCCAGAAAGACAAGAAAAAGGGTAAAGATATAGCGTTGCATTCTTGAGGCGCACCTCATACCCTCCAAGGCCCTGCCGTGGTAGTGTCATGTTGAATCGCACCTAAGCGTGCCTCAAGCAGGCTTTTCTAAACTAACTCTCTTCTTTGCTCAAGCAGGCTTTTCTAAACTAACTCTCTTCTTTTGCATCAATTGTGTATGTCAAATATGCATAAGTGCTGGCGTACCAATATCATTGTTCAAATTGGCTGTTAGTAAAAATTATTGTTTCACGAGTCTTCAATGCAAGCATAATGACACATAAACCTTGTTGACCTTTTACTCTTTGATTGATTGAAGCTGTTTGAATTCTTCACTGGATTTGTAACCTCCTTATCCCCATCAGTTGTAAATGGGGTTGGTGGGGAGGAAGGATAGAAATTGCATATTTTATGGTTCATCAGGGTAGCTTTGGATCTGGGTTTGAGGAAACCCTTTTACTTTAACCTGTGACATATTCTATTCATTAGCTGGTGCTTTTGGCCTTGTTCCTTGTTCCTTTTTTTGGGGGGGTTTTGTGCAGGTGGTTTCTCTCTTTAGTATTTAGATCACATGAAGCGGTGCTTGTGTTACCTTCTGCTGGATGTTTAATCCTCTCCAGCGCTCCCTGTGCCTTTGTTGTGCCTCCTTTGACTTCCAATCTTGTTTAGGAAAAGGAAAGACCGAGAAGTGCAAAGGTACGATAGAAAGCATCAGCAACAGCAGAAAAGAGATAGTAGTACCTCCGACGAAGACTCTGAAAAGAATGCTGTCTCTGAGGAAGGATCTCCAGCTTCCATTGATGAGGATGCAGAAGTTGACAGAGTGGTTGAAGATAGTGACAAAGAAGATGATATGAAAGATAGCGAAAATTCTGGGGAAGATGATATGAAAGATAGCGAAAATTCTGGGGAAGATGATATGAAAGATAGCGAAAATTCTGGGGAAGACAACAGGGAGAAAAATGAGAGTGGGGAAGCTGATGATAGTGAGTCTGAGTCAAGTGATTTTGACCGTGAAAATGCCGAACCCAATGGTAAGAATGATGACAAAAATGATTCAGGCAGTAGCTCTGATGATGATTATCAAGAAACCAGAAATCTCGGGGCAAAGAACCGGTTAAGGCAGCGACCTACTCGTAACACAGCCATTGAATCTGCTGTCTCTGACTCAGTCAACGGAAACTCCTCTGAGAATGCCAGCAGTGGTGCATCCAGTGGCAGTGGGGAAGACCTGGAAGTGGTGTCTGATTCTGAGGACGAAGTTGACAGCTGAAGACAAAGCTGATTGTTGGTTTCTCTGAATTTTGGATCACGGAGAAACCTGGAGTGCATATGCTTGTAGAGTTGGTATAGTCTAGTTTTTGGCATTCTGATTTTTTTGCCCCATCGTAATTGGACTAATAACTTTATGCGCCCACAAACTGTTTGTAGTAATCAGTGTGGCCTCTAAGTATCAGTATCGAATGATATTGATGTGCAGATCTGGAGCACGTACCAGAAGCTGATCACGGTTAGTTTTGTAAATTATGTGGCACCTTTATTTTGGTTGGTATGCCCGTCCAGTTTATGAGATCAATCATCAATGATTAGCTGCATTCTATCATTTATAAACTGAGTGTTTGGAACCCATTGAAAATGCGTACATTTTTGTACTTCATATAAGATATACTTATTGAGGGTTTTTGATAAAATTAGTTTAGCCCGACTGAATTACGACCACCTCATTTTTGTCCCGGTTCACACTACGAGGCTTATCAGGCAAAACATCATAAGAAGATGCCCAAAACCCATCAGCCATCACTTTGCAAAACCCACCATGTGAGAGCCAGGAACAGTTTGCTGAAAATCCTGTATCTCCCTTGTGTGCCCAAAGTTGAGCCTAGCTGCATTCTACTGAAGGATGCTTGGTGTCAAAGAGGAAAGGAGAGAAGGAAAATGATGTACTACAAGGGGAGGGCGAGGAGGAGGAGAAGAATCCGAAGGTGTCGTGGATGGATATTGATTCGGGGACTTATCCAGCAGCGGGTGTTAGCTGTAACCAACCCTGCAGATCGAAATGAAAATCACATGTTAGAACTGTCAGGGAGGTGGCTGACCCCGAGCAGCTAGAGCTCTTCGCCATTGGAACTCAACCATTTGCTCGGATGTTGTCTTTTTGTCCGAGACAATAACGTCAGCTGAGGACATGATAAACAAGAAGGCTAGTTTTAGTTTTGACGAGGCTTTTTGGTGCATAGCCGGAGCATGTGTGGTGGACTGGTTATCTACTGTAAGGAGTAGGTGGATTTTACCCTGATATCTTTTTCATGAAATCATATCAAGGGTAATATCTCTGATAGATAATGGTGTGTTCAAAATGCGCTTCATTAATATTTATGGGTAGCCTGAAACCCATAAGAAAAGCAAAACTTGGAAAATGCTACATCAACTCATGGAGGGAGAAACATTACTTACGATTCTTGGAGGGAGACTTCAATGAAATTCTATCCCTCGACGAAAAGTATGGTGGAGCTCTTAGGGAGCAGGAGGGGGGTTTCGATATGCTCTAACTAATTGCCAGCTACATGATTCGGGGTATGAAGGGGATTGATACACTTGGCAATGAGGTGAGGAGAAAGAGACGTGCACGAGGGAATGGAATACCATCACCAGTCTATACAATGAAGAAAAGGTGTCGAAGAAGGAGGAAGCCGAAATTATAGACATTGTCACTTATTATTCTTGGCTATTTACATCTATAAATCCCATCTTTTTTGGCAATGCCCTTTGAGCATGTGTCTGAAAATAAGAGAGATTTTGTCTCAAAACGTCTTATTACATTCAATGTACTAATAGCCTTGGAAGCGTTTCATTGTATGAAAAAGAATTTTTACACTCGAAGAGGGAATGTGGGGGTCAAACTCAACACATCTAAGGTTTATGACATGGTGGAATGGGATTCCCTTCAGGCCACTTTGCGGAAATTAAGGTTTGATTCAAGATGAGTTTCTTTGGTCATGAGATGTGTCTCTAGTTTCTCATATAGTTTCAAAATAAATGGGAAGGCGTCTGATCATGTTGTTCCTGTTAGAGGACTTTTGCAAGGATACCTCATCTCGCGTTATCAATTTATTTTAGTGGATAAGGCCTTTTTAGGTCTTATTGATAAAAGCAGTTGAGGATGGCACTATCCATGGGATCAAGACAAGCAAAAGAGACCAACAAATCTCGTATTTTTCTTTGTTGATGATAGTCTCCTTTTCGTAAGAATCAACAGAGAAGAATGCTTGAAGTTTATTGCTCTTTTTCAGCCAGTATGAAGAAGCATTGGGCAAAACATTAACTATAAAATATCCTTTGGCAAAGAGGTTAGAAATTAGCGGAAGGAAGTACTGTTTGAGATTCTTCATATGACAAGTATAGATAAACTCAAGAAATAATTGGAAGTCCCAACTCTTGTAGGACGTTCTAAGAAGGAATTTTTCGGGTAATAAAAAATTGTATCATGAAGAAGCTTAATGGGTGAAAGCAGAAATTGCTATTGTGGGCGGGCAAAGGAGTGCTTTTAAAAGCAATAGCCTAAGAGACCCTCACTTGGGGATTTTACGGGTGCCAAGCAATAGCCTAAATGTCTTGATGGAATGGGGTTTAGGGACCTTCATGTGTTCAATAAAGCTTTGCTAGCAAAGCAATATTGGAGAATTTTCAATGATCCTAGATCAATTATGAGCAAGGTTGTTAACGGCAACTATTTTTCAAATAATGACTTTATTGACTCTTCTTTATAATTATAACCTTAGTTACTCGTGTCGAGAAATCTAAGGTGCAAAAGCATTTCTAAAAGTAGGTTTTGTTTGGAAGATAAGGGAGGGTGACAATGTGATGATATAGGAAGATATGTTGGGTTATTCCCTCCTACATGTAGCAAGAGGACCAAGTTCATGTTTGGGTATAACTTTATTTACTCACATTATTTATGTGGATGATTTATTTTTGAGTGGGTTGACTTGCAAAAAGGTCCACTTTGTCTTATTTACTTAACTTCTCAAGGAAGCTAACTTTTGGGAGTTTAGAATTCTTTTAATGGGAGGGGGCTAGACAAACTAGATAGAAACTGAAAAACAGAGGTAGATAGAGCAGAGTGCAGAAGGGGGAAAATGGATGCAGCCGGTTCACTGTTTCAGACTTCGATCAACAATTAAACGATTTCGAATTGTCGCCAAATTTTATTATGTTCTTCTTGACACTTTCCTTTTCAAATTTTCATTTTAAGCTCCCAAACTTTGGGAACTCTACCCAAACAAGCAACTTATGAAATTATATTTTTGCCACTTTAAGTGATGAATTATGGAGACTTGTTCCAAGGTTGTTACTTGATGATTGTAGTGCCTCTAGTTTAATTTAGAGAAAATTTTCACTTGTACCCACTTCAATTGTTGGTGATTAGTGGAAGTTTTATTAGTTATTTTGATTCAATTTTGAAGGATTTATTTTCACATTATGTTATTTTTAAATTTTATTTTTAATTTTATGTTAGAAGACATGAGAATGCAATAGGCTATACTCCTATTATGATGAATTCATGTTGAAGAGGAAAAAATACGGTGTATCGGAAGTCAATTCCTATAGTAGACAAGGTGAGTATTGAATGATATATCCTCGGGGCATCCTTTCCATTAAATTTATGCATTATTTGAAATGCAATATCAGATCAATGTAGAATTCTTAACATCAGAAGAAGTTCAAAAAAATAATCCAAACACATACAAAAATAACAAAGTTTATTAGCAACGACAGAGAGGTCAGGATGGCCGAGTGGTCTAAGGCGCCAGACTCAAGTTCTGGTCCTCGTGAGAGGGCGTGGGTTCAAATCCCACTTCTGACATTTTATTTTTACCCCTCAATAGCTTAGAAATTTTTTTTTTTTTTGCAAAACTCAGAAATACTCTTTCTTTTCCATTTTCCATTTTTAATTCTCCTCAAAAAAATCCCAGAAGTGAGAGAGAGGGAGGCTTCGTCGTCGTCTTCCTTCGTTCGACCGGAAACTCAAAGAGGAGAGAGAAAGGAGAGACAGAGAGGATTCCCTCTCCAGCGATGGCTGGTAGAGACGCAAGACGACGTCGTATTCTCGAAGGAGGTCAAGATCGGCTGGCTCTCATCACCGGCCGCAAAAACGAAGCCGATTCCACTCCCAAATCCAACTCTCTCAATGGTCAAACCTCTGGTAATTTTGAACCCTTTTTGTTTCTTTTCATTGGAGGGGTATTTGGTGTCGGGATATTTTTTCGTTTTAGTTGTTGCAGGTGAATGATTTTGAAACGTGCCGCTAATCTGGATTTTGTTGCAATTGGTGTTGGATCCCAACCTTTTAGAAATTTTAGGGTTCTAATTCGTTGCTTATCGTTGATGTGTAGAAATTAATGTGGATTACAGTGGTTTCTGATAATGGGTTTCTAGACTTTCCAGTTTCTGTGATATGAGTGAGATTATATTTGCGGGGTTGTATAATTTTCTATTCTAAGCTTGTGGGCATCTTCTGGGTTTAGTTAAATGTAGGTTGAAGTGAGAGTTTTCTGAGTTGATGATGTTTTGAGAGATATTGCTGATATGTTATAGATGTTGAAATGCTCAATCTATTTGTATGCTTTGTTTAAGGTATGAATCGACTGAATTCTGAGTTCAGATAAGAACTTGTGTTGTAATTTGTTCTTGCAACGTTTTAGTATTAGTTTGTGCTGAGTTGATTAGAGTTCTACTAGAGTATAGGGAGTATTTTAGTAGGACATTCTCCCTAAGGTTTAAGCTTAATATCCTACCATTTACAGTATAAGACTTAAATAGACGGCAAAATAGAGAAAAATAGCTTTGAATTAATAAAAAAGGGAATATTTTTCTCCATTTTACTTCTTATTCTTGTCATTGTTTGATTTATCCTGTGCTTCCCCTCACCGCCGGCGATTTGGAAAAACTTTTCCTTGAGGTTTGTAGTGGCTGGGGAAATAATGTAGCATGGCCTTATGCATTGCTGTCATGAAATATGACATAAAATCTATTGGTTTGTGATCTTTGCCAGCATAACAGTGTTAGGAAAGGCTGACAATCAGCAAATCCATGATCATAACCAAAAATGTGATGTATGCCAAACTCTTTGCAAATAATTCTCTGGAAATATACAAAATCCCTTGAAAACCAGCATTGTATAGAGCACAATCAACCTCCAACAAATTCTACTCAAGTAGTTCTGCTCCAACAATTGTGCTCCTGAAGCCCTCTCTTTCTTCTAAGATTATCTTTTGTACATCAGTAACCAAAGGTTCCTGTTAGGATTCGGGCTGAAAACTCCGTAGGAGCAATTTCTAGTGCCCATTTTTCAGATCCACCTTCCTCTTAAAGTTCTGTCATCACAGCATATTTGATGTGTTCAGTGTTCATCAAACCCTGCTTGAACTTGTGTTCAGCTTCAGTCACCTTATTGGTCTTATTATCTTCAAATGACATGTTGAGGTTTGGGCTTATCTATAGGACACAGTGCCCTCTTTATTCAAGGCGATGACTAGTGTAGAATTATTATTCTTTATTGCTTCAAATGTTTGTATATCTTCAGCCATTATGCTTTATGGAATAGTCAAATAGGCATATTATATTTACAATTAAGCACTCCTTAAATATCTGCTCCTAATAGTGTGCCCGAGCCATACCTGGTGCCAACTTCAGTGCCTAGCAGCACCTTGCTGTGCCTCAGCCATGCCTCGCATGATGCAAAGGAGTTGTGCCCCTTGTGGCTTATATTTTTTGTGAGTTTGGAGGAGAGGGAGAGAGCAATATCAGATAAATTGACGTAAAAGCACCAAGGTGTTTTAAAATTGAGTGTCTTAAATTTCAAGCAGAAACCATTATCAAATTGCATTGAAGTTGACCCTTATTTGAGTGCATTGACGTTGAACTGCATGAATTCAACCCTTATTTGACAAACCCTATTGTCAGGAACCCTAATTTTTGAAGTAGCCGGTTTGTTCTAATTAGAGGCTTGTGTGTGTGTGTGTGTGTTCCAACCAGTCGAGACAGAGGAGGCCAACTGTTTCCCATATTTCTCGGGCTTTTCATCGTCTCTGAATTTGATCGTATTCATGAGTTGATTGTGGCCAATGAGCTCCAATAAGTGATGAAAATCTAGGTCTTCTCAGGCTAGTTTTCTGGTTTCAATAAAGTGGGTAGGTCAGGATAAATCTGTGGGGAGAGGTTTAAATATATACTTTCCTTTCTTAAGTTATATTCTTGATGGGTGCATGTATTCTACACTTATAGTGGAATAAAGGACTATGCCTAACAAATCGTCATATGTTTCTTTTTTATTTAAAAAACCAAAAAAAAAAGGAAAAATTTGGGTTGGAATGCTGGGAACCAGTAGATTTTTTTTTTTTGGGGGCGGGCTTTGCTAACTTCGTACCAAGGAAGGAATTGTTTCTTTGTATAAGACAGATGGGCCTCTACAGCTAAGTGAATTGGATTATATTTCTGAAAGTGCTAGTCAAGCATTATTCTCAGGGACCTAGGTAGAACCTGGGTGTGGGTGTTCCCGGGGGGTTGTCAGCTAAGTAAATTGGATTAAATTTCTGACAGTGCAAGTCGAACATTATTCGCAGGGAGCTACGCAGATCTCCGATGTTGTGGGGGGTGGGGAGCTCCTGAAAGTTAAAATATCTTATGAGTTTGGTTTCTTCTTAGGAATTGGCAGGTTCATTGAGTAACTGTATTGAAGTACAAACAAAGAGGAGCTTGGTTTGGGCTGGGGTTGAATTGGGTGACATTTTGATGTAGAAATCGGTTGTACTTGTTTATGCTTCAGTCATGACCTCTTCTGTGTTTGGTCATCTCTTGGGGGTGTTTGGTCAGAGAGGATTAGGAGTAGAACTTGATACCCAAAGCTATTAGTCCTCATACTTAGTGTCTCGTCTGAGTATACCTAGAGGTATCAAATTCCCTCAAACCCTATGGTATGCTATAATGCCGGTCATTGGCTTCAAGTTGGGTGGGAATCAACCTTAGCATTGGGAAAAAAGGGAAAATATATTATTTGGTAGTTATTATCATAATTTGATAAGTTCCTTGAAAAAATAAATAAATAAATAAAAGAGATTTGAGGGCATATTTTGCTGAATTAAGTCAAAGATTAACTATAAAAAGGAACTTTAAGATTTTTAAAATTAAAAAAAGGGGTTTGATTCCATCTGGTGAATGAGTCAGACGTGTCATTACCGAAAATCTAATCCCATCGGCGTCCTTCCTGATCACATTCTATTTATGGTGAACCAATTGGCGTTGTATCTTGGTGCTAGGTTTGTGTGCTTTGTTGTTTTATGCCTTCTTTTATTATTTATTGTTGTTGTTTTAATGCTATGCCCTTTATGTTCCCCCATGTCTAGAACTTCACCATTTCAGTTTTTAATGCTTTGAATTATAGTATTATTTCATTTGTCTTTTATTGTTTCTTAAAGTTACTAGTCCTCATGTCTGCTGTTGCATATTTTAGAAACTCATCCTCTAGATTCTGTTCAATTACTTCAAATTTAAGCGATTAGACTTTTCAAAACATATTTTGTGGTTCTCTCCTGAACTACTCTGCTTATTGACAAGAATGAATCTGATGTGTCGAGATCCTCAGTGGGTGGCGGTTACTCTATCAGGAGGCTGTGATGGTTGGATACAGCAATGAGATAGGGGGTGAAAGATAGATTGAAAACAGAGGGTGTTGGACATCTTTTCTAGTTAAAACCGAGGAGGTATCATGTAAGGTTGCATGTTCAAAAGAAAAATGTGTTCCAAGATATATATTTACAATAATATCTGCGAAGTCTTTGGGGTTTGATTAAACCAAAAAGTAGATATGGGTAATTGGGCATCTAGGATATCTAGTACTTAATGAACATGTGGGATCAAGATATTGAAACCGTATGCCTCTTTCATCATTGAATCCATTGCATTTCAATTTTATTGTTAAAAGAAAAAAGAAAAAAGATTGAAGCAAACCTGCATGGGTACCACCTGGAAGCAAAGATAAGCTCCATTTGTATTGCTTCTCCTCCCTTTTATGTTGAAGAGAGATGGAATTGTGAATGAGGTTTAGTTTCAAAAAGCATTGGATGAGGCACATGGCACAGCTCTGTGACAGTCTTGGCAAACTGACTGTAAATCCTAGATATTGGTAAGAACGTGAAGCAACTTGTCGTTGTTGAATCCAGAGTTGAGGCAATGGCATGTTCACTATTTTATTTTGGGAGTTCATTTCTACATTATGTGCCTGTGCTTGTATGATCTTTTGTATTCTTGTGGTTCTTCGCTAGTTCTGGAAATTCTGACTATGCTACTTTTAAGAACTGCACAGATATTGTTTCTTTTTTTCCTGGTGTTTGAAATATCCTACGGATATTGAAAACTAGTGTATAGGAAGGTTTTGCTTTCCCATGGTTGCTTGCCAGTTCATTGTAAATTCTGCCCTGCTGCTTCCAAACCACCCCCCCAAAAAAAAAAGGGAAGATGATTGTGAGCAGATTATTTTGTCAGTTTTGAGCACTGCATAACCAATGTCATTTCCATTCATCTGTAATTTATCACGGATATTGGAAGCTCATTTGTTCTTTTGGCATTGCAGATACTTATATTGAGGAAGAAAAACCCTCTCATTCTATGCCATTCGACCAACTAGATCAGGCTGCTAAACCCGTTCAGAATGATCCATTGGGCAGTCTAATCAAAGAAGAGCCTTTTGTGAGAAAACCCGAGCCACGTGCAGAGCCTTCAAGAGCTCCTCCCATGGATGATGTTAGTGTAGCCGAACCATCTCCAGCGGTTCCAAAGCCGGTCCTTGTTGCTGCTGATGTGGCATTACAGTTAGCCCAAAAGATCCCCCTTGGCAACATAAGTGCCCAGCAAGTTAACATGGCAGTGGCAGAAACCGAGCAGGAACGGATGTTGTGTACTCTAATAATGGCGGTCCTAGTCATCCTGTCATATGCCGGATTCCCAATAGTGGGCAGCAGGATATTTCGGTGTATCATATTATTCCGGCCGCTCTTTCTCCTTCTAATAGCCAACATAGCATTAATTGTGAGGAGGCTTATTCCGTCAAGTCACAAAAATTTGGCGAGAGGGGAGAAGGTGGATACCAAGTCTCTTTTAGGTGACGGTTTTGCATGGGCAGAAGAAGCTGGAAGGGCATTGGAGTTGGGTTTGATGCTGCAGAGTGTCATGTCGGCATTGTTCATGGATTGCATGATCTATGCTGCAGTAGTTGTGTTCTTCCTCTCACCCTTTGTGTGATACTGATAGTGACATTTCAAGTTACATATTTCAGGGTACGAATTCTCTCAACTGTAATTTTCTAACTTAAGAATCGCGTCCTTGTGGAGGTGTTATGCTTTTCCCCCTCCAAATTTTAATAGATGATCCCAGTGGGAATGCCCTAGAGAGCCTGTTTTGAAGTCATGAGCTTGATTTGTAGGCTTTACTCGAAGGACGTTAACAAATTATGAGCTTTGTTTGTGACAAGATTGTGTTGCTTGAGATACGAGAAAACACGGAATGTAAGTTTGACTGTACCAGAGGTCCAAAACAAGAAGTCAGTCTAACACTCGCACAAGCATTTCTTCAGGGATTAGCCAATTATCTTAAGATTTAGCAGAGAAAATCAAAGAAATGTAGTACAAAATTATCAAGAAATATGATTGCACATGATACATTTTGGTCGACGGCGCTAATTTGTGAGCATTTGTGCCAATGCACGATTAACAAGTTGGCATTTTCTTTCACTCCATCCTACTTCCTACTATTTTCACTCCATCACAGTACAATTTGTAGTGATACAGGGAAGTAGTGAGAATTTTTTACTTTTCTTTTGGGAAACCCCTAACTGGGCCTGGGGTTGGTAAGCGATCGACGGACCCTTCAGGAAGAAGGGGACACAATGGAACCGGGCCCAGCCCATTGCATAGTCAGTGAAATTCTCACCACATGAGAAATTTGCTCTCCCTCACATTCGAACCTGTTGGCAACCAAGTTATGTTGTCATTGAGCAGTCTAACTCGTTGAAGAAGCAGTGAGAATATTATTTTATATAAGAAGGTATTTAAATTTGCTAATTCTTACATGAGGTCCCTTTTTGTTCAATAATTTCGATCTAATATTTTTACTCCCCGCCCCCAATTATTCTATTTTACCTATTCAATAAAGTCCACTCATCAATATATTTAATTATTTTACCTATTCTATTTTACATTATTATTTATTTTTATATTATATAAAAAGATTACCATAATAATAAGAATATTACATTTTTCTTAATGTAGCAATTTTTATTTTTATCCAAATTTTTTTTATAAAAATTAATTTGGGAAGAGAGAGCGAGAGAGTAAATGCTGTAAAACTAAATTAGGGATAGAGAGAGATAATAATGATACTTCAGCTTTCCATGCAGAGAGAGAGAGAGAGGGAGAGGAAATTAAATTAGGAAGAGAACGAATTAGCAAGAGAGAGAGAATTCACAAATCAGCACAAGACATGTGGCAGTGGGCTTGGCTTGAGGGATGCGCCGAGCTCCGCGCCAGCACGCGAGCCTCGGAAAGCGGCTCCTCTACTGTGGGAACGTCGCGCCTCGTTAAGCGCGCCACGTCAGCTGATTGTGGAGCGCTAGTTTACCACTGCAGAAGGTCCCAATCCAAGCGCGTGACATGGGAAGATACAGATCTTTTTCTCACTTTCGAGAGCTTCCAAGACATGGAAGCCCCTTCTCTCTGAAGGGCGAGATTGGTTATCAGTATGGTTTGATAGTGTGAGGAAGTGGAAATATTATGATGTTTGCACATCAAGAGTAGTCATGGATTCAAGTAGTTGGTGTTCCAGTCCGAGCATGGCATGTTGAGAATTTCCATACAATTGCAAGCCTTTGGGGTGATTTTGATAAAACAGCAAATTTGTTATTGTATGAATCTGCAAATATTCTGAATAGACACAGGCATTCTATATCCCATCAGTGAAGAAGTTTTGGTAGATAGGGGAAGCAATGGATATAGACTCAAGGTGTATGAAATCAATCATCAAGTTCAAGCCTGAAAGCCGAGATTTTCGGTAATCACAAGAGACATGCAAGCAGGGAGTGTAGACAAACAAAAAACAACTGCAAGTGCATAGCTAATCAAGCAGCCATACGATTACTGCACCTTTTAGAATTTTTCCACAGCATTCAATTACATAACCGATCAACCAATCTAGTCAAAATTCTGGATTTTGAGAACGATATTAGAGTGACTCTTGATGATATCAATCAAGAGGATCCTGAAAGAAACTCTACAGGTTGGCATCCTAACTGAGTTGGATCTCCAAATTCATGAAAAGTTAGAAGAACAAAAGCCGGAAAAAAGTAAAGGAAAAATCATTGGGCAAGGTGAAGGCTAGCAAATCAAGGACTAACAGGGTAGTACAATCTTTCAAGCGATGAAGAACATTGTTAAAATGCTTTAACATAATGAAGCAGCAAAATATAAACCTTGGGTTGTCTTTTCCTCAATGACATGGGTAGTGCTGTCAAAATTTTATCCGACCCAAAAAAAATCTAGTCTCGTCATGAATTTTTGTCCAAATTTAAGATTCGGATACAAGATCTTTTTTATTTATGTTACCCGAATTTTAAATATCGACCGATTTATCCGACCTGATTTTGACCCAAACTTGAATTCTTATGAGTGTTAGACATGGGTTGTCATTCATGGGAGCAAGCCTCATCATCACCTTTTGTTTTTGGTAGTGGAATTCCAAGCCAACATAAATATTGCAGGTTAGAGACAATAACTTTTATTTGAGGGTGTTGGTTTATCCAACCCATACTTCAACACAAGGCGACTTCGGATACCGGAAGCTCCAATTTCCGACCTTACCCTACTCGTATTGCATCCGCCCTAGCCTCATCGGAGCCACCTTGGTTGGAGTCGACGATGATCGTTGAGGAATAAGGTGACCAGATTAGCACCTGGCATCACTGTCGATAATTCTAGCCCCTAACTTTGACACTACATTACTGATTAAATCATTCATCGTTGTACATGACCTTCATAAGAATTGCTTTATTTCATCGGTGACAAACTGCGGCAATGCTCTCGCATGGTACCACGGGTACTCGTGTAGACTTGCACGACCGTGCGACGATCCAATTTTGTTTTTCATCAATTTTTACAAGTTATAAAAAGACAACTTTAAATCGATGTTGGAAAGATTGATTTCTAGGAATTTTAGGAGATCTCTTAGAATTCTTAATTAGCCAAAATAATTTGTACAAGATTTTCGACTCAAGCCTTCAATTTCCATTCAAGTATAAGTTTTCTCTTTCGCTTTTCCTTTTTACTTCAAGTTATTTATTTTGATTGTTCAATTTAATTTAAAGATCCGTTTTTATTAGTTTAGACGTTAATTATAGTTCAATTAATTGTTTGTTTTCATGTTTGAGTTTAATTAATTAATTTATGTTCTTGTTCACGTCGGTTTGAGTTAGTTTGTTCTTCAGTTTAATTACTAAATTTATTTTATGTGTTAATATTAGTTAGTTCTTAAAGTTGGTTGCTTTGGTTATGATTAGCCTCTCTAATGGCTAATTGGTCTCATTTAATCCTTAACCCACCTAGTTTGTGTTTGTTATTTGGAATTGTTTATCATGCCCACCACATATCGGATAAAATGTCTAAAATAGATTTTTATCTTGATTTTTGGGTGATTGATTTATCACTGAAAGGTGAAACCAATTTACTAGAGTGGGTATAGACAATGGTTAGGATTTTGGCATGAAAATAGCCCTAATCCTAGCTAGGTTGATAGGTTGTTAGTTTTGTAGTCTAATTGGGCTAAGTGCATGAAAGTAGGTGGTTATTAAAACAATTAGATTATCTTATGAATAGACCCTCAAAAGTGTGACTTGAGTAGGTTTTGATGGTGCAACTCTCTATGGACACAATGTGTGTTTGTCCGCTAACTACAATGTGACTTGAGAAGATGAATTCGATGTCTTCTGCATGAAATGTTTTTTTTTTTTTGGATGGGAAAGAGGGGATTGGAGAGAGAATGAGGGAGGGAGTGGGCTCTTAGGGAGGAGAGAATGTAGTGGGGAGAAAAATTAACTGCCAATTAATATAAACGGGTTATAACGAGATACTCCCTCCATTTTAAAATACATGTCATTTTAAGGTTATGCGGGAATACTAAGGAAAAACAAAATTCATGACAAACTTTATATTAAAAGACTAACTTACCCCTATATTTTATTGAAAATGAAAAAAAATAATGAAAAAAGAAGAGAAATAAAACAAGTAATAATGACAAAGTTGGTAAATTAGTAATTAATATGTCATTGGAATTATAAAGTGACAACTATTATGAAACGACAAAAATTAGTTAAATTGACATGTATTTTGAAATGGAGGGAGTAATGTCTTTTCTAATCAATGATTCAGATTTTTATGGAGGAAATCAACGAGTTGATAACCATTTCAATTATAATAGTTGAAAAAAAATTCAAGTATGTAAGAATTATCCGTATTTTATTGCCTCTTTTGTCAAATATATATATATATATATATGGTAGTAGTTTTTTTTTAATAGGAAGGGAAATTTAATTAATAAAAAGTCATACGACATTTAGAAAGATAATTTTCTAATAAGAATAAATCTAAATATCAAAACGGATTTCTATTTCGACAAAGTTAATGGTAAACATTTTTCGCTTTTATTCTATTCTTGCAGCATCAATGTGGCTACAAACCGTATTATTTGACTTCAATTTGTCTTTCTTGAAAATCGGCGAGCTATTTTATAACTTTATAGAATAGATCTCCTTGTGATAGGATAGATTCAACCTAAAAAATATCACTTTGATCGAGTCATATGAAATTCCATTGTTAAATCATTCCCAACCAAAATCAATGTAACTATTGATAAAAATATCAAAAATATATCTTCCAATCGAATCAACAACCCCAAAAAAATTTGCACATATTGGCAAGAGAAATAACGTGCACAAAAGTGAGAAACAAGACTCTCACAAAAAGGAGAGAAACTTTAGCCCTCACAAAAAATAGAGAAACTCAAACTCTAACAAGAAGTAGAGAAAATTTATTTTAAAAAAACAAAAAAATTTTAAATCTTGATTCGATTGAAGAAATTGAAGTGAAAGGGGCTTACCACCGACAATAGCAGCTCCAACAATCTAGAAAAGAGGAAAAAAATAGTGGACACAAAAATACATGAATAAAAGTTTTTTATGAATCCAAAAAAAAAATGTGTTCTTAAACTTACAATATATTTTGTCATCATAGGCTAAAAATAATAGCCATTTAAACATTACATTTGTTTCACAATAAATATCACTTTAGCCCCGTTTCACAATATTTATCACGCTACAATTTTAACAACATACTAATAACTAATTTACCAATTTTGTCCTTATTAAATGTCCTTTTTCTCCTTTTTTTCATTTACTCTTATGTAAATCCTAAGCAAGCTAATCTTTTAACATAACTTTGTCATGAATTTTGTATTTCTTTGTTATTCCCTCGCAACCCAAAGATGATAAAATATTTTGAATTATTTTTTTGCCTTATTTTAAATTAAGTGATTATTTGCACCATTAAAAAGTGTTTAATTACAATGACCAATAATTTTCACTCATCAAGAAGCGTAAGATATATAAATTTAGGCATGTAGGAAGTTTGAAAAATGAATTATCTTTTTGCATCCCCTTCAAAGAATTATCTTTTTGCATAGGGTTTTTCCCCTCTTAAAACGTTTTTTTGTCTTCTTTTTCCTTTTTAACACTCAATTTATTGTTTATTTGTTTCTTTTTCTCTTCTCTCTTTTTAAAAAGTATGCAAATTTACATTTATATAAAATTAGATCTTAAATCATGGATGTTTATATGTTTTACATCATAACTAGAGTTTGGCAATAAGTCGAGTGAGGCCGAGTCAGAGTCGACCCTTTATTACAAAAGATCGCGGTGGATTAACAATAACAGGTGATCGAGTCGAGGTTATTATATAGAATAAGTAAATTTAAAATTATAAGTATTTATCTTTCTGAATTAAATCCACATGTAGCTACGTTGGAGGCTATACTAACAGCAGCTTGCTCCATAAAAACCCACACCATCCTTGAGAATATACATCCAACAAATCTCCTCCACTGTCAGCTACCCTCCATCCAGTAATGGACTTTGACTTGCTTGTTGAACATTTCTCTTCATCTCTTTCTCATTCTTTTGCTTTGACAGTTGGGCATTAAATGAACCACCTTTTCCAATGAGCCAGTCCGACCACGTACGGCTACTAGATGCTTGCCCCACTTCCCAACTATTGTTGCCGTTTGAGTTCCCTCCATCCTTGATAGGGTCAACCACCTCCCTTGTTTTATTAATGGTGTTAGGCTCGTCGTTTCCCAATGGCTGGTCGAGAGACATCGTGTTAACACCAGCATCAGTCTGAGTTTTGCTATTGAGTCTGCAATAATTTGACTCGTCGACTTCCTTGTTGACCTGTAGACTGTCGGCTACACATTCCACGTCGTCCAAACCATGCATTGCCACGTCCTTATTTGTCGGGTCATCTCCAACCGAGCTGGCATAATCAGAGGAGGAAGTTTCCCTTCCTCTGTCTAATTTACCGCCCACTGCTGGTGAATTGAAGCTGTAAGTATGAATGGGAATTTTCGTTTCAGAGATTTTGATTCGAAATCCTGCATTATCAAGATTCAAGATCGCTTCCCCGTCAATAACATTCATATTGGTTGTATCATCAATAAAGACTTTTGCGGAAGACATCGAATTCATCTTCTCAAAACTCGAATCCATGCAAATAACATCCCCCAGGCCTCAGCTACTTTGAGGATGTTTTCTCTTGACCAACCATGAGCTGGTATTCCAAAGAGTTCAATCCATGTTCTCCTCGTCAGACAAACATCATGTAGTTCCCATTTCCTGAACTCGTTGAACCACACTAATAAAATATCATGGTACGTCTCCAACACCATCTTCAACGGAATCGAAAGTCAATATGAATTTGAAACTGCCCATGTCTGTAAGTTTGGAGTATATGGGAAGTTCCGCCTTCATTGCAGTCTCCAAGCATTCTCTATCTAAGGGGGTCGTAGAAAGACACACAATGCTTCTACTTAACCACTCAAAATTTTCTTCATTGACACAACCTTCAATCAAAACCATTTCTTGTCTTCCTTGGTTCTTTTCTTTGCTCATCCTAACTTCCTGCTTCTTGTAAGCATTATCTACCTTGTGCATCTGCTGCCATGAAGTGATTCTTTGGGTGTTAATGTTAGTCATAATTACTACCTCCCACCTTCTGAAAACCATGTCTCAAAGGTTTCCCTTTTCTTCCCAGTTGACGAAAACTTTTCTTCCCTTGATCTCCTTGCCCCGTTCATAGACCCCCGATGGCCTTCTCTGCATAACCCAAATTTTTGCTTGGATTTTGGATTAAACTTTCTAGGGATATAGATATCCACCACCTCACCAAATTTTTGGAAGAACTTCCCTAGCAAATGGTGGATGTTGCTCACAAACAGGGTGAATTCTTGTTTACACCTATAGGGTCCCTCTCCTGCTCTTCTCACATAACCTCCCTTTCTCTCCATGGCTCCCTGCTGTCTCCCTATTATACTACACTTCATTTACCATCAAAAGCATGTATATCTCTCCAAAAATATGTCAATAATTTCAATAAAAATTTCAAAGTTATGTTTTGTTTGTTATCGATATGAACATCATCGTCATAACGGCTAGTGGTTATTATGAATCAAGTGAAGAGGTTAAAATAGCAGTGTGTTATTGTCAATGATGATAATATAAAGGTAAATCTTGTTTACTTTTATTGTGCATGTACCTCCTTCTGAAAAGCTTATAAAAATAATAAAAAAGAAAAAAGGAAAAATGCATTCAATTAGTTATTTACTTTTTTTATATATATTTATGGGGTTTTTATGATTAATTTTTGCCTTTAGATAGCTATTTTTTCTTTTTGTTTTTTAATTTGATAATATTAAGGTAAAACAAATAACTAATTTAGTAAAAAAAAATATTAAGATATCTTATTATTTTTATTTAGTATGTCGAATGATTTTCTTCTTTACTATTAATAATTAAAATTCCTCCTTCTGAAAAAATTAATTATATTCTTATATAAAATTTGTTTTGATTATCAATTTAAAATATTTCTTTATAAATCTAATAGTTAAAGGCCAAAAAATTCAAGTCTATACTAGTACACCTTTTTAATATCGTCATCATCATCATAAATCAGCGAGCATATCAAATCATGCATTGCTATCAATAGATCGGGCAAAGTAAACATCATTACTACAACTCCATTAATGTCGACTAACTGATCATTATCTTCATCAAATGTCACCTCTTTTATCTTTCGAAATGGTTTAACAATTGAAGGGTCTAAATTATTAATTAGAAATTTATTATAGGAGGAGAGTAATATGCTATAAAAGGGAATAATTAGATCAACAAATTATCTTTTTGGTGGATTAATCAACAAGTTATAGTAGAATAGATAGATTTAGCTGTAAACTTTTGTTTTTCTTCAGAAGTTTTTTGATATCTTTTTCGTCTTCTTATATTTTTCCTTTCCCCTTCTCTGTTCTTTCATTTTAATGGTGCTATTTATGTACATTTTTTTCTTTATGCTCAACAAATGTTATTCATTCTTTTATGATTGAAATGTTATCAATTCTTATCAATTACAATTTCTATCATGTTGTTTCACTACTGCTTCCACCTCTATTGGCCTTTTCTTTCTATTTCTCGAGAAATTTGCCATTGATTTTTTTTTTTTTGAAAAATTTATGTAAGTTTATGTGCTTCTCTAGCCATTTTATGTTAATCAAGTTTTTTTAAAATATTTTGTTCTAATTCTATACTTTATGTGGACTTTTTCACTTTGTTTATGAGATGAGTTATTTTGTAAATCAAGTACCATTTTATGTTTGTAATATATATGTTTTTGTTTTTTTTCTTCTTTTCTTAATCATTAGTAATATGAAAAAAATTTATAAATACAGAATATATAAGGCACAAAGTCCTTTTTTCTATAATAAGATAAATATATTTCTATTATCAGTAACATTATTTTTCTTTTTTTTGTGATCATATTTATATATATCTTTAAAAAATTATATTTATTTATTTATCTATTTATGCATTCTTATAAATTATGAATCTATTCTAAAAATAGATTTATGTGATAAATTTGAACGAAAAGGAAGATATGTCAAAATATAGAACTTAAAAAAATTATAAATTAATTATTTTAAAAGAAGTCAATATGAATATTACAGTGATCATATGTGTCCCGGGAACTTTTAAGGTATTGATGATAATAATATTTTGTAATTTAAAGCAATATTCAATAGTTTATACTAATTTGCATGCCAACATATCCTTTAGAATACAATTTTAAAAATTAATACATAAAATCTCTATAATAAATATGATAAAATTTAATTAAGAAGTATTATATATTTTACATGAAGCCTAGTCATTGTATTTTTTAAGAAAACTAATACATATACTATAAATCTACAAAAAAAATATAATACAATATATAATTTTCTATTTTCAAAGATGAATATTGGGCTTTGAGATTGCCTCATAAGTTGCTATTAAATGTTACATTCATTAGTTGGCATTTTCCTCTCTTTTTGTTTTAATGGAGTGTTTATGGATTATTATTAATAAAAAATAAATTTTAGAAAATTAATAAGTTTATATTAATAAAAATAAATAATTATTACTTAACCAATGTAAAATAAATAAAAACTATAATTTATTATATAATAGTAATATAGCAGTGTTGTTATATAATTATTATATAATATAATCTAATGATTTATTTAAAAATATATACTATTAGTAAGAAAAAAAATTTTGAACTGGAATATTATTTTTTAAAATAATTATATCTTATAAAAAATAATTTTTTGAATTAAAAAATTAAGCTCATACATTTTACATGTAACTCAGAATTAAATTATATTAATTTTTAGTGGTCAAGATACATATAACTAACTGTTACATTAATTTTTTATGATAAAATTAATAGATTTTTTTAAAAAAAAGATTAGAGAAAAAAAGAAATTATATAATATACATCTTATAATTTTTAGGTAAATATTATAAACATAGTCCGTGCGTTAGCACGCGTTAAAAACTAATTTGATTTTGCTAAATGTCGCCTTAAAGGCAATAGATAAGAAAGTATTTTTAATCATTCTAAGTAATATATAGTTTTCTAATTAGAATTAAATTGAATCTTACCTTATCAAATTTAAGAAAAGATTTTTCCAAAACATAACAAAAAAAACAATTAACCCCCTCCTTCACCTTCATTAATTGCAAAACACGCCCTCTTCGAAAGTCCAGTTACATGAAGGTAAAAATTCGATTATTAAAGTAAGTTAGATTGAATATTCATCATTGGATTTATGCACTTGTTTATCAATATGAAGATGATTCTTCCAAAATATGTTTAATCACCTTCTTTTGTAAAAAATTGATAATATTTCTTTATCTTTTTTCATCGAAATTACGGCATCCGTCGGAGTAAATGACTCGATTGGGGAAGAGAAGGGGGAGGAGAGAGAAATTTGATGGGTCAAAGACTATACTAACCATGATGTGAGGTTAAATTTGAATTCGGATGTGAATATAGTCATTAATTGAGGCTCGGAATCCCCACATCGGAAAAATACAAGACATAACTCTACAATTCTAACTTTGTCATAATTAGAAACAAAAAAATCACATTCTGCTCGAGTTTTAATCGTGAAATAAGTTGTCTTGATGGCTCCAAATTTATAGGCAACGAGCATCCACATGTGACGAAGTGGTTGCTTACTCGAGGCAAAATTTTTTTTTTTAATTGAACTTCATGTCGCCGGACTTTGGGTTGGGGGGTTGTGCTGTAGAAGTAAGTAATGTGGGTGGGGTTAAGGGTGGGCGATTTAATGATAATTCTATTTTTCGATTTTTGATAATTGTTATCTTCTCTTAAATTTAAGATAAGATTCAATTTAAGTTAATTAGAAAACTATGTATTATCTAAACTAAATAAAAATACTTCTTATCGGCGATATTTAAAAAAATTGTAATTTATATAATGTATTAGTATTAAAATATATTCTATGATATTTAAAAATAAAATTTTTAATAACTTTTTAGAAGAGGCGGGAGCATATTTTATTTTAAATGAATTATTTGTCGTCTCTAAAGTTTGTCCCTCCAACTTCATCTTCCCAAAAATTAAATTAAATACTCCCACCGCCTCCTCATTCCCCTCCAAATCTCGAGAAGCCCCTCGACTCTACTGGAAACTGAAACGATTTTTCTCTCCTCTTCGGTCATGGCTGCCGCACGAGAACCCTCCCTTGTTGAAGAAGACAACGAAAGGAGTTCCAATCCCCCGCGTTCAGTCGTCGTCCTCGCTTGCCCTGCTCCAGAAGACCCAGCTAAGACAGCGGGGGAGAGAAAGTCGACGGCAAGAGGCCCTGGTTCCAGAGGCTGTGGAATGATAATGACGAGATTTTTATACTTCAGGGTATGATCGATTTCAAAGCTGAGACGGGGAAAAACGCGTTATCATACCCCGAAGATTTTCATGGGTTCATCAGAAAATCCTTGCACCTTGTTGATGTTACTAGTTCCCAGGTTATGAACAAGGTCCGCGCTCTGAAGAGGAGGTTCAAAAATGCCCAGAAGATAAAGAGAATTGAAGCCCCACACGGTTTAAAACTGTTTGAGCTGTCGAAGAGGATTTGGGGGAAAGGTGACGATGTGAAAACGAAGAACAAATCCAAGGATGGGGATTCAGATTCAGATGAAGAGGAAGTTGGGGTGAATTTGGGTTTGGGGCGTAAGAGGAAGCTAGAGATGAGGGAGTTGGGAGATTTAGGGTTCTTGAAGGATGGGTTGTTGAAGGGGAAATTGGACAAAAAATTGAGGAAGATGAGTATAGAAGAGTTAGAAAAATTCCTGAAGCGATTGGATTTGATCCGGGAACTGACCCGGAAGAGACTGAATGATATCAAATCTGCATAGCGATTAGGGTTTGGGCTTTTTGCAAGGAGATGTTAAAACAAGTTTAGACTAATTGGAGGGGTTGAGGTAGTTTTTTCTTGGGGATTTTTTATTTTAATAGTAGTAGCACTTTTTGGGTATCTAGAGATTACAAATGATCGAAAACTAAAATGATGCACATCAGAATCAATGATGCTCCTTTTTGGCTATCTATCTTGTGAGAGCTTTGTTGAGTATTTGGTTACCTGGATTACTCTGAAGCAACAATTTTGAGTTTTTTATTTTCATTTGGCGATAAAATACCTCTCTCTATTACATGTAAACCTCCACTTCTATGATCAATCGTGACCTCGTGGGGTGCACAATTCTCTCTTGTTTGTAAGGCGGCGAACAACCCCTTGTGATGCGAGGCTAGTTATCTATGGCCAGGTTTCTCTCGAGATTTGGTATGATCTGTGTCGCTTCCAGGCTTGCATCCTCGTCTGCTCGGCTAGTTAGCCTAGTTGTAGAAGTACTAGTCCAAGAGCGGGAAGAACTTAAATGCCTTTGATTGCAGGTGTACTAAGTATATGGTAACAACGGGGTAAAGATTGTCCAGTAACATAGCAAAACAGCCTAAAGGGGGCCTGCTGCTGCTCAAATGAAGCTGGAGGGCCGTAGGATTATCAAATATGCTAAATATGCTGGTATCATTAGAACCATGTACACCATAGGATAGGACAAACTAGCAAACTACCACAAAACACGAGGCACTTTAGATAAATAGAAATTTGTTCACTACTGTAAATTAGCTCATTTAATTGCATAGGTAACTTTCGCACCAATAACATATGAAAAGAAATTTGCTTACCAAAACACTGCATTTGAGGATAAATGTTTTACTTGAATCAGCCATTTGCTTTGCAAGTACCCTCAGCAGCACGTATGAAATGAAAAAAGGAAAAAGGGGGCAGGGGGCACTATGAACAATGAATCCATCGATGAATGGAGAACTTTGCTTCCTTGATTTTATGTACAAACTCTTTTAAGTTACATGACAGAATATACAAAAACCAATCACATATACAGCTGTCACAGCTTCTATTCTTGGGTATGCTTGAACTTTGAAGGGCCTTCACTCATACATGATAATCAACAATGTGAGGCCTTCACTCACCTAATGATTCCGAGGTGAAAACATAGCACAGATCCACTTGGCCAAAAACCCATTCTCGACACACATAAAGGTTGCTGAATATAAAAGCTCAATCCTTGAAGAAAGGATGATTAAGGGCGTCTTTGGCACTAAGCCGCTCTGCTGGATCAAATTGCAACAATTTGTACAACAGGTCAATGAGAGAGGATTTCGGACCATCTACATGCCGTGATATGATATCCTACAATCACAAGATTTATCAGTAACTGACTTCAGATCACCCCACCCAAGCACCACTACCAGAAACTCTCCAGCATGAAAGAAACAGATTACAACAAGCATGAAGTACGGGACGTGACAGGGTGACAGTAATCTAAACCTTGACAAGCTCGAGCTTCTGAACAGCTCTGGTACTCTCTCTTGATTCTGCCCCTTCAGGCCAGTTCAATCGGGATCCCCTTCTAAAGTACTTATCGGCACCTCTGCTGCAGATGACAAATGGGACCAAAGGTAAGTGGAAAAATGTACAGGCACAATAAACACATAATCTAAGGATTTTCCACTTTTTCCAAATATCTCATGTGATCGGAACTATTTCTTATAGCAAGACGGATGATTTGGATGATCGCACAACAGTTGAAAAGGTTTGTTAACTATCCTAAAAGTGATACTTACTTGGCCTTCTGTATCATTTGATGGGGAAGAGGTCCCAGCACCCTCTCCATCATTGCCAAATGCTCCAAGTTCTCATGAGTTTGGAAAAGAGCTCTACCCTGAAATGAACTTATGAAAGTCACATCTCACCACCACAAACCAAAGATGCAGAAACTTCATATGGCAAACTGGTGAAGAAAGGCTGACTCACAGAGCAAAGCTCGACTAGTATACAACCAACACCCCACAAATCACAAGGATAACTCCATCCCAGACCTGCAGTAGACATATGAAAGAAAACAATAAGTGGTGCACTTTATGCAAAACCAGTATGGTTTTTAAAGAACTTCCAATCCCACTTCAGTTCGAGGTGGTATGCTCGCATGATAACAGACATATTTAGCAACATACCAGCACGCGCAGCAAAATCAATTGGTTATATCTTAGACAAGTAACACACAAGATGCTAGACAGTCAGCAAAGCACAAGGCACTCTGAAGTCTAAAAAGACCATAGCACAAAAGATGAAAAAATGGTTTCAATATATTTCATAATGGTCAAAGAAAGTATCTCTTTCTCACAGGCAACAGAAATTTGACAAGGCAGGAAACTATCCACCTCCCCAAACAGAGAGAAAGAGAGAGGTCCATTTTCCAGACCATAAGGCACAAATTGAACAGGACCAACAAAAACGACCTGAAGACATCTTGACCTCATGCAGCAGCTTTATCTATCGCTATGAACAGGACCCAAAAAAACAACCTAAAGACATCTTGACCTCATGCAGCACCCTTATCTATTGCTATGCATGCAAAAAAATCCAACAAGGCACTAGTCTCCTACACTTCCCTCAACTTAGCAGGTTTGAAGTTTTGGCTCCTTTCGTTAGTAAGTGCTACATTGGAATCAAAACTCAACTCCACTCTTATAAAAGCAGTAAAACAGATGAAGGCATCAATTGTGACCAATAAACAGCAAAATAAAGATAAATGGGCAACTACAAAACATCAACTCCTCCTAGTCTAAATACAGGCCTATGACAAGAACTATGACAAAATTGAATAATTCTTGATTTCTTGTCCAGATAAACTCAAAGGGTGTTGAATCTTACACTCTGGAAGAAGATGAAAGGGGGTGGGGCATGTGCCAACTATTACTATGATCATGTTGACCGAAAAAGCAGGGCACATAATCATCACTGATTCAACTTTCTTCCGCTCCAATTAACTAATTACCTAGAATAACTTCAGGTGCTCTGTAGTGCCTGGTGGAAATAGTGGAGCTATGATTCTGACTGTCATATACAGTACTACCAAAATCAATAAGCTTAATTGCACTTGACTTTGGCAAGCACCTGAAATGTGTTCCCTCTGAAGATATCCTCTGTACCATGCCAAGCATTTTTTTTTTTAGTATCCAAACCAAGAATACCCAAGTTAGCAATGAAGCCAACTAACATTCAAAACCAAATACCTCGTAGGTAGGTAGCATGACACATTCAGAAGACACTAGAAGTATGTTTTCTGGCTTCAGGTCAGTGTGAATTAAGTGCAAATCATGCATATCTGTCACATATAATAAGGCATATCAAAACATGTTAATAAAGACAAGAAAATTTCACGGCTAAGGCTCCTGGACAAAACAGAACAAGGCAAACAGAAACGTGGTTAAACTGTTAGGCGTAAATGTAACTAAAGTAAGAAATTAGATAAAGGCCAAGAAAATCAACACACATGCTACAGATTCCAAAAGCTGACGGCCAAATTCGCGAACAAGGTCCACAGGAAATGGGCGATATCTATTCCTCTTTAGAATATCATATAAACTTGGTCCAAGCTTCTCAAACACCTGACAAAATCAAATTGGATCCAACAAAACACTTCCACTTAGTTGTCAACAATACTAGTACTATTAGTACAAGTAGACCAACAATTTTGCCACCAGTATAAGTGTGAATTGTGAATTACAGGAAAATAGAGAAGCACAAGTCAACAATAGAGATCAACATGACAAACAGCTGGCTCCAAAAGCAAAACAGAACCAAATCACACTCTAACTGCAGAATCATCTAGAATTCACCAAACTACTTCAACAGTGCACCAGCATGTAGGTAACATTCAGATCTTCACAATTATGGTTTTCTAAAGGACCATTATTTGCTAACCTGACAACAACACATTCAGGAAAGAAAAAAGCTAACAGATTAAACGCTGTACTTACAATGCAAATATGATTTCTGTAGTCAAACCAATTCCTTATCTTCACACAACTGCACCCAGAAAGTAACAATCTGTAAGATGATCACAGCAAAGCGCAGTCTCTCCATTGCTCAGGCAAGCCACATGGAAGCTTTATGAGCACGTGACTTCAAAACCAAAATTTTGTTTCAATCGATCAAAGGTACATACTGAGATCCAATTCTGTCATGGTCGGCAAGATGACGAAGCACATCAATTTCAATCATTGCAGCATCACGATATCTTGAGTTACTTCGAACTATTTTTACAGCAACATGCTCTTGTGTTTGATGGTCGAAGCATTCCAAAACTCGTCCAAATGTGCCTACAGCAGTAGCAGCAGCCTAAGATGACACAAGCAGAATCATAAAATGGAACATCTGAGTGGCACTTGGTCGTTTGACGGCTAACCTTCACCCATCTTGCAGAGAATCTTATCTGTTAAGCAGTTGCAACAGGGCCAGATTAGGTCCAGAAGAGTATGACACTCAAAGAAATGAGACAGCAAGATGCATGTATCCTCACATTAACATGGGAAGGACAAAATCAAATAGTACAAGATGAAAAAAATTCATCTCTGTTGCTTCCAGGACTAATCCTGCTGTTATTACCTTCTCATGTGCCAAAACAATCAAAGATAAAACAGGAGATATCTCATTGACTTCACATAGAAACATTTAATCACATTATAAAAACTGGATTGTATTAGCATATACAAGTGAAAATATCAACGAAGGAACTTAAACGAAAATAACTGTCTTCAAAATGCAGTAAAGTTCATGAAATAGCTTCGTAAAAATAGTTCAATAGAGCACTAAGAAGAATACTGAAATAAGCGATATCAGTACCAATGCACTAATGGCAACAAAGATGATATATTTCTTCATAGATCAAGGATACGATATCAAATAATGCATCCATACATTGCAAGGCGAAATACAATCTCGGTTTCAATGATAACTACATGTTTCATATCAAATTCAAGTATTTTAACAATTTATAGAGCTCCCAAACCATACAATGCAGGTTTAGCAGCAAATTCCAGACCCTTTACGGCCATTGAAAAGCAATTTACAGAGCAAGATACCATGTACACCCTTTTCCTTTTCTCTATTCATCGCCCAACACAAACACAGCACAAACCCATATATTCAACCAAAACCTAACACCCTATTAACTGAATCAAAACAACCATATTTTTCTTCGTTCTTTGGATGGGAGCTATTCTAAGCAGAAGAGTGAAAACCAAATTCAAAAGCTGACCAAATAGGCTATAAATCTGATCTTTGCTTAATATAAACCAGAGCAATTGCAATAAGGAAAGCTTACATCTTGGAGTCAAATTCTCGCCAAGGAGAACACATAATGCCCTTCACGATCATCGTCTCTCATCGGAGGTGTTACGTACCGTCCCAGTACATCTTGGGGTCGATTTTCCTGAAGAAAAACCTCCCAAGTTGAATTTTCGAAGCAAAATCACGAAAAAGGTGATTTGGGGGAAAACAAGATAAAACCCTAAAAGCGAAGAGGAGTTTGTAGAAGCGAAAACTGGATAGAGACCTGAATAACGTCGAAAGGGGCAACGTCCCAGACAACACGGCGTCGCTTCCTGGCCTGCCTCGTCTCCACTTCCACCGTCGCCATATCCTGTCCTCACGCTCTCTCTCTCTCTCTCTCTCTCACACACACACAGGTTGCAGGAAACGCTTGCAGGTAATTTCCGGCTGGTACGCCTGGTAGAGAGAAGGGGGAGGGTCTGACTCTGGGAAAGTGGACCCAGACCACTTTATTTTGTTGGACTTGGACCCAAACCGACCCAGACCCGTCGGTTCTGTAAACATGGATCCAGATTCATATGCATTAGGTATGCACATTTACGGGTTATAAATAAGTCCAAACTATTCAAAATAAAATTATTAAAAAATAATATAAATTTATTTTTTTATTTTATTTAATATTATTAAACATTTTAGACAACACAAATTTTTTATTTTTTACATATACACTTATGCAAATTAGCCCCACAATTCTTCAAGTTATGTTTTTAATTCATTTTGAGCTTTTGAAAAGTCAATAATTTTTGAAAAGTCAATAATTTTTGAGGAAAAAAAAGCCAATATATTCACTTTTGTAACTATTACATGACAATAATTTACTTATCAAAATTTAAAATTTATTGGACGCGAATAATTATAACTTTGAGAGTCTTAGAAAGAAATAATTTGAACTTCAAAAATAGTTAAGGCTTCAAACTTTGATGGTATTTATTTCTAATATTCTCGGGATTGAATATAAAATTTTAAACATTTAAACTTTAGAAATTTTGGAATCTAATAATCTAAACTTCAGAAATAGGTCGTAATGATATGAATTTTGAACTTGTTTATCATTGATAATTCAAACTTTAAAACTTGAGGCCCTAGCACCCTCATTCTAGCTTGCAATTAGCTAGTTTTTAAAGGTCGGATTATTAATGATAAATAAGTTCAAATTTCATATTAACAGAATCATACATAACCTTTTTCAGGCTATTCCAAATGATATTTCACATAAGCAACATAATATATGAAATTTAAATTGCCCGAAAAATGTAATATACAATGATCCTTGCTCGAACTCCCGAAAATAAATATCTTCAAAGTTCAAAACATTAAGAGTTACTTTTAAAGTTCAAATTATGGTCATTCAAGACCTCTAAACTTTATATTATTTGCGCCCAATAATCCCAAAGTTTAGGTTAGTAGCGCCCAAGTAACTCAATTTAAATTTATCCTCTATCAATCCGTTTTTCAAGTATTACTCTTTAACCTTTTTGGGTGATAAAACAAAGTAATTCATTACCACCAAAAAAAAAATTCCATCATTTACAAACTCTTAACGATCTGTACCCAAAAAAAAAAATTTAATAATCAAACTTTGAGGTATTTAGAAACTAATAATATTGTCCGAACTTAAGAAATTGTTGCTAGCAAGCTAAACTTATACTTGTTATTATTTTTAATAGGATTTTTGGATTAAAATAAACTATATTTTGAGAGGGTTTTGAGGATTATATATCCTACTTTAACATTGAATAGGCATACACATCACTTATGAGGTATTTATTTTTTCCAAATTAACAACAAGTTAGAAGGTGGTGGACTTGATTGCATGCTAAAGTGGCAAGTGGAGTTGTTATTTCATGTTTGAGAGTTATGTGGTTTTTATTTTACCTTTATTTTTGAGTGATAATTGCCCCCAATAGACTCTCTCTCTCTCTCTTATTATCTCTACTTACCACGTCACCATGCAACCAAGTTCGCCATTGCTCACTCGGTATTCATTTAGAAAAAAGAAAATAGGTACCCCAAGTACAAGTGTACGTTCATCCAACTTTTTAAGTAGGATATATAATCGTTTAAACATCCCAAAATATGGTTTATTTTAATCCAAAACATTTTTTAATATTCTACCACCGACTTTGACTCCTCGGTAGAAGAATGATATTGCGGTGGCGGAGTGCCATGCTCATCATTAGATCATTAAAAAAAGGAAAAGTCATTTTTTAATTTCTTGGAATACATCAGCATTTTAAAAAAAGGAAATAGCACTTTCAATAATAATAATTGTTCAAATAATAATAATAATAATAATAATAATAATAATAATAATAACAATAATAATTGTTGTTATTGTTGTCATTTGTCATTATTGCTACTTGTTGTTATTGTTGTTGTTGTTATAATTATTGTTTTTCTTATTGTTGTTATTACTAGAGTAAATATTATTATTGTTGTTACTACTAGGGTAAATATTGTACTTCACTATGATATTTTGTTGATTTTATTTGATAACATAATGAATCAAATTTTAGTTTAGAACTTATTCCATGCTATTAACCAGCAATATATATTTATTATAAGTTGTAAAATATATTATATACACATCCCTCTCTCTTTTTATAAGTATGCAAATGATTAATAAATTTATATCATTTTAAGCAACTAATTTTTAAAATAAATAGACCATTTATTAACGAGCTAATAAGATGAAAGGATAAAGAAATAGAAAGGTTGAACGGCTGCAAAGTGCTAAAAAATAGTGGTGGGTATTGCTGCTAATAGGGATGGCAATAGGGCGGATCGAGGTCGGGGAGTATACACCACGTCGCTGTCCACGCTTAGCCCCCGTCTCTCTCATCCACGCCCTGCTCCTCGCTGCGGGGTAAAAATCCTTCCCCCACATAATCAAAACTCAACTGAGAAACTCGAATTCCATAACCCATTATTTGATAGCGAAGAAAGGATCCATATGGAACCTGACGATGATGGCGAGTAAAGTAAGAATTAGAGTGCGATCACAAGTAGAGAAAGAATTAGAGTTTGACGACGATGAACGGCTAGGAGAAGCGAAGGGTGCTGATGAAACAAGTCTTCATTGATAAAAAAATAAAAAAAAATTATACCATGGGAGGAGGCGAATTAATTCAACCCTTAAACTTTGGGTGTAGAATGTGAGGACTTAGGAGTGAATCTATGGTGGCAGAGAGAGATCTACTGGAGGGATGAGAGAAAGGGAGAGGAGGGAGCGCTGGAGGAGGACTGAAAAGAAAACTAGGGTTTAGTTGTTATAACTTATAATATTTAGAATTTAAAAAGAAGTAATTGTCCAAATACCCCTTGCCCAACCCATAAACAATACAACTTTGACCTATAATTATCCAATATTACAAAAACAAGCTTAAATTTGAAAATTGTGAAGATAACGTCACATTTGCGGGAGACTAATTGAGATTAACTCAAGCAAGTGGTAATGTTGTGGTGTTTAAAAAGCATGTTCCCTCAATTTCAAACACCTCAAAAAAAAAAAAAAGATAGAGGGTCATAGCCAACAAATCTTCATGTTGGAACATGGGAGGTGTTTTTTTAAATTAGGGTTTCTTCAACCTTTCTAAAAGTGTAAATTTAATTTTTGAAAAAATATAAATCAGATATATGGGTAAAAGGTCTTCGTAATTTTCACTACTCAATCCCGGACTAGCTTCCAATCAGGACTCGAAAATTGGACTCGATCCCAAGTCCCGATCTGGAACCATATACCTGGTTTCACTGCTCACCAATAGCCACTATGGTGTATGCAAACCAAATATCCCCCACTTTCCCCCATTCTCCCTCAAAACCGCCATTCAAATACTCCGACAATCCCATCAACTCCAATTAAAAGGATATACTCCCTACGTCCTATAAAAGTTGTCAAAAATGTCTATTTTAGATATCATAGAAACATTGTCAAAATTTTTTGATATAGTAAAAAAAGTGAACTTTCATTTGGAAATTGTAAGTGAATAATGCCCCTTAAATTTTCATATTTCCAAAATTTGACAACTTTTTAGATATGAAGGGAGTAATTTTTGTACAAATTTTGACGGAGCATCTATAGTAATGTGGTATACAATGGAGATAAGGATGAGTAGTTTCTAGGTAAAAAAAGGACAGAATTAAATTGAATTGAGGGTAAGGAGCGAATTGTGTCATTACCTATACTCATAATATCTGAATGGCAATTGACCAGCTTGTCAATCCTATGGACCTATTAATCTCTAATGCAAGCAATCAAAATGGACATCGGGTTTGCAATGCTATTGCTACATGATGCATTAGGACTAGAGGAGAGAAAGGAGAATTTAGGAAAGTGAATAATAAATTAAGGGTTTAGAATATTAATATCTTATATTAGTTAATTTCACAATGGTGTTGTTGCATGATGCATCATCTGAATCATCGAGGAGATGAATTTCGTGAGTAAGGAGCTTTTCAATAAGATTATCAAATTTCAGTTCACTCATGTCTTTGGCTTCTTTTATGGCAGTGACTTTTGGTCCCCATTTTTATCTAAGAAGACATCTGATAATTTTTCTGACTACCTCTTCATTTGAGCATTGCTTTATGAGAGATTTCAAATTGTTGAGAATTTCTAAAAATTTGATGTATATGTCTTTGATACTTTGTTAGGTAGTATCTTGAACATTTCGTATTAATGCACGTATTGACTAAATTTTTTATTGTATGACCTAACTAGTTACCGCATAAGTGGTTACCAATGTGTCCTAGATTTCTTTAGCAGTTTCATATGCTGATATGCGGTTGAGTTCATTGTAATCTAGATTGCATAACATGATGTTGAGAGCTCGATAATTCTTAGGGAATTTTGTCATTTCAGCAGGAGTGAACTCAACTTTTGGTTTGGGAGTTTAGTTTCTCGGTTCCAGTCATAGGGATGTAGTTACCTTCTTAAACAATGTTGTACAATTCATCATCATGATCCTTCCGGAAGACTTCCACAAGTTTGAGCAAAGTTTGATCCACTGAAGAACGATGGTTTGTTGTAAGCTCTGGAATTTGAGCTACCTCCGAAACGTAAGCCATGATCGTCAGTCCACAACAATCTTAATTCTTCTTTAAAGTTTAGAACATGTTACGATACCAATCATCATACCCAATAGGCTCGGATTACAATAGAAGAAGGGTGAATAGGGTAATAAAAAATTTATATGAGGGTCAAATCTTTGTTCTAGAATGAACTTAGATACTAAACAAAACAAACAAGATAGAAAATAAATCGGAGATAAAAACAAGTTTGTTTGTTCACGATCTTGGCCCAAATCCAAATATTTGGGTTAGTGATCGTCTAAGGATCCACTACTTCTTTTATGCTATTGAGTCTCTATCATAAGAGTGTTTCAATTAATTATTTGACTGACCTCTTGAGTTCACTAACTTTAAAGGTCCTTCCTCACACTTCACCAAGTGCTACAACACTCACAAAGACGTCTTTTCTTAAGAATCTTTGCTACAAAAGAGATTAATTAAAATCAGATAAGGCTTGGTTCTCTCTTGCTTGCTCTTCTGGTCTAATATTTGGATATATATCAATTTCTTCTTAAGCAAGACTATTGTACGTGTAATGTTACCGTTGTTGAGTGATTCTCCAAGATCTGATCTGATAAGGAAATATCTTTGGTGAAAATATGACTTTCTTCAGTTTTAGTTCTTTCCTATTTGAGTTGTCTCTGAAACTTCGTCAATCAGTGGTATACTGACTCCCTTCATCAATATGCATTGATTTTGCAATTGCTATCCTTATATTATTTGCAATTTTATCTTGTGTAATTTGAGGATTCACTTCCAAAAATAGATAAGCATGAAATCTAAGGTAAAAGGCAAGATATGTATAGTGTCAAATTAAAAAAAATAGCGGAATAGAAGACAGGCTGAAAGAGATTTGATTTACCAAAAAAATTATTTTGTAATAAAATACAGATCGATAGATTTATCACAAATATAGAAATAAAATCTCATATGGAAAACATGCATAGATAAACAATATGATGAATAAAGTAATATGATCAACCAAGAGTACAATATTCTAGTTAGAATAAATCTAAGAGATTTTAAGAGTCAGATAGTATATGATATAAACAGATCAATCAGATCTATATAGTTTATTATCAAATAGTTTTAAATGCATGCCCTTAGTACAAAACTAGCAAGTTTAAGGGATCAGAAATAAATAACTTATTTTGCAATCTAAGGAGTCAAATAAAGATATCTGACTTAGCAAACGAACAACTACATATTTCTAAAATTTTATGAATATTTAGCTAATCCTGAAGGTAAATAAAATACTAAATAAGTTACAAAAAGAGTTATTAAAAAATAACACACACAAAACACGATGTTGTAACTAGTATTAAGAAATAACCCAAGTAGTACAAGTTTTGATTGCAAATATTCAAATAATTATGCCCACTAGCATAACAGTTAAATCATGGGAGGAGACTAGTACTGTCGGTGCCATATAGTGTTTGAAGAAATGTTGTTTGGGATGTCCTTGAAGGTTTGTCTTTTTGATATGATACAATTTTTTCATCCATGTGCTTCTTATAAATGCCGATCTCGTCACTGTCGACGGCAAACACAGAGGCAAATATCTCAATTATAAGATTGTAAGTAATAGAGATTCCAATCGTGACATTGAATAAAACTAGACTCGGTAAAATTGACCGAATCGAGGTCAATCCGAATCACCCGAAATCTAAATCGAACCGATATCCAAAACAGTTGAACCAATTTTGACTCGAAAATCGAAATGAACCGACCCAAACCGAACCCAAAATGACCCGAACCGAATCGGACCCGAATCGATTTAACCCAAATAAAAGTGACCCAACCCACATTTGTTTTTTGAGGATGTAATTTTGTGCCTATAGTGGCACAATTTTGAATCGATTTTGACCCAAAAAGTGACCCAATTACAACCCGATCCGAAATTAACTCGAATCGAACCCGAACAAGATTGACCTGAAATTGAACCGAACCGAAGTTAACTCGAACCGAAACCGAATGAACCCGAACGAGATCGACCCGAAGTTTACCCGAACCCGAAACCGAATCGAACCCGAACAAGATCGACCCGAAATTAACCCGAATCGAACTAACCCGAATCGAATGACCTGATTGCCAGGTATAAATACAACGGAGAATAAAGTTGTGGCTGCGGCATTCCGAGTATGAAGACTCGGACACTTGCTCAATATCTTTCCGAGTCATGCAAAAGGAATCGGGTATAACGATGTCATTCTTATAGAGTTTTGATTCCAAGGCATTCTCTGTGTCTTAGAAACTTACTTGAGTAAAATAGTATCTTCTCTAAGTGATTCGGCCCTCACTCATCTCTCGTTATCGCTTTTCGGTTAGCGACTCGGAAACTCGGTTCTTTATTCCGAGTCCACTCTCACTCGGATTAATCGCATTTCGAATATACCGAGTATTCCGTTGTTTCTCACTCGGAATCGACTTGTGGTTATCTAATCTATTGTTTGCATAGTCGGCATTCGTAGTTCATTTCTTGCTTAGTCTATATCAAGTTTTTCCCACTCGATATTCGTTACGGAACTTGATTCTTTGCTTAAGACTAAGTCATATGGAATTCCGAGTATCATGGATATTAGACTCAGAAAATTCCATTTCTTTTCGACTCGGATAATCAATTGCGTAATTTTCATAATTATTTTATTATCCGTGTCTAACCTTGGACCAAAGTATTTTATACTTTGAGAACCAGAAGGTGTTTTACTTTTGTAGGTTATTCAATCGAGGATATCTTTTCAAACTACAAAAGTAGCCGACTTCGAACGTCAAATCACCAGCGAGATATGGCTTTTCACATTCCCTGCTTTTGTCTCGGAAGATTGTGTCGAAGCCGTCTGCTTCTATATCCGGAAAACTGGAACGCCAAGCCTAGCGGTGGTTTCCACCACATTTATCAAGACACAACCGATGATTTTGGGACTTCCAAGAGAGTTAAACCGTTGTCCAACGTCCATATTTCAACGGATACTTTCCGAGTGACTCGAAAGCCTTTCACAACGGTCACGAGAGGACTCTCGGTCAGCGAGATGAAGATAACGGCTACTCTGCTTGGTTATCTATAAATAGAAGCCACTTCACAAGACTTGAAGGTTGCCGAACATATTGTCTATACACTTACTTGATCAAAGTTATTGTATTTACTTACAATCTTCAACTTACAACTCTCATTCCGTAATTCATTACTTTACGAGTTGTAAGGTCTTGTACTTAGTTACAAACTCTTTTTACATTCTTTGTAAGGTCCCTTGACTAAGTCTGTAAAGGTTAACTCAGCTTAGTTGTCCCTAACTCGTAAGGGTTATCTCAGCTAGGAAGTACTAGATCGGATAAGGTAACTTCGAGTCTAGGAAAACTTGTATAGAGTTGTCCAAGGGAGCAGCTCGGGTTCGATCAGTTCACCGTATTTTGTGGACTCAAAATAGTGGATTTGACTTCGTGTCCGGATTGACACGGGCCGTGGTTTTCCGCCCCAGGAGGGTTTCCACGTAAAATCTCTCGTGTTCCTTTTCCGAGTTCATTCTAGACTCGGACGGCCTTAGTGCTCTTGCCTCTTCGATTCATTACTTTACGAGTCCAAACTTTTCGACTCTGTTATTAGACTCGGATTCTGTCTTTGCCTCTTTTCCGCACAAAAGTGTGTATTTTCGCAAAGAATTTTCCATCACCCTATTCACCCCCTCTAGGGTGACTCGGACTCTCCCGAGCAAACCTTCACGAGTACATCATAATCCTTGGACTATGCAACCAGGGTGAACCAGAATTCAAGCTTTTAATATATAAATACGAGTGTTTTAAAAGATTATCCCGACGCCAATAATTTTATCTTTGGGTGCATTAATTGTTAATAATTTCACATCTCAAATAAGACGTCAATAGTTCTATCTTTGGGAGCATTAGTTGTTAATAATTTCACCTTTTAAATTGGACGTCAATAATTGCACCTATGAAAATATTGTATGCCAATAATTACACATTTTGAATTGAATGTCAATAGTCCCATATTTGACCCTATTTGTTTTTTTGGACTACTATTGAGTAACATAACTTTGATTTTACAATAATGATGATGTATGAAGTAATATATAGATATGGAGCATTATGGATAGTGGGTTACGTAACCTCACACGTCATCAATGTTGCCTAATCAAGTCTCTTTCAACTTGTAGATCATAAAAAACAAATAGGGTTAAAGTTGAAATTAGTGGTGTAATTCAAAAGTTGGGATCGTCAACCTTCACTACTTATGAAAGTGCTATTATTAACGTCCAATTTAAAATATGTGATTATTGAAGTGGAATGCACCCAAAATACTATTATTCGCATCCAATAGTCCAATTTTAAATTAAAATATATTATTTTAGTTTTAAATTGTATACATTTGTTTTAAATTTTTTAAAATTGATTTCAACTTTTGATTGAATATAGTTATTTGTACTAAATTTAAGCCTATTGCTATTTGAAGCCTAGATCGTACGTGCATGAAAATAAATGTAAAGAGCGACCATATCATGTGAGAATAAGTAAATCTGACAATCGGGTTGGTTTTAGTTTAGGTTAGTTAGATTCGGATCATGTTCAAATTATTAGAATTTGGTTGAGTTTTGAGTTGGGTCGGGTCCACTTATATTTGGTTCAATAACTTATCTTGTAGAAACAAAACATTTGGTGAAAAATATTCGGGTCAGATTCGATTCGATTCGATTCGAGTCATCACAATTTTACTTTTTAAGTATCAAATTGGGTTCGGTTCGGTTCAGATTTCGAATCATCGATTCGGATTGGATAACTTTTGTCAGATATAAGAATAAATAGTTAGATAAACATTCTGTCTGGACCCTTGAATTACAAATTTACAATCTAATGCCTTAACCTATGCCATGTCGTCAACCCCCAACCTAATCCTTCAATTCAGGAATATTAATTAAGAGATAATATTGAATAAAAATGATTAACTATGTTAAAGCAATATCTCAGATATTCATAATTGCAAGATATAATTCTAGGATGTTAGTGGCCATAATTCGGGGTGTTGTTCCTTTTGGTACCTAAATTTGTATAATTTTAGGATAAGGGGATCTTCTAATACTAGAATGACTAAAATAGCCATAATCTTTTTATGACTAAAGGTACTTTAAAATTTGGAGCGATTAAAGTAGCTGTCATTTCAACCAACACTTTATAGGTTGATATCCAGAGTTGTTTATATAGGAATTTTGCTCAATTTTTGTATAATAATAATTGTTATAGTTTGTAATTTTTAACCAAACAATCTTAATTAAAATAATTTATTTACACTAATTTTTTTTATACATAAAAGGTTAAAAAGGTCAATGTAGGTGGATTTGAAGCTAAGTTCTCAACAACTTCTACGAAAGAAAGTTTATTAATAAAAAGTCATATGACATTTTTATATTAATTGTTTTTTACTAAGAATAAATCGAAATATCAAAGATTCATATTTCAACATACTCTCTCCATTTCACATTATATGTCACTTTAATAACTTTTTCGTTTCACAATACCTATTACTTTACAATTTCAATAATATATTAGTGAGTAGTTTATCAATTTTATCCTTACTAATTGCCTTTTTTCTCCTTTTTTATTGATTTTTTCGTTTTCAATAAGATCTTAGCTTACCACTTCTTGTAAGGCTAATATAATAGAAAAACAAACAAGGAAGAAATAGATACAAAATTAGGGTACGGAGGAGATAGACAGATTTCCTATTTAACTTTACTATAGTAAAAAAATATATATAATATATTGTTACCCTCTCCCCTTCATATTCAAATATTGAAAATAGTCGTGTGACACTAGTATAGAAAAAACAAATTAGATTTTTTTATAATAAACTAGTACGGACTCGTGCTATGCACGGAACAATGTTATATAAAGCATAACTTAAGAAATTATTAAATTACGGAGCAATATTGTACTTATAAGTTTCTTTTTCTTGATCATTTGATTTTATTAAATGATTTCACTTTCAACAACATTCTTGTACATGTTATCCCCTCATAGCGAAAACGCTTTCGTGACTCATCAAAGTTATCGGAACCCAACACATAAAAATCATTAGAGCCCTACACACATTCATCTTACAATCATTCTAAATTTTAAAAGAATAAATAAATAATCTAAAATAATAAATAAAAAATATTTTAAAATATCATCAAGGTTTTAAGATGATACTCGTGATTTGAAATATTAAGAAGCCAAGCACCTTTAAGAATCAAACAATTTAAATAATCCTAACTTATACGAGTTATAAAAATAGTGTGACAATATGTTTGGGTATCAAAAGGTAAATATTAGTATGAAAAGGAATAATATATGATTGGTAGATATTGAGTTATATAACCTATTGATGACAATAAATATCATTATATCACGAATTAATATTACAACATAAAGTAAATCAAATCAATAAAAGAACATCAAACTATTATAACTCATAACTCTCTACAAAGTTAATACTAATTTAACTTAATAGACGCCTAGATAAATATTTGTATGCAACCAACCTACTAAAACATCATTGACTTAAATATTACACAAATTCTTAAAAAGTATAGATATACCCATAATGAGATTTAATTTTTTTAAAATTATAAGGTGAATACAATAATTTATCCATTCTTACCTACTTGTGCACATAAAGATAGTTAAACATATAATGACTACTTATATTGAGATTAATAGTGAAAAATATTATATAATAGAAGTGATCCAAATATATTTAACAATAATAGGTAATTTGTATCATAGTAAAGGGCATGATGGGTCAATTCGCGGTGTAGGTTAATAAAATCATCTATGTTTTGTACTTATATTGAAAATTAATTGCGATTTTAGTTGTGAATCAATGGGGCAAAAATATTGATACAATTGATGTTTTATAAATACATGTTTTATCAATTAACAACCAATTGCTTCCCTCGAGACACAACTCTTCCTCTCAATTAATTAACACAATAAGAGTAACATGAAGTTGTATTTCAAGATGGCGGGGAGGTTTGATGGCAAATACTCTTCTTTTAATAATTTATAAAACTTACAATAGTAAAAGATATGATTTAAATATGTTTATCAATAATAAGTCACGAGATAAACATGTTAGGAAGAAACTAAAATAAATTGTATTTGTAACAAAAAAAAAATGATCCGTATGTTGTGCAAAAATTTTGAGACAAATGAATTTATTCGAAGTCATATGGGCTTAATATAAGTTGGCATATTAAGTTTGCAATCCTTTAAACATAACACAAATTAAAAACTTAAAGTCCACATATTACGATCCGAATCAATATAATTCTAACTTTTTATTCATTACGTTTTATTCCACAACATATTTGAATCATAACTTTCTATCTTGTAGGCATTTTTAATTATTAATATCAAGTATATATATAGTTGTTACATTTTTATTATATTAATTTATGATTTCTTAAGGTTTATTAAATCATTCTTACATAGGATGAATGTAATAACCAAATTACTTTCTCAGATAATTAAACATTTAAATATTATTTTCATAATGTGCTCCTATTGATTTTAATTTTAAAAAATATTATAATAAATATATTTTGAACTAATACAATTTTATGGCACCAAATCAAACAACATCATCAACAATGAAAAATTAATAATATTAGACAAAATTATTATATTTCAGGCCCAAAATAATATTGCATATGAATATACATAAAAATAAATGAGAGCTAATATACAAACCAAACCCTAAATAAATAAATACATAAATATATATATTTATTTTATTTTATGTTTTAATATATTTTAATTTTCAAATTAATTTTCTCTTCGTTTTTGTTATTTTTTAGTCAGTTTGTTAGAAGTTAGAATAAAATTATTCTTCTTCGGTTAATTTTATTTTTATATTATTAGAGGGTTTAGTTAGAGTCTTTTTAATCTATTAGTATTAAATTTAGTTTTTTTCATTTTGATTTTAGGTGTTTAGGATATATTCAGGTTCAAAAATAATTTTAATATTTTGGTAATTTAATTATTAATTTTCTCATTTACTTAGTGCAATTTATTATTTGTTTTACTTTATGTTTAAGATTATATTTTTATTTTATTATTTTTAATTCTGTTTAATTTTTCTGGAAAACTATAAAAAAATATTTTTGGATTTTAGGTTACTTTTATATTTTTTCAGATTTTTGATTTAATTTGTTATATAATTTTGTATATTTGTTATTTATTAATTTTCTACTTAGTTTTGTTTTTATTTTCTGTTTTATATTTTTATGAATTAATTAGGATGATTAATTCTTATTTAATTTTTATATTATGATTAGATAATTTTATAATATATAAATAATTTGATAATTTTTCAAACTTATTTACTAATTTAGGTTCAAGCATGTTTTTAATTTAATAAATTTATAAATTTAGTTTTTTTATTTTTATTTTAGATTTTAGGCTGTTAGGTCCAGAAAATAGTTTAATATTTTAGTAATTTAATTATTTATTTATTTATTTAATTCATTTTATTATTTGTTTAAATTTTGTTTAAGATTATGTTTTTATTTTATTATTTTTAATTTTGTTTAATTTTTCTGAAAAATTATATTATTATTATTATTATTATTATTATTATTATTATTATTATTATTATTATTATTATTATTATTATTATTATGTGAATCCCATGTACGTGTTTTGAATAAATATCTTAAATACATGGGATTCAAAGTTGTGAGTAATCTTAAAATATTTTATATTTTTTAAGTTATTATTATTATTATTATTATTATTATTATTATTATTATTATTAGAGTCCATACATGAGTGGAAACTTATTTTTTAAATGATAAATTATTAATTTTTTATTGGATGAAACTCCTTAATTCACTCTGGTTGCGAGCATTTCAAAATTTGAAAAGATTGGCATTATATAGTATATAGATATGCGACACAAAAACTAATATTTATAGCTCCAATAGAAAATTATTTGACCGATTTCTAACAAGTTTTAAAATATTTTAAAACCATATTTATCGGTACCTAAATCTACCCATACGTAAGTTAATCCGTACCATGGTCTGGTTTTGTTTTAAATAGGCCCACTCTCCCCAAGTCTTCCGCCATCGCTCATTTCGTCCCGCCTCTCTCCCTCACCTGCTCGCTCGCTCACTCAGAGTGTTGAATTTGGAGTTCCATGGAAGTACTTGTGCTCCTAACGTCGGCGGTTATTTGTGTATGCTTTCTTACCCTTTGCTTTAAATTTCTCCCACCCATTTTATGACATCCCATAAAATTATCTGCAATTCAAGGCCATCAAGCCAGCTTTTTGTTTTTTTATTATTATTCCATTTAGATTAACTCCCTTCCTACCCATCCATTTGTTTTAGCTAATTTTTTTTAATCACAATATCGACGATTCTAATTGTTAGAGTATAAACTTACGTAAACTTGTTATAATAACTTCTATAAATTTTTTAAAAAAGTTTGGTTATAATCAAATGGAATTTCTGAAACTTTACTCTATATTATAATAAGTTCATATCATTTTGTAAATGTTAAATTAGTAACTCAATTTGTTTTAGATAGTACAGCTCGAGAGGGCACTTTTACATTACAGTGTAAATAAATGAAATTGCCTTGACCTAATCATAATACACTAAAAAAAGTTTAAAAAAATTACCTATTAGTATGTGTATGTAGAGTTAGGAAAAGCTAACCAATACGAAGTTAAACAGATCCGGGTAGAGATTTTCAACCCCATTTACTCAAATGGGTTGACATGTTTAACCCATTTAATTAATTGGGTTAGGTTCAAGTTAAGATTCTTGAAACGACAATAACACGTTTAACCTCATTTATTTTTAAAAATCAAAATTAAAAATATTATGTGATGTTTGAAAAGGGAGGGAAATTGAAATTAAATGAGATATGGGTCATTAAGGGAAATAAAAATGTGAAAATCAAAGGCTTCTTACATATTCATGACAGAAGTATGTATGTTTTTAGAGTAACAAAGTATGCATAATGGTCTTATGATAATGAACGAGATTAAGGTCTATTTCTTATACTAATAATTTTAATATAATTGATTATCTTAAAAGGGCAAATATGTATTTAAGTAATCTAAACTTCAAGTAAACGGGTAAACAAGTCATTTTTAGGTCAACCTCGTTTAAAAAATAAATGGATACATGTTAGGATTTTCAACCCGTTTAATAAACGGGTTAGGTTTCATCGACACTTTTTCAATCCTTTTAAATTCGATACGAACACGAACTCGCCTCGACTCGACCCATTTGGCAGCTCTATATGTATGAGTAGAGATGAGTGGGATTAGGTATCCAATCATTTTGGCTGGACCTACTCCTGGACCGGTTAGAACCAAGTCCATAAATCCGGACCCGATTACAAACTTGGTTAGAACCGACTCATCAATTTTGGAACATGACCCGATTCGGTGGGAACTGGGTGCAGGATCGAGTACTCGGTTATTTGCTTCACCATTTAAGTTTTCGTGATTTTTTTCTTTTTAATTTTTAGATCCGCGTTTGGTTGGAAAATTATATATATATATATATATATATATATATATATATATATATATATATATATATTACTTTTAATTTTTAAAACAAAGTTTTTATGATTTTTGCTTTTAATTTAATATATATATGAACCATTGATTAATTTTTAAAGACTTTGGATAAAGGGTGTTTACTTGGAAAATTCATAACTTGTTAATGATGGTTGACTCGGGTCCATATCGAATTCGAATCCGAATCCAGAATGTGGTACCCAATTTTTCTGCCACCCCTAAGTATGAGCCTTTAGATTATGATGGAATGACCGATACTAAACCACCTTCTCACACTCCCAAATTTTTGATAGAAAGAGAAATTTTATTAATAAAAAGTCATATGATATCTACAAATATAATTTTCCAACAAGAATAAATCTAAAATAACAAAATAAATCTCTATTTCGACAAAGTTAATGTAAATATACGTCCGTTCGGCTCTGAACTTGTAGCATCAATATGGCCACAAACCGTGTTCTTCGATTTCAATATATCTTTCCCGAACACCGGCAAGTTATTGTATATCTTCATAGAATAGATCTCTGTGTGATATAATAGATTCAATCTTAAAGAAATATCACGTTGATATAACCATATGAAATTCCATTGTCGAATCATTTTCAATCAAAATCAATAAAACTAATTGATAAAAATATAAAAAATATACCATCCAATCGAATCAACAACCCTAATAAAATGTGCACATATTGGCAAGATATATAACTCGCACAAAGGCGAGAAATAAGACTCTCACAAGAAGGAGAGTAACCCTAACTCTCACAAGAAAGAGATAAACCAAACTCCCACCAAAAGGATAGAAACCATAACTCTCACAAGAAGGAGATAAACCAAACTCTCACAAAAAGGAGAGAAAATTTATTGAAAAGAAAATAATAATACCTTTAAATCTTGATTCGATTGAAGAAATTGAGTAAAAGGGACTTACTATTGGCTGAAATTAGGCCGATAGCTGACCCCAATAATCTAAAAAGTGAAAAGAATAGTAAATATAGAATTGAATGTGGGCGGTAGATTTAAGATGATTAGGAAGCTGAGGAATCCAAAAATTGAGTAATGAATTTTTAGTCAAGGATACAGACTGAACCTAGATTCCCTTAAGAGATTCATTGGATTCTACAAGTCTGAGTTGGGTCTATGACCTATTCCCATCCCTAGTATAAACGATTCCATTGTCTAACTTGATTATTTATAATTGATTGTAAAAATTAGTAGTTATGGTCGATGATTTAGATGCAACACTTTAATCCGACAGTTCAGATCGTTAGATTACCTACTAGCCAAGTTAGCTTCTAAGCTAGCCTTCGACTCAAATACTAGCCCCGACATCTAAGGTTGTTAGAATGGATATCCTAGTTAGGATTGATCAAGGGTGGTTAGAATTGTAATCGTAAAATCGGATCGAGGATCATAAGATTTTAATATTTGTTTGCAATAGTGAAATTTCTTTTCTAAAAATAAAAATCTTAATAAATATTTATAAAAGTTTTATAGAAACCCAATTTAACTATACTTTGTCGAAGATTTTTTTTTCAAAAGCATACTATTGTGATAAATTCTCGAATAAAATTATGCGTTAGCAATTTATGAAATTTACTTATAATATTGGATTGGATCGTAGGATCATAGAATCGTATTAAGATTCCGTCACAGATTTTTAAAACTAAATTAGGATCGTAAGATTCTAATACATTTAAAATTCTAGTGGGAGTTGGATCGATGGAGGGCTTTTGGATCGTAGAATCGTAAGATCCGGATAAAAAATTTAATAACTATGTTTACACCCTATTGCCCTAAAAAAATTGATTTTTGTTGACAATATCAGTTTAAAATAATTTATAAATATGGAATATCCATAAAGGAGATGGTACATTAAGATATTTAAAATAAAATTTTAGATGCTTCTTTTTATCAATGATGTTATAGCCTAATGGTCAAAGCTGAGGTCCTAAGTATATTATGTCTCAATTTTGATTCCCCTCACCATTATATTGTACTCGCCCTTTATGTCTCCTCTAAAAAAATAATAAATTAAGGCAACTATTTGTTGGCATTGTGACTCAACTAACAAAGTGGATGCTCAACTTTTATTAATATAAGTTAAAATATTACTTTAAAAATAAGGATAGTTTAATTAAAAATATGATAAATAATCTTTAATTCACAATGTAACGGTATATTTTTAGTGTATTCTTTTTGTTAAAAGAATAGAGTTTTTGGATAATATAAAATTAAAGACAGTTTATTTAGATACGTTTTTTCATGATGTGTCACTTTTACGCAGGTTTCGTGTTTACAAGGCTATGCGATCGAGTCCCCTGCTGAAGCATATTGGAAAGCTAAGTTGGGTAACACCCCAATGCCAAAAGTTGTCAAGAATGCTTTGCAAGGTAGCAATTAAAAAATCAAAATATCTATAGAAAATTACTAAAATAGTCATTAATAAAAATTTCATATTTTGCATATATTAGTAGGTTCATTATCATTCTCATCAAAATTATATTAAAAAAATAATTTAAAATGGGACTATTTTATTTTAAAAGTTATGACACAAAATAATGGACTTCAAAATTTGGAAAAAAAAAGAAAACGCCAATATAAGAAAGAATTTATATGCATATTCATTTATTTAATCTTTATATATATGGGTCCATCGAGATTTGATATAATAGTTTACAATTACATACGATTCATTATTATTCGATCAAAGTTATTACATATATATTCTGATAAAAAAACTCAATAAATGTGTAAAATGAAAGTAAAATAAAAAGCAAATCAAAGGAGGGATAGAACAATGGAAAAAATTTACATATGGGTCCATCGAGGTTTGATATAATAATTTACAGAACCTACAATTTTAGATAAATAATTATTGAACTTTTGAGGTTTGAGTAAATGTTTTAGGGACCTAAATCCTACGAGAAAGTTGTTTGTATGGGCTGAAAAATAACGTTAGATAATTTGGTAAGATATGACTTCTAAAAATAACCGTCCCTGTCCCACTGAAAAATTTAGATATGACTTCATTGAGATTTGGTAAGATAATTTGTAGAACTTACAATTTTAGAAAAATAACTTTCTCATTGGATTTGGGCCCTTAAAACATTTATCCAAACCTCAAAGGTTCTAAAAATATTTATCTAATATTATAGATTCCGTAAATTATTATACCCTTCATGAGCCCATGTGTAAATTTTTCGAGAAGAACGTGTGTTGAGAGAGAGAGATAAATTAGATGAAATTTAATAATTGCATAAGATAGATAACAATATGACAATGTCATCCCTACAATTTAATATAAAAAAGGGGTAAATATGACAAATAAAAATTATACAACACTTTAACGATTTTGGCTTTATATGATTTTTGAAATAAAATGCTCTGATAAAGTGCAATGACTATTTGTTGTCTTTTGGAGTAAATGTATAAATTTTGTGATGAGTATGTAAATACGGAAGACAAATAATTCAAATTTCCTTCATCACAATGGAGATGTTAGGGCAAGAGAGAGATAGAGAGAGATTTGGTAAGAGAGGTCGAGAGTTGGGAGGACATAGAGAGTTTTAATTGGGAGGAGGTAGAGAGAGATTCCGCGTGGCGACCGCTGAACTCGCAAAAGGCGAAGCCCCGGGTGGTGGGTCTCGGGAAACGCCCTCCGACGCTCAAGTTAGTAGTGAACTAGGTTGAATGGATCGAGGAGATCTTCCTCGATGCGCGTGGGGGATTCCTTGGGAATCGAGAGGTTTGCCAAAGATGAAAACTCTTGGGATGAATGTTGATGAACGTTGAGAGCTTGATAGCTTGGAAGCTTGGGTGATTATGAGAAAGATGAGATTTGTGGAATCTGAAAAAAATATGTCATATGGAGTTGAGATTTTAAAGGGGTAAAATAGTAATTTACCATGGTTTAGGGAAACCCTAACACTAGTGGGCTTTGGGCTTTTACCGACCCGTTAAGGGTTGGCTTGGGCCGATACCTCCCTTATCCGGCTGATTAGGCACAATTGGCTGGTGACGTGGCGGGTGAGCTGGAATTATTCGGAAAATACCCGAATCAATAATGATTAAATAACACTAAATCGCAAGTTAATCAATTACTACACTAATCAATTATTATACTAAGCTAATGGCATCCTAACCTAAAAATGACATCTTAGATATCAACTATATGTTCACCCTATCAAACTAGTAATATTAATACATAATATAATATGATATGATATGATATGATATGATGATTATGATCCTACAGGAGCTCGGGGTAATGTTAAAGATCCTGTAATGGAGAGCAATAAGTATGACCCCATAAAAGTTTACAACTATGGAGGAGGACTTTCAACGACAAATACTAAGAATTATGATCCCGCAAAAGTTTACTACTATGGAGGAGGGCTTTTAACGAGAAATACTAATAATTATGATCCTACAAAAGTTTACAATTATGGAGGAGGACTTTCAACGACAAATACTAAGAATTATGATCCCACAAAAGTTTACAACTATGGAGGAGGACTTTCAACGACAAATAGTAAGAATTATGATCCTACAAAAGTTTACAACTATGGAGGAGGACTTTCAACGACAACTAGTAATAATTATGATCCTACAAAAGTTTACAATTATGGAGGAGGACTTTCAACGACAAATACTAAGAATTATGATCCTACAAAAGTTTACAACTATGGAGGAGGACTTTCAACGACAACTAGTAAGAATTATGATATTACAAAAGTTTACAACTATGCAGGAGGACTTTCAACGATAAATAGTAAAAATTATGATCCCACAAAAGCTCAGGTTTATGAGCACTCTGAGTTCCTCAACGACGATTCAATGTTATTTTTCTTAGAAAAAGATATCCTTCACCCAAGAGGAAAAATGAAATTGCATTTCGTAAAAAGTGATGACAATGCCAAGTTCTTACCCTTGCAAATAGCCAAATCGATTCCCTTGTCATATGATAAATTGTCAGAGATCTTGAAGGCTTTCTCCGTAAGGTCTGATTCTGCTGATGCGAAAGTAATCGAGAAAACAATCAAAATATGTGAAGCAAGGGCAGTTGAAGGAGAGAACAAGTACTGCGCAACTTCATTGGAGGCCATGGTCGACTATGTCATATCCAATACAGGAAACAAAGTGAACGTATTCTCTACAGAAATAGACAAGGAGACTATGATGGAGTATAAAGTTGACGGGGCGCAGAAAGTGAGCAATGGTTTCAGCTTGGCTTGCCATAAGATGCCTTACCCATATGCTTTGTTTTATTGTCACAACCCTAAAAATACAGATGCATATGCTGTTTCCCTGACCGGGTCAAATGGGAAGAAGTTAAACGCCACGGCAGTGTGTCACAAATATACATCTTCTTGGAATCACGGTCATATAGCCTTTCAACTTCTTCGAGTCAAGCCAGGAAGTGTACCTATCTGCCATTTTCAATATGAGGATAGCATGATCTTGGTTCCCTATTAGGCCTTCATGCTGTGATTAATATGAGAATAGCAAGAAGTTCTTTATAATTAAGCATGCCCCAGTGTGTTTTGAATAAAGTGGCCTTACTGCTATCAGGAGGCTAACCTAAGAAGAAAGGCTTGTGTGTGTATTCATAAGCATGTACCATAATAACATCTAAGTGATCGAGAATGCGTGTACTATATATATGGAGAAAAACTTGCTTTTGTAATCTATTTGTACTATAAAAAAGGCTAATTAAGTCGATGTTATCGTGAATTATAAGAATCCACCTAAATTGAGAACGAAAAAAATGATCTCTAAAACCCAAAAATTAATCTCTAACATGAGTTAGAGACCAAATAGAGACCAAAATGGTTTGTCTCAAAAACACTAGTCGCAATTCAAATTCTAAAACTGATTTTTGAAATTCCGTCACAAGTTGAGACTGAATTTAGAGACCATGAATTTTGAACTCTAGTGGAGTCCGCCCAACTCGGTCTCTATTGGAGACCTCTTATTTTGGTCTCTGTACCATTTTCTACATTTGGTCTCACTTTTCATATGGTCAATTTTTAATAATATTTTAGTCTCAAATAGAGATTAATTTGTAGATTTAGTCTCTAATATTTAGGGTTGTTCACAAAAAAAAAAAAAACCTTATTGTAATAACTAAGGTTGCATTTTTCTTTTGAATTTTACTTTTGATGAATCTGCAATAATTAAGAATTGAATCCTAAGCTAAAATCCTAAGCTAAAAGATTGTTAGTATAATTTGCTCATTTTGAATACAAACATATATATACACAATACAATTTATGAGAAGCACAATTTATATCAAGTACAAAAATTACTCCCTGTACTTAGATTTTAAGCCTGAGCTTAACATTATTTTTCTCCTCGATCTTCAAGTCCAATTAGAATTATTTATGAAATTGAGTTTAGTTAAGCAAGTCACATTTATTATTAAAAATTAAAAAAATTATATGAAGTATAAGAATTTTCAAAGTTTAGCTCATTTCGGCCGATTAGTATATCTTATGTGGCATATAAAGTGAGAAGAAAGTGCTTTACTTTAAAGGGAAAGAGCGTTCGATTCCTCGGGTCTTGCTGTGTCAGCCCCTCCTTGGAGGTGCACCCATAATAGAAGATTTAGTGGACCTGAAGTGAATCTTCGCCTGGCTAGGATTTTGACTCTCGAACATTAGAATAACAATTCTTCTTCTACCATAGGTCTAGTAATTAAAAAAAAAAATTAACAACTATGCCATAGTTGTAATGTAAAACTTGCATTTTTACACGATTTTATAACCTGCAAAACATTGAAGGAATAAAAAAAATAATTACGTTATTTTTACGATGGGTTTACAAGTTCAAATGAATGGGTAAGGATATCAAGTTTAGGCTCAAAGTTCAAGTCTACATCATATTCCAACTTCTTTATACACCTAATAAGAAAATCGTCTTTATTAAGGTTCAAAGCCTAACACGGTAATATTTTTATAAATAAGCGTTTTTTAATTACACTATTATTACTATTATTATGATCCTTTGATTAAACCATAGCAAATATGTTGACTTTTTATAACGGTTCACTAAAGGAACAGTAGCAGGTGATTTCGCCTCAAACCCTATCAATTCCGGGTAGTTTCTCTCTAAATCCCTTAGAATTTCGTCATTTTTGCTTCACAAAATTCAATCAATAATGCCAGAAAGATGCATGCTTGATATTCAGATGAAATCTGGGAGCGGATCATTTCTTTGCTCGACCATGATTGTTAGAAACCTTATCAATCGTCTCCAAAACCTTCCTATCCATCACCAATGGACTCAACCAAACCCTCACAATCTCCGAACCAACCCTGCATTTTCTCCCAAAACTCTTCCACCGATTCGCAAACCTCAAGCACATCTCCTTCCGCAATTTCCAAGCCTCACCGGATTCGATTCTGCGCCTAATCTCGCATGCCCACGTCGCGCTCGAGTCCCTCGACCTCTCTAACCACCATTACTTCCCTTCTGATGCGATTCGAGAGTTGCCCACTTCGTCTTTGAGCTCTATCAGATCACTCAAGTTGTCTAATCTTGCGGTTGTTAATGATCTTGATTTGGCCGCCGTTGCTGAGATGATGAGTAATTTAGAAGAGTTGGACCTTAGTCATCTTTTTGATAATTATAATGTGAGTGAGGACTTGGATATTTGTGGTGGGTCTTTGAGGATTGCTGATTATGCGGTTTATTTGCTTGTTTCTAAGCTAGTCAATTTGATTACTGATGATGGGGTTGATTTGCTTGCTTCTAAGCTATTCAATTTGAGGAAGGTTAATTTGTCTGGGAATTACCTGATCTCTGATAAGTCTGTTAAGTACCTGGCTGAGAAATGTCCCAACTTGGAAGAGATTTGGGTGAAGAATTGCACCTTTGTGTCTCAAACTGGGGTGGGTTTTGCTCTTAGTAGTTGTGGAAATTTGAAATCAATGGCCCTGCTCAGAATGGATTTAACTGCTTCGGAGATTTATGATTCACTTGCTTGTGCTAGGAACTTGTCTGTGCTTGATTTTTCTTAAATGAGTATTTCGGATGAACTGCTCTTTGCTATTTCCAAAGCCTCCATACCATTGAGGAGGCTTACTCTGTACAATTGCAAAGACTACACATTTGTTTGTGTTGCGTCGCTTTTGCGTAGTTACCCTTCCCTCGATTACTTAGCTTTGGAAGGGGTTTAATGGCTCTCTGATCGAAGCATCATTGATTTGTCGAAGTTTCTCCGCCAGGCGAGTACTGTTAATTTAACTTTTTCTCAAGACTCACCAGTTCTGCTTTCTTCACCATGCTCAAGAATTGCCCCTCATTGAGCAGCTTGGAAATGGAGAAAGCAGGTATGGCGGAGCAAGCATTTGCTGTTAGTAATGTGTACCACCCTGGAATCAGAGCTTTGCTTTTGGGGTTCAAACAAGACGTTGCGCAATGAATGTCTAGAAAACATTGCAGTTTCTTGCCCCAACTTAGAGCTGCTTGATATAAGTGACTGTCCTGGCATTAATTGTAAAGGAATTGGAGAAATAGCCAGGCGTTGCACCCACTTAAGGCATTTGCAGATGAGTGGGTGTGTAGGAATCAAGAGTCTGGGCATTGATGCAAAGCTTCAGAAATTGGAGGAGTTGCAAGCTTCAGGGTCTGGTCTTAATGATGAGGGTCTAATAGCTATCGCAAGGAAGTGTCCTGCCCTCATTAATTTGGATGTGATGAATTGGTCAGGTGTAACATCCGAAGGAGTGAAAAAAGTAGTGTACCGTTGCACGAGATTGAGGGAAATAAATCTGCAATGGTGTCGTGATATGGGTCGTGAAATTGTAGCTTGGATGGTGTTTTCAAGACCTTCTCTGAGGAAGATAGTTCCCCCATGTGGATTTGTTCCCACAGAAAATGAGAAGAGTTTATTCCTGCTTCACGGATGCCGTGTCTGCCAACCCTAAGTCTGTAAAGTGCTCTAAGCTGTAGCTGTAAGTTTTATTTTAGATATGCTGTCTATATTATTCCAACTTGTGTTTGCTGAAAACTGTTATGTCAAATAGTTTTAATGATTGAGCAAATACGTATGAAAAAATTAAAAAAGCAACCTCTAGTAAGTGGCAGATTTTGTGCTCTAGAAAGATCAGTGCCCCTTTTCAGTGGTTGATGTATGATTTCTGTATTACAAGCAGTTGAGGAAAAGAAATTCACTGTCATGAAGTAGATGAGATCTTAATGTGTTACACAACATAATAGGAAAAGAACACAACTAAGACATATTTCAGACTTATAAGCTATATGAGCTCATCATAATCCACACCCCTATAGACGAGGCAGCCACCCTGCAAGAAGGATCTCTGGTGTTCGTCCTCTGGATACAGATGAGCTGGTATTGTCAACTGCCTCAGGGATAGTCTAGTGGCCACTAACCATGCTGTCATGTCAGAATTGACATTGGAGCATGCACTTAGGTTTAAGTACCTAAGTCTCGTGCATGATCTCACCACTTGCTTTACCCCTTCCTCTGTCAGTTTGTCGCAATCGTGTAAGTTCAATTCTACCAGACAGGGACAGTATTTTCCTATCATCCCAAGGACTTCATCATCCAAGCCCGAGTATGTTGCCCATAATTTCTGTAACTTTGAAACTTCTGCATCTTTTTCAGAAAATTTCAGCTGCTGGCATGCATTTAACATCAAGCTCTTAATTTCACTGCTGCGTCCTAGGATGTCAGCAATGTCCAAACTCTCCTGTCCTTGGAAACATCTATCCAGGCTAAGCTTCTCTGTACTTGGGCAGATGTTGAGGAGCTTCCTGACACCACAGCTGCTTAAGAACTGGTTTGATGGTAAACTCAATGATGTTATAGAATAATTTCTTTTAAGACCATCATAGTTGTATTCTTCTCCTCCTATGCTTGTTCCTCCCATTTCAAGATGGCTTAGAAGGGGGCATCTTTGTGTGAGCGTAATGAAAGCTGGATCTGATAGCTTAGGACAAGGGACGTTGATGAGTGTTATTGATGTCAAATTTGGAAGAAATCTGGACACATGTTCTATCTGTTCATTAGTGAGGAACTCGGCCCCCAGAAGAACTAAACACTTCAAGGATTGATAAGATTGTAGAAGGGATGAAATCCCAGTAAATGTGTAACCTTTACAGAAAACGAGCTTGAACTCGCTAAGGGGGATACTTGCTTCTGTGATAGAATAGAGAAACTCATCAGAGATACCAATGGATCCAAAGCACAGTGATTGCAAGTTTTTGGGAAAACTAGCGGAGCCTCTGACACCAAATGATTCAAACTTGGAATGAGCCCATACAACCAAGGAATTCAAGTGACAGGCGTTTTGTAAAATGAAGGAAATGCCCTTTTCTGTCACGTTGTGGCAGTAACGTACCTTGATTTGCTCCAGAAAGGCACAATTTGATGATAGGGAAACAAGGGATTTCTCAGAAACGCATTGATTCCCTGAAATGTCTATTTTGCGCAATCTTTTGAGCTTTGTCGATATAAAATGAATTCCTTCATCAGTCACAGCAATGATCCTTCCATCAACTTCATGGGGGAAATAAGAGTCCTGGATTTGCAGGTCCTCGAGCCCAGGGAAAAAGTTTGCAATTCTGACAAGATCAGTATCTGTCAAGGATGAACGTGAACAGTTGAGCACCTTGAGATTCTTCATAGTTGAACCCAGCTCCTCTAAGCAAACATTTGGTAGACTCTCATTGCAAGAAAGATCCAACTCTTCTAGGTCCAACCCTGATTGAGCGATTAGAAGGACAGCCTTGTTGAGGTCCCCTGGGAAGCCAACGAGCTCTATCTTTTAAGAAGTGGGAATCTATAGAGCAGCCTAGAAAGGACTTGTGTTGATGGGCTGACGACGTGTAAATGAACCCGAAGAAAATTGATGATGGACAGAAATCGCTTGCAGACTAGAGATACTGATCCCCAGCCGCCTTCTGGATCAACCCTGTTGAAGATCATTGCCCAACACTCATCCGGTAAGTCTCTCGTCTCTTCCATTTTCTGTTGTAGAAGGGTTTGGACTTGTACTTCCTCGTTTTGCATCCCTGAGCGTTAGATAGCTAACAAGTGATGCAACAGATACCTTTCTTAAGCAGAAAAGGGGGGGCCTTCAACGGTTCATCCTTTTTGACATTTTCCTCCCCTTCCTAACTCTTTTGACCACTGAGAAATCTGTCAGTTCTGACCTTTTCAACATTTCTGGATGATCATCTTGAAAAAGTATAAAGTCTTGCTTGATCTCTAGAAAGGGATACTTGACTGAACGTGGAGAAAAAGTTTTGCATTTATGTCTTGCTCTTGCTTGCTAGCCGTGACAAGCTCTGAAGATCATTTTGTCATTGGGCACCAAAGGCAGAGGCTGATGTTTGTTAATCACATTGTTAAAAAAACAACAAAAGTAATAATGATAAAATTGTGAGACAACATTCAATACGAGCTTGTTTTATGTAAGACGAATCATGTAATAAAAAATAATAATAAAATTGAGAGACAAATAAGGTGTAAATCAGCTCTTTGCTTTTTGCATCACCGTGAATCCCCAATATTTGCATGCCAATAAACGTTGACAACAAATGCTTCCAACAATTAGAAATAGGAAGATGATCGAGAACTCAATAAGTCCCGGGACGAGACAGCCACCCTGCAAGAAGCATTTCTGATGTTCATATTACATCAGAATCCCTAAAGAAAAACGAATTGACATGAAGAATCAGACCCAAAAAACTCAAGAAACAAACCTGTAGAAGTTCTCTGACCCATCCAATTGGAACTAAACAATATGCAATTAAAGAAAACCACAAAACCCCACTGTAATAAGCAACAAAGAAAGCAAACCGCAAAGATTCTCCGTAGAAATGGTGGATAAATTCGAGAATCAATCACCTCAATTCAAATGGAGAATCACCATATGGCAATCATCGAAAAGGCAGAGTTCTCAAAATTGACCAAATATTATGATAAAATCATATATTATATGTGAGTCTCGATTGAACAAAACCCTATCTAAGAAGGCAAATGAAAGACAACCCCACCGGCGGATGAGTGAGCGGGAGAGAGAGGAGGCGGCTAGAGAGAGCGCGGCACAGGAGAGAGGGAGAGAGAGAGAGAGAGAGAGACAGAGGCAATGCATTTGCATACTGGGATTACCAGAGATTTTATTTGTCCAAAAAAATCCAAAAGAAAAAAGAAAATAGAGTTGGGGGTTGCGAGGCATGTGCTGTAACTGAACTTGGTCTCCACTCCAAGCCTTTCAGATTTTTTTTTTCTTGTTCTCTTTTGTTCTATCTTGCAAGATTTTTGGGGTTATCTTTTGGAATTGGCATTTTTACGTCAATTATGTAATTTAATGTCGATTATTTACTGGTCTAATGTCAAAAATAAAATTAAGTGAACATTCTTCTAACCGGGTATAAAATTTTTTTTCAGTGTAATTTATAGTACTTTTACAGGCTGTTTGTATGTCAAAATTATACCGTAATACAAACCTTTATGAATTGTGATTGCATTAGATTGACAAGCCCTAAATCTATCAATAATGGCATTTCATCCCTTTACTAGTCCACTTCAACTTAATTTACCCAAATTTCAATTTGACTAAATTCATTTTTTTGAGAATTATCATTATATACTAAATTTAAATTCCATTTACATCAACTCTTATACTCTCAATGGCAACAATTTGAAAAAGAATTCAAATTTATGCAAATTGCCTCATAATAACAAAATTTAAATCACTATTTGTTTAAACAATAGCAAATTATTTCACTGAAATTAGTATTAAGATCTCCCACTTTTTTTTTCTGGCTGAACAAAGGGAAACTAAAAAAAAAAGGAAAAGAAAAGCTCGTACTGGATACTCAATTAAGATTAAAAAATCCAAACGAATCCAACAATAAAGACCCAACGGTCATAATTATAAAGTCGGGAAGAAACATGGTTCATGTTTATCATACCAGGATTGGGAGATTGCTGCAGGCTGTAGCACACGTTATTGGACTGCCAAACCATGTACTCCAAACAAAACAGCCTTATCTCCATCTAATTCTCTCCCTTCTTCTCTTCGTACAACACGGTAAAGACCCAGACAGGTAAAACTTGTTGGGTTGTCTGACCATATTCGCAAATATTGACTGATTATTGGCCTTTGAGTTCGAATCTCACCTATGGCCGTTCACATGTCCAATGTCCAAAAATTTAACAACTACGGGCGCAAATTTACAAAGAGAACTGCAACGGCCATCTGCAATAACTACAGGCACGAGCATAAAAGATGAAGTTGAAACTCTGGACAAAAAGTATCAACTGTATCTCTGGTGAACTAACGTTCCATCCTAGAAGGAAAAGTAGAACGAATCATCATAATAACTTGCATCCATGCACCAGAAACAGTATTACACAAAATTAGCAGGAAGCCCCACCTCATTCCACTTTTCCCGGGTCAGCATGTGAGTTCCTGTAATCCTGTTTCTCAGTGGATGCTCTAATAGTTGGCTCAGTAGTATGCAAAATCTTAAACATTATTCAACCATCTACTGGTAATGGAAAAAGAAAACAAGTCAAGTTTGCATACTGTAGCTTGAAATTGAATTTTGGTATGAGATGAAGGACGGAGGGTGGAACCAAGACAAAGGCTTGTGTCTACAATGTTAGGTTTGTCTTATGAGATGATGAAAACAGCATTTACATGTAGGTCACGAAACAAAATCTATTGCTATAATCTCAATCTTTTGAAGCACTTGATTCTTTCCTTGGAATCGTCATTTCACCTCAAGTACCTATGTGGGGCACCTAAAACCCGATGGAAATTATGCATACCTTGCCCATCATTTAAGATTAAAAACTTGTTATGTTTGTGAAAATGGCTGAGCTTGATGCCAGACTTTGTGTCAGGTATATTGCAATGTATGGTAGACTCCAAGTGACGTACACCTGATGGATAAGAGTGATTTAGCAGACAGTTAGCATCAGTTCCTTCTTTTTGCAGCATGAAAGTTAATTGGACTCTCTGTTCCATTTACAACACAATGATCCAAATCATTATTAAGGGAAGATATTGTAACTTCCCATTCAACTAAAACAATGGTCAGGACTCGGACCTGACTCTACATATTAACATGTATTTGACTGTTATTAGAAAATATGTTGCAAGTAGTATTTGATTATTATTAGGAGATCTAGTTTGAGACAAACTCAAACCGAGATCAATAATTTGAATAGGAGTATTCCTTCCTATGTATAAATAGGCATGTACTCGACATTCACAAGAGAAAAAAATAAACAGACGGAAAGTTCTATTCCCAAAGTGGTATGTTCCCTTTCAAATTTTATCATGGTATCGAGTAGGTCCAAAAACTTCTATCTCTCGATTGAAACATCCAAGACTCGGAGAAAGCCTCACGATCAAATCACCTTGGCCGATTGATAGTGGGGCATCGACCCACATGACAAGCAAAGTGAATTTGATGAGGAATTTGGAGTCAATTTGTCCAATGACAATCGATCTCCCTAACGGGGAGACAACCATAGCCACAAGAAGAGGGACAAGTGGATTTGACAAAAGAACTCACTTTATGTAACACTTTGCTTGTTCCCTCTTTAAATTGCAATCTTATCTCAGTAGCCCGCATGTGTAAGGACTTGAATTGTACAGATGACATTTGACAAAAATTCTTGTGCTATACAGGACCACACTACAAAGATTCCGATTGTTACGGGTAAAGAATGAGATGGGGTTTATTATTACGACGAAAAGGAAAGGAAGAAGTTTCAAGCAAATGCAGTCAACACCGGACAATTGTGGCATAAGCGAATGGGTCATCCTTCCTCCGGAGTCATAAGTTTGTTTTCTAAATCTTTAGATTGTTCTGGTACACAAAAATTGGGTGATGTGTGTGAGATTTGTCTTCGTGCAAAGGAAACAAGAAATAAATTTTCTTTAAGTGAAAATAAAGCTGAAAACTTGTTTGACATCATTCATTGTGATATTTGGGGTCCTTATAAAGAACCATCCTCATGCGGTGCCTATTATTTCCTTTCGATAGTTGACGATTTTAGTAGAGGGGTATGGATTTACTTGATGAAGGAAAAGAGTGAAACCGAAAAACTTCTCAAGGGTTTTGTGGCCATGGTGAAAACCCAGTTTAACACACTTGTTAAGATTGTAAGAAGCGACAATGGGCTTGAATTCAAATCCGAGCCCATGAAAAGTTTTTATGCCGACCAAGGAATAATACACCGGACTAGTTGCACAGAACACCCCAATAAAATGGGAGAGTAGAACGGAAGCATAGGCATATTTTAAATGTGGCCCGAGCCTTGAGGTTCCAAGCAAGTTTACCTTTGAGTTTTGGGGGAGAGTGTATATTGACGGCATCATATTTAATAAATAGAACACCAAATAGGCTCCTAAACGGAAAAACCCCATATGAGTTGATCTTTAACAAGACACCTTCTTATGATCATATTAGGACTTTTGGGTGTTCGAGTTTTGTCAAAACTCTAGGACATGACAAATTTTCTACTAGAAGTCGGAAGTGTATTTTTATGGGCTATCCCTATGGAAAAAAGGCTTGGAGACTATACGATTTGGAAACCCACAATTTTTTTGATAGTAGGAACGTTGTGTTTTCAAAAGAAGTTTTCCCTTTTGCCAACAAAAATTTAGACAAAGAGAAAAGAAACTCAAATCTTTCCTCTTGGGCCAACCCGAAACCTCAAAATTCTATGAAAGCCCACCTATTTTGGAGGATAAAGGACCAAGGGGAGTAGTAATGGGGCGCTAGGAGGAGCTGGGCCACGGCAGCAAGGGACTCGAACATAGTCCAATTGGGCAGCAGGAGGTGGGCGCTGGACAAAATTCGACCGAACCAACAACCACGCCTAGCCCGAACATGCACCTGGGCCAAAAGAAGGGCCGAAGAAGTGATTGAAGTAGCAGCCCAACGAACAAGTGTCCGAAACTCATAGTCCGGAACGGTTGCATCGAACGAAAAGGTTGCCTACTCGACCGAATGACTATATTTGCTACAATGCTATGTTGAAGAACCCCGTCTCTACTACAACCCCACGCCAAAAGGAATTTTCAGGTGTATGTTATCCTTTACATAAGTACGTCACAAATACTAACTTTTCTCCTTCACATCAAAAGTTCTTTGCAGCCACTATGAAGATTCACGAACCTCGTCTTTATCAAGAGGCTATAAAAGACGAGTCTTGGAGGAAGGCAATGAATGATGAAATCGCCGCCCCAAACAAAAACGAAACGTGGGACATAGTTGATCTTCCTGCCGGAAAGAAACCCATTAGCAGCAAGTGGGTTTATCGAGTGAAGTACAACTCGGACGGTAGAATCCAACTCTACGAGGCACGCCTAGTGGTGCAAGGAGATCACCAAGTGGAAGGAATTGATTACAAGGAGACTTTTGCACCTATGGCCAAGATGACTAGTATACGTTGCTTTCTCGCCGTTGCCATCGCAAAAGGATAGGATCTACATCAAATGGATGTTAATAATGCATTTCTTCACGGAGACTTGAATGAAAAGGTATACATGAAATTGCCTCCCGGGTACACCCCATCCAGTCCTAACAAGGTTTGTAAATTGAAAAAATCATTATATGGACTACGTCAGGTGCCTCGCCAATGGTTAGCCAAACTATGCTCCAAACTTTGTGAATACGGATTCACCAAGTCGTATGCGGATTACTCCTTGTTTACCTATCGACGGCGAGATGTCTTCATGGCACTCCTAGTTTATGTGGATGATATAGTCCTTGCCAGCAACAATCAACGGTATGTCAAAATTTCAAACACTACCTAAATAGATGCTTCGAGTATAAAGGATCTCGGTCCTTTGAAGTATTTTCTTGGAATTGAAGTTGCAAGAGGATCTCGAGCACCTATTTCTAAGTCAAAGGAAGTACGCCTTAGAGATAGTAGATGAGTGTGGACTTTTAGGAGCAAAACTTGTAAAATTCCCTATCGAGTCGTAACAACCCGATCCTAAATCACATTATTTATCGTATTAATTACAAGATTTATATAATTGAGCGCGTGCACTTCAATTCGATATTTTATATTTAAATTATTTTTACATATGTGTTATGTAGCTAAGGCGACAAAGTGGCCCTAATAAAAATCTCATAATAATACTTATAAATTACGCATATGTTTAAAAGAGAAAATTTTAAAATTTACAAGAGATGGTATATGATTGCAAGGTCATTAATATTACATTTCAAGCAAACAATTATATTTATAATTTGTAAACATCATCGATAAAATTAAATAAAATTAAAAAGTAACAAAAATAATAAATAAATACATAAATACATACAAATACACATAAAAATAAAACAAAACAATAATAACAAATAACCAGATTTTTCAAGAGAAAAATCCGAATTGAATTATCCGGAATTGAAAAAGAGAAAAATCCGAATTGAATTATCCGGAATTGAAAAAAAAGAGAGAGAGAGAGAGAGGCGATTAAGATCAAAATAAACGGGCAAGTTCAATTTCAATTCCCTCACTTGCTTCCTTCCTCTCGCTTCTCCCGTTCCTCTACCTTCCCCTCCCCTGCTCCGCCTCCCAGCGGCGGCCTCTCTGCCGGCCACCGGACACCGCCAACGCCGGCCGAAGCCGGCGCCGGCGTCGCCAACCTCGCCCGCTCTCTCCCCGCCTCTCTCGTCCGTGCTCCCTGTCTCTCTCTCTCGCTCCCCAGCCTCGCCACCCTATCGCCGCCCGATTCCGGCCACCGGACGCCACCAACGTCGGCTAGAAGCCGGCGTCGGCGCCGCTCGCGCCCTTTCCCGCTCTCGCGCTCCCTCTCTCTTTCGGCGATTGCCCGCCTCGCCCTCGCTCGCCGCCCAATCTCCGGCCAACCAACCGGAGCCCGGCCAATGGAAATCGACTCGGTGCTCCCTAGTAGCCGCCGGAGCCCAGCTCCGCACCACACCAACATCTCCTCCTTCCTCTCCTTGCCTTCTCCTCTCCGAAGTTCGAAGTTGAAGGTAAAAAGCTAAACCCTAAATTACCAAGTTCATTATTTATTTAAGCAATCGTAATTATAATTTGAAGTATATGATTTAGAAATATGTTTATGGTGTGAATTTAAAGTCCGAATTGGGAAAACCGTGAATTGGTGTGAACCATCGTGATTAGTGTTTTGATGGATTGATTAGCAGTATGAATGTGAACGAATGTGATTCGTTGGGAAATTATGATTTAGTGGATGAGGCTAGGGATGTTTTGTCATAAAATTGAATAATTTGATGAATTTGTTATATTGTGGGAATTGAGCAAACGAAGGGGAAAGTGTATGCGAAGCTGAAACTGGATAATGTTTAAGTGTAGAGGTGTGAGGGAAAATTCGAATATTAAGTATACCTAATTGTGGTTGTGAAAATAATGCTTAAGCCCTTAAAATGGCGTATGTATGAATCTTGGGCATTTCGGCAAATTGTGAAACCTTCCTATGGAAAGGCATTTGATAGGTTAATTAATTATTTAAGTATAGGTTTTGAATGCAATGAAGGGAGAACTAAGGAATAAACTAGGAATAAGTGTTTGATTATATATATATATATATATATATATATATATATATATATATATATATACCATTTTCAATCCAAGTCAACTAATGAACTGGATTACATAAATATCATTGGTTATCCGATTAGCCTAATCAACTTCTTTAACTAATACGCGTTATAGTTAATGTTCGAAATGGGATTAATGTAGGAAAGTTATGTAAGAAAAACGTAGTTAACCGATTACGTAATAAATATAGGAAACGAAATAAATTATCAACGCTTATACAAATTCAATCATTTATTAACAACAAAAATCTATTGAAACAGAATTGAGGCCACTTCCGTTGCCGAATAGCTACCGACTCAAATTTTTATAAAAAGGGAGAAACAAAGGCTTTAATTCGAGTACGTTCATTGCCTGTACCTTTCGAAAACTCACATGTTTCATCAAATCTCAACATTTCTCATATATATAACTAATAATGAATCATTTGCAAATCAATTTTTGCCACCTAATCAAGTGGTTCCCGCCCAATTATCAATTATCGGGGTTTATGCCCATCAATTATCAATAATTAGGGCTTATGCCCAACCCGCGCGGCTTCAACTCGGGTTCTCGGTCGGCCCGGGAGGTGTGCACCTTACTAAGATCGTATCAATTATCAAGGGGTTCCACTTTCGGATAATAACCGGCAAGCAAGTTTTAATTATATGCTCTCCCCGATTTCAAACTAAAATGAATTGAAATGCGCGCGCTCAATCAATGTGTTTCAAGATTATTTAATCGTGCAGGAATGTTCGTATCGAGTTTCGACTCATTCTTCGAATTATTTTAATGTTTTTGTTTTTAGGAAAAGCATCCGTGAACAGTCCTTTGCCTAAGAAGCTCTGACGGGAGCAAGACTTAGCTGGATATTCCATTATCATTGCTCTAAGATGGGTTAGATGCTCACAAGTGGTTCTCTTCCTCGTTCATTTTGGGCTTGTCCTTGGATTTGTAATTAAATATTGTGTATTTCCTATCGCGATCTGTTGTATTGGCCGTTAATATCCGTAAGTATGTAGCGAACCGTACTTTGGGTTTGATTTATTTAAGTTGTCGGCTTGACTCCCTACGACCCAACATTTAATATTTCCCAGACTTACTTAAGCACAGACTGATAGGAACAGGATATCGTGTTATTTTATTTTTAGCCTTGCCCTATTATTAGGGCGGCGGTAACGCCTTCGATCGTTAACTTCCGCTGCGACCTTACCTAATATTCTCGAATTAGGGAATTATTAAATAATGGTAACCGGGGCGTTACAGTTGTGGTATCGGAGCGAGGTTTAGAAATCACTCGTGAGCAATAGGATTCCGAGATGTTATGATTTGACCTTTAGGAAAATTACGTGGCTAATAATCCCTCAAGTCGTCGTTTTGGGACTTGTGGATGTAGTGTAGTTAATGTTGGATCGATATATATACTTTTGGGTATGATAGCATAATCGAGGTACGTAATGACTCAAGTTCTTGACGAGTATTCCATATGCTTCTAAGTGTTGTATCTTTTAATTAAGTTCATACGGTTTGTGTCATATGTATCACGAATCATTTAGGTTGTTTTATGCCTTAATGTATATTGGTTAAACTCCGGCTTGTGGCCGTTGAGTTGTATACTCCGAGCGTGTGGCTCGTTGAGTGATATTGTGGTTTTTATGAAGGGATTTAAGGTTTTAAGCCTAGGGAATAGACCATATTACAAATAGAACTCTGTCGAAATTTTTAGAAAATACCAAACTATTTTAGGAAATTCCCTTCATTACCTTTAAATTGGAATTAGAAAGCAAAACCGACACTTGAATGAGCCTTGGAGTTCCTTTAATTGAGGATTTCTCAACCAATGAAATTTCCAGAGCCGATTGATAATCTAACATACAATTTGGTGTTGCTTATTATATAAACGTAATGAAAATAGGAGTTAACTAAGAATGTTTTATATTAGAAGTTGTTAACAACTTGTTTCGTATAAAAGGGAAAGGAAATTAATTAGGAAACTTTATATTTATATGACTCACCTAGAAAACAATGACGTAATTTCGAATGTAACTATAGAGTTGGGCGGTGATTGGGTACTTGCCGAATAGGCGTCGGAAACTCCTCCGAAGCCCGTAACAAATCCTTAGTGAAATCCATACCCTTAGAGATTTGCACTGATACCATGGACCCAAACTATTGAAGGAACTTGGTGACAGAGTTAATGAAAAGAATTCCTCCTACACCTACTAAATCCACTTCTAAGCCTAACAAGTTAGCAGACATAGTGATTTGTCATAATTCTAAGACTTACAATGGAAAGATTATACAGATGGAACGAGAAGGATGTATTAGGAGAAAGAAAAAGATACTTGTGGTTGTTGAGGTACCTAAAGGAAAAAAAAAATGAACATAGGGATATATTATATAATTGGTGAAGCGGATATTTGGTGAAGCACGATGAAAAACCAATTTTGAGGTTGTGAGTTCACTTGGGGGAAATTTTTAGAAGAGCTTACAACTAAATTTTACTCAACTACACTTCGAGTGACAAAAGAAGAAAAGTTTTAGAGTTGAAAATGGACAACAACATGACGTTAATGTAGTATGCTAGTGAATTTATGGAGATATCTAGATTTGCCCCAAGTTTTGCTCGCTATTGATGGGATAAAGATGATAAGATTTGAGGAAGCTTTACCTATTATATTCGGTATCAACTTGTTGGCCAACTTATCAAATATTATTAAGAGTTGAGCGAGTAAAGAGTGAACTAAGGGCCTTAAATCCCGGAAAATAAGGAAGTGAAACAATACAAGTAAGAGTGTAGTTCAAAAGAAACATGGTACTAGTTCCGACAAGGGTCACTCATTGATTATTTCGAACCCCTGTGGGAAATGTTGCCAAACAAATCACACCGCATCAGGTTGTAGAATGGGTAGTAATAAATATATTTGTTATGGTAGTCTTGAACATTTAGTAAACACTTTCCCAAGAGGACAAAAAGTTGTAGAGAAGGGACATGCCAAGCCCTAATGACACCATGTGAAGGAAGCCACAACTTTAGGAATGACGATTGTCACCGGTACTAAACTCAAAGTCTTTTTATGTTTTATTCGATTCAGGTGCCACCCATTCATTTATATTTACCCACGTTGCCTCGTAATTACATTTAAATGATCGTAAGGCCCGAATAGAGTGCCAAACTAGGTTACAAAATTGGAAAGTGGTAAAATGTCCAAGTACTCTAGCAGCACGTGCCACGATCAAATATTGGGAATTGTCTTCCATAGATTTAATGCAATTTGATCCGACGGAATCCGATGTCATTTTAGGAATGGATTGGTTGGCAACACATGAAGTGAACAAAGCTTGTAAAAGGTTGTAAGATTATTTTAAAGGGCCAGAAAAGAGAAAGAAGTGTGTTCGGGAGAAAAAGATACAGAGGAGTATTTCATAACTTCAGTCATGAAGGCTAGTTAATTATTAAGAAAGGACTACATAAGGCATTGATGTTATGTTATTAAGGATAGAAACGAAGGGACAGATATAAATGTTACACCTGTAGTATGTGATTTTTCAGATGTATTTCTTAAAAATTTACATGGTCTACCTCCTCAAAAGGAGGTTGAGTTTGAGGTTGAACTAATTCCTGATGCATAATTCATTTTTAAAGCGCCATATAGGATGACCCCAATGGAACTCAAAGTGTTGAAAGCCAACCTGATGAATTACTATAAAAAGAATTTATTAGGCCAAGTATCTCAACTTGGAGAACTTCGGTCTTGTTTATGAAGGAGAAGGATGATACTTGGAGACTCTATGTAGATTATATGGTTAAACAAGATAACCGCTCCCCAGAATAAGCATCCTTTACCCTGAATTAATGATTTGTTTGATCAACTTCAAGGGGTTAATGTGTTTTATCAACTTGGAATTAAACAGAAAGATACTCCCAAAACTACGTTTAGCACCGGATATGGGCATCATGAATTTAAGGTGATTCTATGTGGACTTACCAATATACCTGCTGCATCCATGAGTTTCACAAATGGAACTTTTAGGCGTTATCCGGATAATTTGAGGTAGTAGTATTTACGATATTCTTATATACTCGATGATAAGGGAAAATTACGTCGAGCAGGTGAGAATAGCGCTACAAACTTTGAAGAGACATCAAATGTGTGCCAAATCTCAAAAATGTGAGTTCTGGCTAGAGGAAGAGACATTTTTAGGCCTCGTTGTTTCCAAAAAAGAGATTAAGGTCGATCCTCATAAGGTAAACGCAGTAACGGAATGAACCAGACCAACTAATGTCACGTAAATGAGGAGTGTTCTTAGGTTAGCAGATTACTACAAGAGGCTTGTCGGGAATAAGTATCCACTACCCCGAATTGATGATTTATTTGATCGGATACAAGGAGTTAGCATATTTTACCAACTTGAGATTAAACAAGAAGATATTCCCAAAACTGCCTTTAGAATTAAATATGAACTCTACGAATTTACGGTAATGCCCGGAGGATTTACCAATGTACCGGGTGCATTCATGGATCTCATGAATAGAATTTTTGAGGACTTATCTAGATAAATTTGTGGTGGTGGTTCTTGATAATATTCTTATATATTCTAAGGTTAAGAGAGAATATGATGAGCGAGTTGTGAATAGTACTACAAATTTTGAGAGAACATCAATTGTATGCTAAATGGCAAAAATGTGAATTTTTGTTAGAAGAAGTGACATTTATAAGGCATAATGTTTCTAAGGAAGGGATTAAGGTCAACTCTCATAAGATAAAGGTAGTAACTCGAATACCCCATACCAACTAATGTTACGAAACGAAGAGTTTCCTTGAGTTAACAGGGTACTACAAAGGATTCCTATATGATTTTTCTTTCGAAAACAACGTCACGTCTAATAATTTTGCCAAAGAATACAACGTCATTTAAGTGACCGGATAAATGTGCAAGGACACTCTAAAAGTTAAAGAAAAGGTTATCCACAACCCAAATCCTTACTTTACTCATGGAAGGTAAAAAGTATACCATCTATAGTGAGACGTTTAAAAACGGGTTAGGATGCGTATTAATACATGACGACAAGGTTATAGCTCACGCATCTCAACAACTCAAACCATGTAAACAGACTTATCCTACTCATGAATTAGAGCAGGTTACCGTTGTTTTTGCTTTAAATATTTGGAGACATTACTTGTATGGGGCAACATGTAAGATTTATATTGACCATTAGAGTTGAAGTACATTTTTACCCAAAAGAAGATCAATCCGAGGCAACGGCGCTAGTGGAATTGCTTAAGGATTATGACTTACAAATATAATATCACTTAGTGAAAGTAAACATAGCGGCAAATGCGTGGAGTACGGAGACAAGACACAGTTTGAATGTAATAATGATAACTTAGCTCGTTGTTATACGAGATCTCCACGATATAAGTATTGAGTTAGTCTCACATGAACAAATGAGTGAGATCCTAGCAACGATAGAGGTATAATATATTATAATGAAGGAAACTCAATTAGGTCAAAATGATGATGCCAAGGTGGAAAGGATTAAGAGAAAATATTAAAAGGAAAAAAAAATCCTGGTTTTAAGGAATACACGAGGATGGAACCCTAAGATTTCAGAATCAATTTTATGTACCGAAGAAAGAGGAATTGAAAAGGAGAATTCTTGAGGAAGCACACAATACACGATACTTGGTATATCCAGGAGGAACAAAATGTATAGAGACTTGAAGCAATATTTTGGTGAATAATATGAAAAGAATATAACAGAATACGCGAGATAAGTGCTTCCTTTGTCAAAGAGTTTAGACCGAACGTTGGAGAGTACAATATAAAAAGAGATATCAATGTCTTGTTGATGAATTGAGACCTTTGGAGATCCCTGCCTAGAGATGAGATTCAATTTCAATGAACTTGGCCATAAGATTACCCATTATTGCTTCAATGAAAAATGTTTGAATGATTGTTGACTCGACTTATTAAACCTGCGCATTTTGTACTAATACTTGACACCTGGAATGTAGAAATACCGACACGATAATACGTTAAAGAAGTTATTAGGTTACATGTAATACCGAAGAGCATCATATCGAGATAGTGACAAGAGGTTTCATGTGAATTTTTGGGAAGCTCTATGGCAAGATTTTGGGACTAAAGTGAGTTTTAGTAGTTTGTATCATCCGGAACTAAATGGGCAAACCAAAAAGGTAAATCAAATATGAGAAGATATACTAAGAGCATCTGTATTCAACTTTTAAGGAAAATGGGAAACTAAGTTATCTTTGGTGGACGTCTCCTATAACACGGTTATCGGACCATTATTAAAATGGCTACATTTGAAGCATTGTATGGAAGAAAATGCAGAACACCATTATCTTGGAGCGAGTTTGATGAAACATTGATTTTAGGTCCTGAATTGATCCAAGAAACAACCGAAAAGGTTAGGAAGATTCAGGAACACATTAAGGCACCCCAAAGCCGACAAAAGAGTTATGTAGATAACGGAAGGAGGCCATTGGAATTTGAGGTAAGAGATAAAGTATTTCGAAAGTGTCCCCGAGTGAAAGGGGTCGAAGATTTAATATTTAGAAAAATCGGGTCTTAGGTATATTGGGCCATGTGAGATTATAAAGAAGTTCAATCCGAGTATCCTATATGTAGCTATGTCATCTGGACTCGGACATGAGAATAACGTCTTTCATGTTTAGCGGCCCAGGAGGTATACACCAATTCCAAGCCATAATATTGTGGTAAGCTACTAGAAATCACTGAAAACTTAATATAAGTTTTCAGTTCAAATATTGGATCATAGAGTTAAGAAACTCCATAATAAAGACATTCCTTTGGGGAAAGTATCGTGGACTAACCATACATCCTCGAAGGCTTCATGGGAAATTGAGGAAGATATGAGAGATAAACACCCTCACTTATTTTGAGGAAAGTCCGCAAACCTCATTGTCGAATGTGCAAGTTTCGAGGACGAAACTTATTTTAAGGGGGACGACTGTAACAACCCGATCCTAAATCACATTATTTATCGTATTAATTACAAGATTTATATAATTGAGCGTGTGCACTTCAATTCGATATTTTATATTTAAATTATATTTACATATGTGTTATGCGACTAAGGCGACAAAGTTGCCCTAATAAAAATCTCATAATAATACTTATAAATTACGCATATGTTTAAAAGAGAAAATTTTAAAATTTACAAGAGATGGTATATGATTGCAAGGTCATTAATATTACATTTCAAGCAAACAATTATATTTATAATTTGTAAACATCATCGATAAAATTAAATAAAATTAAAAAGTAACAAAAATAATAAATAAATACATAAATACATACAAATACACATAAAAATAAAACAAAATAATAACAACAAATAACCAGATTTTTCAAGAGAAAATCCAGAATTGAATTATCCGGAATTGAAAAAAAAAAAAAAAGAGAGAGAGAGGCGATTAAGATCAAAATAAACGGGCAAGTTCAATTTCAATTCCCTCACTTGCTTCCTTCCTCTCGCTTCTCTCGTTCCTCTACCTTCCCCTCCCCTGCTCCGCCTCCCAACGGCGGCCTCTCTGCCGCCACCGGACACCGCCAACGCCGGCCGAAGCCGGCGCTGGCGTCGCCAACCTCGCCCGCTCTCTCCCTGCCTCTCTCTCGTCCGCGCTCCCTGTCTCTCTCTCTCGCTCCCCAACCTCGCCACTCTACTGCCGCCCGATTTCGGCCACCGGACGCCACCAACGTCGGCTAGAAGCCGGCGTCGGCGCCGCCTGCGCCCTTTCCTGTTCTCGCGCTCTCCTCTCTCTCTCGGCGATTGCCCGCCTCGCCTCGCTCGCCGCCCAATCTCCTGCCAACCAAGCCGGAGCCCGGCCACTTGGACCACACCAACATCTCCTCCTTCCTCTCCTTGCCTTCTCCTCTCCGAAGTTGAAGGTAAAACGCTAAACCCTAAATTACCAAGTTCATTATTTATTTAAGCAATCGTAATTATAATTTGAAGTATATGATTTAGAAATATGTTTATGGTGTGAATTTAAGGTCTGAATTGGGAAAACTATGAATTGGTGTGAACCATCGTGATTAGTGTTTTCATGGATTGATTGCGTATGAATGTGAACGAATGTGATTCGTTGGGAAATTATGATTTAGTGGATGAGGTTAGGGATGTTTTGTCATAAAATTGAATAATTTGATGAATTTGTTATATTGTGGGAATTGAGCAAACGAAGGGGAAAGTGTATGCGAAGTTGAAACTGGATAATGTTTAAGTGTAGACGTGTGAGGGAAAATTCGAATATTAAGTATACCTAATTGTGGTTGTGAAAATAATGCTTAGCCCTTAAAATGGCGTATGTATGAATCTTGGGCATTTCGGCAAATTGTGAAACCTTCTTATGGAAAGACATTTGATAGTAATTATTTAAGTATGGGTTTTGAATGCAATGAAGGGAGAACTAAGGAATAAACTAGGAATAAGTGTTTGATTATATATATATATATATATATATATATATATATATATATATATATATATATATATATACCATTTTCAATCCAAGTCAACTAATGAACTGAATTACATAAATATCATTGGCTATCCGATTAGCCTAATCAACTTCTTTAACTAATACACGTTATAGTCAATGTTCGAAATGGGATTAATGTAGGAAAGTTATGTAAGAAAAACGTAGTTAGCTGATTACGTAATAAATATAGGAAACGAAATAAATTATCAACGCTTATACAAATTCAATCATTTATTAACAACAAAAATCTATTGAAACAGAATTGAGGCCACTTCCGTTGCCGAATAGCTGCTGACTCAAATTTCTATAAAAGGGGAGAAACAAAGGCTTTAATTCGAGTACGTTCATTGCCCGTACCTTTCGAAAACTCACATGTTTCATCAAATCTCAACGTTTCTCATATATATAACTAATAATGAATCATTTACAAATCAAGTTTTGCCATCTAATCAAGTGGTTCCCGCCCAATTATCAATTATCGGGGTTTATGCCCATCAATTATCAATAATTAGGGCTTATGCCCAACCCGCGCGGCTTCAACTCGGGTTCTCGGTCGGCCCGGGAGGTGTGCGCCTTACTAAGATCGTATCAATTATCAAGGGGTTCCACTTTCGGATAATAACCGGCAAGCAAGTTTTAATTATATTCTCTCCCCTGATTTCAAACTAAAATGAATTGAAATGCGCGCAATCAATGTGTTTCAAGATCATTTAATCGTGCGAGAATGTTCGTACTGAGTTTCGACTCATTCTTCGAATTATTTTAATGTTTTTGTTTTTAGGAAAAGCATCCGTGAACAGATCCTTTGCCTAAGAAGCCTGACGGGAGCAAGACTTACTTGGATATTCCATTATCATTGCTCTAAGATGGGTTAGATGCTCACAAGTGGTTCTCCTCCTCGTTCATTTTGGGCTTGACCTTGGATTTGTAATTAAATATTGCGTATTTCCTATCGCAGATCGTTGTATTGACCGTTAATATCTGTAAGTATGTAGCGAACTGTACTTTGGGTTTGATTTATTTAAGTTGTCGGCTTGACTCCCTACGGCCCAACATTTAATATTTCCCGGACTTACTTAAGCACAGTTGATAGGAACGAGGATATCGTGTTATTTTATTTTTAGCCTTGCCCTATTATTAGGCGGCGGTAACGCCTTCGATCGTTAACTTCAGCTGCGACCTTACCTAATATTCTCGAATTAGGGAATTATTAAATAATGGTAACCGGGAGCGTTACAGGAGCAAAATCACTAACTTGCCCTTGCAAAGGGAAAGTTGTTAGAGGACCCTTCCAATTATGGTCGCATAGTGGGACGTCTAATCTACCTCACTATCACTAAGCCTCGATCTTACCTATACAGTTCACATATTATCTCAGCTCATGCATACACCCAAAACCGAGCATATGGAAGTTGCACGTCGTATGATACGCTATTTGAAGGGGACCGCCGGACAAGGTATTGTTCTCCGAAAGGACTCGCAACCTCCAACTCACAGGATTCCGTGATTCGGATTGGGAACATGTCCTCTTTCACAAAGATCTTTGACTAGGTATTTTATGTTACTTGGAGATTCACCCATATCCTGGAAAATGAAGAAATAAGCTACCGTGTCTCGATCATCGGTTGAAGCTGAATATCGTTCATGGCCGCTGCTACTAGTGAGTTAATATGGTTGAGGATTTTTCTAGCCGCCTTAGGAATCTTTCACAATACTCCTATACGGCTATTTTACTACGATCGAGCAACCTTACACATTGCCAACAATCCAGTGTTTCATGATCGAACAAAACATATTGAAATTGATCTGTCATTTCATACGGGAGAAGGTTGAAGCTAAGATACTCCAATTGGTCAAGATGCACACTTCGCAACAGGGCAGCTGACATCTTCACTAAAGCCCTAGGACGGGAGCAGTTCAAATTTCTAAAATCCAAGTTGGGCATTGTTAATCCACATGCTCCAACTTGAGGGGGATTGTTAATATATATTTGATTGTTATTAGAAAATATGTTAGTAAGTAGTATTTAATTATTATTTGGAGATTTAGTTTGAGACAAACTTAGCAAGTAGTATTTGATTATTATTAGGAGATCTAGTTTGAGACAAACTCAAATTGAGATCGATAGTTTGAATAGGAGTATTCCTTCCTATGTATAAATAGGCATGTACTCGACATTCACAAGAGAAAAAAATAAATAGAACATAAAGTTCTATTCCCAAAGTTGTATGTTCCCCTTTAAATTTTATCAGCATCACTACAGAGGTAAGTGAGTACTTGATCGATATCTCTAGGACCAAGTACCCAGCTCGTGATAAATGCCCACCTTACAGCTTCGGTATGGAGATCACAGACTATTCGGTGGTACGCCAAACAGGATTATGGCATACATCATCACAAATTGAACCAATCCCACACAGTTGGGCTTTTAGGAGCCATGGAATTTTCTTTTTGGGGGGAGGGTAGGGGAGGAGGGGAGTATGGAACATGAATATCCACCTCTAAGATGACATCCGAATACCAAAAGGCAATAGTTTTCAGCCTCCCGGGTAATCTTTCTTCACAATGCATACACACTTGGGTACATTCACGGCAAGCCTAATAAACAGGAATAATGACCTTAATGTCACGGATATGACATGGAACAAATAATATTACGCAGCTTATAGGCTTCCAATCGTTTTTAGAGCAAAAAGGTTGTTGTATTGGGGATTCAAAACCGAGTTCTTAGTAAATTACCGGTCAAATTAACCGACACTCGCAGTAGGCTTTGCGATTATAGCCAAGTACCTCACGATTTTTCAAACTGTACCTTCCGTGTTTCCGAAAGTTAGACATGGGTCCGAGCTGCAATTTTTAGCAAAAAGACTAAATCTTTTAGATGGGGTTTTAAGCAAAATTCACTTAAGCACCCCTTTCCCCTTCCATTCCTTTTACCCAACCAAAACCAATAAAATGTATAAGGCTTGCCTTCTCAAAGCATTTGTGAGCTACTTGTCTACTTAAAGTAATACAAATATAAAATAGAACTCCTACCGAATCAAGTTTAAATGTAGATATACTATTAAGGTTTTGTTCGAAATTATATAAAAACAAACATAAATAGAAATAAAAACGAAGAGAAAGAAAGCATAATAGAATAGAAACGAACATATAAATAAGTAGAAACAAGTAGAAAAGACGGAAACCAACTGAACCAATAATTTTTACTGACACAAATTGAATCCAATGTAATCATAAACAAAAGTTACACCCTTTTTTTCCCACTTCCATCAATAGTAACACAATACTTTGATCTGTCTCTTCCCTGTTCCACGAATAGTGCGGTTGTCTGTCAGCGTCACTCGCTGAACTTGGATATTCTTTTGTTTACATCGGCAATATACTTCCCTCACCATGACTCCACACTTTCGTATTCCATTTGAGGCGTCAGATTCTCTCTCTTGCAATCTCTGTGTATTTTTTAAAAAATACAGTTCAGAAAAATACCACCTGAAATTTCAAAGCAAACCAAACACTTACAGCCCACAGTTTCTATCAATTTTCAACGTTCTCACGATTCACGAATTTCCCTATTTCTCATTCAACCAGATTCTGTAATCTCCATTAGAGAAAAGAAAGCATATTTTCACAACGCATTCTCTCTTTCGGCCCTCTTCTTTCACAATTCTTCGCATCTTTTTATTCTTCCTTTCCATTTCCATAACTTGTAAGCATCAAATTCTGCCCTCTTATTTATAGAGTGTCCACCAAGCCTCGTTCCCTCCACGCGACCTCCACGGGCACTTTAGAGAGAGAGAAGAGAGAGAGAGAGAGAATGCAGTCACTTCAGCAGAAGGCCTCGCAGTACAGTGGCATTGCTACAGAGGATGCATTTGCCATCGATGAAACCAATCTCTTTGAGAAATTGGGTCTGAAGACTTTCGTTGATCTCTCCACTAATTTCTACACCAGGTTCGGGAATTCTTCGATTTTGGATTAATTTTCTAAGGAGTTTCAGTTTAATTGAACTGGGATTTTGATTTTTTTTGTTGCCCCATTAATGTTTATGCCTTATCGGCATGTGATATTAGGGTTTATGATGACGAGGAGGAATGGTTTAGATCCATTTTTGGGAATTCGAAGAAAGAGGATGCTATTCAGAATCAGTACGAGTTCTTTGTGCAAAGGATGGGAGGCCCACCTCTATTTTCTCAGCGAAGAGGTAATTTGAATTCTAAAGTAGTAATGCTGACTGCATCTATTTGTGCTACTCTCTCTCTCTCTCTCTCTCTCTCTCTCTGGGACTGTGGGGATGGATGAAAGCTTGCTTTTTTTTTTCTACGCAATGCGTTACTTTGGGATCCATGTTTTGTGTACACTGCACATGTAGGTGAGCAAGGGTTTAAGGAGGGTTTTTGTTTTGAATCCATTCTAGGCAGTTAGTTGTTGTGAAGAGCGGTTTGAGTTGACATTGGATTTGAGAAAAAAAAGTGGAACGGATGTGGGAATAGATGGTGGGTAGGGTGCTTCTTTCTTTCTGAGAAATGCTTGAATTGTGATGTTACCCTAACTAAACATTTTTGCTTGGTTGGAGATTTTGAAGGTAGACTTTTGAGCATGGAATGCTGTTCATGATTGAATTTCGTTTTCATGTGTTAGTTGTATCAAAGAAATCCAGCATGGAGCTTGAACCTTGAATAAGAAAAGAACAGAACAAAAGTTGGTGGGAAGTGTTTGTTAATATATGCATATGTTGCAAAAATCATCATTAGTTGATCGGTGCCATTAAATATTTTTAACTCCAAACTGATGCTTTATATGTGTGGTAGTGCATGGATTAGTGAGGTTGGAAATACTTGTCTTCTAAACATCTGACGTAAATTTGAACACCCCATGTTTTTGGAGACAGGATGCTTCTAGAATTGTTTTTTATGAATATATTCCTACTTATGCAGTATGTTTTCTATTTTCCAACTGAGGATAGTTAGTATCCTTGTTTTCTGTCCTGAGATGGTATGATCAGAAGCAACTATGCTCCTAGTTTAAAGAGTAATGCGCATGGAGAACTTAAGAAAGTACTGCTGAGGTGACGGAATCTTTCCTACTGAATGATTATTCCCTAAGTGGTTTTGGCTTTTGCAACAATAGGGAATAATTTAACTAAAGGTGTGGATCTTAACTTCAAGCTATATGGATCATTTGGTTAAAGTGAACATCATTGTTGATCAGAATTAAAAGTACTAGATCAAACTCCCTGACATTTTGTCATTTGTTAGTGTGCTTCTTCACAAGATTCTTGAATACAGGTATATAAAGGGCCCGACACACCCAAGGCATTTATCCATGTTGTTCAATGAAAAAGAGTGCATTGTCTTAAGACATGAGCAGTGTTTTACTATAGGAGGCCCACATATGCAGCAAAACACGTGTAATCTCCTTTCCAGAGTATCTTACTTGGGATAAGGTTTTTACATAATGGTGGTTGCATTTATCCAGTTTAAGGATTTAGGTGTATTGCATTATATAGGCAGTGGTTGAAAAAGTGTCTGATCATATAGAGGATATAGAGATGTCGACATAAGGTGTTTACCCTCTAGTTCAGAAGTCCTCTTGTGATATGGAAATAGTTATTATTTTGTTTCGTTGCTTCAACTTATTTTTTATAATTCTTGTAGATCAGGTTTTGGTTTCCCTGCTTTGTCATCTGGTAATGGTTTTTCTATCAGCCCCAGAAAATTGTTGGTAGAATGCAGTTTCAGCTTATTAACAACTTTATTCAGCTTTTGTGTATAAAATGTGTACAGGAATAATTTGGACTGATAATATTCTCTCCTAACTGAGTCTAGTTTTCTGTTAAATGCCGATGAACCTGTCCTTGGAAAGTCACCTATATAATATTCACAGTGACAGGTTTTATCTCTTGTTGGAAAGCAATTGTAATGTATCAGATGCTCATAAGTTATAAACACTTTCCAACTCTCAAAAGGCATCCAGTATAGCTTGAGTCAACCACTGCCCTTTTTATGAATGACATGGGCAATGAATAATCTATAAGCTAATGATGACAATGCTACTTGTTCTGTTTCTTTAGCTATACTAAGGGGATCATCAAACTTTCTCTCCAAAGTGTCCTAAGGGTTGGATTTGTTTTATTTGAGGCACTTTGATTATATATTTTTTTGGGTCCTCTGGACTTTGGTGTAGAATAATTAGGTGCAGCTTACTGGGAATTCAAGTATTCTAGTTATTCAAATGCGAAAAACTATATTTTTGGTATAATAGGACGGCTACGTTGCTTGGCTTTCGTTTTTCCTGTCTCCAAGATTATTACCACCTAAGATACAAATTGTATAGTTTGCAGCCCTTTGTTATGTGGAAATTATACTAGACAAATAGGTTCCTTAGGTCTAGTTTGACTTAGAATGGGCTTACCCTATGTTACTTGGACTCTTCATTTAAGCTTCATTTGGTGCCTATATTGAATTTGGGTGAGGGCAACAGCAGGTCAGGTTGGTTCTAGTTTATTTTGAGTTGGGTTAATATCAGTTACGTTATTCATGTTAAAAGTTGAGCTGGTTAATCAGGCGTGGTTACTTTTTAAGTTATAGCTTATAGATAATCTTTCAAACCTTGAGGTTTCATCATTGGCTGTAGATCACATTATCTGAATAGAAGACAATTGATTGTGTGCTCCTAATTCAGTGAGTGCAGTTTCTACATATTCTGCCTGTTTATTTAACGTTCAGGACCAAAATCACCTTTATTTGCTCTAAAACTTGGTGCCTTTGGTTGCAGGCCACCCAGCACTGATTGCACGTCACAAGCCATTTCCAGTGACTCACCAAGCAGCAGAAAGGTGGCTTCATCACATGCAACAAGCTCTGGACACTACTCCTGCCATCGATTCTGATTCCAAGACTAAAATGATGAACTTCTTAAGGTCACAGATGTTCTATATACTCTTCCTCTATTTGAATATCTCCTTACTGTGTTTTACTAGTATTCAACAGCTTGTTGACCAGCTAAATATCCTCCCTATGATTATAAAGTTTAACCTCTATATTTCTTGATCATATTAAATAAAACAAATTTGGAAGTAGGTCATTGCCAAAAACTTGGTTACATTGGCCTTTCTAGCCTCTTTTGCAAGATCTGAAATATACTACATGTGTCAATACGGGCTCTTCTTTTCAAACTTACGTGACTAGCCTTACATAATGCAAAGTTGTGGTGAGATGAAACAAACAAAGCTATAGCGTGTATATAACTATCCTCTAATTTCTTGTGTTCGCTGCATATTCATATCATAAATTGCCAAACCTCTGTTTTTCCGCTATTAGATCTTACTTATTGCGTTGGTCTGTTTTTAGGCACACGGCATTCTTTCTGGTAGCTGGAGATGAGCTGAAATCTGCGAATCAGCAAGTTGCATGCAAGCATGCAGCCAACAAGCATGCTGCAGAATGATCTGTACCAGGGAATACTCTGCTTAACTACTAGTGCCTACTAATTTATACTTAGCTTCCATTCTTAGATTACATAACTTATTGCAAGTTTGGAAGACCACAAAGAATTCTACTGAAGGGACCTTATTTAGTTTACGACCAATTAAATCTCGCAATGCGCCCCTATCCCCATGTTTATCCCCATGTTTTGTGTGAGAATGTTGCACTTAATAACAAGAAGCTATGCATGCTGCTCAACATTAGGGAATGGTTTTTCTGGTGATAAGCAATATAGTAACATTGAACATGACCATATTACATCATACTTTGGCGTCAGGGAGAATAACAGAACCTCAATATGCTCACATTCTATCAATCCATCCTTTGAAAACTTCCTTCTTATTCACATTATGTATTTTGAGGTCTGTTTGCTTTCGAAAGCAATGTTCTTGTCATCCATAATTTACTGTCTGAAGATCTTATGAAAACGTCTGGTCGACTATTCATTCGAGTTTCTTCTCCAACCATAATCTCAACTGTAAGGCTAAGTATACTTGGAGGAAAACATCTGAAAAATAAATGATTTATACTTTGCACTCCATCTTCAGAGAGCACTGGGCAACATCTTTTTCATAAACATTCAAAGCAAACTGAAACGCTAGGAACAGCATGAATATATCACACCACCAGGTCACCAAATCACCCCAGTTCTTGCTCCTTGAAATAAACATGAATATAATCACATATCTCCAAGTAGTGCTAACAAAAATGCGGGTTCAGGTCAAAATCGGTTGAAAAAATCGGTCATTGGACGAAGTTTTTGTCCGATACCCGATTTTTTCAGGTCGTATGCAATTCGGATAATTGGGTCGAACGAAATTTTGTCAGCCCTATTTCCAAGTGAAGCTTCTCGTGCATGAAAGGTAGCCATGTCATGGACTTTTTGCTTACAATATATATTTTTTTGATATTTGGTGTTATAAAATGAGTAAATTAAGTTGATTTAGTTAATGGCTCTCCTTTAATACAAGTTCTAGTTTCTCTGATAAAAAAACAAGGGGTTCTAATTTCGCCAACTAGTATTGTTGTTTGCTCCATAACTCCAAACATTCTTGCCCTTCACATTTTGCTTCAGAATTCCTTTAGTACCCTAAAATCTAAATATATATATTCTTTTAAAATACCTCACAATGGGACAAACCCACTCAAAAATAGGGAGAATAACTATTATCATTTCTTTCTAAGTTTCAAAAAATGGGGAAAGGGAGCACCGTCATAGGAGTTCTAACTCCTGTTTAAGAACTCTTTAAGGAAGATGTATTGAAGAATTCCAAGACTGATAACTTGTAATAAGCAGTTTGATAATCCGAAAAAACTACTATGGCATCCCAGGATAGCAAAACGTTATGTTGGAACAATCAGTAGTCAATACGGCCAAACTGTGTTGATCAACACTATGGTCGTGTTGCCCGTGTCCCTCCTGATTTTATCCTATTTGCTTCCTACAGTCAAATAGGTCGGTTAGGCCGTGTCGGGCGACGCAGCCCATGTTGACATGTTTTGAACACTTTTGCAATCCAAGTTGAGATAATATTGACTCCTAATCTCTCCCAACTTAGTTAACTACAACACTCTCACGGACGAAACTTGAGAAACCTTGAACAATACGCTTGTTTTTTCAGCATCTAGTCCTTAAGATTACTTGTAATATAACAAATAGGTCTTAACGAAAGTAATCCCCAAGATTTACCAAAGTATCCCGTATCACATTTTATTCATACTTTCCCCAACAAGACGAACCCCTTCCCACCTAAAGCTGTGCAAAACCAGTTAACTGAACTTTTGAATAGTAAAAAATTTGAACTGTAACTGATCCGATTTTTCGAGATCAGTCAAAATTCTGTAACTGAACCTCAGTTCAGTTTTACCCGGGCTAAATGTAAAATGTACTTAGGCTAGTCTCCACAAAAACAAAATACAGTAACACATCACAACAACTTATAATTAAAATAAAACAGAAGTTTGATGGGCTTCATAACCATAAAACAGTAGCTATCTACATAGTAATTAAAATAAAAGCACAAAAAAAAGTTGCAGCCAGCAGCACAAGAAGTTCAATTCTGCATGATGGAATACACTCCAAGTTCTAGCTCATGTCTCATCAGAAGCAGCCACATACTCGTCTACAGCAATTGCGGATTGATTTAAAGTCAAGTCCTGCATACGTAACATTTAAATTCATATAAAACTTCAATTTCTTTTATTGAATCCAGATCTAAATGTATTTTTCTAATAAATTTTCTATCCTTCTAATGAGAGTTTGATTTTTCTCCTTGTGAGAGTTTGAATTTTTCTCATTCTTATAAAAGTTTGTGTTTCTCTCCTTTTTTTTTTTTTTTTGTGAGAGTTAGGGTTTCTCTCCTTTTTGTAAGAGTCTGCTTTCTTGCCTTTATGCAAGTTATTTCTCTTGTCAATACGTGCAATTTTTATTAGGGTTGTTGACTCCATTGAAGGACATATTTTTGATATTTTTATCAATTAGTGTCACCGATTGCGAATGATTAAACAATGGAATTTCATATGACTTCATCAAAGTGATGTTTCCTTTAGGTTGAATCTATTATATCTCATAAAGATTTATTCTATGAAGCCACCGATGTTTGGTAAAGACATATCGAAGTCGAAAATACTATTTGTGGGCAGATTAATACTCCAAGTATGGAGTCGAACGAAAGTATATTTACCATTAATTTTGTCAAAATAGAGATCTATTTTTGATATTTTAGATTTATTCTCATTCAAAAAATTATCTTTGTACATGTTGATAAGTGCCATATTTGCATCAGATTTCAAAGGAGGTTGCTTGTCATTTTTGGGGATTCATATTCATATTTATGTACTTTATGCCCCATTTATGTTTTACACCGAGTTTTGTGTTTTTGGTGTACTTCTGCAGTTTTCTAGTGATTTGGACCTGATTTTTAGTCATATTTTTTGTCTAAATCTATTTTGAATCTATGTTTCTAACTTCCTTTTGAAAGAGCTTTCCAATAACATATTATAAACTCAATTCCGTTGAGGAACGGAAAAGATATGAGCCCGAAAGTAAGAAGGGTGTAGTAACGGACACTTATTTACTCTCTGAATTATGTTTTTCCCACACTTATGAAGCAAGAATAATGATGAAAGAATTAGAAACTAGACTCAATGAGCTTTCCGGAAAATCAAGAATAGTATCATTTGGACATCGGATGAGGAAGTTATGATCGAATCAATTTGACGCATGTCTTCCGAAGCAACCAACATGGGCAGCCCGTGTCTATCGATACGGCCCATGTTAGAGGTCGAGCCTTTGCATCGAGAACGGTCAGCCCATTTTCATTGTTTCTGTCAAGAACTGCCGTTCCAGCAGCCAACACGGGCAGCTCGTGTCGGCCGATACGACCCGTGTTGTTTATATTTTTGCCAAGACGCTTCGGTTTTGACGGTTTTGGCCTTTGATTGTCTCATAATTGCGGATTTGAGCTGATTTTTGTCGGATTTGAGAGGAATCCAGTCCAGAGTTCATCTATAGTTCATCCAATATTCATCACTTCCATCATCCTTCACTCATCATCCACATCAAACCAAAGATACTTTTGAAGATCGAAGAAGAAAATTGAAGTGGTTGCGGGGTTTCCATCCGAAGTCGAGAGATTCAAGTGGAGTTCTTCAAGTCTTTCAATCCTAATTCTTCATTCTTACTGTTTGAGGTTTGATTATTATGTATTGGATTATTTTTGTTAAGTTTTCAATGATCATGTGTGAGTAGTTTAGTTTTTCTAGGGATTTGTAATTCGAAACAATGAAGTTTGATTAGGCTTTTCATAATTTGTACTTGAAATTCTGATTTTGATCAATAGAAGGCTGTGTTTATCATGTTCATGAGTGTTTTGAAGGTCTAAAATACTTGTGTTTAGAGATTAATCTATCATGTACTGAAAAGTGAAATAGAATAATCTGACAACCGACCATTCTACCTAGTTTATGAAATTTGAGAAAAGAATAGTTAATTAGGAGATCGCTTTGATAATTTGAAATCTTTAACTTTGATTAACTTGAAAAGCATATGAAATTTGTTTGTTAGGTTAATTAGAGCAATTCTATTAAGTATCGAAAGAACGGTAGAATTTTGTGATTATCGATCCTTGATTCAATTTAAAGAATGATTGCACAAATTATGTCTTAATAATCAAACTCATTGCATTAGGAAATCATATCCCTAGATGTTTTTATCTATTGATTAAATATTAAATTAGTTTTCTTGATTTTAATATTTATAATTAGTTTAGCAAAGAACAAACTACAAAAATCTGATTTGCAGACAATTGAGTAGAGGACTAGTTTAGTGCGTTGCTAGATCGAGTCCTTGTGGGATCGACCTTGACTAGCTACAATCATACACCGTATAACTTTTTATTAAATAAAATTTCTCTTTTATCAAAACAAAAAAACTTTGCAAAAGTCACAAAAACTTCACGTTCAACATATATGGAACTCAACTCATCAACAATCATAAGTTCTGCAAGGGCTTTCCTAGTAGTATCTTGATCAAATTGCCAACACTTGGAGACACTAATAGTTCGCACAGGCCCATCCTCATTGACAATGGTCTCAGTACGAAAATCGATCAATTTTGTTACCTATCCAAATTAGTTTGATACACCTCCAAATGATTTTTCAAAACACTTGTCCCATTTTTAGAAGAGGCTCGAATCAACTTACTGAATTTGCATTTGACTTGTCCTTTGAAATGAAAATGATACGAATATGGTGATTTCTTCTTACCACTTATATTTGGTCGAGGTGGCTTACTTGCTCTATGACTTGGCCACTATTTAGGCTCCTTTTTAATATTTTTAAGTTGCACTTTCTCCTCTGCCTCTTGGTCCTCTACTTCCATGTTAACATCTTTTTTACTCTCACTTTCATCTTTAAATATGTTTACAGTAACATCATCTGGATCCATATTGTAATTATTGTTAATAAAGCTTGAAAACATTACAAAAAAAAAAAAAAAACGCCAGCAAAAAAGGCAAGTACCAAATTTTTGACAAAGATTCATGGACTAAATATGGATGAATACTAAACAGAAACAAAGGTTAATGTTTGGAATTTTGAATAGTAAACCTAACTAAGATATAATTTGTCATAGAATAGAATTTGTGATAGAAATTATGCACTAGGGAAAGAGAGATGTACCAACCAAATTCATTGCCACTAATTGGGAAAGAGATAAAAAGAGAACTGGAGAGACAGCGAAACAAGGTGAAATAAGCTCAGACTCGAAAGAGATAGAAATTACACAAGAGAGAGATAGACGGGGGAACTTGAGCCAGACAATCGAACAGAGGACAATCGTCGGTGATGTTGTCGATGCCGACCGGTAACAACGTGAGAGAGGCAAGCAAAGAGTGTGCAAGGCGAGAGATGGGTCTGGCTATATGATATGATTACACAACAACATAAAATCAAATAAAAGAAAAATCTTGCACCATATCAAGTTCAGATTGCTTTAACTCTAAAATGAATAAAATGCACTTGTTGTACCATAATACAACTTGTGCTTGTCATTTTTGTATGTGTTATTAGCTTAATCGTCCTTTGAAATTATATTTTTGATCAAGTAATAAAAGCAGCATAGTCTGCATTTGTTTTAGTAAGCGGGTTCACATCATGAGTCTCCTATCTTAAAAGAATTTAGAAATCGGATAAAGGCAAGGGGAGGGATGTCGAAGCCTAGCTTCCATAAATAAAGTTTATGTTGTACCTTGAAGCATGATGAATAAGACTATGATATCATCGTGATTCTAATACTTGTTCCTCAATTAAATCCACCTAATATTTAATTAAATAAGTTCAATTAAAATAGTATTTACTATAATACAGTTTGGTCCAAGTGGTCAGTCTTTTAAATAAATTTTTAAATTTAAAATTAATCTATTAAATAGGAAAAATGTTTCAATGAGAGTTATACAACTAAAAAGATCATCATGGATTTTAAGTACACAATATCATCATGAGAAGCCGTGGAGACATGATTAGAGAGTGAGTAGTAGTACTACTATTCATATTATAAGTAGACTTGGGAATTTCTTTATGTTATTTATATATTTTAGTATTTTTTTAAAAATGGTGATCATCATTATTAGTTGTGAATAATAATTCTATACATAGCTTCCCTCCCCAATCATGATAGTATGATACAAAACCCAAGGCACGACTATGATTAGTCAAAAGCAAAAGGATATATAACATGAAATCTAGTGTCTAGTGATTGGCTAGTCCATCTTTTTTTTTTTTTTTCATTTAAAAAATATAGAGAAAGTATAGGTACCTAACTTGAAATTTAGTAAAAATAACTTCAGTTTTAAAACTCAAACTAAATGACCTGAATTCATACGGACCAGATATTTAAAAGTGAATTTTAAACTGAGTTGAACCAAAAATTACTTCTTTTTATAAGACAGGTTCATTGAAACACATTTTAGTTGATCCGAGTCGAACCTACCTAAACTAAAATCGACTCAAATCAAATAAAGTCAAAATAACATTAACTCAAAATATAACCTAATTCGAAATTAATACATGAGGCGTAGGACTCATTTGCTATTTCTAACTAAATGCTTCATGACTAGAAACTAGAAAGTCACATGATTTAAAGGCTTTCACAAGGCACCGCCGCTCAATGTTCTTCCCCTCTTTACCTTTTAGTCACCACTTACCACCCTCCATTTTTTTTAAAAATAAATTTTTAATCATTTAATTTGCTTTGGATTTTGAATATGTAATTAAAAGATTATTATTACTATAATATAAAAAGCTTATCATTTACCATATAACAAGATTAAATTCTTAAAAAAAAGATAAAAAAAAAGAAAAAAATATGAAAAAGTTAAACGGCTGTGGCAGGCATGTGAGGACCTCTATTATACTCTCCTAATAAAAAAAATTGTTTATTTTCTCTCATTTTTTATTTAAAAGGAAACAGAGAATTTGAGGGGGCTTAAATTAGAACTTATGTATTTGTCTTATGTTTTTATGTGAATACCTTGCTTCACTTCCAAACAAAGGACCATGCCAAGCATATAAACACCCACATTCAAACCCATCTATACAAAAGGAATCACTCATAATTTTCTTTTGCTTTTTGAAAGTGATTTCTTTTTTTTTCCTTTGATTTCTAATTTTCGGTTAGATTTATCAAGTAATCGTTACATGAAAATACAGATTAGATAGATAAATAGCGCATATCTCTTATGAATCAAAGTTGAATGGATATATAGAAATCAATTGTAATATATACTAACATATTTGAGTAGAAAAAAAAAGAACCGTGCAACTTCACTATGCACTTTTGATATCGAGTTATTTCGGTCTCTTTAATAACGGTACACTCCTTATAAATCATGCAAGCCTTTTATTTATGTTTTTTAATAATTTTTTATGGTATTATCATTAAAAAATATAAATTGGTTAGATCAGATGTTATACCTCTCATGTCTAAAAGAAAAGTGATGGATGTAAAATTGCTACTTCAAGATACAAAAAATTGAACACCCAAAACTAGAAAGAACGAGAGAAGGTTTTTTCCCCCTCTGAAAATGAAGAAAACTAGCTCAAGAAACTATTTTGATGAAGCATCCTAGATGGGTCAGCAAAGCGGGCAGAAAAGGAACGGGTCAAGTACTCAGGCTCTCTGCATTCAAACCCATCATCAAAATTCCTTGAATAAGCTTCTGGGTCATAGGCTGCAATGGCTGAGCCATTATGATTAGAGCTAAGAAAGAACCTCTGCTTCTCTCTCTTAATCTTCCTCCACAGACTCTTCCATCTGGATCCTTGATTTTGGTGATCATGACCATCATTTTCATCATGATCAAGATGGTGGCATCTCTGGCCTAGTTTGATGCATTGCTGCTGATTGCTCTGCTTTTTTCTCTCCTGCTTGATGATCTGCTACTGCTGCTCCTCCCAAATGTGAAGCTCTGGCTCTTCCTGTCGTTCCAATCTTTAATCCCCATTTCCTCTGTTCTTGAGCTGAGGCCAAGTGAAAAAAGGGAAATAGGGTTTCTCTATTTTTTTAAAAAACAAATATTTCTTGGGAAGATTTGAGATCTCAAAGGATATCAAATTGAGATCAGAGACTATGAAAATGGGGTGATTTTGGTGTGTGGATGTGGGTGATGTAATTCTGAATGTGCTCATGTGAAGGAAAAGCATGAATCTTTCTCTCTTATATATATAGGCATCAGAAAAAGGTTGGTTTGATTTAGTTTATCATTCCAATTGTCCCTCCCTCCACTTTTTAACTGTTTTTTTTTTCTTTTTCTTTTGCTGTTCACTGGCTCTAAATTTTAAGAGCAAATGACTCAACTTGCCTTTGTTTAACTTTCGACTTTATTTATTTGATATCTTAGCCTGTGAAGGTCCTGTTACATTTAATTGTAATGGGATGTAAGTAAGATTATAAGGAGGTGTAAGTTAGTTGTAAAGTTAGTTATAAAAAATTGTAAGCAACTTTAATTGGATGTAAGAAGGTATAAAGAGTTGTAAGAACTGTATGAAATTGTAAGATTGTAAATTAAAGTTAAATGAAAGAAGGCTGAAGTCAAGATTTTTGAACAAATTTGTTTTGAATCCTAAAAATTGAGGATCTTATGTGGGTTAAAATTATGGAAAGAATTGGTAGGGAAACTTGAAATTTTAGATAATGTGGTCTACTTCAGAGTTTTGACAAACTTTTTGATCAAGAAGTTTAAAAAATTTAATAATACTTAAATAATGTTTTTGGTGACTCAGGTCGGGGTATTAACAAGAATGATTTGAAGGATCCACGACTAACCTGGTAAATCAGCATAAACCTTTTCAGCGTGCTTCGTCCTCAATCATACATTGACTATGAAAACTTTTTAGGAGGTCACCCATCCCCAGATTACTCCAAGTTAAGTACGCTTAATTATGAAGTTGTCGAGAGTGGGTTACTTGAAAAGAAAGTACACCTTTACTAATATAAGTATTCGTTTCAAAAGTCATACTCCAATATTACAGTTTATAAATACTATTAACATCAACGTGGATTTGCCCCTGGAAATATGTACCTGCGGAAGGAACTTTATAAATGGGTTCAGCTAAACCATGCCACTTCTCCACTTGAAAATTGATAATGAATTGTAATTTTTTTTACCAACATATAGTAGGAAATAAATTGGCAATTGAGCTAAACTATCATTTTTGGTTTAATAAGTGGCTTCCTTCTTTTTTTTTTTTTTTTTTTAAAGTAATTAAACTACCAAAACATATAGGAGTTACTATTCTGTTGCAAAATGGTAGATGGAAGGCAGAGAACACTAATAGGTGGTGTCCCAAGATCTCATGTTCAAGTTCGGTTGATACTTTCAGGTTGAAACTCAAGATGGCCGACTGTCCAAGTATGCTTGGTTCGATTTTAGGGAAGATTATTTCTTTATAGATTTGCGTATCCTAAACCTAATTGTATTTAGATAAGAGTTTGTTTTTTATTTGTATGAGGTAATTATTACTTATTGGAATTATAAGTAAGAGTTTTGATAGGTTTCGGAGACCGTGTTGGGAGGTTATTATTAGGGTTCCTTTTTGGCAATCATTAAAGTCCACTAGAAACCTTTAGTCCTAAGAGATAAATGTTCTGCTACCATGACCAACTCCTCGGAGTACCCATTTTGGCTGAAGCATGATGTTTTGGTCCTTATAATCGAGTTGAAAATTCTAGGACATTTGTCCGGCGTCCCTTTACTTCCTTATTTATTTTCCATGCTGATTTTAAACTTTGGGGACTCTTGAGCTTCCCGATCTTCCGAATAAGCTGCTTCTACAATTTTCGTATAGAAACCACTGCAAACCGCTCTATAATCACGATCCATCTCATCTAATAAGTCCTTGAAGCCTACTACTCCATCGATACTCGTCAGTAGCTTCCATGGATGAGGACTTATGCATTGTGTGTGAATTTTGAATCGCTTGTATGTTTGACCCGACTTCTTTAACAACGAGTTCTATACCCCGAGTCTTCAATGGATAAGAAAAATTGTCCCTCTATTGTGGTGAGTCTATCCATATCAATTAGTACTTTTATAATTTCAAAAGACTCTGGTTCTATCTATGCACTCCTCTAAGAAAACCATACCACCCAAATTGTTGTGCAATTTTTTTTTTTGAAATTTTCCCACTTCCAACCATGAGGTGGAACTCCAAAAATCTCAATCCATACTCTTTTAGTTTCACGTGATTCATATATATCCCATTTCTTCACCTCTATAAACCATTCATCGAATTCCTCATGGTTGGCCAAGACTTCCTCCATAATTTCTATGGAAGGCAGTGCTAATATGAACTTGAATTCACTCAGCAAGCAAATTTTAGAACAAAGCCCAAATTCATGAATTAGTGCATTCACTGATGCTCCTAAATACTTGGTTTGTATGATATGTATACAATACTCCTCTTCAACCATTTTGTAAAATCTGAATTTATTTTGCCCTAAAGAACTTTAACATTGGTCTCTTGATGGTCCTTTGTGTTGGAATCTCCATTGTTTGGATCTTTTCCCTTCTCCATTCTTGTCTACTGGAGTGATGTCTTATGGCTGTATTTTGAGGGCTTTTATCGGAATGGCTTCCATCTAAGTGCGTCTTTCTTCCATTGACTCTTAGCTTCTTATGAAACGGGCCAGACTAACTTCGATTTTGCTATCTCTCGATAATATGGTTGTTGAGTAACAAAATACTCCTTGTTGCATCCTCTTGGTTTCAAAATCTAACGAAACCAAATCCTCAATTGCTTCTTCTTCCTTTCCTTGGAGGGATGTATGAATCTCGCACCCTTCCTGCCTTCTGAAATATTCCTTTAAGCCCATATTGATCCAAGTTTTGTGGGATATTTTGGATGAATACTGAGAATTATCAAATGTTCTCTCCACCTAGTCCTTCCCCTTGCTCTCAACATTCTCTCACCTATATTCCTACCCCTTATCAAAGGAGGGCTTATGTATAACTTGTGATTGTGGGCGAACGAAGTGGGGTGAGAATTATCCGGGTGGGAGCGCTTGAGGGTGTCTCATGACTACCCTTTCTAGATGGTAAATCTCATCAAAGAGAGTGCTATTGTGAGGAGAGTGGTGTGATATTGAGATATCTCAAGTTTGTGAATGTTTCGTGGTTTGAGATCAATCTTGTACTCTCACATAATAGTAAATTTATTTTTGCTTGTGCTGCCCGTGGTTTTTCCTTGAGTAGAGTTTTCTATGTTAAATCCTTATCTCATTTCTGTTTTTGATCTTCTTCTAAATTCTTGATATTGTTTTTATCATTTAAAATTGCTCCCGCATTACTTGCTCTAAAGTTCATATTCACAGTGAGGTTTAGAATGCTAATTTCCTAACAGTTCCCACTACCATTACAAGGGAGATAGAGACTAGAGACCCCTTAAGGTTCAATTTGATAATGCATAATAAGATGAAATGATCTGGACCCTCATGAAGGGCGGCCGATACAATTTTCAAACCCCAGATAGGAAGTTTAGGAATGATGTGAACTGGGACAGAGGGAAGAATTGCAAAGCCAGCTGGAGAGCTAAAGTTCAGGGGAAAAAATGAAAGTTCTGATATGGAGTTTTTCTAGAGGGCTTCTAGTAGCTAAGTTAGAAATAGGATCCCTGGCTTGAATCAGTGGTGCTCCATATATAAGCAAAGCAGATATGCTTATAGTATTATAAGGAAGATCAAATGCACATTTTCAGCGATTGCCTATTTGCATTTGCTATTTTAAGTTCATCCTCTAACCTACTCTTTAAGGTTGAATGGATTGATTGGTTAAACATCAACCTCTCACAAGGGAATTGGCCGAGAAATCTTTTATGGCACTTCAGGATTTGTAAAAATGATTGTGTTTTTTCAGGATATTGTCAGAGGGCCCATCTTCTCGGAATTCAGTTAATTATAGTATAAATGAAGCTAACAAGATTTAGAAGTTGTAGTGACGTACTACCTCAAGAATGGGTCAGGCATTTGGTGAAAGCCGCCATCGGAAGGACATTTCAAACTCAGTATATTTTAGGACTATTCGGAGATGAAGATGACAAGGCGAATAGATTTATTGCAGCAGATGTGATCAGAACTGCTGGTTATAACTCGTGCTTAGGAGTCACTGTATGCGTCCGTCCGTGGTTGTCCATGGAGATGATAAGTTAACGGCAATACTTGAAGTTGTTAGAGAGAATCTGAGAGGGTTGTGGGACTATATATAGCATACTTAAGATTGGGGGTCAATCTGGAGGTATATGCAATCAACAAATTGAAGCAAGAAGGGGAATCAAGCTAGCAGCTAGCAACCCATTTCTTATGGAGAGAAAAAACATAATTGGAAAATCATCCAAGTCAAGAGGGTGATAATCATTGATCATGTTCTCAAGAGTGGGAAAAGAAATGAGCTTCGGTTGTCTACTTTTCTAGAGATCTTATTCGAACTAGCATGTTTAATTGTCGACTCAAGCTTGAGTAGCATGATAGATCATGTTCTCAAGAGTGGGAAAAGAAATAAGTTTCATCTTATGCATTTCTCTCGTGTTCTTCCCCTTTGAATCTTTTACAAGCACTTTCTATGAGTCGGCCCAAGTTCGTTAGGCTTAATTACATGATCTCCCTTCAAATCTATTGAACTACAAAGCAAAATTAATGTGAGAAATGGCCGAATGTGGCAGTTAAAACCCGGGTTTTAGAACAAGAAAAGTAAGTATGCACCTCCAATTCTTAGGCTTCCAGATTTCTCAAAACATGCCTTTTCTCCTCTTCTGACCATAGGTGAATTACAAAAATTATTAGTGGCCAAAGTCCTGCAACAAATGTGCATATAAAATCTCATTCCAAACATCAGGAACCCCAGGTAGACACCAGTGAATACAATCTGCAAAATTTTTGGGGTCAGCTTGTTGTTCCTTGGTCAAGAGCTTCCCTTTCCTCTCCGTATATACTGAGGTATGTGCGTCTTTCCTCAGGTCTGATAATTGGGTGACGTTGAGGAATGTCACGTCTATCTTGAGATCTTGTAACGTTTCTTCAACTATCCGCATTATTTCAAGGCTCGTTCCAACACCCCAGTACGGAGGCTGGATTGGTAGGGACTCGTTGAAGCAGTTTCCTTCACTTCCTGGCTTCCACTCCCAGCTCCTGCAGGCAACCCAATGAGTAATATCGCAATTTAGTGTTACAAGTAGGGGTAAGCTCGGTTCCAAGGTACCTCTAAATTGGGCTAGAACTGGTTAAACGGTCCCGCTTGTGGTTCCCAAAAATGCTCGAAAAATGGAACTCGAACCATCCAAGTCTAGGTTTTTCTTTTTAAACGTAGCATGGCTTTTGCAAGAACTAAGCATAAATTTTTATCAATTTGTCCAAGTTTTTTGTAATTGTTAGCTTCTTATTTCCTAACATGCTCTCATTTTAATAATTGACGAAAACAATATTTGTATGGCTTAAATTTGAGATTAGTTTGGAAATTAACTCCTAAAGGTTAATTAATGTGGGGATCGTCGACTCCGGATGAGAAACATATCATACTTGTTTCAATTTCGATACCCAAAAATTAGGTACCGGAATTTATTTTTGCTCATCCCTAATTACAAGTCCACGAACCTAAACGTCAAAATACTTATAAAAATATGTCCAAGTTAACAAACTATATACCAAAAAGTTAATCTATAGTACGTTTTTTTTTCCTTTAAAGCAAAGTTAAACGATATTTTCTAATATCAATAAGTATATGGTAGTGATTAAACTACCTAGTTAGGTGGTTTAAAAAATAAAAAATAAAAAGAAAAAGTCTTTTTCAAACATAAATATTACCTATTTTCGATATCTATATTTTCTTTCTCCTCACTCATTCTCTCTCCTGACTCATTTACTCTTTACACGTTCTCTCTCTCTCTCCCTCTCTCTCTCTCTCTCCCCTCTCTCTTTGCCTCTCTTTTCAGATTGTAAATCAGATTGCTTCATTCCGCATTGCTTCGTTCAGCATTGCTTAGTAACTTTCCGGATTGCTTCGTTCCAGATTGAAAAATCAGATCTATCTTTCATCAAAATTTTCCTAATTCTTTTACTCTTGGTTCCTTTCTTGAACATGCTTTGGAATACCGACGGAGGCGGTGCAAGTGGTGGAGGCGGCGGTGCGGTGGTGGAGGCGATGGTGCAGAGTTGCGTAGATTTAATTGTTTTTGGAGGAGAATGAGAAGGATCTTCATAGTTTTGATTGGATTTATATTTTCTACTTTCTCTTTCTCTTTCGTGGTGGAGGGGAAGGCAAAGGTGGAAAGTGCATTGATTAGCCAAGGGAGGAGGTGGTGGAGGCGGAGGAGGAGGTGGTGTTAATGGGGGTCGTTATAAATGCATCGTACGGATCCGTTCCGTATTGATGAATATGATATTTTTTGATGAATTCATCTATATTGATGAATTCATCTATATTGATGAATTTGTCTATATTGATGAATTTATATTTTTGTTCTTTTAGATGTTGTACTATAATGTTTTCTTTGATGAATTTAGCGGAGGGAAGAGGTGGTGGAGGCGGCATTGATTGGGACTATTATGGATGCATCGTGTAGATCCGTATGTTTTCTTTGATGAATTCGTTTATATTGATTAAATTGTATTTTTATTTTTTAAATCTAATTTGCTTTTGTACTATAATATTTTTTTTGATGAATTTGTCGTATTTTTTTTGTGAATATGGGTATTTTAATGTCTGATTTGTTATGTATCAATAAATATGATATTTTCTTTAGTGAATTTGATTTTCGTATAGATGAATATGATATTTTTTTTTGGATTAATTTATCTTCTACGATTTTGAATACGTGTTTTTGATAATCTAAATCTTCTATTGTTAGATATGCTATTTTGGAAAGAAGATTATATTAAATATGTTGTTTGATGAATAAGTAAATTTTACTCGATGAATATGTTAGTTACTACTCGATGAATACTTACTAACCCTTGATGAATTTATTTTATATTAAGGGAAATATGTAGAATTTGTATAATTTTTTTATTAATTTATTAATTTTACTGATAAAGATTTTTTATACATTTGGACAATTTTATATTGAATTGCACATTTTTAGATGAATATACCAATTTTAGTGATAAATATAGTGATTATTTCTTTTGAATATTTATAATTGTTGATAAATTTATGCAGAGAACTAAGCAACAAAAGTTAACACAAGGTCTTGAAGAAAAAGTGCTGAATAAGCAGAAAGAGATGGATGGATATTGACAAGTGTATACGTATTTTTGAAAAATCATCAATGTTGTTGTAAAATACATTAGTTTATTACAAATTAATCTGTAAATTATTTGACATATTTCTATACTTTTTTAGATAAATGAATAAATATTTATAATAATACTTTTTTAGAAAAAATTATAAATATATATGTTTAATTTAAATATTCATCATATTATATTAAATTCATAAGTATGTATTGATAATATTGAGTCAAGTGCATTGAAAAGGTGTAGTTAAGTGATAAAATTTTAACCGAACGTGTATTTGTAAAAATACTATACATATGCACACAAATTTATCATTATTTTTTAAGAAACATTGAAGAATATATGTTTAACTAAAACATTCGCTATATTTATAGTTAAGTAATTAAATTTTATTAAAAAATTCACTAAAACAGAAAAAAGTATACATTAAAAAAATTCATCAAATTTTAAAAAAATCATCACTTTATTGTAAAAATTTATTATATATAAATTTAATTTTAATAGGATACACGTGACAATTTATTCAAGCACCTAGTTAGGTGCTTGAATGACTATGGTAGAAGTTGTCAGAAACTACATATAAAGGCCACCCAAAACCCAAGCCACCTTCAAATTCCCACGTACTCGAGCTCCTCAAACTATATATGGTTGGAAGTCTCAATGTTCCAACCCCATCAAGAACTATTCAAGCCTTGAGATTCTACTTCTGATTTTTTTTTTTTTTTTTGGGTGGTTTGCACATTAATCTTTGACACAATACTTGTTCGTGCAAATTCCTAACTCCACAAGTAAAAAAATTAACAGGTATTATGGGGACTAATATTTACTCTCTCCATTTCACAATACTTGTCGGTTTTTAAGTTACGAGGGAATATGAAGGAAATATAAAATTTATGTGTATTCAAAGACCAAGTCATTCTAAGGTTTCATTGGAAATGAAAAAAGGAGAGAAAAAAACGTTTAATGATGACAAGTTAATAAACTAGCCATTAACATATCATTGGAATTGTACGGCGAGATGTTATAAAAGAAAAAAATTAGTTAAAGTGACATATATTATGAAACGGATATAATACATGGTCGAGTTTCTTTCAAATCCTAACCACTTCGCTTTCTTTTTTTTTTTTTTTTATTGTGTCAAAGATTAAAATGTAATGTCCCTTTAAAAGTACTCATGATCACCAGAACTAGTAAGCCATGTCAATAAACTCTTACCAACCCCCTCCCAAAAAAAAAAAAAAAACTTTGTTTTCTTTTTGGGGTTGTTGGAACTAAACCATTAATCAATAGTCTTATAATTTTCACGTTTGCTTATAACCAAAGTTGTATATGAAAACTCACCAGAGATGCGTAGGAGACAAGCTCATGAAGTAGACTTTCTGTGTCTGAGGGTTGATGCTGGATTGCAACCAGTTTCCCCACGTCTGTAGTGCCATTTTGTATGCTGTTGTAACATTATACTCTTTCACAATGTCAGGGACCCCAAACCTATAAGAGTTTCGTATAAACCGCCATAAGATTTTGTATATTTTGATCGTTAATTTTTAGAGCTCGAAAATTATACGTACGTTGCATTAATGATGGGCTTGTACATCCACCAAACATAACTCTCGAACACAAGAAAGTCTACTCCTTCCCAATGTATGCTGTGATTGGCAATACGATCAAGTTTAACCAGCCTTCTTTGGACGCTGTGATTTGTTGAGTGGTCTGAATTGGACTCGATTATGAAAGGAGCCCAGTAGAACTCTATTGTTGCGTTATAATCCTGCACATGTTAATTATCCATCCTAAATTTCGATCAAAATCGATCAATCACAGGGATTCGTATAATTGTATTGATGTGTGAGATTGGGATAATGACCTGAGCATGGAAGATCTTTTTGGAAGGAACCTTGTGGAGGGATTTCTTCCCATCAGGAATTGCAGACTGTAACAAGCAAACCATGGAGTCAAATTGGCCTCTTTGAATTGAGTCTCCTACAAACATCAATCGCTTGTTCCTTAGAATCTTTAGAAGCTTTTTGCATTGAACCTACCAACATTACCCACAGAAAACTGTAATTTTATTTAAATTATAAGCCCATATTGAGATCAGTTTGAGTAAGCTTACCTTGGAAGATTGCATTCATCTGGTTGCCATCTCCAAAACTGGTAAAGATTGTCTGGCCTCCCATTCCTTTGGCAAGTAACCTGCTTAACCAAATAAGGGCAGCTCTCTTCAGTATACAGCGGGCGCGAAGAATTGTCCCAAACCCACTTCCCTTGAAAGACATTGCAATCTTCTATATCTTCATAAACATCATCCTCATCATCACCGCCACCGAAAGTATTGATTGTGTACCACCTCTGAAACCTTCCACCTTGGAACCAAAACTGCCATTGCAAAATGCTGTCTCGGCTGTTCTTCAAGTTGTCGAATACGAGCCTTGCAGTCCCAAGGATGAGCACCGACGCCAGCGCGATTGGCAAGATGGTGTGAATTCTGCGATTGGGAGATTGAGTGGTCATTTTCACTACTAATGTTTGATCTTTGGAAAATGACCAAAGACATGGGCTTATGTTTAACCAATTTATCAAGGGTTTTTTTTTTTTCAATTCAGGGAAGTGATGTAACTTGGAATTCAAGCATAGACAAGTAGAGCTGATCGAATACAACCACCAGTGGTTGGTGAAGTTTGTGGGTTAAGGTGTCTCTGTTCTTCTTCATTATTTGGTGTTTCTGTGTTTCTTACCAATTATACTTCTTCATTATTTTTGGTTGATCAAAGATATATTACGTTTAATTCCAACAAGTACCCTAGAGATTCAAATGTGTATTTTCCTCCTTATCGGGATGAAACCGTTATCATTTCAACCAACACATGCTAGAGTTTCTCTTTTCTTCATTCTGTTTGTTTCTACATTGTTGTCAGACATTTTTATTTATTGATCAATTATTTCATCATTGTATTATTTCCCAGGTTACATTTGAAGTATATCACTGCGTGTTGTATAAACATAATATATAAATGGCATTCTTCTTAGGTTTTAGTTTATTGTCAGCTTTAGAGCGATGTTTAATTAATAGTACGCGTCATTTATTTTTCATCTCATCTCTGGATGGAATCTTATCTATTGAAAATTAATATCAAAATTATTACCTACCACCTTTTATAATAATTTTGATTTTTTTTCTTCTTAATTCTTATTTTGCATAGAGCAACTACTGAAAGTTGGTAATTTTTATCTCCCCTTGCCTACTTTTTTTACTTTAATAATTCCAACAAGCTTCTCCCAATTTAGAACCAAATGGATGGTAAAAGTTCTTATCCATTTCACAAAACAATTTTTTCACAAATTACAATCACTAGAGAGACCTATAGGTCTGAACTGCGTCATCATGTAAGGACGGTTAACTTTCGGAATTAGAGAAATGAAGCAGCTGTTAAGACCTTCTGGCATGCCTCGGCCTTGAAGAACCCCTAAGATTGTGTCACTGACCTCATTACCCACAAGCCCCCATAATTTTTGGAAAAATAGTGCATGAAAACTGTCCGGCTTTTGAGCTTTGAGGGGAGCCATACTGAAAAGAGCATCACGAATCTCCTTCGGACTAAATGGTTTAGAAAGTCTAAAAATTTATTCTTCATTCAAAGAAGGAAAATTGCCCAAAGGAAGTCGATCAGGCGTCCCACCATTATAGGAGTCAGAGAAGAGAGAGGAAAAATAATTGACCATCATGCTTTTCACTTCTTCTGAATCCGTCACCCAATTACCATTTGCAAGTTAAAGAGATTCGATTCGATTATGTCTTCTTCGGATAACAATGCTAATGTGAAAATATCGAGATTTCAATCTCCATCTCCAATAAAATCCTTTCCGGACTTTTGGTACCAAAGGAATTCAACCTGCCTGAGAACGCCATTAAGTTCAGATTTGAGGTTAATTTCTAGATTCACAAGGTGTCTATGACCGCCCTCTACCATTTTAGTTTTGACGCCCGCAATTCTGGCCAAGATATTCCTTTTCCTTCTGAAAATGTTGCCAAAGACAGACTTATTCCATTAGGTTAGGTCTGCAGCCAATGAAGATAAAGTAGGAACAAGATGATTACTTGGATTCCATTTCTCGCGAACCAGGCTATCAAAATTTTGATGAGTGAGCCAAGCTACTTGAAACCGGAAAGGTTTAACCATTGTTGGGGGACTTTTGAGACCTGAAGGGAAAACTAAAAGAGGGGAGTGGTCCGAATAGCTCTAAATGAGATGTCTCATGCCCCCTTCCTAAAATCTATTGCGCCATTGTAAAGTATATAAAACTTTATCCAACCTTGCACTCTTCCTAGTGTCTGCACCATTGCCTCTGCTCCAGGTAAATTTAGATCTAGAGAAACCAAGGTTGATGAGACCATTGTTTTCAATCCACCTTTTGAACCTAGAACATCTTCGACCCATGTCTTGACCCCCATGGTCTCTTTCATTCAAGCTAACAGTATTATTGGAATCTCCTGCAAGAAGCCAAGGTCTAGTAACTGAATTAGCAAAACTATCCAACTCCCTCCACATCCTACGCCTGAGGCCTTCACTGGGGCGAGCATAAATGGATGAGAAAAACCAAGCTCTAATCCCATTTTCGCAAATCTCAACCATGATGAATTGGTCATGGGACTTAAGAATGTTAATATGAATTTTCTCCGGTTTCCAGAGGAACTAAATACCTCCTTGAAAGCCTTAGGCTTCAACATGGAAGTAACACCTAAAGTTAAAAGAGTTGCAGATATGATTCCCTCTATCTCCACTAATATGGATTTCGAGTAGAACAAGAATATAAGTATCATGTAACCTTAAGAAATCATTGAGAATCGTTCTCAAAAGCTGGCTGCCTACACCACGAACATTCCAAACCAAAATGTTTTGGGAGTGAGCACTATGCCTATACCTGGCAATTGGGTCATTCGGTTCGGGTTCGGTTCGGGTTAGTTCGGTTCGGGTTAATTTCGGATCGATCTTGTTCGGGTCCGGTTCGGTTTCAGGTTTGGGTCAACTTCGGTTTGGGTAAACTTCGGTCGATCTCGTTCGGGTCCGGTTCGGTTTCGGTTCGGGTCAACTTCGGTTCGGTTCAACTTCGGGTCAATCTCGTTCGGGTTCAATTCGGGTTAATTTTCGGATCGCGTCATAATCGGGTCACTTTTTGGGTCAAAATTGATTCAAAATTATGTCACTATAGGCACAAAACTCCATCCTCAAAAAAAAAGTGGGTTGGGTCACTTTTATTTAGGTTAAATCGATTCGGGTCCGATTCGGTTCGAGTCATTTTCGGTTTGGTTCGGTTTCGGTTCGGGTCATTTTAGTTCGGGTCGGAATCGGGTTCATTAGATTTCGGGTCGGTTCGGTTCAAGTCGGTTCATTTCGATTTTCGGTCAAAATCGGTTCAACTGTTTCGGATGTCGGTTCGGTTTGGGTTTCGGGTCGTTCGGGTTGACTCATTCGGCTTACGGTCGGTTTACTGGGTATAACTATGCCGATTAATATTAACCAAAGTTGATGGGTTAAGATTCGTCAAAAAACAAAGGAGAGTGAAACCCAAGGGCTAAGACTCAACACTTCCCATTGGAGTCCAAAACTCCAATGTTAATATCCATTTGCATATCAGAAATGACTGCCGCTTACCATCCCTCCCCCCCAAAACGCAAGAAGGTAGGGATTCAGTCCAAATATTAATAGGAGGACTAATAAGAGAAGTCTCAAAATTGAAGGCTCTAAGAGAGCGACCTCACGCCAACCCTCTTCCAACCCCTAAATTAGTGAGCCTCAATCTTTCAGGGCCAAGTTGGGTTATGGGAGAAGGTGAAACCGACTGGGCCACAAAAGAAATCGGCCCACTTTTAGTACAAGAAGAAGGTAAGTTAAGAGGGTTTCGGCTAACACCTGTGACACTCCTTGGTTGGTTACTCCTGTGGGCTTGGGCCCTTTCTCTGTTTTTCTTAGGTACAGGACTAGCAATCAAGGTATTTGAAGGAATATTTTCCTTATCAGTAATTATTACCAAAGAGGTAGAAGGCATATCCTGACTTCCAAAATTTGATTGATACTCTTTATCCGGATTGGATATTTCCTTTAACTGCAGAATATTATTTCCTTCAATTTCTCCTAATTCCATGCCATTATCCTCTTGAATTTCTTTAGTTTCCAAATTAGCGAAGGCACTAAATCTTGATATACTTTCTGCTCCTTGAATAATGAGATTATGAGTAACAGGATTGGTAATTAAACCAACTTCATTTGAATTAAGGTTTTCAGTCGGTTCATTTGTGGGTCTGTTACCGGTTTGTGGTGGCCAACTCACAACTTGATTTAGGCCGGTTTTATTGTTATTTCGAGTCCCGGATTGGTTTGTTTGTTTTATGGTGTTCCTTCTTGCAGGTTTTTGCATTAGCATCCCGCTGCGGTAAATGTTTGAAGAGTCCATGCTCGCAGTCTCCATTTAAACCTTATTTGCTCTGTTGTTTATAACTTGGTCACCAGTACCTGAGTCTGTTACAAATTTGAGTGGGCAAGATTCGTCCTTGTGGCCATGTTTTCCACAATGAAAGTATATCATTTTGAGTCCTTCATACTGAATTCTCCATACCCTACTATCCAACCGAAATTTGGATAGCAAAGGTTTAGAAAGATCCACCTGAACACTCAGTCTAGTATATTGTCCTTTTTCCACGTTGGCTGTGGTGTCATCCACTGTTATGAATTTTCCTGTCTTCTAACCAATCTTCTCAAGTAAGAAATTCTCATTAAAATACTCCACACTTAGTTTAGGAATCCTTACCCAATCCCATAGGTGGGTGATGTGGTCCTCTTCCGATATGAAATTGGGAACCCATTCTCGAATCACTAGGTAGTTGTCTCCTATCATCCACGGTCCATTGGTCATAACATGTTCATAGTCTTCTAACTTAGTGAATGAGTGACATAATAGTCACACCCAATATCAATGAGAGAAAAATCTCCTTTTGGCGCCCACTTATAACGGAGTCCTTTCTTGAGTTGCATATAGCCAATGCGCTTATCAAACATCTTAAGATTAAAGCATGTTTCCAAGGTTCCATCAATTTGCGTTTCTCCTCAGCTATAAGGAGAATAGTGGGACAAAGAGGGTCATCATCATCGGTTAGTTCATTGACGAGTCGCAAACACACGGTGTATAGGTTGTAGCTAGTTAAGGTCGATCCCACGAGGAATCGATCTAACAACGCACTAAACTAGCCCTCTACTCAATTGCTAAACAAATCAGTTTTTGAGTTGGTTGCTTACTAAACTACTTCTAAAACTAAAATCACGAAAACTAATTTAAGATTTAATCAATGGATAAAAATATCTAGGGATTTGATTTCCAAATGCAATGAGTTTGATTATTAAAACATGATTAGTTCAATCAAACTTTCAAATGAATCAAGGATCGATAATTACAAAATTCTACCGCTGTTTCGTGCTTAATAGAATTGCTCTAATTAACCTAACAAACAACTTTCGTATGCTTTTCAACTTAATTAAAGTTAAAGATTTCAAATTATCAAAGTGATCCCCTAATGTACTAATCTTTTCTCAAATTTCATAAATTGGGTAGAATGGTTGGTTGTCGGATTATTCCACTTCACTTTTTAGCATATGATAGATTAATCTCAAATCACAAGTATTCTAGGCCTTGAAAATACTCATAAGCATGAAAAACGCAACCTTCTATTAATCAAAATCGGAATTCAAGCACAAATCATGAAAGCCTAATCAAACTTCTTTGTTTCGATTACAAATCCCTAGATAAACTAAAACTACTCACACATGATTACCGAAAGCTTAACAAAAACAATCGTAAACATGGTAATCAAACCTCAAACAGACAAAAATGAAGAAGTAGGTTGATGCCTTTCAAGAACCGCACTTGAATCTCTCGACTTTGAATGGAATTCCCTCAGCTTGCTTCAAATCTTCTTCTTCGATCTTCAAATGTATTTGGTTTGATATGGATGATGAAAGTATGGAGGATGGAAATGATGAATGGAGGATAAATGGTAATGGATGGATGCCTAAAAAACCGGACAAAACCGTAAAAATGAAGCATCTCGGTAGAATTTACATCCAACACGGGGTTGTGCTCGCCGACACGGGCTGCCGTGTTGGTTGCTTGGAAGTACAATTTTTAAGAAATCAAGGGGAACGGCCGTTTTGATCGCAAAGTTGGACCGTGTTGATCTTCTTACTCGCTCGAAACACTCATTAGTCTCGGGAATACTTGGTATTGAGGATCAAATCTGCAAAATCATCTTAAAACACCAAAACACAAGTGTAAAATAAAAAATGGAGCATAAACACACTCTAATTAACCGAATTTCCCAAAGAAAAGCATCAAAACACCTAAGAAACTAATGCATTTCATGCACTTATCATTCATCATCATCGGAATCATAAGAATCCGTCTATTGGCACCATATGGGATTATCCCTTGAGTCGAAATGCAATCCGAGAATCGATCTATTCTTAGGGTGTCTCTATAAGATATAACTCTGTCGTGGTCTTGGTTCCCAAGGCATTGCAACGGACTTTGAGGTCTTGGAGAACATGTTTCCACATCATCAACCTCTTCTTCTTCAATTGATACTAAATTTGTAGCCCTAGCATTTGATGATCTCTTTATTTTTTTTGTTGATCCGAACAATAGATCGGATTCCTCCACCGATCGCCCTTGACCGCCTCCACTCATTCTCTCTCCACTCTTGGGATGTTACTTCTTAAGTAAAAATAATTACAAAAAAATAAGGAAGTCGATCTGCCGCAAAGTTGTTGAGCCAGACAGTGAAAATTGTCCGGACCAGGAGCTAAGGTTCGTTACCAATCGGCGCCGGCTATCGCATGCTCCGTTTGGTAATAGCGTCGGCTATCCGGCCGAGACCGAGGAATCGGTCTCGCTCGGATAGCTTAAGCCGCCAAATTGACCAATTTTTTTAGTTTTTTCACTTGAAATGCCGAGAAGTAATTTAAAGAATAAAAAGTCAAAATAAAGGAGTCGCCGATCGGTTTTAGGAATTAAAAAGTAACAAAAATCTATATGCATATTATGATGGGTTTTAAAAAGTAATTTTCTAAAATGGCAAGCAATCTCCCATGAAATCTAATTTAAATACGGCATTTATCGGTCCTCCGCTTTTTAATGTTTCTGTAGTTTAATGGACCAAAAGATTCATTTTTATAATTATGATGGATTTTAAAAATCATGGACCATATGTCAATCCGTCCAAAAGTAAATGATTCATTACCCTAACTTTGGAAAGAATAAAAAAATTAAGTAAATATTATGCATGTCAACTAACAAATATGGATTAGCTGGTGAGTTTTCAAGACAGTAAATGGGAGTAAGAACAATCTCGAACTTGGAAGATATATGCCTTAAATTAAAGGAAGAAATTCACCCATCAAGACTGAGAAATTCACCCCTGATTTTATAAAGTTAAAGCACCTTAATCCACTCTTAAACACCACCAAGTTAGGCTAACAGTAAAGAGATTTTTGAGAGAGTTTGCAGCAAGCAAGCTCAGGTTTTCATTTATAAAGTCACGATTTACAACGCTACAAGAGGGGGAATTTATACCCAAAAATGTTAAGAAAAATGAAACAAAGAAAATAGACTAAGAATTTGAAAGATTACAGCTGGCACAACTCTTTGAGAAACAGCTAGTTTCTGAGGGCAGGCTCAAAATAAGTGGCTGCTTAGTCTAAACACATTCATCTCCTAAACTCATCTTAAACACACTAAGTACAAATTATGCAAGACAAACATGAATTCACAATTACAAGATAAACCAAAACAGGCAAAAGAGACTGTAAGTGGCTCATGACTAGCAGTCTGAAAATTGTTTTTCTCCCGTTTAGCTGGTGCCAGAACTGGTTAAAGGGTTCGGTAGAGCTTCCAGATCATTTTGGCACACATACAAAGGCTGCTCACTGACTGAAGTAAAATATTGCACTGATTTTCTCGGCTGCCTGGAACTCCTCTTTCTGTGATGACTTGATGCTAATTCTTGTCCTGATGCATGGCTTTGGCTTCAAAGACTCTGCTGAAAATCTCCTTTGAGCTACAACCTACACTGAACTGCTGGTTGACAGAAACATTAACTAACCTGTTCATTGGGCCTCAAAAATGACTTGTTTCAAAGATGGTTGTGTCTTAAGGGACCCAACAGAGCAAGCCCCTTCCTTAATGAGCCTCAAAGGTTAGATGGTTGACTCAACTGAAGTGAGACAGTTGTTGGACAATCATGAAGGTTTGGATTTGGCCTTGGTTAGCATCCCTTGATGAATTTTCTCTGGCCAAACATGCATCAAAATATATAACTTAACGCCATGTCTGCGATCCAGTTTCTACTTCAAAGTTCTATCTCTCAGGCAAAAAGAAAGGAAAAAAGAAAAGATTGATGCAAATTTTAGAACAGAGAGGCAGTATTCAAGAGAGGGAGCTAATAATGAAAGGCAAAAAGAAATGACAAAACTAGTTAATTACCTCTACTGAGATGTATGCAGCACCAGTGACATGTTTTTCTTGTTGAAGTGGATTAGAACTTAGAAGCACATTCCATCTAGCTCGATCGCACTAAGGAAAAAAAGGACACAATAATAAATTTTTAGAGCTCACAAATATGCACTGATTTTGGATCGCACTGAAGAGGAACAAGAGCAGATGTCATACCTAATTTATAATTAATCTCAATATGGGGGATGTGTTGAATAAGGGGCCATTCATCCCCATCAGGTTTACACCTTCTCTCCAGCTCACGGAGACAACAATCAATTTCAAGACGTTGTAATGCCGTGAGCTTACTGAATGACTTTGGAAGTAGTCTGAGTTTGTGGCAGTTATCAATAGAAAGCCAACTAAGGTGAGCCAAGTTACCAATTGACTCCGGTAATGTTTTCAGATTCTTAAGGTAATTCATGTGCAGTTCTTGAAGGGTTGTGAGGCCACCAATGCCACTAGGGAGTGACTCTAGTTTTGAAATCCTTTCCAGGCGTAAGGAACAGAGGCTCTTCAGGTATTGCCAAGCCGAGGAACTCCGGGGATTGCCCATCCCCAATTCGTCATCGTCACCGTCATCCTCCTTGACGTCCCACAAATCCAACTCTTGGCAACTTTTGATATCGAGTCTCTCCAGGACGGAGAAATTCCGTGGCATGCCAAGGACGGGTACCGCTGACATAGGCACATGAGGGATTGACATCAACTTTGGGCAATCACGTATACTCAGCTCTTTCAGACAAGGGAAAAATTGTAACTGTGGATTATTTTGCATTTCTGGGTCAGCATCGGCATGCTCGATTTTTGACCACCCTTTTAGCTTACGCATATCGTCTAATCTTAGAACCTCCAGGCTTGGAAAGTATACCGGAGATGAAGAAGCCTCACTACTATTAGTACTTCCACCTCTATCCTCTACGTACTCCAAGGCGGACAGACTTTTAAGCTTAAGAACCTTGAGATGAAGCAGTCGGCTAAAGGGGGCAGATTTCGGCAACTGTAGCACCACTCTATGCATATTTCAACAAGGTAAGGGAGCAAGCGAGGGAACTCATCGGTTCCCCAACTTGGGAACCTCATTCCCTCCCACCCAGAGATTCGTAAGAATTTGAGACTTGGAGGGGATGTAGGCTTTCTAATAACTCATCACTTGATTCCTCCAAGTACAGAGAAGACCACTCCAAGGTTAGATGGGTAAGCCTTTTATCCCTCAGATTTGCCATCTTAGCTTCAGATGCAGCATTTTGCCGATATTTCTTAAACAAAATACTCAATTCTCCAATGAGCTTAAATCCAGACAGTGCATCGAGCCCATTATTATCTCCTGTTATAAATGCATCTAACATCTGGAGAGACTTCACTTGACCAAATTTAGGTGGCATATCAATCAGTCTAGTTCCACGCACCAAATATTCACCTGTGATCAGCAACTGTCTAAGGGTAGTCAGTTTGTAAAAGCCATTCGGCAATTCTCTAAGGTCATTGGAATCCCGAAGATCCAGAGTTTCCAAGTTTTGCAACCTTGTGATTCCTTCAGGAAGGTTGGCTACACAAGCTCTCAGGCACCTCAAATGTTTTAACTCACTTATTGAATCTGGAATCTTATAGGCTTCCTTTCCCAAGTCCAATGCACGTACTCGCCTCAAAGACAAAAACACATTATTAACAAATGATATAGGCAATGCTCCTAATGACCCTAAATCCCATCGGGAAGTCCTAATGTATGACCAAACTAACTGCATTTGTGGGGAATGAAGCAACCATGACTCACCTTGTGATGATAAGCTAATTTCGTGGTTGATTACATGAACATGCCTAATGTTGTGATCAATGTGTTGCCCGGGCCCAAGCTTAAGCTCATCTACTAAAAGGCATTCATCCCCCACCTTTTTCGCCAAAGCATGCATTAAGTCATGCATTTTACAACTCACCATCCGACCATACAAATCTCTCTTTACATCTTGAAAGAAACATCTTCTTAGTAATTCCATAAAGTATGAATGACCAACATCATATGGGCTTTCAGCATAGTGTGAAACAATGAATCCCTGAGCCATCCAAAGCATAATTAGCCGCTGCATGTCAAATTCATAATCCTCAGGAAATAGTGAACAATAAGCAAAACATTGTTTTAGTGGAGACGGTAAGTGGTTGTAGCTAAGCTTCAATGTTGGCATAATATTATTTCCTTCTCGATCTATCATTTCGATCTCTTTGTCCCTAAATTGCACCCATTCTTGCTCAGTATCTTTAGATAAAAGAAGGCCAGCAATCGTCTTAATGGCAAGCGGAACATCCCCACATTTCTTAACAATCTCTGTACCGATCCTTTCCCGATTTGGGTCGGTCTCCTCTTGTCCTTTTCTTAATGCTATGCTTTTAAACAATTCCCAAGAGTTCTCCTCCGATAGGACATTCAATTCATAAGGTTTTACTGCACCCATATTTAAAACCACTACTTTAGACCTGGAAGTCACCAGTATTTTGCTTCCCCACTTACCTCCACAAAGTAAACTTGTCAATTGATGCCACCTCTCATAATTTTCGTCCCACACATCATCTAATACAAGCAAGAACTTCTTGCCATGCACTGCTCCTTGAAGCTTCGATTGAATCCCTTCCATGCTCAGTTGGTGAAAATCTTCCCCGGTTATGGATTGAAGAACTTTTCCTGCCAACTCTTTAAAATTAGACATCTGATCAGGTATGCATGCCCAACATTTAAGCTCAAAATATTCATCGACATTTTTATCATTATAAGCCAATTGGGCAAGCGTTGTTTTCCCTAAACCACCCATCCCGACAATGGCAATCACAGACAAATTTTTCTTTACATGCTCAGCATCCAGAAGCATTTGTACAATCATGCTTTTATCTTCATCTCTACCTATAACCTCTTCCTCTAGAACGAAAGAGTGTGTCTCTTCTCTCCTATGTATCTTGTTCAACAGCTGTTGGTCATCAGCCACATTGGCCTCCCTCAAATTAAGATTGCCCATAGTATCCCTAAGGGATCTGAACTCTCCCATAATTGCCCGAGCCTTTTCGTACGCTCTTTTATTCACTTTAAGGGAACTCAACTTCTTTGAAGGGGGAAACATACCACTTTAGTGAGTTTGCTTGGAGCTCTTTGTTCATTCTGTTTGTCGGCAATAACGACCTCTTCAAACAAGTCTTCTAACTGGTAAAGCACACGTTTAAGCCCTTTCAGCCATGATTTAATCAGAGCTCCCTCCTCAGCTTCTTGCCGCCACTCTGCATCAGAAAGCCGAGCTTGGATCATCACCATAATCTGTTCAAGCTCCTGCAGCTTCTCCCTTCCACCGAAATATGGTGCAATCTTCTGAGCGCCATATTTGACAAGGAAAGCAAAAACTCTTCCAGCTATATCAGACACAATGGATTCCGCCATTTGTAGTCTTCTTTTGATCTCTTGCTAATTGTGTGAATCAGAAAAATGAAAGTGTTCAGTGTGTGGATATGCTTTCTTCAGCTTCTTAACTCCATCTTCTTCCTATGATTTTTTTCATAATGACCCACAATTATTTTGTTGACTCTGCTGCCCCAATGTCAGCGGACTTACGACCAAAGGGCCAGTTGAAATTTCATAAAGCAACCACTTTTGACAATCTTAAATATAAATTTCGTGGAAACTACTCATGTGAATTGCTTTATGTACGTATGAACCTCTAGGGTCCTGCCACATAGCATGATCCTGTTCAAGAACTAACTCAACCACAAAACTAGATGGTTGAAGGCGCAGGAATATGAAGGGCTGCTGTGATTCGAATATAAGATCTCTCGCTCAAAAAAGTTTATACTATCATATTTAAGAAACAACTCAACCTAATAGTTAAAGAGTCGGGAATATATTTATACTCTAACACAACCAACCAAATCTACACTTTTGTATAATTATTTTTTGGGGGTGCAGTTAGTTTAATTGGTAAGTCTTTAGAAATTTTCATAAAAGCCTAGGTTCAAATCATGTCCACACCTATTTTTACATCTCCTTTTGCACTAAAAAAAATTAATCAATGTTTTATTTTGATTGAGCATATAATCTTATTTGTTTCCGCTTTAGATTAATCATTTGAAAACGAATTTTAGTAGTTATAGGATAGAATGTTAATCAATGCATTATTTTATTTTCAGATATTGATTAATATATTTTGCATTAGTATGATTATATACTTTTTTAAAAAATTTTGCAAAAGGGGTAACGGTGTTGAAAAAATATTGCAAGAAAACAAGCTCGGTACCAGCAATTGATAAAAAATATAACTAGGAAAAGACTTCGAAAATTGGCAAAAAAATTTATATTAAAAATCTAGAAATTTCCCAAAATTTTGAGTGCATATTGAAATATGAATTTTGGGAAAAGATCGAAAGAGAAGATCAGAATAAAACACAAAAAAGTAAAAAAAACTTTGAAGTATTTCCAATGCCGCGATTTATAAGAAACTCTTCATGAGGAGTGGCAACGAATCTGTCTTTAATTTGGGAAAATCAGGTGCTTCACCACCATAGAAGATCATATCAAGGTCCGGCTTGTACCTCCCGAAGACATCAAACTCATGAGATAATGGTGCTTATGTAAATAGTTTGAGCTCATTGTCCGGTGTAGGGGTTTTTCTTTAAAGACCCATCCAACCTAAGTCCCAAAGATTTTGTAAAGTAATCGCCCACGATTGACGCGGCTTTTCCTAAAGCGCTCAACGGAAGCACACATTCCTCCCTTCCGTACGGACTTCGATCTTTTATATTAATACAACGAACAAACTTTTCGTATCTTTACGTCTCACACTTTACTTTAAGACGGTCTTGAGGGCATGAATAGGGGCTAATACTGAACTCCTAGAGAGCCCAAGCCCTCGGTTCCTTTCGTTGTATTTTCTTAACTTTGTCAAAGTTAGAAGAAAAGGTAGGGGCTAATATGACCCCCTAAGGCAGCTACGTTACTAGTTTCTTTTGTTGTATGTTTTTAATTGTGCCGATTTTGGGGGTAACAGTAGGGGTTAATACAACCCTCTAGGATAGCCAAGTTGTAAAACTCAAAGAAAATTCAACTATGATGAAGAGTGATCATGTACCCCAAATGGTGAAAAAACAAAAATCGGCAACAACCAAAAAGAAACAACAAGGAAAGCGAACATCAAGTAAGCATCCAGGCCGTCAAGTAAGGTTCACGCGAAGATAAAAGTTTAAGCAAAACGAGTCTAAAGTAGCAGAGTATCAAGTTATATGGCATGCAGGACATCAAAAATCATTCCTATCCTACGAAGAGTCATGGAAAGGGGGCTAATCCTCGGAGCCATCTCTCGACATCTTCGTCAACGCCATCATCTCGGGATTTCCCTCTCCTCCGGTACTTCCTCCTCGGGGATGGACTCGGCCGGAAAGCTTGACCCCAAAGTGAGAGCTTCAGAGCTAGATATAAGCATAATACAAGTAAATACCAAGCGTAAAGAGATCGTCTATGATCTCCAAATAATTATTGTATTCCGACGCTAAATTTTCCATAAAGCATTCAACGACATATCGGGTGGATATCATTGCATAATCATATGAAATGCAGTGTTATATGTCGAGAGACATCAGCAATAGCCAACAATTTAAAAAGGAATATATATATATATATATTTTTAATAGAAGTCTAAAATAAAAATTAACTTAACCAAAATCTTAAATTAATAGGTTTAAGCCCACTACAACTGCATTTATATTCTAACAATTTTATGCTTGTGAGTCAGAAAGAGATAACTCGTCTAGTAAACTTACTATTATATCATTTTATTTCAACTTTTTGAAGCTCAATAATAATTACACCCTCTGTTACATATTCATTGTTAAAAGTATTCAATTCTCTAATCCCATTTTATTGTCAAAAAGAAAATTATTGTGCTAAACACTTGCGGAAGACTTGACCATTTATATATTCATGGCCCTTTCTTTAGAAGGAGACAGTTTCCTGCAAATTGACAGAAGTTGACAGCTGCAGCCAAACTCGTCAGAAATTTCTGATGAATTTCTTATTTCTGTATTCATTCATTCACATTACTGGGATATTAATTGCTGGCCACTTTTATAGACTCTGAACTTTTTGTTTGAAAAATCTTTGCACAAACTTGGTTCTACTGTGGAGCATCCATTACTTAACTATGTGAATGAAAATCGCTTATTGATTAATCAAAGATTGAACAAAACTTGAAATATCAGAAAATCCAGGAAAGTAATTTGACCCAAAACTATGAAACATTTTGTTCAAGAACCAAATGCTTAAACTTAGGGTGGAAGACCTAAGAATAGGTTTATACTTCTAACATGACCTTCACGCAAATGTCTTTTGGGCTTAAAGTGTGGATGCAATAAAGGCCCTTTCATACCTTGTGAAGATCTCTTGAGTTCCTCTATCTCTTGGGAACCCACAAGGTCTCGGTCAGCCCCAACTGCTACTCCGCCTCGAAAGATCGAAGAGGCTTGCAAGCCTCTCTTATAGATCAAGTGTTATGAAGCTCTCCATACCTTATGCAATAATTAATATGGATGTTGTTGAGATTCAAACCCGAGACCTGTCGCTCGGAAAGACTCGATACCAAGTTCAAGAACCAACTCAACCAAAAGTTTAAACTAAAAGCTTGCTCCCAAGAGTTCCTCTATCTCTTGAGAACCCACAAGGTCTCGGTCAGCCCCAACTGCTGTTGCGCCCTCGAAAAGATCAAAGAGGCTTGCAAACCTCTCTTACAGAGCAAGTGTTATGAAGCTCGATATCATGTTTAAGAACCAACTCAACCAAAAGTTTAAACTTATGATTGAAGACTTACAAATTAGTTTATACTCTAACCCATTTAAAAAGAAATGTTCATGAAAATGGTATTTCCCTAGGCCAAAGCAACAGATTTGAGCATAATAATACAGTACCAATTACCAAATTAGGTTATCCGGTGTAATTATTATTATTAAACTAGAAAATAACTTAATAGAAATGATAGGCGAGTAGATGTGCGTGTATAGCGTTGTAGCATTATACTCAAGGTCGTCTTCGTAGGGACAAGGTCAATCTATCGGACTATCTTCCATCTAAATTTGTTAAGCGAATTAATGATTTTCAGAAGTAAATTTAATTCAAGCAATTGTGAATTTTTTATGAGTTAATTTAAAGATTTATAATCAAAGTATCATTACTCCATTTAACGGTATAGTGAAGTGCTTAAAATCAATAAAGCTCCTATTTTTATGGTTTTTTATTTAATCTGGACCCATTAAGCATGAAAATTATCTAAATTACTCTCCCAATTGGTGTGACTTTCACAAAACCTCACAATTGAGTCTAATTATAGTTTTTTCTATTATTAAATTTCACTTTTTATCACTTCATCCAATAATAAGACTAAGCAAAAGAATGACCAATAAACTCACTTGAAAATCAAACATCTAGAATATATTAAACATACAATTAACCCAATTTAAAGATTCACCAACTACAATCATAAAAATCAAACATAATCTAACTACAATCTAATTTAAATTATGAGAGATGAGGGAGAAAGAGAGAGTTGGGAAATGCTTAGATTCGATAGTGAACTTGAACTTTTTGTTATCTCCTTGTAAGTTTGCTCTTTTTCTCCTTCAAACTCTCTTATTCTAATCTAAAATGGTGGAAAACCTAACCTAGGATGATAGATAGATGGTTATGGATAGATAGTGAATGGGAATGAACCTCTTCTTCTTATCGCCAAAACTGAGTTCAAAACCATAAAAAAAAAAAACGAATTGAATTTGAGTAGTCGCGCCATGCCATGGTATGTGGCCATTCCCGTGGTTCTTGCCTATGAGTGTGGCAATGCCCGTGCTGTCCTTCTCCTGTTTGGCTAGATCTCTTATACAAGCTGTGGTGAGACTCGTGGTGGTGGCATAGATTTCAGGACCCACTTGTTTGGGTCATAATTTTCTCGTCTAATATCTTAATGATGTCATTTTTAATTAGTTAGAAAGCTTATGAAGTTCTGTTGTTGCAAAAATATATAAAAAATACACACATCTTTCTTGTTTGACAAATATTTGAACATCGTGCAACGCTAGGCTTGCATGGAGGGAGGGATCCACTTAAAGGGCAAGTGAAGTCATTTGATCCCGGGTAAAAACATTTGTATAGAACATAAATTTTAAAAAGAATAAATATATACATTAGTTATCCTAATATGAATCATAAAAATATAATGTATTATTTTCAACTCTTGTGTGATAATTTTTAGATCGGTTAGAATACAACGAGAGAGAGGGAATTAAAATTGGGATCTAATACATCTCGTAGTCTCAATCTTAACCAATAGGCCAAAATTTCATTAGTACAAACTTGCATATTATAGTAGTGCTGCTGAGCATTTGTGCGACTTTATGAGTCGTAACCTCCCAAAATCACATAAATTTCGTCCGTGTTACCGATTGTAAAATTTCATCCCACCGAATACCGGACTAGAAAAACCGAGTGCAGTCATCAAGTATTCATCCAAATTTCACATTAGGACCAAGATTTTTCCTATTTTTGTTATACGAACCCGATTTTAACACGAATTTAGGTTTGTCCAATTTATCCGACCTGAAAAAATAAAGTATCAGACAATATTTCATCCGAATTTTTAAATTGACCCAACCCGAAATAACCCGGACCCAAATTTTAGCCACTGCTTATATGCATACAATAATACAATACAATGCCGCAGGATGGTATGATAAATAAAAAGGTCCAGGATTGCTGCAAATGACACTTAAAAATAAACTCAATTTTTACTACATTGAGGGACTTCTGTTAGAAAACTTTCTTGATTTGAACATTGCACCCGTGTACTGCAAGGTCATCCCCCAAACAAACAATCCCCCCCAACAAAAGAAAAAGGAAAACAGAAAAAAAATAATAAGAAGAAGAGAAGGAATCCTACCACTTGTTACTTTTTACACTTTGGGGTTAACAAATCACCTAATATGTTGCAGTTCTAACAAACCACTCGAAGTTGCTTCCCTCTCTAAGAGATGGAATGCCTCCTGTGCCTCGAAGAAGAGCTTGAAGATTTTGTATCTCCCGGAGCCAAAGAAGCAGTGGGCGATTGAGAGCTCCCGCTTGTCTCAGAGCTTTTACTCTCTCCATTCCCCTTCCCCATTCCCCATAACTTGTCGAATATTCTCCTTGATCGCGATGGCAGCAACTGAGCCCCATTCCGGCTGTTAGTACTGCTGTTCTTCTTTGTCATCATTTTTGCAGTTTTGCGTAATTCTTCGGTTTCATGGATAGTCCTCTTGTCCATTTGCCTCCTCATGGACTTGGAGCTTTCTAGGATTCTTCGGTCTTCTTCTTCTTCTTCTTCTTTATTTCTTGTGGAGGATGAAGTGTTCTGGGAAGTGATAGTCCCACTAGTTGCCCTGATTTGCTCAAAGTAGAGCACTTGGACTACTACTCGGAGAGGAAGTCGGTCATTCTGAGCTGCATGCATTGAGGCGTCCACAGTGAGCTTCTTGACATCCATTAGCCCACATATTTGCTTCTTTTCGGCCTTGGTTAAGTCTGGATGCTCCTGAAAAGACAAGCAAGCAAAAACTACTAAGCCGCAACACAGTTGACTATAAAGAAAAGAAGTAAAATGCACATCAACAAGAAGTCTGTGGAACTTGACTATTAGCCTATTATGTTGATTTTACCACTTAGTGGTCAAAGAAGTGCATTGGGTCAGCCCAAGGCGGGAACGAATTCAGGCTGGCAAGCCTGTCCATCCACTGACAGGTGATAACCTCAGCATGAGCCCTTGACCAATTAGCCCCAAAAGCTGCTTTGTACAAACCAGCTCGGTAGGGACTTGGGTGTGAATTTTTTCTCATTCTGATCACTACTATACAACAATAACCAGGATTGATACAACGGAGACAGGGTGTAGAGAGATACACATGCACCCAATTTCTCCACTGACAAACAAAAAGGTGGTTTCCAAAGAGACCCGCAAGAGATGTGTAAAATCAAATTTTAAAATAAAAAAGGAAAACAAATTGGCAATTTCCCCATTCAGCTCAAACCAATGGATGACTCATTTGGGCCAAACACCTTACATTACTTCAATCTGTCATTTTGCTCAATATTCCCATGTTGACACTCGACACTTAAATATGGTGTATGAACATCTCAAATCATGTATGAAGAATATGACTTCTATACACAGCCATGTCCAAATTTCCTAACCAAGAGAAGTAAGAAGTGTACACACAATGAAACTAATCACACTCCCGACACATAACACAATTTAGGAGATCTAGAAGCTTACCTTTAGGTAGATGTCAATAGCCCGGTATAGTCCGTCATGGATTGGTCTTGCTGTCTCTGGTATCAACCTCGACAATTCAACAAAGCTTGAGACAGGTAGGTTTGGATCAGATGCAATTTCAGCAAGATATGCATCAACCAGTCCACCAACGTTAAGCCAAGATCCATGGCCAAAAACTAATGATATGTCGCCCTTTTCATTCTTCTCATAAGAATCTATATCCCAGCCACTTCTTCCCTGCATCACAAATCTTTTCACAATGCGCTCAACAAGTTTGACATCATAAATAGTGGTCTGAGGTGGCCTAGCAGGGATCAACAGATCTTTTACAAATGCCTCATCCAGCTTCATGCTAATTTTCCTGACTAAGTCTTCCCTGGCTGATTCATCTGCTTCAACCAAACCAGCTACTTTCAAAAGCTTGAGCAAGAAGCTACAAGAACAACCCCATGATTTTCCGGATGGCAATAAAGATATTAGTGTTTCTGCCAAAGCTTTATTTCCTTTGATATGATCATCAGAAACCAAAGCATCGACAGAATCAGGCAACCATCTGATGGCATAGGTTCTCAATGCTTCCCCAATCACAGCTCCATCCATTCTTCCCTTTGATTTTATAGCAACCATGACTCGTTTGTACATATCAATTTCTAGTTCACATACGTCTTCGACCCACCAATCTTGAGGAACAGACTCAACCGTTTCATGCTCAACAATTCTGTCTGCCATTGCCAACTTCCGATTATATGTGTAAGACCAAGTGATTTTCGCGGGGTCCACAGAAGTCTTAGATGCAATACAGTCTATGCACCTTCCAACAATGTTAAGATCTTCAGACCATGGTAATAGAGATTTTGTGGTCTGAAGGACAATGATGGAATCTTTCCATGTTCGAAAAATACTCGAGTTGAGAAAAACCTCTATCTTGTATATGAGGTTTCCTCGATCAACATCTTCTGTCATACCCAGGTACTCAGCAGCACAGCGAGCAGCAACAACGTTGTAGGGGTTAAGAGTGACGGTCATCCCATAGCAGAACTTGGCACAAATGTCGAAGGCCTTCGGCCCACCAGGAAAGCCGACCAATTCAATCTCATCAGACTCCTCTTCATCAGCTTTCAGTATAAGCTTTTGGAGGCAGCTGCTCTTCGAGAGTAGAGGAAACTGTAGCATAGCAAATGATAAAACAATTAAACAAATCAGTGCACATTTTTTAGGTAGAAAGCATCGTTCTGTAACTCCCATCAATGGTTGAGCAACACTAATTAGAATGCACACTTTAAATAGATATGACAAACTAGTCATGCAGAGGGTGTTCATCCACGGTTATGTCGAAACCATGATAACCAATGATCATTGGGCAGTGCAGTTACAAGGACCACTCCTAGTGTGATTCCTGCCAAAGTAAGGTGGTCTAGGGGGAATCATATATAGCAACCTTATCCCTACAAGCTAAGAGGTTGTTTCCGAGCAACAGGTGAAATAAAATTGCAGGAGCTTCTAGACCGGACACTACAAGCTCAACCGCTATCCGAATCTACAGTCTCTTTATTAATAATAAACTTGTCAAGAAAATGTGAGCAATACTGATCAATCAAATTCTGAGCTATTTTGGTCAAATTGTGTTCATTTTTGGCTCTGGCTCAGGTCGTCTCAGGTCCAGTTTTCAATCATTCCACTTGAATAAGGTGATCAGGTAAGGGTTAGTTTTGTGATGCCTAGTTTCCAAAAGAAAATGATAAAATAAGTCATAATCTTTTGCAAAGACATCAGAATATTCAAGAAACTACATGGAAAGCTTCGACAAGGGCAAGAAAAGCAAATAAAGCACATGGCTAGTTAAAAGGCCAATACTATTTAGTTAGAAGTTATACCTTGTGAAGGTAGAACTTCACGTCAGCCACAGTAACTGCAACATCTGCTGCAAGTTCAGAAGATACATATCTGCAAGAAAAAGTTATGAAGAAACATCAGCAAGAGAATGACATTATCTTGTCAAACCAGAAACATTAGTTTGAAACTTTTCCTAGTCACATTAATTCTCAGATGTTATATCTACTTAAGGGGTGTTTGGGGAGGGAAAAGGGGTCAGGGACTTGAACTCTCAGGTTTCAAGTTCCATTTCTCAATGTTCACTGAGGAATTTTGGGAGTGGAACTTGATATTAGGGGTGTATCAAGTCCCCCAACTCCCTGGAACTTGAACCCCCATCATGCAGGGCGATGAAATCCAACCCCCCACCAAGGGTTCACTTAACAACAATCCGAGAAAGAGAGAGAGAGAGAGAGAGAGAGAGTAGCCACTATCATCATGGTGGTCAGAGGAAGGAAGCGTTGCTGCCATTGGCCATGGAGGAAGCGTTGCTCCCGTTGGCCAAGGAGGGAGGAAGCGTTGCCGCAGTCGGTCATGTTTAACCATCACCATCCGTCGAGGAATTAAGCGCCAGGGTTGACAAATTTGTGTTCACAATTTGATCAAGGCTAAGTTGAAGCAATAATGTGTTTTTTTCAATTGATTTGGTGTTTTGGGACAAAATTAAGTGGGTAATCGAGAGTCGGTCCAATTTTTGGTGGATTAGGATGAATTTGGCGTTTAGGGTACAAAGATCAACATTATGCAGATTAAAGGTTGGTGGTCAATGGGCAAGGGCAGCGACGGCGTGATGGCGGTCATTGAAGGTCGGTGTTTGGTGGCCAAATGATGCTTGATTCGACGGTGGGTGGAGGGTGCTGGATTCAAAGGCTGGCGATGGTGGGTTGTGCAACACAACAATGGCCAGCTGGTTACATTTTTTTTTCTTTGGATGATTCCATAATTGCTCATCAAACACTTGATATCAGGGTTCAAGTCCCATCCCAACACCCTGGAACATGAAATTTAATTTCATTCCACTTCTATTTTTCACAGCAAACAGGTCCTTAATAAGTTTTCAATGCGTCCCACATTTTAGAAGGAAAGTGTGGGACATCTATTATATAAAGTGTATAAGACGGCGGTTCACCTATTGGTCTCGAAAAATTATTTTCAAGAGTATAGTATGGAATTTCTAATATTAAACCACAAGTATGTGTATAACAACTTCGCATGATAACCACATAACTCTCACGATGAAATACTTAACCCCAGATGCGTAAGGTGTTCTACGTACCAACATAGAAATAAAAAGTAATGCCTAGCAGCTAGTAACTAGATGGGATCACAAATGACTCAATCCTTAGCTGAAGTATACTAGTGATACATTTGTAATACTACATACAGTAAAGCGGTTCCTAATAGTATATAAATGACTCAATTCTTAGCTGAAATCAGCGATACATTATAATTCTACAAACAGTAGAGATAAGGCTTTCAATGTAACTTCTTGTTTTATTTTTTGTTTCTTAGATGAGGTGCCACGACCAAGAGGTCCCAACAGATGAAGACATTCACTACAAACAAACGAAGTGGTTGCCCAATGGGGGAAGACATGGAGGAGAGAGGAGGGCATAAGAGAACAGGGAAACCACCGCTAGTAGGATTCAAAGCCAACTTATATGAAAGCTAGTTCTCCTCTCACTATGTCATCTCTGTGATGCCTAAGTTTGATGGCTACTTAACATCTTTATTTTATGTCAATACCTTCATGTATAATTGTTTTACTAAAACTAGTCTTATCCAAAACCAGCTGCTTCAACAGTGATTGGTGCATAGCATCCTCCACACCCCATAATGTGTCCTCCCAAGTGTCACTTCAATAGGATTGGAATAGACAAAAAGTCACACGACATAACTTGGTTTGTAGGGGTGGGCCGTAAAGAACATGCAAAACTCCAAAAGGTCAAGTCCCTTGCCTTGCCTGTAGGGATTGGTTACTAATAAAGTCCTCTATTTTACTCCATACAGAAAATTCTATAATTACATTGTATTCGTAAACGTCAATTTCTTCACATCACAAATGGTAAGCCAAAGGGATCAATACCAAGAATACAACATCTATCCATGTGCTAAAATAACTATTAACAGGGTTCCGAGGACTGAATGATATCCCACAAATGAGCATGCAGAGAAGGACCAGAAACACAGGTTTGACCCCTGCCATGTTCTAATCTCTACAAGACATGGTATACCAACTGCAATTGAAGACAATTTTCAAGATAGAAAGCACTAATCTAAGCAACAATGGGAGCATAATCCCATGTATATCCAATGCTACTAAGATCATAGCACAACACTCCAAAATACTCTATTACAGTATTACATGCTCGGGGAAGGGTATGACATCAAGACACGTCAAAGCAAGCAAGTGATAAAGTTTCAAAATATCCAAATATGGCCAAGACTGACCCAGACAAACGTGCATTCATCAGACTAGGAGCCACACAGCACAGACTACAACTACCACCACTTTGATGGCAGATTTGATTGACAATGTTACCTCTTACAACGGTAATTCACAGCCGTTTCTTCCATTATAGGAGTTAAAATTCACACCAAGCAATTTCCAAAAAGCAAGGGTGTCCCAGAGAAGTGGGGCTAGAATTTAGAAAGCTCAACCATATGACAACAGCTGCTTTTTTGGACCACCATCATCAACACCCTTCGGGGCCAGCTTAAAGGTTGGACCACTTTCCCAATTGCACCAATAAACCCAGGAACCCAAAACCCTGCCCTGCTTCACCTGAGTGTCTCTCTCTCTTACTCTTCCCCCTCTAAAATCTACCTTTAACTTTTTCTGCCCAAATAAGTGAAAGAAAAAGAAGAAAACTGACACAAGAAACAAGCATAGCGTCCTTTTTCTTTTCCCCTCTCTCCCATTCTGCTTTCTCATAGCATTCAAGTGACAGAACAAAGATATGTGGGGGCACTCTTACAGAGGATTTTTCAACTAGAATGAAATTTCACTTTCAGACAAGTATAGAAATAGACACAACATTTACATATAACCTAGGGAAAAGAACAAAGTAAATTACCAATAATATTAGCTGCAATATTTTGTACTTTCTCATCCAAAGCAAAATATATAGAAAAGAAAAAAAGGAATGTGAAAACCAGATGAATGGAAGAACTGAAGAGACTGACCTGATAGAGCTGCCATCAGAGTGAAATGCATCAGGCTTTGAGCCCAGTTTCATAAACTTCATCTTCTAAGTTTTTCTTCTTTTTCACACAAAATTCAAGAGAGAAACAGAAACTGCCCAGGACCTAACAGTACTGCAAAATAAGCAAATTCTCCACTCTTGAGAGAACCCAGAAGCAACACCTAAACCAGGAACCTCAACTCAAAGCAATATGCTTTCCTTTAAGAAACAATCAACAAATTCTCCCAGAAAGAGAGGCTCGGAAAGCCTAAAAGAGCCCACCAAAAGAGAGAAATGAGAAACTTAAAATTCTGAATTCAGATTATGAAGAATAAAAGGAGGAGGAGAAAGGAAAAAGAAGGACCAAACCCAGCAGCAATTCTCTCTCTAAGAGACTAATAAGACCCCCAACATACCCTGTTCTCTTTTTCTCTCTCTAGAATTGAGGCTCCAATGAGAGAAAATAGCAAAGAGACAGCAAAGGCCCACCTCACCACACCTCAGTCTCTCTGTCTCCAAACAAGTGCTGTAAAATCTTGCTCTCCTCCAAAAACCTCCACATCAAACAAAACACCCACCTGTCCTAAAATTCCTTCCCTAAGGAAAAAAAAATGGGGGAAAAAATTCAATTTCTCCCCATTTCAACTTTTCCTTCTCATGTGGGCATTAAATCTCCTGTCCCCTCAAAACCCATCTCTTTCAATCAGAAGATATGAACACGTAAATTCAGCAATTCGCCGCCTTAGCCATTAAATCCTCACTTTTTTATCTCTGAAATTTCTGATTCCCTTTCGGAAAATCAAACCACGACCCAGAAATCGATACCCTCTTCAGAAAAATCTGATCTTTTGATATGAACACGTAATTCAGCTCAGTTTCTGTGATGTAAATCTTCCCCTCCTCTCTTAAATGTTTGTTCTTCTGTATCACTTATGCAGAAAATGCAGAGAGGAGAGCGAGAGAGAGAGAGAAAGAGAAGAGAGAGAAGAGAGTAGGAGTAGGGAGAGGGACAGTATATTACAGAGTGTCTATGAGGTAGAAGAGAGGCTTTGGAAGAGCTTTTTATGCCGTTGTACACGCCAGCTACATTGTGACCATTTTGTCCCTGATCTTTGGCCTAATTTACTTCTTTATGCCATTTTTCTTTTAATCCATGTGCTTGAGCTACCCCTTTTTTTTGGGCTAATTTCTTGGGCTACCGCAATACTTTAAAAACACGTTCTAGGACTGTTGGGGTATTATTTTTCTTTCCTTTTTCAATAAAAAAATATTTTTTTGACTTTTTAGTTTGAGGAATTTGAGGACATTATTTTTTTATTTTCAAGAAAAATATGCTATAAAAGTATGTGGTACCGTGGAATCTAGTTAACATTTGACCCATGACTTCATTTTTATGTCGATATTTGCTATGAATTTGCTAAACGACTATGAAAAGAAACTTCACTTATTTACCGTCGTTAAATATATTAATAAATAAATAAAAATATAATTAATATTACAAACGACACCCAATTTTACAATAAAGATAATAATTTTTAATCTCACTTTTGTTTTTCATATCTCTAAGAACAAAAAAAAAAATTCACGTATTTCCCTACAATTGGGTAAGACCGAAATCCCTTTGTTGACAATCAACTGTTAACTTTTAGTTGTTTATATTAGTTATTAACTATTTGTATTAACTGTTAACTATTTGTATTAGTTGGTTGACTTACCTGTTTGTATTAACCGTTAACTATTTGTATTAGTTGGTTGACTTACCTGTTTGTATTAGATGTTTTAGGAAAATGCATTTGATAAAATTAGTTGTTTTTAACAAAGTTGTTTGGTGAAATTTCATTTATGCCCACAACTTAATTTCAGTAACTCTTTTATATAATTATAATTATTTTTATTCCATATTCACATTTCTTCTCAGTATTAATTAAGAATTATGTTATACCTTTTATACAATTTTAGTTGTGTATATCTTTTTAAAGTTTATTTTTAATAATATATTTGATATTTATGTGACAAAATTATTTATTCATTATGATAGACTAAATTACTTATTAAAATATAAAAAATAAAAAAATAAAAAATTAATTTAAATATTCATAATCATCCTCTACTATTGTTCCAAAAGTAAAAAAATATGAACTAAAAAAAATCTTATACATAAGCATAATTTCAATGGCAATTAGCATAATTTCACTAAAATGTGAAGGGTAGTATAGTAACTTTAACTATTAATTACAATAAATTCTTCAAAAAGCTATTTCAAAGAGTTTTTTTGTAAAAAAGTTTTTAGGTCAAAAAGTTATTTCAAAAAAGCTCTTTACCAAACAGCTCAATTAACTTTTAGACTCTATCAAACAGCTTAAAAAGAGTTTTTTGGAGACAAAAAGTTGTTCGACAAACACCCCTAAAACGTTATTATGGATGGCTGTAAAGGGCACAATAATTGATGGGTATGTCGTAAATCTTATATGGATAATTTGAGCATAATTGTATGCTCCATTTAGGAAGTACTTAATACTTGGTAGGTGTAAAATAAATGGTTTGATGTGCCCATCATTTTCTATAATTTATTTATGGTAATAGTCTAATAATGTACTATATATAGAGAAAAATAAGAAATCGAGAATTTCAAAGTCAAGGTACCTACCTAAAAATAACCTCCAAACATTCCTTGTGTTTTTTATTTTAATGGTTCTTGGTCCTTTCCCTATTACTTTATCTAAGGTTTCATTCAGCCCTCTTTTTCCCATTGATGGCTTCTAGAAAGTTGAAAAATAATATAATAATAAGCTCAATTAATCAATATTATTTTTTGGATTATTAAATTTTAATATTTCAAACTTTGGGCATGTTGCTCATAATATTCCAAATTATCGATTGACATTAGTATTTTTAATATCTCATACTTTGAAAAATTAACCTTAGTTGTTCTAATTTAGGGAAAGTGATCACTTATTCTTCAAAGTAAAGGATATTAAAAATTATTAGTGTTAAAGACAAATTAATTGACCCAATTTGATTGCTAATAACATAACTACATGCATTAATTGGGTTAAAGAAAGATAAAAATATATAAAAGGATAAGTCAAAATCACTTTTTTTTGGGCAATGGAGACGAAAAAGCAACGGATAAAATATGACATGACAGGATCTAGTAATGGGAGCATGCACTGAGTTACATTTATTTCTCTCTTATCATATCACTATCTATATCTAAATACATAAAGAGTTCGTTATTAATACAAGAAAAGACTTTATCAATATGTCCTCCCGACTTCTCCTTCTCGATGATGATTCTTTTTTTAGTCGTCGTCATTTGATCTTCCTTTAATGGTTGTCCCACTTTATGCTTTATCCCAATGTTTCCTTCATCATTTTCCTTTTGGTGGGTGTTACATTCTTATACTCGTCATTTGTATCCTTTCTTTTGTTCACGATCTCCCCTACGCCAAGAAATAATGTTAGTAGCACTTGATAAAGACTCAATTTCCGTTTTGCTGATTGTTATCATAGGTTCCTCTCGAGGGCAGCTCCTTTTATGCTTCCCGACCACTTCCTTAGTGACTTTCTTCTTCCCCTTAGACCGTAAACCATGTAGTCGGGTTAAGAACATAAACATGTTAGTAACTTCATCTTCCTCTTCTTCAACCTCTCTATTTGGATTGATGGTTCAACTGTAACTATTGAAACAACATACTCTTTTTATGTCAACTTGATATTTCCCAGTAGATGGGGAAGTTACCATTTTATTACCTTTTCCATAAGTTTGGTTCAACGGGCAAATATTTCTTCTATATGAAACTACTCGAATAGTCAAAACCTCAAGCTTGGATGTACTAACAAACTCTATTTTCTTACCATTTATGAGATTTTCGTAATCCCTTCTTGAAATTTTGATAAGGCATCTCCATCGACGTTTATGTGAGAGTATAATAAACTCTTCCTTATGCTTACCATCTTAGTTCTCACCACGAACAGAACTACAATTATTGGCAGCGGGACTTGCTCCATCTTATTTTCCCATCTTCGGAGAAACCCCTCCTAATTAATATACTTCTTCTTGAGAATGTCTAAGCGTCTTCACCATATTGTGAGCAAGCCACCTCCAATCGATGACTTCTCTTTATATATAAAGTAAAGCTACATCACTCAGCATGCTTTCTCAGCTAGTGTTCTTTTGAGCTTGTTCTTGATTCTTTGTATCATTACCTTTGTGCAAAGTGGTGGTTGTAACTCACATTAGTCTCATCTAAATATAAGAAGGTAAGCAAGCAATAGTATTTATTATGTAAAATTAAAAATGGGAAATAGAGACCCAAATTTGAAATCAGTTACGGAATGTCCCAATTATCTCAAATGGGTCAATTACAATTACCCAATAAATATAAAATGTCCAAAAATTATCGTCCTTATTGTGAAATTTTATCCCATTTTAATACCAATTATACTTTAGTTTTTTATTAATATATTTGATAAAACGAAACAAATGGAAGTAAAGTTCAAAGAGCCAAAGGGTCAAGGACAAGCTCATCATCAACGAAACCCATGTATAGGCATCAATCAAAGGTTTGGTGACTACATAGTGAGAAAGGTCTAAAATTTCTAATAGAAAATTTTGGGCTTCATATTTTGACTAAAAGTTATTAAGAACTTAGCATCACGGTCGTTGTTCGGCAAATTAAGTTATTTAAGTAGTCGATAACTATTTGTTTAACGGATAACTGTTAGATTTTAATTGTTTGCGAATAACTGTTTAACCGAGTGGTTGAATAAATGTGTTCGGTAAATTTAGTGATTGAATTAGTTGATTATTGTAAATTAACAAAAAAAGATATAAATAATTTGTCAAATATAAATTAATAAAGGGATATTTTCATAAAAAAGATGTAACACCATTTTATAGATTCTGATAATTCAATCCCTAAAGGAGTGGGGTTGACTCATAAAAGATACCGTTGTTACATCCTCCATCCAAGCATTAAGAAAAAAAAAAAAATTCCTCCCAAATTTTACCCGAAGTTTCATTGTCTTTATATTACCATATGGACATAAGGATTTATTTTACAAAACAACGAAGATTGGCCCCAAGTTTTTGGAGTTTTTAATAGGGATCGATAGATAGAGATAATTGCATATGACCAATCCGTATTCATATTTATTTAGCTCCACATCCATATTTACATACCTCAAATTATTCATCCATCACCATGTTCATCTAGGTTAAATGAATAATTGAACGTAGACCTGAAAACAAAAATTGACTTGAATCCACCCGAAATTTTAAATTTTAAAAAGGTTTAGAAAAAATTACAATTTATCCAATTATTTGTACTTATTTTATTTTATTTTAATGAGCATATATTAACCCTCCTACACTAGACTTTTTTTTTTTTTTTTTGATCATGCTCCTACACTAGACTAGATGATGGGGTCTATTCATATAGGGATAGATCAAATAATAACTTCTAGGTATTCTCTTCTACATTGCAAACAAAAAATGGACTTTCATATATTAAGAGGAAAGAGAAGATACAATGATGTTATTTTAGATAGATGAACGAAGTTTGAGAATATGGAATACTATTAATCTAATTTTTAAAAATTGTTTCTAATAATTAAATTTTTTACTTTATTTATTATTTTTAGTCTCGTCACCGAATTATACTGATTTTAAAGGGATTGTAAATTTTTTTAATTTTAAAAATCCGACTACTCCGTTGCTAATTATAATCATTTTGATTAAGTGGCGTACTAAAAATAATAAATAAAGTCAAATGAATAAAGATCATATGATAGATCCGAAAATAACACTTCACAAAATAACAATAAAACGAACTATTGATTCCCAATAAATCTAACTTATTTTTAATACCCCAGTTACAAATTCCCCACCTATGAAATAACCACAACACTAAAAGATTGGAACACAATTATACCCAATTAACAAGTAAAACTAAAGAAGTTATAACACGTATGCAAATTACGAGTCGACCAGCTCCTCTACTTTCTCCTCAATAACTCGAGCTTTTGACGCGCATAATAATTTCCAACCGAGCTTTGACTTCACCTACCACCTAGTTTTAGGAGATACATATAATTAAATTCTTACTCATCCTTAAGGAGGATAGGGTTGCTTGAAATGGTGAGTCGAGTAGTGTTGGACGAGGTTCATAAAACGGCCTCTTAGGCCCGTTAATTTCCGCCTAATAATCTCCCTCTTATCCAGAAAGGTTCCTGGATAAGTGGGATAGCGGATGAAGTTGAGATTGACTCAACTTCTTAACAATAAGGATAGGAGCGGATGCTCCTATTTAAACAAGAATGGGAGACACAGATTGATTATCGGCGAACAACACAACGATTCGTTGCTCCTCTCATATCCTCTATTCTCCCTCACGCTTAGACCGACCATCTTAGGGTCTTCGGGTTTGATACGTGGCTGTTTCCGGCGACTCTAGTAGACGCCGGATATACTGTTCCGGACGACACCGAACCGGACTTCGGAATACAACCAGAATCGGAGGATTCGTGACTCGGGAAATTGACTTGTGGGCTATCGAACTAGCGATCGATCTATTCGCTTCCGCAACTACTAAGGTTAGTCCTTATTTACATATATACCTTCAAGTGGTATCGAGCTTTGGATGCCTAGTTCCTAGCCCCGATTAGTCATTAGCCCGATTAGTTTAGGCCGCATAATTTGTTAAGTACAAATTTGAATCCCGTTTTAATTAACACTGCGTTAAACCCCGACTCGGACTCTCCGTAACACCGCCTCGTGGCGCCCCCGACGACCATAGAACAAACCGCCAATCGCCTCGCCGGCGACGGCGGCTTGGCTATTAGTGGCCCAACGCAAAACCACCCCGGTCCGGCCTCTACGACCCAAATAAAATAAAATAAAAATAGAAAAGGAGGTTAGGAAATCGGACTAACCCATCGGACCGCCGGAGAGGGTGGCACGTACCGACACGCGCCGCCGCGAGGATTAGTTCTTCCTCTCTCTTAGCTTCTCCGCCGCCGATATACGCCCAACGACCTTTTTCTTTGCGAAAACAATCCGGCGGTGGCGCGTATGGGTCACGCGCCACCACGCCGTCACTACCACCGCTCGAAACCGGTGTTAATCGGTTGCTTGGCGGCCGATCTATACTGTGGCGGTGGCACTTTCGTCGAAAAAGGAAGGACGAGGCTTGTGGGTCTCGATTTTTGGCTTGGCGGAGAAGGGCGGAATTACATCATTTGGGTATTTTTTGGGATGCCGGAAAACGAAAAGTAAGGCCGTGGCCTTTGCTTGATGTCGCCGGAGATAGTGGAAGACAGGTCGGGGCCTTCCTCTCGTGGCCATGGCTACTACGGAGGTAAAGCGAGAGGGAGAGAGGACAGAGAGACCGAGAGGGAGAGAAGATAAGGAACTCTCTGGGAAAAGTGAAATTGTGAGTAAATGAAAGGAGACTTGAAGTAATAAGGCAAGCGTGCTCTTCTAGCCCCTAAGTTATTAAATTTTCCCGTTTTCCCGAGGCCTCTTTTTGCTTTTCAGTTCTTGTCTTTTTCGTTCCCAAGGCTCGTTCACGGGGTCCTTTTGATTTATTCAAGTAACATGCTAATAATACTTAATACGTTTAATACGTAAATTTTTAATTTTTTATTTTGTGTAAATTTAAAATTAATATTAATCTGATTTTGTAATTTTGTGTAAGTTATTTTAATCAGTTAATTTTATGAATCTGTTTCATATTATGTAAATTACATAATTGTGTTTTTGTGTAATTATTTGATTTTTGGCATGTTATTTGTTTAATATATGTAATTTCGTATTACATGTTTCAAAGATGGAAAATCAGCATGAACATTATAAATGTGTTTAATATAGTGTTATATAAATTAGTTTTATAAAAGGCAATAGTTTTGCTATACATGCTACATATGAATTTGTTTCATGAAATCATATTAGTTATAAAATTAGTTTTTATATAATATGAGTTAAGTGATATTATCTATAAATTAGTTTTTAGAATTAATATGAATATGTTTCATGAGAATTAATAATATCACGTACAAATTATTTCATGTAAATTAGTTTTACATCTTAACTACCTTTGTGGTATGTAAAGTTCAATGTTAATTCGTTTGATGTTAAAATTCATATGAATATGTTTTCTATGGAATTAAAGTGTCAATTATTTTTTCTAAAATTTCTAGTTCATTTCATATGTGATGATTATGAGCTTAGCAAAATTTTCGATCATATGACTTGAGTAAAGAATTTTGTGAAAATTTTAATTGTTTTAAGATGTGCCTAAATGTCCAATTTTTATTTGTAGATATGGCAACGAAACCTATGACCGATATGGCCTTGACCGAAAAGTTGGTAGGGTCCAACTATGACATTTGGCATCGGAGGGTTCGGCTTCTTTCGAATGAGCGAGAACTACTAGAGTTCTTGACCGCCAAAATGTATCCCCCGCTACTAAGGATAAAGATGACAAGGATGTTGATACTAGTTCTCGCACGCATCGTAAGGAATTGAAAGCATATCGGAGTGGTTCAAAAGGACCGCTCGACGCGGTATGCCTTATCGAACCTTATGCATGATGACTTAATCGGTGAGTTCGAGAACTGTCCCACAGCCTAAAGATATGTGGGATCAACTTAAGATCAAGTTCGGGCAAACTTCGCCACTAAGCTCCGCCAATCGCATCTTACGTGGATGCAATACACTTTTGGCCCGGAGCATAGTATAATCGAACATATACGAACATTGAGTGCAATGGTTCGTGATCTTAAGGCCGGAGGGATCGAGATCTCTCGAGCGTGATCAAGTCACGAATGTGATTCGTGCTATCCCATCCGAGGATCCTTGGAAAACGTTCAAGACCCCGATGGTGCATAGTGATCACCTCCAGATCGTAGACGATATTGTTCGTCATCTTGAACTTGAAGAAGACCGCATGAAGTCACATGCTCCCGCTCCCGTTCTCGCCGCATTAGTTGCTAAAGGAAACAAACCTAAAGGCAACAAGTTTAAACGAGGGAAGAAGAAAAGTTCTCATCCCTCTAAGAAACCCGGGCCTCGCAGTGGAAATGCCAAGAAACAAAGATAAGGCTAAGGGCAACAAAGAGAGGAATATGGCACGTGTGAAGTGCTATAATTGTGGAAAGAAGGGTCACTATGCTAGGGATTGTCCCGAGCCTCAAAAGGTGACCCCTCCATTAAAGTCTCTCGAATTATTTGTTTGTTCCCATGCATTAGTTGCTAACTCTCTTCCTAATTGGATTGTAGACTCTGGAGCAAGCAAGCACATAGTTCAAGACCGAGCTGGGTTTGTAGAGTTTCACCCTTATCCGGTGGGCATACAAACCGTGACATTAGGGAATGGCACGATTGAAGACGTTCTCGGTGTGGGAACGTATCAGCTCAAGCTACGTGGAGGAAATAAGTTACTCCTACTAAATGCTCTCTACGCGCCCGGGGTGCAATGTTCCCTTATTTCCTTTGTCTCCTTAGTTAAAGTAGGTTTTCGCTTATTTCAAAAGAAGATGGTTTAGAGATTTATTATGGTGGCAATTTGTTTGGCCATGCTAGTTTTCAAAACAATTTCCCTGTTTTGGATTTAGACGTTTGCTATGATAATTCTCGCATTAGTTTCATTTGTTGATTCCAATTCGAATCTGTTAAATGGCATGCAAGACTTGGTCATATTGGCCAAGATAGAATGACTAGACTAGCAAAAGAAGGTCTTCTAGACCGACTCACTAAGGTTAGGTTGCCTAGATGTGAGTCATGCTTAGCTGGTAAGGCGACCAAAAAGCCTTTTGGTAAGGCTTCTAGGGCGTCACATCCCTTAGAACTTATTCACTCCGACATATGTGGACCTATGAATGTCAAAGCACGTCATGGTGCTAGTTATTTTCTCACTTTGATAGACGACTATTCACGATATGGGTATGTGTACCTTTTATCACACCGTTATGAAGCTTTAGATGTGTTCAAACGCTTCGTAGCGGAAGTAGAAAACAAATTGGAGCGTAGAGTGAAGTCTCTTCGCACCGATCGTGGTCGTGAATACCTTTCGATATGTTCAAAGGGTTTTGTGAGGAAAAGGGCATACGCAGGCAACTCACGATTCCGTGCACTCCTCAACAAAATGGAGTTGCCGAGCGACTGAATCGAACATTACTTGACATGGTCAGGACAATGATGGCCCAAGCTAATTTGCCAATTAGTTTTTGGGGGATGCGTTGCTTACGGCAACTTACATCCTGAACCGAGTGCCTAGTAAGAGTGTTTCCATCACTCCATATGAGTTATGGAATGGTAGAAAGCTCATCTTGGACCATTTACGCCCGTGGGGTTCGGCTGGCTATGTGCATAACCCAACTCACCCACATGGGAAAATTGGTCCTAGAGCTACAAAAATGGTGTTCATCGTGTATCCAGTAAAATTCAAAAGGATATGTCATGTATGGAGAACATCCAACTGGCGGCATGAAGGAAATAGAATCCCGAAATGTCGATTTTATTGAGGATGAGTTCCCAAGTATTGGTGAAATTAAAAAGGACTTAGAGTTGTATGAGTTACAACAATTATCTCTCGGTGAGGGGGAGGATTCGTACACCCATCGTGTCACCGAGGATAATAGTTTTCCAGCACAATAGAGATAGTGGGAGTGGTCCTACCATCTCTAATGATGGAAATGTGTCTACACAGAGATCCAACAAGAGAATGAGGAACGTCCTCAATCTCCAGCTTCCTAGTCACGAGGTCGGCCCTCCTTCTCAGAACCCGAACCCACATCTCAAGGGATTAGTGGGAGAGATTCTCCTATTACTCGAGTCCCACACCTCAAAGGAAAAGGGGAGGGATCCCGAGCCTAGTAAGACAAAAGAACCAAGTCCTAAAATCATTCGAAGGAGCGAACGAGGAAAAGTTCCCCGACGATTTTTTCAAATCGAAGAGGACATCTTCTTTTGTATGCCTTTGGAAATAGAAGAGCCAACCTCTTATGAAGAGGCTATAAACTCACCAAACCATACAGTAATGGATGGAAGCCATGAGAGATGAGTTGGACTCAATGGCAAAGAATGAAGTTTGGGAACCTGGTTGATCTTCCTCCCGCACGTAAGGCCATTGGAAACAAGTGGGTTTTCAAGGTTAAACGTCGAGCAGATGGATCAATTGATAAGTTCAAGGCCCGATTAGTGGCGAAAGGATTTACACAAGTTGAAGGTGTAGATTATGAAGAGACCTTTTCTCCCGTGGTGAGAATGACCTCTATTCGCCTACTTCTAGCCCTCGGTTGCTCATTTGGACTTAGAGTTAGTCCAGTATGGATGTAAAGACCGCCTTCCTCAATGGTAATCTGGAGGAGGAGATTTATATGGATCAACCTATTGGTTTCGTATCAAAAGGACAAGAGGACAAAGTTTGTCGTCTTAAAAGATCCATATATGGTCTTAAACAGTCTTCCGTATCATGGTACTTTAGATTCCATGAAGCTATTACTTCGTATGGCTTAACCATGGTTTCGTAAGACCATTGTGTATATGTCAAGAGGACGACAAGTAGGGATTATGTTCCTTACATTGTACGTTGATGACATACTACCGGCTGGAAACAACCTCGGAAATGATCAACGCCACTAAGAAGTGGTTGTCTTCCGTCTTCGAGATGAAAGACATGGGTGAAGCCAAGTATGTCCTTGGTGTGGAAATAATTAGAAACCGTTCTAAAAAGCTTCTTGGTTTATGTCGAAGGCATATATCGAGAAAGTCCTGGAACGCTTTCGGATGCAAAATTCCAAACCCGTTGACACTCCAGCCGATAAGGGTCTTACTTTAAGTCATGAGCAATGTCCTAAAACAGATAAAGAAAAGCAGTAATATGAGTAGTGTTCCCTACGCTAGTGCGATAGGAAGCTTAATGTATGCCATGTTATGTACACGGCTCGACATTTGCTTCGCAGTTGGATTGGTGAGTCGTTACCAAAATAACCCGGACCTCGCTCATTGGCAAGTCGTCAAAAGAATAATGCGCTATCTTCGTGGAACTACCGACTTGGTACTTTGTTATCAAGGAGGGGACCTAAAACCGAGGGGATACTCGGATGCAGATTGGGGTGGTGACCTGGATGAGTCCAAGTCAACCTCGGGATACGTTTTCACCCTTGGTGGGGAGCCATATCTTGGTGCAGAAGAAGCAAGACCGCATAGCCCTCGTCAACTATGGAAGCGGAATATGTCGCTAGTTGCCTTGCCGCTCAGGAGGCAATATGGCTAAGGAGTTTTCTCCAGGATGTCAACCTTTCTCCTAGAGTTGACGATCCCTGCCGAGATGTGGTGCGATAACACTGCTGCCATTCAATATGCTAAGGATCCTAAGTTTCATAGGAAGGCTAAGCATATTAAAAGGCGTTATCACTTTGTGAGGAACGCTATAAAGTTGAAAGAGATTGTTGTCAAATACTTATCTACTAACAAGATGATCGCTGATCCTTTGACTAAACCTACTCCTAGAGATGTGTTCAAAACTCATATGATGAGTTTAGGTCTTCATAGAGTTTAGTCATTTGAAACATCTTGTATTTTTGGTTTTTGGACATACATTTTAGATGAACTTTCTCATTGAAATAAAGATTGGTGTTTCTTTTTTCTTTTTGAATGTTCATAATTTTCTTTGGTTGCATGAATTGGCACATCCGAATGTCACTAGGCTTCGATTATCTTATCATACGGATAATCAACACTAACGCTTGAGTAGCGGTTAGGATGAGACTAAAATCATATTGGCACTAGGTGTGCAATATTGATTAATTTTTCGTACTCAGACAAGTATGAAAAATATACATGAATAGTCGCCTTAGTAAGTCTAAGATGAGATTTAAGAAAAATCGAATATAACACAACCTTATATTGAAGCCTTTTAGCCGAATTTAAGTGTCGGGATTACGTTGAGTGCGTTAATCCAGTGACTCAAGTCAGGTTTTAGAAAAAAAAAAACTTGGACTTGTAATTCGTATGATATAAAAGTGACAGACTCACCTTAGTGGGAGTTATATCATAACACACACTTCATACCGTGTGTGCTAAAAAGACGACCTTGTGGAGTGACAATAGTTTCCCTTCCTTGTCACCGTGTGATCCTGAAACATTATTGTTTCAAAACACAATTCCCTTTGACTTAGGACTATGATGTGAAATCTAAGTCGATGTTGCTACTTTAATGTACACTCCAAGAGTTATAGAAATATACAGACTCAATGGAATACATTAGGAAAGCAATCTTACCGAGATGTAACATCATGAGTGGCTAAGGAAAACCATTTCGTATTCACCATATCAGCCCGGGCGATTATATTCGGAATATAATCATATGATATATCAATAGGCATAAAGGGATTATATATGCCACAGGTGATGTCTTGAATGGTTTGGGGAGTTGTCCTTATGAAAGTGTCATGTTAGTTAGATGGTGACTTAATATGACACTACCGGTTACTTTTTGGTCGCACGCTTCATTCCCGGTATGAAACGTGAGGAGATATAAAGGATTAGAGATTTTATTGTACGGCCTACGTGGCCGAGTGGGAGCTGTTGGACGAGGTTCATAAAACGGCCTCTTAGGCCTCGTTAATTTCCGCCTAATAATCTCCCTCTTATCCAGGAAAGGTTCCTGGATAAGTGGGATAGCGTATGAAGTTGAGATTGACTCAACTTCTTAACAATAAGGATAGGAGCGGATGCTCCTATTTAAACAAGAATGGGAGACACAGATTGATTATCGGCGAACAACACAAAGATTCGTTGCTCCTCTCATATCCTCTATTCTCCCTCACAGCTAGACCGACCATCTTAGGGTCTTCGGGTTTGATACGTGGCTGTTTCCGGCGACTCTAGTAGACGCCGGATATACTGTTCCGGACGACACTCGAACCGGACTTCGGAATACAACCAGAATCGGAGGATTCGTGACTCGGGAAATTGACTTGTGGGCTATCGAACGGCAGTCGATCTATTCGCTTCCGCAACTACTAAGGTTAGTCCTTATTTACATATATACCTTCAAGTAGAAAGGAACAAGTTAAACATTTGATTGCCATTGAACACCAGGCAAAGGGACGATGATGAGGTTAATTAAGAAAAGTAAAACAAATGAAAACTGTAATGGCATATTCCCTCCAGAGACCAGAGTGCTGTCTACTCTGATGGAAAAGTAGGAGATAGAAGGGACATTGACTGTTCAACATAAACATAAACATATACTGTTAAGCTTTCATGAAGCTGTTAGCTGTAAAAAGATGTCACTGCCAAACCCACCACATTTTCAATGCCTTACATTTCAGATTTTTTTGTTTATTTACATTAGGGTTATTGCTTGGTCCCAATGCCTCCATATATATATATATTCATTAAGTGCCCTAACTGTGTAGGGATCTCTCTCTCTAGCTTGTAGGGTTCTCCCAATTTAATAATAGTACTACTTCTTCACCACTTGTGTCTACCAGTATTAATATCTTCCCCTTCTCATCAACCACTAATATTTCCTTTTCATCTTTTATATTAAAATCTATGACGGTTTTATTTGAATTTATATACAAAAGGCACATAAATAAAAACAAATAAATATAAATGAATAGAAACGAATATAAACGAACATAAATGAGTTGTTAAATAAAAAACGAACACAAACTAATGAATATAAACGAACATAAAAGAACATTAAAAAATAAATAAATTATGTGTTTCACAATACACGTGTCACTTTTGCTAAGTTTTTTATTTTATAATCTTTGTCATTTTATAATTCTAATGATATATTAATGATTAAGACCCTATTCGGCAAAATGATATGTTTAAGTAGCGAGATAACTGTTTGTGTAATCGATAGTTGTTTAGGTAGGCGATAGTTGTTCGATTTTATCTGTTAGCATATAGTTGTTTAACTAAGCGTTTGAATAAATATGTTTAAAATTTAGTGGTTGAATTAGTCGATTATTGTAAATTGACGTAAAAGGATATAAATAATTTGCCAAATATAAATTAATGAAGGGATGTTTTTGTCTAAAAATTATGAAATGCTACTTTTAAATATGAAAAGTTAATATTCTTAACTTTTCGTAAACATTACTTGAAACGCTATACGCTATCTGCAAAAGCTAGTTGAAACACAACCTTATCAAACACTAATATTTACTTGGTTAGTGTTTTGATTCGGTCAAAATACTAAAAATTACTCTAAACGTTATTGTCGAATAGAGCCTAATTTATCAATTATGTTCTTATTAATTATTTTTTCTCTTTTTTCATTAATTTTCTTTATTTTTAATAAAATTTTAATGTAATTTGATCTTTTTATCATAAATTTTATATTTTATTAAATTTCCTTATAATTTAAAATAACAAATTTATAACAAATAGAATACCTTTTTACATACTGAAAGTTGAACTTTGGAAATGCTGCAACCCTTCCCCAAAAAAAAAATGAAATAATGTGATGTAAGAGCCATGAATGTGGTCACATGTTGATGATAGGTAACAATGATGATGGATACCCGAAACAAAAGGGAAAACAACATTGAGATACTGATATATATATATATATATATATATATATATATATATATATATATATATATATATAAAGAAATTCTTAGAAAATTACTCCCTCTAATATTTATTGTCAAAAATATATAATCTTTTAGTCTCATTTTATTGGTAAAATTACACTTTAAAACTTTTATTTGAAAAAAATATGAGTAATTAATATTATTAATCTAAATAATACTTCTTCCTCTTTCAAGAGGGGATTTCCAAGACTTTTTTTTTTTTTTTGAAAGAAAGATGGGATTTCCAAGACTTAATGATGCTTAAAACTGTGAATGTCAACTGTCTTCAACATTCAACAATTTTTTCCACCACTTTCTTATATTTGACAATAAATATGAGATGGAAAAAATATCATATTTGAATGGTCCAGGTGAGCAATAGGTTATAACTAGGGGTGAACGGGACGGTGTATTTGGTCATTTTGGTTGGACCCGGTCTCGGATCTGGCGGGAACCAGGTCAAAGATCAAGTACCCGATTGTTTGCTTCATCATTTACGTTTTTGTGGTGGTTTGTTTTTAATTTTTAGATTCGAGTTTGGTTGAAAAATTATAATTTTCTTTTTAAATTTATATAAAAGTTTTTGTGATTTTTGTTTTTTAATTTAATATACATGTGAACTGTTGATTAATTTTCAAGGACTTTGGATAAAGATGTTTACTTGAAAAGTTCATAACTTGTTAGTGTTAGTTGACTACGGTCTAAAAACTATTGATTAATTTTTCGAACATATATAAACCGTGTAACATGTGTGCATCTAGATCCAAATTTTCACTACCCAATATCGAACCTAGTTCCGACTGGGTCTAAAAATTAAATCCAATCCCGAACCCAATTTAAATTATTCCGAATACCCAATTTTTGTACTCAACCCTAGTTATGACCTTTCACCTCAAATTAAAGAATAATGATAGGGTAATATCTCATGTCCTTATGCATATAAGAAACACTGATGTCGTCTCTACTTTCCCTTTTTTCCCATAAATGTGACCATATGTTTCGTTCTTAGATTCTTTATAGGAGGTAACTTGGATTTCTTTTATGGGAGCACAATATATATACATGGATTATTCTTCCTAACTTTGTATTTTATTTTATTTTTTTGTTATAAGTAATTCAAAAGGCTACACTAAGGACTCCTACCCTCATGAAAATAATGCTATACATCACATTTACCCTTTATAGACCACTAATTTATTTTCATACACTTTCCAAGTGTGTATTGTTAGAAGAAGTCAATTATTTATGGTATATAATTAATATTTTATCACTCACAAAAGGAATTTAATTAAAAGCTTACATATTCATTCATTCTTTTTGAGAATTCTAATAATATATTATGTGAGCTCTCTCTAACCTAACAATATACTCCTAATGATGGTGAAGAACTTTCCCCTAAAGGGGCTATAGCCCGTACACACGCCTCAATGGAAAGGCCACAAGAAGACCTAATTGATATTCAGAAATTCATGAAATGAAATGATAATATCCCATGTGTGTGGCTCTAAGGTGGCAATTATTGTTATTTTGAAAGACATTAAAAAAATAAAATCATGAGACCCCAACAAAATATATGTATATAGGCGTGCGCATGCAAAGCAATCATCATAAATGATAAGAAATTTATGATGATTGATGGATTAGATGTATAATTTCAAATCCACCATGGGCTCCATTGCTTATCATGACTTTGGTTGGCTAAACTTGAGCCCCTTTTGGTTGCCTCCTCTCCTCTTCTTTCCCTAGTGCAGGGGACCATACACACACATCACATATCTTAATCAACATAGCTTTTATATACATACCTTTCCAACTCCTCTTGCTTTTGGTTACTTTCCTCCATTACTCTCCCTAGCTAACTCTTTTTTATTTGTAAATATGGGCTACTCAACTAAGCCCGTATTTTAGAGGTATTAAGTCTAAACATGAAGCTCAAACTCACAACTCATCCAAACTCCAACTTGAAAGGAAATTGTCTTCTTCAAATTTCGAATCCGATGGAGAGGATGAAAGTGTATAGTGATTACCACTAGCCAACACTCACTTGGTTCTCCCTAACTAACTTATGTTCCTTTTAATTCATATATATTTTTCTAATGTTTGAAATGATATGAATTTCTCAAACTCATATATTATCGAAATGGATCTGAAAGCGTAAGACCCTGATAACTTTGATGGAGGGGAATGTTTTATACTTCATGGTCCAACTATTCGAAATGAAAAAAGTTCAATTAATGACCGATATTTTCGTGATAGTAAATATTTTTGAAATTGGATGGGTAAAAGTGTATGTATGTGGCCAATATGCAAAGTTAGACATCATAAGGATTTGAGTTTTGATGAAAAGTGATTTTTTTTTTTTTTTGCAAAGGGTAAAAATATGATTGATGTTGCAACTTAGGTAGCCCTTCTCGCAATGATTTTACCTAAATTATCATTAACTATAATAGACGAAAGAAGCTGGAGAGTGCCTCAAATGTGCTAGCAAATCATCCGCATTGTTAGCTTCTTTAAAAATATGATTGATATTGCAACTTGTGAAATTCATCATAAGACGAACGATATCTTGAATAATGAAGTCGACTTGTCATGGTGGTTAAATATTCCTTTGATCGCATCAACGATAATTTGGTTGTCTTCCTTTATTCGAATTTATGAACTTTAGCTTTGAGAGCATCCCGTATATCAAACCTGAATGCACTAGCTTCGACAAATATAATAAAAGTCTATCCTAAATCTGTTGTTCCCGCACTCAACATGTCTGCCTTCCTCATTCCATAGAACAAATCCCATAGTCTGCATTACTATTTATGACTAATATATTAAATTTGAGTTTGATCCATTTCGCAAAGGGCTATTCCATTTGACAAGATGCACTTGTTTTGGCAAGAAATGGTTATTTGAAGTGTAGAGGTCATTAGGTGAATTTCTCGTCCTTGAAGTACATTTCACAAACGCCCTCTTTGCCCCTATAATGGTTCCGATGTGATTGAACTCTTCATTGTTGAAGATGAGGGCATTTCTCTCCTTCCAAATGTTCGATATCAAAAAAGAACCATATGTAGTTGATTTGGTTGGAGTGAAGATCTCGCCCCTGAAGAATAGCTTTACCATCGAGGTTGTGTTAGATGAAGTTGATATGGTGAATCCAATGATGGTTTGTAGTTGTAGCCCACACTGGATATGTATGTGGGCAAAGGAAAAAAGGTGGTTTTCCATCTCGTCATGAGAGTTGCAAATCTTACAGATGGGGTCAATCTGAATTCCTTTATTAGCTAACCTATTCCCAAGTGAAATTCCTTCATGAAGAAATTGCCACAGGAAAATTTTAATCTTTGGTGGGATGCGGGTTTTCTAAATCCAAATACCATCCCATCTATTATGGTCAATATTATTCTGTGCCAATCTAGTAGCCATTTTTGTAGAGAACAACCTATTACCCAATAGGCCCCAACATCTTTCATCTATAGTGGGGTAGACTGGTAATGATAAACTTTTAACATCATCCACCACATTTGGTCGTAAGATAACATTCAACTTAGGGATGTTCCAGTTGTTCTTATTAGTAATAAAATCGATCACTTTGGTTTGTAAATCAAGAATGGTAGGATCATACCCTATAGCATGGAGTAAACTTTGGCTAAGGCACCGAGAGGTCGGTCCAGAAGAAAATATCTTTTTAGTTATAATTTTTCATTTGATACCCTTATTAAATAATGCAAAATATTTGGACAAAGACTTCCAAACATAGGAATCTGTGTTGGTTTTTCTTGAGAACAGATCCCCTTGGCTAGCATATTTCGCTATCATGTGCTGAGACCACAAATTATCTCGGTTCTTTAAATAATTTCCAAATAAGTTTACAATGAAAAACAATATTAATGTCTTCTACTTTACGAAGACCTAACCCTCCATTTTCTTTTGGCTGGCAAATACGATCCCATGCTATCATAGGCATACCCTTTTTGCTATCTACTTTCCAAAAAAAATTCTATTAGTTATGTCAAGCAAGTGGGTCATATGTTTTGAGAGTTTAAAACATTACATAGAATGAGCTGGTAGAGATTTAAGATTAGATTGGATTAGAACCACTCTGCTAGTTTTTGATAAAAAATTAGCTTCCAAGAGATGAGGTTTCTATTAGCACTATCAATAATTGGTGAAAACAACGGAATCTTGTTTTTGCCTTGGATTGCAGAACACCCTAGATACTTGCCCAAGGATTCAACAATAGGAATATGAAAATAAGTTGAAGTTATTTCTTTATCCCTTCTAGTGGCATTGGGAGAAGAAATCATGGAGGATTTGTGGAAATTAATTAACTATCTAGAGGACGCACAAAAATCGTCCATGATTTTCTTTAGAAGACAAAAAGAATGTGTGTTTGCTTTGCAAAAATAAAAGCAAGCTCTCATCAAGCAAAGAAAAGAGTTGGGATAGTACTACTCTTAGCACAAAGTTTAATGCCCGACTCACTTTTCTTGTTGACTTCGCTTGAATAAGTTTGGACGTTAAAGCTTCCGTGCAAATAAGAAAAAGATAAGGTGAAAATGGGTCGCCTTGTCTAAGTCCTCTAAACAGTTTAAAAAAGCCATTTGGCTTATCATTCACAAGTATAGAATACGAAATAGTAGAAATATATTCTCTAATCCACATGTTCCATTTATAGCAATTGCCCTATCTAATTGTTCATAAACAGTAACTCTTCTAATACATGTTTTTCAATTGAAAATTCTATCGAGAGAAGTAATAGTTGATCCATCAATAGTGATTGTTCTATATGTTCTTTGGGATTAAGATATTGTTAGGGGTGGGGGATTTTTTGAAGGATGGAAAAACTAAATAAATTAGAAAGGCTCAAGGTGTGGTATAAGGCATACGAGAATGTGGCAAGATGTTCGCTTGACTTCATAGGCAAACAACATCAAGGGAAATATTGTAAATGATAACATACAATTAGTATATTTTCATTTGCATAAAACTATAACAAAATTAAATTATTTACAGACTTTTGTCTACTGTCTAATATCACCTGAGAAACTAATCTCAAAACTAATTAACTAACATGAATTTCAAAAAGTATTTTGAAAAAGGAGTTCAATTAGTAAAGAGATATGATGTAGTTGATTTCCAATCACTTATTTTTTATTTGACAGAAAGAGAAATTTTACTAAGGAAAATCTATGTGATATTTATAAAGATAATTTTTCTGATAAGAATAAATCTAAAAGATCAAAATAGATTTATATTACTATAAGTTAATATAAATATACTTTCATTCGGCTCTATGTTTGTACATCAATAAGGTCATAAATCGTGTTTTTGACTTCAATATGTCTTTGTCAAACATCGGCGAACTACGAGTATAGTTTCACCGAATAGGTTTCTATGAGATATATTTGAATCCAACCTGGAAAAAAAAACCTCCTTCATTAAATCATATGAAAATCGATAACCCTAATAAAATTTTACACATTTAGGCAAGAGAAAGAACTTGCTCAAAGGCGATAAACAAAACTCTCATAAGAAAAGAGAAACCCTACCTCTTACGGAAATGAAAGAAACTCTAATTCCCTTTAGAAGGAGAGAAAATTTATTAGAAAGAAAATAACACTATCTCTATATATTGACTCAATTGAAGAAATAAAATTAAAATGGCTTACCACTTGTTATAATCAAGCTAGCATCAACTCCAACAATCTAAAAAAAAAAGATATTCATATATACATCCCTATACCAGTTTAACTTTAGTTTTTTAACTCCCATTTTTTGTATTAATTTTTATCCCCTTTAGCGTTATGTAAAACTGTTTTGAACCCTCGAATTTACAACAATGTCATTCCGTTTGGAATTTATAATTGTAAGATGAACATTTTTGTATTCTTATTTATTATTTTATAACTTTAGTAATTTTATTAACAAATTTAAGATTATAGTTTATTTCTTGCCATTTGATAATATTTATAAAAAATATCCTTATATATTTTGATTGTTTCTCTTTTATGTAATATCAAAATTCACCTGAATTTTTTAATTCTTTTTATTTTTTAAAAAAAGTCCTTTTAAATGTCAAATAATATAAAATTAAGGTAAATTTTGATGTAAAGAAAAGAGAAGAATAATAAATATATATACAAATAGTTTTAAAAATTTTGAAATAATAAAAAATAAAGAAAATTTTTAAATATTGAGTAATATTAAGGTCATAATGTAACAAATAAGAGGATAGAAAGGTTATAGAAGAAGGAAAGAGGCAGGGCACTGGCAGACTTCATTCTTGAGGATGTAAGGTTTGATTCTATGTTATGATTCATTGTTATATTGTCGTGTTGGGTTTTTTTTTTTTTTTTTTGGGGGGTTCCTTACCTTGGCGGACATGGAGATTTATGAGTAATAATATTCCTTCTCGTTGACAAAAAACATAAAAAAGATATTCATCTTATAATTTCAAAGATGAGGATATTTTTGTAAATTTGGCGGGTAGAGTTTTATACTAAAGTGAAAGGGGAGGGGTAAAAACTAATATAGAAATGTGGGAATTCAAAAAATTAAAGCAAAAAAAGATAAAGGGGTATATGTGAATATCTAAAAAGAACATAGATATAAAATTAGAGCTTAGAGATGAAGAAGCGACAGGAAGAGGAGTGAGAGAGATTCATGGTTAAGAATAAGATTAAAAGTAGAATTAGAAAATAATTTCCAATATCACTTATCATTGACCCTGTTTGGCAATCAATTGTTAGTTTTTAAGCTGTTAATTGTTAACTTGTTTGTATTAGTTGTTAACCGTTAACTGTTTGTATTACCTGTTTACATTAGTTATTTGAAGAAAAAGTGTTTGGTAAAATTAGTTATTTCTAACAAAGTTGTTTGGTGAAATTCCATTTACACTACAAAAAACCAAAATAGTGACGGACATTTTCCGACGGGATTCCGACGGGTTTTTTGGAATTCCGTCGGAATTCCTATCGGAATTACACTCCGACGAACGGAATTCAAACGGGCATTCTCGTCAGCATTTCCATCGAATTTGGCAAATCCCATCGGAAAACCTATCGATAATTTTTTTTTTTTTTTTTTTGTATTGTTATGCCCATAGCTCAATTTCATTAACTGTTTTATACATTATAATTTTTTTATTCCATATTCATATTTTTCTCTACATTAACTAAGAATTATGTGATATATAAAATTACATTTATACCTTCTACATAATTTTAATTATGTAGATTTTTTGAAATTTATTTTTAATAACATATTTGACATTTATGTGATAAAACTATTTATTTATTATGATAGACTAAATTATTTGTTAAAATATAGAAGATATTGAAATAAAAATATATTAACTTAAATATTCATAATCAATCTATACTATTGTTCCAAAAGTGAAAAAACATGAACTAAAAAAGTCTCACATAAACATAATTTCAATGGTAATTAGCGTAATTTCACCAAAATATGAAGGGTAATATGGTAACTTCAATTATTAATTGTAATAAGTTGTTCCAAAGAACTTTTTGTAAAAGAGCTTTTTGGGTCAAAAAGTTATTCTAAACAACTATTTACGAAACAGTTTAATTAACTTTTGACTCGGTTAAACAGACTAAAAAGAGCTTTTGGGGGCAAAAAGTTGTTTACCAAATACCCCCTTAGTATAATAGAGTTGCTTTTTGATTGAGTTGTTCCTTTGTTTTTTCATAGAATAAATTGTCTTCCATACTTGAAACAATTGTCAAAAAAAAGATTTTTAGAATAGTTTTTTTACCGAAAAAGCTCTTTTACAAAAAGTTCTTTGTAACAGACTTATTACAATTAGTAATTGAAATTACTATATTATCCTTCACATTTTGGTGAAATTATGCTAATTACCATTGAAATTATGCTTATCCGTAAGATTTTTTTAGTTCATGTCTTTCCACTTTTGGAACAATAGTAGAGAATGATTATGAATATGAGTCCTCGGATGAATATGTCCTTAAAGTGTTCGGAAAATGTAGTTTTGCCCCCAATTGTTTGTTCGTTTAGTCATGCCATTAATTAAGTAAAATCATGCAAAATTTTCCCTTGGGGCCCTCAAAAACTGTTTTTGCCGGTGTTTAAGTATTTTTGATTTATTTTGTAGGCGGTATTGGGTTTGGGCAAGTTTAAAAAAGGAAAAATAAAAAATATTTTTGTATTCCCTCCAATCACTTTATTTCCTATCAAACTTGTTCACTCCTTTCCAAGTCGGTCATCATCTCCCTCCTTCTCTCGCCCTCCCTCTCTTTCTCTCTCTCTGTGAAGTTCAAAGTGGTTCTCCATTAAAACCTTAAATTCCGACTAATGATCATTGAAGAAGAAGAAGAAGAAGAAGGGGTAATCATATGCGAAAATTACATCACCGAAGAAGAGGTGGCTTGTTGAGTTTTGCTAATCATTAGGTATTCTCTTTACCAAGAATAGTGAAATGTAGGTTTTATTTCGAAAAATCATAATAAATCGAGAAATTAAATGTATATTATTGGAATTCGTTTTTTAAAGCATGTAGTTAAAGCTTTATATTGATTCAAAATTTAGTGGTTGTTGTGACAACGTGGGATTTCTCTCTCTTTGTGTTTTTGGTGAAATTAATGATATTTCTTGACTAAAGATTAGGTTTTTTTACTCAAATTATGATTTTGATGTGTTATAATTTCGTTATAATTTGTGTCCGGATGTCCTGTAAGATTGAGGTGGTTATAAATCATGGTGGGGATTTTGAGCAAGGGTCATTCCTAGTATATCGTGAAGGGGAATGATATGTATATGATAATGTGGACACCGATTATTTGAGTATAGATGACATAAAGGAAATGGTTTTGAAGTTAGGGTACTTAGATGAGAGAATTAGAACTGTGTATTATTGCAATCTAGATAAACCATTCGCAAAGAGTTTTGTAGCCATTAAGAGAAATGAACAAATTCATGATAGGCTATTATTGAACAACAGAATTTTGTTGAGTTGTATGTTGAACATAATGATGTAGTTGATGACGAGTGGACGGAATAGAAGTAAAGATGTTTAAGATGAGGGTGGCTTTATAAAGGGTGATGGAACTACCCCTTTTGATGACTTAGAAGGTATACCCGATGATGATAATTGGGAAATTCAAATGATCAAGATGATAAATAATATGTTAAGGTGAGGGAAGAAAAGAAAAATTGAGGGAAGATGTTTTGAAAAATATGTAATTGATTAATGAGAATAATACAAATGCGAGATGCAACTGACTTAGAACATGAATCGGATTATGCGAGAGAGTCCTTTATCGAGTCAAGTGACGAAAATGAAGACTCAAAGAAGAGAAACAAAAAATAAGAGGATGAAGTACCCTAGATATAGGGACAGGGCAGCATTTAAAGATTATGAGTTGGAGGTTGGGATGTATTTTGTTGATAAGAAAGAATTTAAGAAAGTCATAGATGATTATAAGATATTTTTAAGATATTTAGAGGATACAATTTGAGGGTTGGGAAAAAGTGATAAGGATAGATTGAACTACTACTACTCAACAAAGAATTGTGAGTGGTATGTTCATTGTTCTTACTATGGGACAACTAAGACTTGGCGGATTAAAACTATGAGGACACCACATACATGTATCCCATTTGGTGTAGAGGGGGAACGCAGGGGGTCATACAAGGATGAACATTGTCCGGCTTGCTAGTAAATACATAGAGACTTTTAGGGTTATGCTTACTTTGAGGGTGAGGGCTTTCCGAGAGTTGGTTTTGAGGGAAAGAAATTACAAGCTCTCGGAGTCTATGTGCTTAAGGGCTAAGAATTTGGGATTGACAGCCATTATTGGAGACTACAAAGAACAGTTTGAACTGTTAAGGGATTATGCATATGAGGTATTCAAGCAAAACAGTTGGTCAACAATCAAGTTTGCTACAACCAAAACTCGGGAGGGGTATATTTTCAAATCATTGTACATGTGTGTGGCGAGCTTGAAGAGAGGAATCTTGGCGGGATGCGGGCGGATGTTGTCCCGTTGATACATGTTTCATTAAAGGACCATGGAATGGTCAAGTCTATGTGACTGTAGGTAGGGATGCAAATAATCAAATGTACCATGTAGCTTGGGGTGTATCTCGGGTAGAGAATGCTACTAGTTGGTCATGGTTTACCAAGTACTTAATTGAAGACTTGCATATTGGTGATGAGGATGGTTGGGTTATAATCTCTTATCAGCAAAAGGTTAGAATTATTACATATTCATTGATTTATTTAAATTTTATGCTCACATTTTTATAAAATGTATTACTAACATTGTTTTCTTAATAGGGTCTTATTGATGCTATATCAACTTTCTTGCCAAAATGTGAGCATAGACTTTATGCTAGACATGTCTATGCTAATTTGAGAAAGACTTGGAAATGACTGGTGTATAAGGATGCCTTTTGGAATCTTACTAAGAGCACAAGTGAGATGCATTTTAATAAGTATAAGCAGGAAATCCATGACTTAGACCCTCTTGTATTGAACCATTTAGAGAAAAAGGATCCTAAACATTTCTGCATGAGTTTCTTTTCCACTACGAGTGAAGTGTGATTCTATTGACAATAACATGAAAGAAATCTTTAATGGGAGTATTGTTGCAGCTAGGTATAAGCCAATTCAGACAATGCTTAATGATATTTACAATTCGTGATGGATAGGATTGCTAAAACACAAAACTAGGTTCCATATTTAGATCAACCAATTTGCCCTAGAATTATCACTAAGCTACAAACCAAGAAAGATCGAGTCTAGATTTTAGATTGCATTAAGGGCTGGAAATGGGTTGTATAGTGTAAGCATGGGATGGAAGGGTTCATTGTTCATATGAATGAAAAAGTTTGTTCTTACAGAAATTGACAACTAAGTGGTATTCCTTGCCCCCATGATATGTCCGGTATGAGGCTTGAGAGGTTAGACCACTGTGAACTATGTTGATGAGTGTTACACAATTGAGATGTTGAGGAAGACATATGCACATACTCTCCATCCCCTTAATGGGAAGGACATGTGGAAAAAGGCAAGTGGAGAGCCAATCACTGCACCAAAGTTTAAATATAAGAAGAAATTGAATTAATTGTGGAAAAGAAGTCTTGAAGAAGGAGAAACAAGGACTGGCAGCAAAGTGTCTAAGAGAGGAGGTGCAATGCACTGCTCTATTTGTGGTCAAGAAGGGCATAATTGTTTGACATGCCCTTATAAGGTATCCCTATCTAACTTCCTGCTAAATTTTAATGTTATGCCATTTATAATGTTGGTTATAAACCAATCTTCAATGACAGGATGCACCTGTACATGCCAAAGGAAGAGACACATGGGGGCCATCTACAAGGAAAAGTCCAAGGATACATAAAGTAGTCAATGCTAAAGGTGCATTAAGAGCTAAGCTCCAAGTATGGTTAAATATTTTAATGAACTAACTTATGAATCTTATATTTGTCACTTATCCAATTAAGTTTTCTTCATCTAGGTGAGAAGACCATCATCTACCTCTATTGTAGTAGCCTCCTGTCAACCAACTCCCGAGTGGTTCACACAATAATCATTTGCCCCTGTTTTGCATAATTCTCAGCGACTGAAACATGTGAAGAAAAGAAAAAGACCTCAGCTCTTGAATTTCCATATGCAGAAGGGAGCCCTTCATAAAAGAAAAAGAAGTCCAACCTTTCAAATACAAGGTCTTTTTCTTCCACTTCAATGTCACCTTTGAGAAGATCCGGCAGGATGAGGAAGGTTTTACTTCCAAAAAGACATATCTTGTCATCGATGAATGACGAGTGTTGGCAAATGTAGTAGGGTATATGTAGTAGGGTAAATGCATATTCTCTTTTGGACAACAATGGTTTTAGACTGAAATGCTCAATCTTCTTTTTGGACACCATGTATAAAATGTATAGTACAACCGATTTGTCATTTTTTAGGGTATATGTGTAAAGGGTTTTGGGGCGGTTTTCCTTTCAAAACAGCTTATCATTTTCAATGACAATGATATTGCCTTATTTGTGAATTTTCACTTGTTTGTAATTATGCTCTGCGGGTTCTTGCCTTATCAACGGGAATAGAAAATGTTCTTTGCGGAGTATTTTTTATGGGTTTTATTGATTATGTGTATGCTACAAGGGTAACGAGATTGGGAGGTGTTGCCTTGGATGACAACTAGTGATTATGGTCTTTGCAAAGTTTTTTTTTTTTGTTTGAATTTGGTGGATGTTGTTTCGAGTATTCTAGCTTTGCTTGCTTACTAGTTATCATATTCGGATATCATATTCTAGCTTTGTTTGCTTACTAGTTATCATCTTCAACTTCAATGTCTGCAGGATATCGCTCGTCGGCATTCCCTATTCTTAGGTGAGAGGGGCATTTCCCCACCCACGGTGGCATTCACGTCCTCGAGGGCCTTGGCATTACCTAAGGATAAACCTTAGTAATTATTTCTAAAAATCCGACATCCGAGCCCACTATTGCTAGTTCGCCGGCTCCCGAGTCCAAGGCACCGCATCATAGCCACCTACCATGGGCATCAAGATCCCACGAGGGTTGGGGGCTGCGGGAAGGTGAGGGCAACAAAGATTTCGAAACCCACATCCGATAGCCAATGTTCGTTGTGTCTTACCCGCTCCGTAAGCAACACTCGAGCCCCGGGGTGGGTCCGCCATCCGCTCGGGATAGAAGAGGGTCATGATCACCGTAGAAAAGGCCTTTGTCATGCTCGCAGTGCCATGCCGTGCATCGACGTAGTTGTCGCCGACATTGTTGCTGCCCTAGCACCTTACCGGATACCTTCCTTATATAGAGTCTTAAGTGGTTTCATGACTCGTATTAGTAGTAGATGTGAAAAGTGAAGAAAAATCATAGTGAGGTTTTTTAAGTTATAGATTTTGGTAATTTTTTCCAATGGCACTAGTATAAATACAATGATGTAAACACTAAGTAAACATTTTTCTAAATTTTTTTGCAACCCAAGTTATTTTTTATTTTTTTCTTTTAAAAAAGAAAAACTCCTATAAATCAGAAACAAATTTAAAAAGATTTCCAAAAAGCTTAGTAATTCTCTAAAAATATGCGGAAATGGGACTACAAAGTTTAGGACAAAATGCACGACAAAAAGATGGGTTTGATGAGGGCATATCATTCTTGACGTCACTTTTTATGCCAAAGACAAAGAAAAATCGTATAAACCAAAAGAAAATTGAAAACGTATGGGACACAGCTCAATAATTCTTTAAAAATAAGGAGGAATAAGACTGTAAAGTTTGGGGTAAAATCATGGGTTAACAAGCACAATACATTTTTGGCATGGCGTTGACGAAACTAGACAAGCGTTGACAAGGCATTAGGAGGCCTGAGTAGGCCTAGACAACGTGTGGGCAGGCATGGGCATGCCTGGACAAGGTTGTGACAAGCCTTTCTATGCCCTTAGCATGCGTTATTCACTTAGTACATGTTGACAAGATTGTAGCATGCATTGACAAACATTTGGTATGACTTGACAAGTCTGTGACATGTCTTGACAAGCACTTGACATACCTTGGTAAGGCTGTAGCATGACTTGACAAGGCCGTAGTATGCATTGACAAGTAATTGACACATGTTGACAACGTTAGGACATGACATACCTTGACAAGCACATGACATGCCTTGACATGTCTTGACAAGGTCTCTTTGATAAGACCATGACATGCTTAGATAATTACTTGACATACGTTGACAAACACTTGACACATGTTAACAAACAACAGGATTTGACATGGCTTGATCAAATCTTAGCATGCTTTGACAAATACTTAACATAAAAATCACTTGATATACGTCGAGAAGCACATGGTAGTACACCACCTTCATCACTCATTTAAAGAAAAAGTAGCATTAAAAATCTAATTTAACAAAAAATAGAAACAAAAGTCCAAAATCACTTACTGTTTCCATGACCTGTGGTTTTGGTTTGCCACTAATACTTGAGTTATAGAGGGAGAGATTCTCTCTCCAGGTTTTATGTCCATAAAGTCAGTCAGGACACAATTGCTTTTCTACTTGGCAAAATTAGCTTCTCTCTCTCTCTCTCTCTACTCTGATGTTTTATTAATGTGGGGAGTTGCAAGTTGATGTGTGTGTGTGTGTGTCTCGTATGGTAGTGAGTGAATGACTACGAAGGCAACCACCATGGATGGGAGGACGTATCGTCATTGTCCCCCAGCATCAGCATCCACAACATCCAACTTTGTATTGGCCGGCAAGTTTTATCACCTTTTTCTTCCCTTCATTTCCTTTATTAATTCTTGGTAATGGTAAGCACAAATCACATTCTAAGTATTAAATTATGAACCACTAAAGCAACTAAAAGTGCTTACCTTATTCACTGGTTAAACAAAAATGTATTAGAGAAATTATATTATTTTGTTTGTTGGAATTAATGCTGATAAAAGTTTAATTTCAGGTCAAAATTAGATTTGACAAATTGATTGTCAGACAAAATTTTTATTCGATACCCTATTTTTTCGGGTCGAGATAATTCGTACAAGTCTATTTATGATTAAAATCGGGTTTGGATAATAAAATTAGGAAAATTTTACGTCCGAGTTTAAAATCCGTTTGAAAAATTAATGAGCCGACCTGATTTTTCTCGAGTCGGACAAATTCGGGTAATCGGATCTAACAAAATTTCGCCTAACAGTAGTTGGAATCATGTTAAAAGTGTGTCCTGACTCATATGGTTATAATTTTTAAGATACGGCCCAATAAAGTAGCCCGCTTATAATAAAAAATATTAATATTTGATTAAATATAAGAAAAAGAAAAAATTAAAATTGGTGAAATTGTAATAAACATATGTTTATAAATAATGGTCCTCATTTTAATAGTTCTATGTTGTACTTACCAACTAAATTATATTGATGGCTAAGGACATAACATTAACATATAACATACTAAAGGCTAGGCTTGTTCATTTTTAGAGAAAACTTTTGATCACATTCATTGAGAAGCTTTCAACCCTAACCACATCTGTCTCTCCCAGTTAATCTAATTACAAGGCTCTCATGGGCATGGGCTTAGGTAGTCAAAAGCAAACAACCTAGTTTCCTATACAAACCAACCATCTAGTAATAGGAAACCAACAAAACAAATAGCAAAACCCCTAATAAATAAAATATATTTTTAAATGAGAATAAATATGAAATTTGTGGGTTTTGACAGAAAATAATACGATATTTTTCCTTGGCCATAAACGATACAAACTTTAATACTATTTAACGATTTCGAAGACAATCGAGTTGGCCGTTGAGACTCATTAAAGTTGACAAGTCAAGTGAGGTGACATATGTACGATAGAGTTAAAATTTTAAGCTTGGATTTTTTTAGGTTTAATCACATAACCAAGCTTTCGTGTGTTGGGAATTAACTGGAAAAAATGTTTGCTTATGTGACCATTAAATTTAAAAATTTAATGTTAAAATTTTAACCTCGTTGAACACATGGCAACCTCACTTGACATATTAACTTTCAAACGAGTCTCACCTTTCCAAACTCGATTGTGTTATAAAATTATTAAATAATGTTAAAGTTCATACTATTTATCACCGATAACAAAGTTCATACTATTTATGACCAATAACAAAGCTCTCCAAACTCGGTTGAAGGATGCACGTCAGGTGTTTGATGAAACTCCCAAAAAAAGAGTATTGCACTTATATTAATCTCACTGGTTAGGCAAGATTTCGACTATGACTAAAGAACATCTGCTCTCAAGTCTGAACTCAAAGACGACCTCAACAATGCAGAATGCCTCACTGCTACCCGCTGCTGCGCCACCATGAATATGATTCTCTCTCCTCTGGCTCTGACCTTCCTCTACTGAACCCTTCTCGTATTCTGGTTTTACTTTCATAGGAACACTGCAACAAAAGCGAATTTCTTCTAGCAGAAAGCTTTTAAGAAGAGCAGAACTATGGAATATGATGGTAAGAGCCTTTTGTTCTGCGCCTGTTTTGCTTCCATCCTTTCCCTCATCGAGCTTGATTTTCAACAGCCCCACAAATATTATCAGAAAATGTTCAATGTTTGTGAACAATTTCACTACCCAGAAGTGGATATCCACTTCTCTTGTATCTCTACTGAACGCTGTGACCTCTTGTTCCTCCCTTCTAACTTGCCGGGCAATCCATGCCCTTGTAATCAAATCCCGATTCATCAATGACGGCTTCATTGGCGACCGCTTGGTTTCTTTTTATGTCAGAATGGGCGGTGATGTTGATGCACAGAAACTGTTTGATGAAATTCCTGATAAAGATTTGGTATCATGGAATTCCTTCATTTCGGGATTCTATCGGAAAGGAAGCTTGGCTATGTGTTTGGGCGCATTTCATGTGATGAGGAAGGAGTTCCGAATGGCACCTAATGAGGTGACCCTTATATCCATCATTTCTGCGTATACTGATCATGCAGGTTTATATGGGGGAAATGCTTTCATGGGTTTGTTATGAAAAATGGAAACTTGGCTGAAGTTAAGGTTGTTAATGCTCTTATTAACATGTATGGAAAATTGGGCGTACTTGATGAAGCCTATGAATTGTTCCGTGCTTTGCAAATGCCCAACTTAGTCTCCTGGAATTCTCTTCTTGTTATACATGCTCACAGGGGGCTTTCTGTTGAAGTAATGAATATTTTTAATTCAATGAGAAGGGCTGGAATTGAGCCTGATCAAGCCACTATAGTTACGGTCCTTCAAGGATGCTCAGAATTGGGCATTGCAAAACAGGCACATGTTCTTCATGGCTACATCCTCAAGTTTGGATTTGGTGCTGATATGCTTGTTTTGACTTCTCTTATGAGTTTCTACACAAAATCTGGACAGTTGAATTTCGCGAAAGATATTTTTGGAGGAATAAAACATCCTGATAAAGTAGCTTGGACAGCTATACTTGCAGGCTATGCTATGCATGGGCTTGGTAAGGAAGCAATTGAGGTTTTTGAGAACATGGTTAAGAGTGGGGTTTTCCCTGACCATGTTACCTTCACTCACTTGTTGAGTGCTTGTAGCCATGCCGGTCTTGTTTCAGACGGGAGGGAGTACTTTGAGGATATGTCCACAGTTTATGGAGTTCAACCTCGGATAGATCACTATTCATGCATGATTGATTTATTAGGCCGTTCTGGGCTGCTGGAAGATGCATATGAGCTGATCCAGAGCATGCCAATGGAGCCAAACACTGGTGTTTGGGGAGCTCTGCTTGGTGCTTGTAGAATTCACTATAACATTGAGATAGGCAAGACGGCAGCAGAAAAATTGTTTCAGTTAGATTCTTCTGATCATAGAAACTATATCAGGCTCTCTAATATATATTCTGCTTCTGGTCAATGGGCTGATGCTTCCAAAATTCGTTCTTTGATGAAGGAAAGGAAGCTGGTCAGGAACAGTGGATATAGTTTGATTGAACATGGAAACAGGGTTCACCAATTTTTAGTCGGTGATCAGTCCCATCCTGATTCAGATAAGATCTATGCAAAATTGGAGGAAGTCATGCAGAAGATTCATGAAGCTGGACTTGTGCGTCAAACAGAATTTGTTCTGCATGACGTTGAGGAGGATGTTAAGGTAGATATGATCAACAAGCACAGTGAAAAGTTGGCACTTGCTTTTGGTTTACTAGTGACCAGCAATAACATGCCAATTACTATAATAAAGAACCTCAGGATATGCGGTGATTGTCACTCTGTAATGAAGCTCGTGTCATCTATTGAGAAGCGCACTATCATTGTTCGAGATCCAAAGAGGTTTCATCATTTTGTCAATGGCATATGTTCTTGCAAGGATTATTGGTGATATTGTTGGTGGACTTTCAGCCAACTGATGAAACAGTTTTTGCAAGGTTTTCCGTTGATATCTGCACCAGGGTGTGTATGTACTCACTGTATAGATCTCTTGTTTGGGTAATAGGTGATGTTTTGGCTTTTGACACACTGTTCTCCTGTGATGGGTATCTACTTCAAATTTCAACCCTGGAGTATACAGGGTGGAGGGGGAAGTGGGGGACTGGGGTGATCAGTACAATCTTAACTCATATTTAAATTGCAGTGAACTGGTTATATTTGACAGTATATTTGAAAGGTGACAACAGTGTAATACTTCAATAGCAAAGACAGAGGACAATTTCATTAGATAATCAGCTTTTGCTCGTGTAACCCAAAAGTTACCAAAAAAGGCTGCACAATAGTAATCCATTACTTGCGAATCTGACAATCAGTATTTGTCTTATCGTAACTTCAGGAACTAATTTATTCAATAGATTTACCAAGGTACGAGCCATTACTTCGATTACTGATTCTAAACAAAGCTGTTGGTACATGTCTTGCAATCACTGTCAAAAGTTGATAAATTCCTAATACAAAATTCAGTTTTTCTGTGTTCATTGCAAGAAATTGACTATTACTTCTCTGAGGTAATATAGTTGTGTACTTATTGCTTTCATTTTGTTATATAAAGTACTAACGCCTCTAACCTCACGGAAAAAAGGCCAGCTTATAATACATTAAACAGTCTAGCTTAATGATTAAGCGCATTAACATAGATTAGATAAAACTTCGCATTCATGTAATCCTCTAATTCAACATGCTTTTTCATGTGTTAGCTAATTTGCATACAAGGCATTCACCTCAGCTGGTCACAAAACACCAATCATGAGTACACTCACCTGTTATAGTCTTTTGTAAATCAGAGCAAATAGTTATCCTCTAAAATTTATGCTTCGATTACTACCAGAGCATCATAATAATCAGGAGCTAATTGCTTCTAGCAGAATATATTACATATCCTGAAACTCCAAGTTCATACAGCTAACTAATATCCATCCATTCACGATCTTTTATATAAAACAAAGTACAAAAGTACGATTTTGTGCTGCTTATAAACTTTGTAGTGGCCTAATATTCATTCATAATTTTATTCTTCTGTAGCAGATATCGTATTGAAATTCAACTTGAAGATGCCTCAGGATCAATGATGGCAGTAAGATTTGGACTGAAAGCAGAGAAACTATTTTCAATAACAGCAGATCAATCTAATGGAGAACACATATGAGGTTCATTCTTTCTAACATTTATCAGTCATTATCCAATTTTAAAATCTACATTTTTAATTCTTTTTCATAATGACTGCAGAGTACAAGCATGTCATATTCAATATTACAAAAGCAAATGCTATGATATTCTTGCAATTTGACTTCTTCTTCTAATACATATGATGCACAGGAGTTTATTTGTAATCTGCATTTTTGTTTTTTTGGTATGAAATATGGATTCCATTACCACCAAAGGGAAATAAGTCTCATTTACATAATCCTAAAGGGAGGGTAAAACCCGAGCCTTTAAGACAACAACTTCATCAAAAACCCTCTATCATTCCTCCTTTGGCTATTCTTTGCTAAGTAGTGTAATCTAGTTAAAATAAAGTATTTACAATTTGCTGTAATCTCCTAGCAATTTGTTTGCCCCTTTCTGTAAACATCGCTCTTTCTCGGAATCCACAGGCAGTAAGCAACTACAGTCACACACAGCATGAAGTAATCTGCATTTTAGTAATCTTGAATTTAAAATGTAGCAGTTAGATTTTTTTTTTTTTTTGAAAAAGAGGGAAAAATGAAGGCAAGTCATTAAAGTTCTACACTGAGGGTTCAGTTGCATATTTTTTCAGCTACTTCTGTTATAATATGCATATGCAACTAATATCTGATCTTAATTTGATAATTCACCTTATTTCACCCAAAAATTCCTTTCTCAGAAATGGCTTTGGAGCGATTTCTTTCAAAGATTACTGGCATACTATTCAGATAGAGTATGTGAAGTAATTAAGTCCTTTTCAGAAGGAAAACTTTTGAAGCAATTCATCCATATGCTAATAGTTTTCAAGTTAGAGATAGAAAAAGCATATGATAGTGTCAAGTGACATTTTTGAAGACTCATGGTGACAATTTACAGTGAGAAGGAAAGCATGAATATACGTTGTGGTCAAAAGATTGGCAATGAGAGCGTACAACATAAGCATGTGAGAATTGAGGATGATATGCATTTCCAAAATGATCTACACATAATAATTGTGTAAATCATAAGGGGAGGGGAAAGGACAACAAGGAGTCTCTCGATTATGCTCGTTTTGCCATTGAAATTGAGCCAAAAACTCAAACAAATCCCACAACATATCAATTTTCAAAGAGAAAACACCACTAGAACATGTACTCAAGGGCACCTCGAGTCTCATGTGTTATATCCTCAAGCACAAAATTGCGAATTTTCCATTTTTCATGCGTGTAATCCATGTATTGAGCATGGAAATTATAAAATATAGCAAGATAGCATGAAAAAGGTTCATGCTCAAATTGAATGAAATAGAAAATCAACATTTTGATAATTTTTTTAAATATTTTGCAATTTTTAATTTTTTTTTTTGAATTTGGAAATGGAGGAATACTGAAACTAGCTGCAATATTGAAAAACACCGACTCCCCAGTAGCAGCAACAATTTATTCGTTGCAATTTATGCGACTTATAAATAAATCAACTTCAAGTGAGTACTCGGGCGTAAAACCACAAGCAAAAGGGTTTCAAATGCCGAAGTCTAATTCAAGCAGCTTAAGTTAGACCAAATCAAATATAAGGTTCAAAATAATAATAATTAAATTAAAAGAAAGCTAAAAAGGTGGCTCGGTTGCGGTTTTGTCAATTAACGAACTAATTAGCCAAGATAAGGCCCTAACCTACCTAACTTAAGCTACCAAATTGAGAAAGCTCACCCAAACTCGCTTTTATGGATCAAGAACCAGTCTAAATGGCCTAATCACCTATTGTTATGGGGTATAAGTCAATCACGTAAAGATTGGATGAAATCTCTTTCAAGCATGTCATGAAACATTTGATAGACATGACGGAAAACTCAAATTTGCAAGTATAAAATTGCGTGACTAAGCCTAATAAATGACAAATTAGCCGTCAAAGACTAATTATAACCCAAACCACAAAAATTAGCTACTAACCCACATGAAAACATAATGAAAATCTAGACCAACAACACAAAAACTAGCATGAACAAGAGAAAGAAAATGGGTAAAACTCGCATAAAACAAGGAAAAAAATAATGAATCTTAAGCTAAACATAAACTAAACAAGCATTGATTAACAAAGTAAACAAAAATAAAATGAGAAAGAGAGAGAGAGAGAAAATTTAGTGGATTAATTGCTTACAAAGAGAAAATCTTGAATCTTATACAAAATTTAACATTAATTGAACCTGATCATTTTCTAATGGAGCTTAAATATAATTCTAATTTAAAACCTAAAACCCTAAGCAAGTTGTCTCCAAGAGGCCTTCCTCTAATCTTAGCCAAAATGAGCAATATATAGCAACAAAATCTACGTAAATGCCAAACAAGTGACCCAATAACACGAGCATCCATACGGTCGTGTCAAAATGACAGGGCACTAACATGACCACGGGCTTACCCATGTTACTTTCTAGATGAAAAACTGGAATCAGCCTGGAAAATAGAGCTGCCAAGGGTTGGGCCATGGGCGTGGGGCAGGTCACGGTCATTACCCACAGCCACAATCAGCCCGCGGGCCCTCTTCCTATGCACTTCTCACTTTTGGCGTTTGTTGGGAAAGCATCCGGTCTGGTCCAGGTGTTGTTAGCAGCATGAGATTTCTCCTAAAGGTATTAGGAGGTTCGTCTTTGGTCTCAAAACACCACAAACACTTGGTTTTTAGTGCGGTGCTTTCGGAACTCGACTTCGAAATTTCGAAACTTTCCTAGAAAGTTCACTTGGGCTTGTGGACCATCCAACTTGGCTCGGCAAGACGAGTATGGATATTTAAAGCTCGATTTGCCGAATTTTTCATTGCCTTTGCTCTATATTTCTCAATTTATCAGGTTTATCTTATTTCTTCCTACAAAAATAAATAAAATCCTAAAATTATATTATTACTAGTCAAAAATAATTTTTAGAGGGCATCTAAAATACGTTATTTACTCGCCTAATACGATCCAATTTATACAAAATTTGACATATACATCTAGATCTAATCTCAGTGGGATCGAATTACAAAATTATTATCCCACTAACCCTCTTATTTGTGCATGAGAATTGGAATGGGTACCTCAAGGTTAGAATAGTCCTTTTGTACAACACAGAGCCTGGAAATAGCAATTATTGGTGTGGCAATAGTGCACGCATTAATTAATTTGGGGAGAAAATCAAGATTTAAAGAGGAAGTTGAGATGTCAGATCGGTGACGGTGGGTAAGGATCTCGCTACCAGTACAGTACCACTCTAACTACAGATCTGCGATCCAGTGCGCCAGGGTACAGCCTAAATAGTGGTCGAACTGCCGTTGATTGGTGAATCAAAATCGCGGTCAAGGATGAAGCGACCAACTGTGACGGGAGCTTTTGCTTCATCGTCGCACGGAATAATTGCTCTTGTGGCACGTAAGGTCGTCTTTCTTGATCACATTTTTTCTTTTTCTTTTTTTATCATCACATTTTATGGATTTATTTATTTATTTAATTTCATTTATTTATTTATTTATTTAATTTCTTGTCTTCTTAGTAACGCCCCCTTTATTATTATTACTTTTCTTAACGTATAAATCTCTTCAACTGAAAGTATTATATTGAAGCTTTTAGGTCAAGTACTTCACTCAAAGGTTCAAGTTTGACAAACTATAGCCATCTATGTATAAATAAAATGGAAAAATTTTTCAAAAATTATTTAACTTTCTTCCAAAGTTTTAAAAAATTAAAAAAATCTATACAATATATAATAGTAATCTTTTCAAATTGGCCAAAACACTACAACGGAAGTGATTGTAGGAGCTTGGTATAATTTCAACCATAAAAATAATTTTTTCATTAAAATTTTTTCATTAAACATAAGCCATTCATGTAAATAATTAAATAATAAAATAAAATTCATCGAAATGAAAAACAAAAAAGGTTTCCCTTTATAAGTGGACCGTATCTAGGTAATATTCGTTCCCTTGCTGAAAAATTAATAAATAATATTACAAAATTATCTAATCTTAATCTAAAAATAAAACAGTAAATAATTAGCCTAATTAATTCTAAAAATATAAAACAGAAAATAAAAATCAAATTGAGCAGAAAATTAATAAATAAAAATTATAGAAAAATATATAATGAGCTAAATTAAAAATCTAGACAGAATTAAAAATAAAAATACTTTTTACAATTTTTCAGAAAAATTAAACTAAATTGAAACAAAAATAAAACTATAATCTAAAATAGAAAGTTAAAAAAATAATCAACTGTACTAAAATAAATATGAAAATAAATAATTAAAGTAACTAGAATGTTAAAACTATTTTCTGGATTGAAATATACACTAAAAACCTAAATTCAAAAGGTAAAATTTAAATTTAAAAATTTATTAAATTGAAAATTTTCTTTAACCTAAATTACAAAATAAATCTGAAAATGATCAAATCAATTATAAAACTTAAGAAAATTAATTCTAAGAGATTAATACTCTAACTAAACTCTAAAATAATATAAAAAATAAAATTAACCAAAGAAAATAAATTTTAATCTAACTTCTAACAATTTGACTAAAAATAATATAAATAAATAAATAAATAATTTAAAAATTAAAATATATTAAGACATAAAATAAAATTGATATAAAATTATTGAGATATCTATACTATTATCACTCAATTTAATTCATTCTCACGTCAATTATTAGTAAAAAACTTATTTATGATTACATGCAAATTTAAAAATATATTTATGTTATAGAGATTGATGCGAAAAATTCAAAAAATTATATTAATGTCAAAAATTATATTGAATGATTTTGAAAATAGTAACTCTTGTGTGAGACCGTCTCACGTAAAGTTATTGTGATATGTAAACTTCTATAGTGACTTTAAATACATAGAGGGTGACTATAATATTACTCACTCCCGAATTATTAGTCACTATAATATTATAGAGGGTGACTATAATATTGTGATACGTAAATTTATTTAGGGATAAATCTAATAAAAGTCACCTCTTAGTAAATTATTAGTCACTCCCGAATTAAAAAGTCACTATAATATAAGTTATTAGTCATATTAAAACATTCAAAAAATCATATCGTCTCACAATAATGCTTATGTGAGACGGTTTCATATGAGAATTTATGTTTTGAAAAATGGATGTAATTAAGAGTAACTTTGTTTAGGATAAATTATAGAATATAATTAAAGGATATTCTATTGTTTTTAATGATGTTAAGGTTAATTCACCAATATTTTTAACCTAAAAAGGATAATCTATATTATTTTAAGTTTTGGTTTGATTTGATTTTAAAATTTGAGAATCACAAGTTATGTTGTTTGCTTTTCTCTCGACTTAAAATCGTGACTCTGGATGAAATCTAATAAGATAACTATCAAATGGAATAATTATCGGAGAATCAAGTTGTGTTGTTATTGTTTTTTTATTTTTTGGCTAAATTGTACTTTGAGTGTGAGGACTGAAATTTTACATATGTAATTATATATTTTTGGGTGGATGAATGAGATATTTTATTAGTTAGGAAAATTTGTTCTTCCTTTTCCACTAAAATGTATATTACAAAGATGTAGCAATAGCTTATGTGATTGTTTGGTTTATTAGTTTACTAAAAAGATGTGGTTGAGGTGGCTAAAGAACATGATATCAGTTTTGAACTAATTTTTAATTAGTGGCTTCAAGCTTCGAAAGTGATTGAATCGGGAGGGGTCGGGTCAATTGGATAAGATCTCGCTATGATTAAGGTATGAGTTTAACTACTTTGTTTTTGTTTTTTAAATTTTTAATATGCAAATTTGTCTAATTCGGTTTGTTTGGATCACGATTTTTTTTTTGTCTTTCCACTTACTTTCTAATTGTGTCTATTTTGTCCTTTTCAAAATACGACATGCATCCACGATTAAAATTGCATCCTGCCATGGGTATTAGTGTGGCGAGGTCTTACCACACTTATGTTAAGTGTGGAAAGGGTATAAGTGGACAAATATTCCACACACTAAATAAGCATAGTGAGAGCTGTCTTTGACCATGCTTATATCCAAAGAAAGCAACATCATTCACCACACTTATAAAGCGAGTCATTTTTCTTCCTATTATCGGTTTGCACTTGAAACGTCTTGAACATGATACCATTAATATAGACACTTAGGTTGTCACCAGTTAAGCTATTAAATTCTTTATGAAATAACTAGGGCTAATTAAAATATATTAGTTTTTTTTAACTCTTTACACAATGTTTTTCTCTCGAAATGACGGGGTTGACCTCGGTTGCCCCAAAATAGATATGCTTTTGGATTAAAAATATGTAGTTCTTCAAATTAGGGCTTTGTTCATTATGGTGAATTTTTGCCTAACTTGCTAAATTGCACCAACCAAAAAAAAAAATATTAAGTTACCCTTCTCTAGGATTTCTATATATTCTCCTTTAGAAAACATTTTCGTAGTTTATTACCTACTTGATCATTAGTATGATTGATGAAGTCTAATTTGGTAATTGTTAAATTGAATTTTATATGTTTCACTTGATAATTTATGCAAAAGTGAAGTTGTCATTCTTTCTCGCCACATTTTTATCTCAAATGATTTTAATGTTTATACAATTTTTTGGTAAGCTTGCAAAATGAATTTTCTCGAACCATACTTTTTATCATTGCGTGTGAATGTTTACAACCAGTAAATTTATTCTTTAATGATTTTTCTCATTCCCTTTTAGATGAATATGATATTATAACTTTTAGAGAGCAAATATAACCGCAAATTCGGTTTCGAAAGTGTCATAAGTAAAGCTAAAATTTGTGAATCCATTTTGCAAGATGAGTTGAATGTTGGGAAAATGATTGGGAAATACAATTGATTTAAGGATGCAAATGTAAAAAGATAAAAGATTGAGTCTCAACATAAAATTATTTATGATTAAGAGGTAGAGTCTTTTGAAGTTATTTATAATTAACTTATATTATCTATAACCTCTTGAGAATGACTCGATAAGAGTGTATGAGGAAAAAGAATTGTCTTTGAGTGTAGAGATAGGTAAGAATGGATAACTTATCAATGTTTAGCCTATAATTTTAAAAAATGAGATCCCATTATGGGTAAATGTGTACTTTTTAAAAGGTTTGTGTAATATTTTAGTCAATGATATTTTAGTAGGTTGCATGTAAATATTTATCTAGACGTCAATTAAGTTAAATCGAGTATTGATTTTGTAGAGAGTTATGAGTTATAAGTTTGATATTCTTTTATTGATTCGATGTACTTTGTTAGGGCTGACAAAAATTCGGGTTCGAGATCAAAATCGTGTTGGAAAAATCAGTCATCGGACGAAATTTTTGTCCAATACCTGATTTTTTTTCAGTCCGACAATTCGGACAAGAGTAAATTCAAATTAAAATCAGGTTCGGATAATAAAAATAGGAAAATTATCCGAATTTAAAATTCGGATAAAAAAGTTATATGCGGACTCGATTTTTTCGGGTAAGACAAATTTGGGTAATTGGGTCGAACAAAATTTCGCCAATATTGTACTTTGTATTGTAATATTATTTTGTGACATAATGATATTTATTGTCATTTGTATATCATCTAATTCGATGTCTACCAATCATATAATATTCCTTTTTCTACTAATATTTGTCTTTTGATACCTAAATATATTGTCACATTATTCATATAACTCTATGAGTAAGGTTTGTTTAAATTGTTTGATTCTTATAAGTGTCGACTTCTTAATGTTCCAAATCATGAGTGTAATCTTAAAACCTTGATGAATTTTTTTAACATTCTTTTTTATTTCTTGTCTTAGATTCTTTATTTATTCTTTAAAAATTTAGAATGATTGAAAGATAAATGTGTGCTTGGACTCTAATGATATTTTTATGTGTCGGGTTCGATAAATTTGATAAGTTATAAAAACTATGAAAGGATAACATGTATAAGAATGTTTTTGTAGGTGAAACCATTCAATATAATCAAATGATCGAGAAAAAGAAATTCACAAGTATAATATCGCTTTGTGATTCAATAATTTCTTATAAATTGTATAACATTGCTCCGTGCATAACACGGGTCCAAACTAGTAGAAGAGTAATAACTAGCATGCTAAATATTAAATACTTACTCCCTCCGTTTCAAAATTCATATCACTTTAACTAATTTTTCTCGTTTCTTAATACTTGTCACTTTACGCTTCCAATGACATATTAATTACTAGTTTACCAAATTTGTCCGTATTAATTGCTTTATTTTTCATCTTTTTCATTGATTTTTTTCATTTCCTATAAAATATAGGGGCAATTTAGTCTTTTAATATAAAATTTATCATGAATGTTGTTTTTCCTTGGTATTCCTACATAACCTTAAAACGACATGTATTTTGAAATGGAGGGAATACATTTTTAGGAGAGATATATATTTTCTCGTGCTAAATGTAAAATACTCCCTTTGTTTCAAAATACTTGTTGTTTTAAGGTTGTAAGAGAGTAACAAGAAAACATTTAATTCAAAATACCTGTTGTGCTAACCGTAATATTTTCTTTTTTCGTCATTTTATTCAAGAATATGTCAATTTAAATCAAGGTAATTTCACGGTTAACGTGGCCTTGGATCGGGTCAGCTTCGGATATCATATTACTATTGGATCAAGTCTAGAATAAGTCGGGTCAATTTAGGTTTGGTCATTAGGTTTTAAATTTTGGTAAAAATTTGAGTTCAATTCAAATCGGGTGGCATAATTTTCAAATAGAGTTTACAAGTTTGTTCAACTTTTACCACCTATCAAAAGGATAATTATTTTGAGACTTATTTGTTTCAACAGTTAAAAGTAACAGTGAGTAGTAAGGAGCGCTAAGAAGTAGCAAGACAACTTTGTTTCAAATAGGGTTGAGAACTATAAAAATGGAGTTCGTGCGACGGTTCAAGTAGGATTTCATTCAATCATTCTTAAAGGTGATAAATAAATTTTTATTAAGGCTTTCAAGGGTGAAATTCACATTCCTTGAGAGATCCACTATCACATATTCCGTGAATCAATCGTGCGGTTAACTCGGTTAGTCAAATTTGGGCCTTCTACTTTTCCACTATTGTTTGGCGTACTATTTTCTCTGCTTATTTCTTCTCCATTCTAATTGAGGACAATTTAGGTACAACCTTTACGAAAAGTTACCTAATTGTTGTATTGCTTACGAGTTTTCAGAATAATTGACTTGTAACTGTTTCACTTATGAGAATCTCAATGGTAATTTGTAACATGATTTTGGGGGGTTAGCTCTAGATGTACCTTGCACCCAGTAGCCAATAGTCATATATAAAAATTGAGTTATTGATATTTTACTACCCTTTGTATTGACACATGATAAAAAAATTCACTTAGATCTCGTAAATAATAAATTATTACCTTGAATTATAATTTTTAAACATTTTACTACCCTAAAAATTTAAAATGTAGGGTAGTAAATTGTTAAAAAAACAAATCATATATCATGATACTAATTTATTATTTATGAAACATTAAAGACTTTTTTTTTATCATTTGTCGATACCATAAATAATAAAGTGTTAATATTTCATAAAAGTTTGCTACAATTGACAAAAAAGACCTTTGAAATTAATATGGTGCTCATTAAATTCTGTAAACTTTATAAGTTTGACCACCATATTCCATTTTTTCGAAGATCACCATATACCAAATTTTTAGATCCCTCATTGTTAGTAATTGCTATCTAACTTATCGAAATATCAATATATAAAAAAACACTGAAATTATTAATGTGTCAAATCAAACAAATCTATTATTATATTTATCCAATCTTAACACATTTAGGATCTAGTTGAAATGGTTGTTAAAATAAATTGTTGTTGTTGAATTGAACACGAATGAGTTGAAATGAGCTCAAACGAGTTGAAATGATAAGTGTTACGGTTGTTATGAGTTAAAATGAGTTGAAATGATTAATTGTTATAGTTGAAATGAGTCAAAATAAGATGAAAACTGTTATAAATGAATGTATAAACATCATTTTAAACGAGCCGATAGAAAAGGAGTAACAAATAACAATTTTAAAAATATTTAATTAGTTTTTTTGCTTTATATTATTGAAGCATGTGATTCTCACTCCTATTTTCAAGAGATGCAATAACTTATATGTGATAAAAAAATGAAAATATTAGTGACTTATGCATCAGTTAGAGGCCTAAATTGGGCATAAAATGCAATTTATATGGTAATAATCTCTTGGAAAGGGTATAATCGTCTTTTCCTTTTAACTGCTAGTGTCGGTTAGTTTGAACCTGCGATCGCAATAATCAAATTATTTTGCATTATTAATTTGATGGCTTGATTATGAATGAATTAATTAATTAATTAAAGGGTCAATTAATTTGTGGGGAAAATTCACATTCTAAACAACCCCTTGTAAACGCTCACACAATACTACATAAATAAACCGAAAGCTTTCGGATTTCTGGATCTACACTCTCCTCTTCCTCTCTCTCTCTCCCTCCCCCTCCCTGACTCCGGAGACGCCATGGCTGCTCGACTGAGATCTGCTCTGATCTCATTCTTTCTCTTCTTTATCATCCATGGCGGCCATTGCTTCTACCTTCCCGGTGTCGCTCCTCAGGATTTCGAAAAGGTCAGCTCTCTCTCTCTCTATCTCTTTGTGGCTAAACGAAATACGATTCAAAATGATCTTTGTTCAATCATATTGTAATGTGTTTCTGCAATGAAGCTTGTTTTGACTGCGTAATGTACAATGCTTTGATCTGATGTCATTTAAGTCCGTTTTCGACCGATGCGTGTTTCATATTCCATTTGCATGATTTTCGGATTCGTTTTTGCAAAATCGTAAGTTTCATGCGTATAAAAGATGGAATGCACTACATTGTTTTTTTCTGGTTGCTAATTTTGTCGGTGGGGTTCAAGTGAGCGGAATATACTAATATTTTGTCTGGATCTGGTGTTATGGAGCTATGTATGTGGGAATTGCTCATTCCCAATGTGCTTAATGGAGGTCGAAATCGGTGCGAGCTTGAGTGTTGCGTCTTAGAAGCTAATGCTAGTGTTGGGATGATATGGTAGAGAGAGAGATTCAATAACATCTTTTCATCGGCTTGATTTGTCTTTTGGTGTGATTTAGTTGAGCATAGCCTTATATAGTGTGTTAGTGGTTATACATTGTGAGGGACTGTTGCTCCTGAACCGGAAAAGTTCTATTGTATCAACAAAATGACTATTTTGCGTTTGTGTTCGGGACATAATGGTTGATAAAGTAAGGAATCAAGTCGGCATTTGGGGTTTGAGCTCCTCATCTGGTCCCAAATTCAACACCAACCATTCTTCTGCTGTCTCCTTCGCTCTGTTTTGTAAATTGGCTGTGTACCAGTCTAAAATCTACATGCCATCCAAAATTTTATTTTACCTACAATGAGAAGTTCAGAAAATGTGTCAAGTTTCTTCTCATTTAGGTGTGAGGATAGAGCGACTCAAAAAAGAAAAAAGGGTGTGAGGATAGGATGATCGGTTTGGACCATGTTTTCATCTTTATTGCAGATTCAGCTATAAAATTAAATGTGAGTCCATGACATACAGATGTTTCTGTGCCTAAAGCCAGGAAATGTGCGGTGTGTTGGACAAGAGAAATTGATTAAGGACATAGTGGTTTAAATTTTACGTGCTGGTCTATGGTTCAGTTACTTTTTGAAAGAGCAAGTATGATAAGTTTAGAATTAGTGAAACTTGCATTGAAGATGCGTTTAAACAAAATTTAGGCTAACATAAGTGGCTATACTGTACGGCTGCAAGCTTGTTCTTGGGGGATATGCACACAATTTAGCCAGTGCTAGGTATGCAAAGCTTAGCATTTTCTAGACATCTATGCTGTTAATGTGCATTTTGCGAGTACTGATTTATAGGCTTCATTGATCCTTTCAATTTCCTTGTCCAATGGATTGTGACTTGATTGTGCAGAATGTTGGCTGAATTTATGAGGTAGAAATCTTTGTTTCTAATTATGTTAAGTAGTGAAACAGTTAACTGTGATGATATTATGACCACTTCTCTTGTTATCTCTAACCTTTCCAACGGCCGTTAATTTGTTTGTTCATCTGTGCAGGGAGATGCGCTGACTGTAAAAGTGAACAAGCTGACCTCAATAAAAACTCAGCTACCTTACACATACTATTCCCTTCCATACTGTCGCCCAGATACTATAGTTGATAGTGCTGAGAATCTTGGTGAGGTTCTCCGTGGTGATCGAATTGAAAATTCGCCCTATGCGGTTAGTTTCTTGATGATGTAATCTTTGTTTCTGGATTGAGAAAAATAGCCAATTAGATTTATATGGTAGGTATTGACAATGTTTGCCACATGATTATTTTCAGTTCAAAATGCGGGAGCCACAAATGTGCCAAATTCTCTGCAGGAAAACACTTGATGCGAAAGCTGCCAAGGAATTTAAAGAGAAAATTGATGATGAGTACCGAGTCAATATGTAGGATTTTTTTCTCCTTCCCTTCACCTGAATGTACTTTCCCCAGTTTTCTTGACTTTTTGCATTTTTTAACAACTTCTCGTGTTTTGATAACAGGATCTTGGATAACCTTCCACTGGTTATGCCCATAAAACGAGGAGATCAGGATGCTCCAGTCTATCAGCTTGGCTATTATGTTGGGCTTAAGGGACAGTATGCTGGAGTGAGTATCTATTTTACAGCATCATCATAATCCTTTAACCTTGAGGTCCCTATTCACATGTTAGGCCGCACATTTCCTCCCCTAGTGGGGAAATCTGGTCGCCCCTACTTGTGGGTTGGACCCTGCTTATCTGTCAATGGTTTACTGAGAATCCTGTGTGGCTGTGTGTGTCCATACATTTTTGTATACCATTTTTCTGCTTGCGGTTGCTAAACTCGGTCAACTTTTGTTGTAGACCAAGGATGAAAAGTATTTCATCAACAACCACCTGGCATTTACAGTGAAGTACCATAGAGATGAGCTAACTGAGACCTCAAGGATTGTTGGGTTTGAGGTCAAACCTTACAGGTAAATTCATCTCAGCTCTGCCCTTACCGATCACCTTTATCATGTCATCAATTGTTGCATAATGCTGTATTTTTTTATTTTTTATTTTTTTTTGGGTGACTCAGTGTTAAACATGAGTATGAAGGAGAATGGAATGAGGGTAACACTCGCTTAACATCCTGTGATCCCCATGCAAGGCGTTTAGTCACTAGCTCTAATAACCCTCAAGAAGTTGAAGATAAACAAGAAATCATCTTTACTTATGATGTACAATTTGAGGTAATTTATGAGCATCAGTCTTCCATATTCCAGCTTCATTACCTGGTAACATTCTTGTTTTTTACAGACTAGTGATCACTTAAAATTTCTTTCCTACCTGTTTGTTGGTACAGGAGAGTGAGGTCAAGTGGGCATCTAGATGGGATGCATACCTTTTAATGAGTGATGATCAGATACATTGGTTTTCAATTGTCAACTCATTGATGATTGTTCTCTTCCTTTCGGGAATGGTGGCCATGATCATGCTGCGTACATTGTACCGTGATATCTCCAAGTATAATGAGCTTGAGACAATGGAAGAAGCACAAGAGGAAACAGGCTGGAAGTTAGTCCATGGGGATGTCTTTAGGCCTCCAACTAACTCAGACTTGCTGTGCGTCTATGCTGGAACTGGGGTTCAGTGCTTTGGAATGGTTGTTGTCACTATGATGTTTGCTGTACTTGGGTTCCTCTCACCCTCAAACCGTGGTGGGCTCATGACTGCTATGCTCTTTCTCTGGGTCTTCATGGGTCTTTTTGCTGGTTATGCCTCTGCCCGGCTCTACAAGATGTTTAAAGGAACAGATTGGAAGAGAATTGCTCTGAGGACTGCATTCATTTTCCCTGGAATCGTTGCTGTTGTTTTCTTCTTTTTGAATGCTCTCATTTGGGGTGAGAAATCATCAGGAGCAGTTCCGTTTGGGACAATGTTTGCGTTGATCTTCTTGTGGTTTGGCATCTCAGTGCCACTTGTTTTTGTTGGTAGTTATGTTGGATTCAGAAAAGCAGCTATCGAAGACCCAGTCAAAACCAACAAGATCCCACGGCAAATCCCTGAGCAAGCCTGGTACATGAACCCAATCTTCTCAATTCTCATTGGAGGCATTCTCCCATTTGGGGCTGTCTTCATAGAGCTCTTCTTCATCCTCACCTCCATCTGGCTGCACCAATTCTACTACATTTTCGGCTTCCTCTTCATTGTTTTCATCATCCTCATTGTCACTTGTGCCGAGATCACCATCGTGCTTTGCTACTTCCAGCTCTGCAGTGAGGACTATCTCTGGTGGTGGAGGTCATACTTGACATCAGGCTCTTCTGCTCTCTACCTATTCCTCTATGCAACATTCTACTTCTTCACCAAACTTGAAATAACCAAGCCCGTGTCTGGACTTTTGTACTTTGGATACATGCTTATCGCCTCGTATGTCTTCTTCGTGCTTACGGGCACCATTGGTTTCTATGCATGCTTCTGGTTTACGAGACTCATCTACTCATCTGTGAAGATTGATTGAGTATGATACCACATCAGGTTGGTGAGAAATTTTTCCCTGAAGATGAAATAGCCAAATTCGTTTCAGAAATAGTGATTCTTCTGTACTTTAGGTTGCAAAAGTTTGGGAGAGGTTCGTGATCAATGAGTTATAGTATCATCGAAAGACCAATTCTGATATAGATTTGTCAATGAGCATGTATTTTTCTTTTCATTCATTTTTTGTAATGACAGAATCCTCAATCTCTCAATTCACAAATGTTGTTTCCCTCCCCCTAATGTCCAGTATTAGAAACCGTTGTACTTGCTTCTTGCTTCTTGCTTTTTGTGTCAGACAGCATGTATTAATATGTATAACCACGTTGGATAATTCTTCTTTTTAAAAGTATGGCTGATTGGTGTGTGTTTTCTAGGCATGGAGGTTGATGTAGGCGAGGTTCGAATCTAGATTTTCCGCAAATACAGACACACAACATTTCCGTCTCACAACAGACCATCAATCTAGATTTTCCGCAAATACAGACACACAACATTTCCGTCTCACAACAGACCATCAGAATTAGCAATCGAAATAACTAAACAAGTTAACATCTAATCTAACCATCATCTATGCCTCCTAAATTCACCCAATAAAGGTAAGAAAAGCGTGCTTTCTGATGAAGAAGCCGATTGTACTCTCTAATTTGACTTACAATATATGGAGCGTTTCTTTGATGAAACATGTGTCAAATCATTTGAACAAACATATGTGAGTTCCTAATAATCCTTGTTATGATACCTTATTCATCCCGAACTATTTTGCGTTGTCCTGTTCCATTTAGTTATAAGGAGTTGTAAAGAAAACTGTAAGGAAGTGTAAGGAGTTATAAGGAGTTGTAAGATAGTTGTAAAGTTAGTTATAAAAAGGTGTAAGGAGTTGTAAGATGCTATAAGGTTGTAGGCCATAGTATTCATTTATTCGACCAATGATCAACTAGGTAGCATTTTGAACAATTGAGTACTGAAGCTGGAAATTCGTAGTAATTTATTCAAACCTAATTGACTTGATTTAGAATAACTAGCATTCTTAATCTGCGTTGGACTCTCTCTCTCTCTCTCACACACACACACTCTTGCCATTGGGACAGAGTAAGAGTTGTCCATGAGAGATGGTGCAACTGGAGCAAGAATTGAATGGAAGGTGCTATTTGACTCGTTTAATTTCGTAACTTAAGCTTAAATCTGCTCTTATGGCATTGGCATGGACCTGTGTTTTTCTGCACTAAGACATCTATCCTCTTGAGATGTTCTTCTCAAATACTAATTTTTCAACCGTTAAATTGAAATTATTGCAAAGACTCTAGTTTTCAAAATTACTACTGCATTTCAGTGTTATGTGGTTAGTTTTCTGAGATGTAATGGATTCCGACCATTCTTTAAGTTTGAGTAATTTGCTTACGATTGCCATAGCTGAAAATAGCTCCTGGAACTTCTTGTTGGTCTTACTCCCCTATCTGAAGTCTTTGAGGGGTTTTTTATCCATGCGACAGACTAATGGACCTCACAAAATCGGGACTTACATTGGGAGTTGTTATTGTTGTTGTTAACGATAGACTGGCAGTATGAAATAAATGATGAACTATTTTGTGGGTGCATGCTATAAAGTTGGATGGGATGACTCAACATCAAAATAATTGAGTTTTCACTAGGTCAATAGATTGCTAATCTTGCAATTTAACACTTTCAACTCTATGTAAATAGGTTATTGGGAGTGTTAAGTTGGCCCTTAGCCCTTGAAAGAGGGCTAGGGTGGTCCTCATTTGTGGAATCAACCACCTACAAATTAATCAATGGCTTTGGTTTGATTAACTCGAGTACCCGAAAAATAGGCATGATACTACCAAACCTTGATTCGAGGCTTTTAACCTTATTACAAATCCTAGTTTTATTGTAGTTTGTTAGTAGGTTAGTATTTTCTCCAACTTGTTTGCTGTCATCTAGATTGAATTGATTAAGTAACTTAATATTAAGATCATATTTCCCGTGTATTCAAACCCCGAGGATTCCTTGTAAGTGGTGTAAATTACGACGAATAGCTGGCAAGTGGCGACAAACTCTAGGGTGGCCCTATTGTTCTTGGGACTGGTGGCAATGATAGTAATGAGCATATATTAAGAGATCTCCAAGTCTAAAGAATCTGACATGATATTAGAGAAAAAGGGTGTTCCAAATGCTTCAAAGAGAGATAGAGAGAAAAATGTTCTTCAACCTCTTGCCTTTTGTCCCACAAAGGAAGATTGAAACTTTTTCCTTCAGTTTATACATCTCTCTATTTCATGGACTCCTAGAAAGATTGGTAAAGGGAGAGTCTCTACACGACACACGCACGCGCATCGCCCACTAGCCGAGCCGGGTCGGGCTACGGGCATGGGATGTGTCTTATTTGATTATAATTTTTAGTCAAATCTTGTGTTAATTCCTTTGCTACGAGTCAACGGTTATTCTCGACAAGTGTCCATTAGTATCCTTTTCGCCAAAATTAGTTGGTTGAAATCACTTGATTTCAGCTTTACTTAATTTCCTTCTTATATTCAGACCTTATCTTATTCTTGCCCGTGTTTAATCTCATCTCTCTTCTATATATTGTCATTTTTCCTCTCGGTTTTAGACATAAAAAACGCAGTAAAAGTTCTTCCTCTCTAAAATCTTTATGGGTAAATGTTCAACGTTCCTCACTACTATTCGTTCCAAGTACACCATTCGGACAGCTCGCTGTGTATCTCTGAACATCGATTTCTCATGAGTCCTTAGTATGTCGCGTAGGGGGGAATTTTTATTTTAGGGACTTGGACTACCATGCCACGGCTATCATATAAGTTTGATTAATTAAGTCATTAGTCGCACCTCGTTTTTATTTTTCCAACAATTTAAAACCGAATTTAGTTTTTCATCACTTGCTGTGGCTAATGGATAGATTAACAAACATATTTGCTACTACATGCTTTCCTTATATGCCTAAACTTGATGGACAAAATTTCGCATGTGGTCCGATAAGTTAGAATTCTTACTTGCACAATTTGTGATTTTTACTTGTCTTCAAACATTTAAACCACTTGAAGGTAGTAGTAGAAATTTTGAAAGGGATAATAAGACATGTCGTGGGTTGCTTCGCATTATATTTTTGATTCTCATAGTAAGAAAAATAATGCTAAGGAAATTTGGGAGGCTCTTGAGTCTAAGTATGGAACCGATGATGTGGGTATTAAAAAAATATGCTTGTAGTAGATGGCTATCCTTTAAGATGTCTGATGATAAACCTATTTTAGAACAAGTTCATCAATATGAAAATTTATATGCTAAAATTTTGGCTGAGGGAATGAATATTTGTGATATTTTTCAAGCCACCTGTTTGCTTGGATAAACCGCCCTTTTCCGGACAAACTATGTAAGCTCTATGAAACATAAAGAGAAAGAATTTTCCCTTAAAGAACTTATTGCTCATATTAAGATAGAAGAATAGAACATAATTCAATCCAACATAAAGAATTTTGGTTCATTCTTCCTCTATTGCTAATTTGGTGGAATCAAAGAATGACTCTAAGTTTGATAAGACTAAGGGACCTAGGGAAAGGGACCAAATAAGTTTCATGGGAAGAGGCAGACATTTAACAAGTTTAAAGGACAAGGACCAAACCTAAAGAAATTTGAAGGAAGGTGTTTTGCTGCAGGGAAGTATGGCTATCCAGCAAAGGAGTGTAGAGAGGGATTTGGACTTGTTGCTAACAAATTCAAATAGAACAAACCTCAAGCCAACCTCATTGAAGATGTCATTGTTGTTGTAGTTTCGAGGAAAACACGGTAAATAACATTGTTGAATGAGTGGTTGATTCTAGAGCCACTTGACATATTTGCACCAACGAGGCTTGTACGAAAGTTATGAAAAGGCTCTTGAAGGTGAATATATTTTTATGGTAATGCTACTTCGTTCCTGTCCTTGGTAAAGGAAAAATTACTTTAAAACTAACTTTTGGAAAAACTCTTTTACTGCAAAATGTATTTCATGTTCCATAAGTTAGAAAGAATCTTATTTCTATTGATCTTTTGACCAAGGTTGGAACTAAAATAGTTCTTGATTTTGAAAAATTGTACTCACAAAAAATGGTGAATTTGTGGGAAAGGATTTCAATAATGGGAGGCTGTTTGTTCTTGATATTATTGTTGAAAATAAGATGAATGCTTCTGTTGCTTATATTGTTGAGTCTATTTCTTTATGGCATGCTAGACTAGGTCATAACATAACTTCAATCAAAAGGTTAAAACAACCAAGTTTAATTCCTGCATTTAGTAATTATTATTTTAACAAATGTGAAATTTGTGTAGAAGCTAAACATTCTAAAAAACCTTTTAATAAAATTGTGACTTGGACCTCTGCTTTATTAAAACTTATCCATAATGATTTAGATGACTTCAAAAATACCATGAGTAGGGGTGGGAAGAAATATTATATAATCTTTGTTGATGACTACTCTAGGTTCACTATGGTGTATCTTTTGAGCAGTAAAAATGAGGTTAAAGAAAAATTCAAACTTTATAAAGTAGAAGTAGAAAATCAATTGAATCGAAAAATCAAAAGGGTTAGGTCCGATAGAGGATGGGAAAATGACACCAACTCCCTTAAGATCTTTTGTGGAGAATAAGGTATTATTCATAAAACTACTCGTCCCTTATGTACCTCAACAAAATGATATACCTGAAAAGAAAATAGAACTCTTAAAGAGATGATGAAGCTATGCTTATTAGTTCAGGGATGCCTTTAATATGTGGGTAGAAGCTATTCTTTATACTTGTTATGTGCTTAATATAGTACCCCATAAGAAAATTGACAAGACTCCCTTCGAATTATAAAGGGGTTTTATCCCTAACTTGAACTACATTAGAGTATGGGGGTGTTTGACTAAACTTAGTATTCTTGACTTTCGAGAGAAATAAAATTGGACCTATAACTGTTGATGTTATTTTTATTGGTCATGCTCATAATAGTGTTTCTTATAAATTTATTTTGAAAGATGGTCCCAATTTCGGAGTTGTTAAAGAGTCTAGAGATACAAATTTCTTTTAGCATATTTTTTCTATGAAAACTATGAATAATTTTTACGTTATGTTCCTATTCATGATATTGCTTCTTCTAGTAATGGACTTAGAATCTAGGAGGAGTAAAGGAGCTAGAACCGAGACTAGTTTTGGACCCGACTTTGTGACTTTTTTTTTTTTTTTTTCCGGTTGAGGCCAACATATTAGATAAACATATTGTGAATGTATATCTCATAGAAGAGGATCCTAAGACTTATAAAGAAGTTATTAAGTCCATAAACTCTAGTTTTTGGAAAGAGGTTATCATAGTAAACTATAGTCTCTTATGAGCAATAGGACTTGGATCCTAAAAGACCTTCCTAAAGGATGTAAGACACTTGGGAGTAAATGGGTATTTAAAACAAAAATAAGAGCTGATAGGACCATAGATAAGTTTAAGGCTAAACTTGTGGCTTAAGGCTTTAATCAAAAGAAGGGTCCAGACTACTTTTATACTTATTCTCTTGTGACCAAGGTTGCCATTATTCGTGCTATAATTGTTATTACTTTCATATATAATCTTATTATTTATCAAATGGATGTCAAAATAACATTCCTAAATGGTGACCTCATGGAAGAGATATACATGAAGCAACCCGAAGGTTTTGTGATTCTTGGTGAAGAACATGAGGTATGCAAGTTTGTAAAATCTCTTTATGAATTGAAATGAGCACCAAAATAATGGTATGAAAAATTTGACTCTACTCTTACATCTAATGGTTTTCATGTCAATGATTCTGATGCATGTGTGTATTTCAGAAATTGCTCTCAAGACATCAATCATGTTCCCCAGGCCTATAGCCATCATTTTTTCATCTCGAATGCTTACCTCTATAATAAAACAGCAGATGCTATTCCATCTCCAACAATATATTCCTTGGTCCTGTTCTGGTTTGGCATTTCAGTTCCCCTAGATTTCATCGGCAGCTATTTGGGGTTCAGGAAACAAGCAATTGAAAGCCCGGTTAAAGCTAGCAAGATCTCGAAGGAGATCTCTAAACCAGCTTGGTTTCGAGTAACTCATGATTTATATGTCTAAATTTGATCATTTCTCATGTGGATTTGCTGCTCCTACTAATCGCTTAAAGTTTTTAGTATTGGATATGTCTTTTTGGGATCAAAATCTTATCATGTTCTTTCCTGATCTCTGTATTGATTCCTTATCCTATAGATTCCATAATTAGTTGTCTTCAGATTGTGACTAGCTTCCCAACGACATTACTACGGCACCTTCATAAGGACGGAGGCTTGTGGTGGCGGCATCACCAGGTGCATTACTTTTACTAGCAGCCTGTTGAAACTGTACTAAATCACAATTCGTATAAATCGTAATTTGACATATGTATAAAATGTAATTTGCAATTGTTATATGCACTGTATATAAGATCACTATCTATGCCACATCTCTTCAAAGATGCCATAAAAGATTTAGTTTTACAACTTAATATGAAAAATACAGATTAAAATCTTATAAACTATTTTCAAACTATTTATTATGGTACTTTCAGCTTCGAAAACTTTGAACCCTTATACCGTAATTTATCATTTGTGCTTGTATACATTGATCCATCTTTTACTCCTAATAATTCTTTAAACGTTCTAGTTACATCTTATTAGTATTCTACCTACCGCTAATACCCAATGAAGGTAAACTTGATTCCATGGATTGAGTTGGCTTCAATTAGACTGCAATTTGGTGGCCTACTTTCCTTATGCTTGGAGCAGGAGCGGCTCCGAAAGTGTCGTCAAATTGGTCATCAACGGGACCCTCAGCGGGGGCATCTGTGGTCTCGGCTCTGCTAGGGGAGAGGCTGGCGGGTGCATCAGCAGCTGGTGCCGGGGTTTCTGATCCTATGCCGATGGCATGCATCATCTTGTCCATGGCCCCCTCTGCCATGGCCACGGTGGCGATTGCGAGGATAGCAAAGCTCAGAAGCAAGATTTTGTTGGCCATGTTTTATTTTGTTGTTATTCGGTGAATTGGGTTGTAATGTTTTAGGAAGTATGGTAAATTAAGGATGTGGGTTAAGGAATGAGGGAAATGGGTGTGTATATATATATATATATATATATATATATATATATATATATATATATATATATATAAGTGGTGTATTTGTGTAAGAATGGATGAGGCTAAAAAGGTAAGGTTTTGACCGAGTTTAAAGCTTTGGGTATGCATTGATCTCTCTTGGTCTCATGTTTGGTTGGATAGTTTTGCTTCAGTTTTAGGCCATTCTTTTTATCTTTCTTTGTTTCAAACACCCTCAAAAAGTTCATTTATTCCCATCCAAAATTCCTCCTATAAATTGACATTAGAAAAATATTGTCCAACCTGATTACACAATGGCCATTAGCAGATACAAGGTATACTAGTGACCCTGATTTTATTTATTTTATTTCATTTAAGACTTCAGTTTCATACATACTTTTCTTCTCAATTTATTTCAATAGAAAACCTAGCTCTAAAATGAGTAAGCTATACAATCCTCACTGATTTCAGTTGATTTTCCGTGAAAACAAATTAGTTTTGAATCCAATATAAAAATATTAACGATATAAAATTTAACCCAACTTCCATTTTAAAAAACACAAGTATAAAAGCTAATTTAAATTATTGGTCAATGTAAACTAAATTAAATGTATTATTAAACATATATCATGTTATGCTGATATTTTATATATATATATATATATATATATATATATATATATATATATATATATATGGAGAGAGTATTAGGTGAAAACTAAGAATTTAAATAAAAATTTAAAATTTTTAATCTCCATCATGTTAATCTAATAGTTAATATTAAACTCTAACTTCTACCCACCACACTCTTGATAGGAGGGCTTATCCTTTAAAAAAACAAAAAAACTTCCCTCATTCAACCCCCACTCCACCTTTTTTTTTTTTTTTTCTCTCCTGTCTTAGTAGGAATTAACATCGCCAGAATTCGTTGGCCAATGACCGCCGCCCAAGTGCAGCCGACCATAACCACCGCCAAGTACAACCGACCATAACCACCGCCAAGTGCAGTCATCGCTGTCACACGTCTCCGGTGAGGGTGGCCGTCGTCGTCACACATCTCCGGCGAGGGTGGCGGTTGTCGTTCAGTTCGTGAAGTCATCGCCTCACGATTCTCTCTCTCTCTCCTCCTTCTCAACATCACCTTCTTGATGGAATTTATGGTTGTTCTTGACAGGGTTCACCTTGTCCATGGGTTTATATAGTCGCCGAAAAAAGCTGTCGGAAAAATAGGGCTCAAGTTTCACCTTCATAATGGGCCTCGGAAAAAAGCCGTTGGAATTTATGATAGTCCGCGTCAGTGGTTGCGGGCAAGGTTGGGGTAAGAGAGGAGGTGCCAGTACAGGGAGGAGATGGGGAAGGGAAGGTGGTGGGTGGGCTAGGGTCATGGGATAATGTGGCACAGTTAAATCCATTGAATGGGAAATTAATGACTTTGATTTAAAGTTTCTAATTCTCATTCAAACTCGATGTAGCTGGCTAGTAACTAATTAGCATAAAAGCATAACAATGCCAAATAATAAAAGCAAGAAAACAAAATACAACATTAATGTTATCATCATCCATCTCTTTCAATTACCACCAAAAAGAAGTTCCCCAAAAAGAGCCAAAATTAACATGCATGAAAATCAGACATGAGGTAGCTAGACAGTAACTAATTAGCATTAAAAAAAAAAAAAGAAACAAACAAAAGCATAAACTATTTCCTGCTGGGAGGAGGGGCCTTGTCCTCGGGGACGTTGACGGCGACCTTGGCCACATCGACGGCATCGGCTTCGGGCTTCTTCTTGGAGTACAAGACGGCGTAGCCAATGACAGCGGTGATGGCGAAGCCGGCGAGAGCCATGGTGGTGTAGCTGAAGGGAAGGCGGCCTCGCTGGTGGAGAATCTCACCAGGGTGGTGGCCGGGGGCCGCTTTGAGCCTTCCACCCCTGCCGCCTTCACCGTCTCGGAGCTCATCTTGTGTGTATCCGCGTTCTTCCTCCACGATGATGATGGATCCTCCTCTCTATTCGCCATGTTCTTCTTCGTCTCTCTTTCTTTCAGTCTCTTCCTAAGAGCAGGTGTTCTTGCTGTAGAAGTTCTTGAGAGGGACTTTTGTTGTTGTGTTTTATTTTCCTGTCTCTGTCTGTGTGCTTGGTGGAGTGGAGACGTGGTATGTGAATTTGGATGCCATGTTTGAGTTTAGTGGCTATACGAGGCTCCGGCGTTGACAAGTGTTTTCACTCTGTAGACTGTCGAGATTAGTTTTCTGTTTTGGGCTTCTACAAGGGAGCCCAACTCTCGAATGTTTAATTGTTTTTTTTTCTTTGGTAAATGGGTCATTCGACTCATGTTAAAACAAGTTATTATCAATATGAATTAATGATTATTACTTAATTTTTAATAAAATTATTTTATAAAAAATATTGATAAAAAGGTTAGATTTAGACTTGTTCGACAAAATGAACTATTTAAATAGCGGATAACCTGTTTAGATAGTAAATAATTATTAGATTTTAGATGCTAGCGGATACATGTTCAATTGAGCGTATGTGTTCGGTAAATTTAATGGTTTTGAATAATTGATTATCATAATTGACATAAAAGGATATAAATTATTTGCCAAATATAATTTAATTAGGAGATATTTTTGTTAAAAAATATAAAATACTATTTATAAATGTGAAAAACTAATATTCTTAACTTTTTTCTTAACAGGGCCTTAATGTGGTTAGATATATATAAATTTCAACTACAATTTAAATAAATTATTAATCATACTTTTTAGCTGTGTTTTGCTAATAAGGTTGATCGGGTTTTTTTTTGGGTTGTTAACTAAGTGTGTAATCCTTTTTGAAATATGAGGGTTTAAGGTTAAATCCTTCTAAAAATACAATTATGAGGATTTGAACTTATATTCTCCTCGCTACGTGAATTAAGGTGGTATATAATTGAGGTTGATACAATTTCAACCAACACTTTGTTAATATTCGCAAAAGTTCGTCAATTTCATCTTTTATTTGATACTATTAACATTGTTAATATTACACTTTCTTAAAAATACATGTGATTTTGTCAACGATGCCTTAGTTTTATTCATCTCTCCCCTTCTATTATAAGCACATTGTTAATAGCTATTTTACAACTCTGATTCGATGTTATGTGCATGATGATGGTTTCGATAATCAAGCCGGTGTTACCTACTCGGGTGAATGAGAATGAAAATAAAAGATGAGTTAAATTAATTCTCATATTTAATACACATGAGAATAGGAATAACTAAGAAGTTAGGATAGATGGTAGAAGTCCCGTGTATACTATCAAATTATTTTTACAAGGGATGCAATAATTCTTGTTTCTAGTTAGGAATTTAACCGTCATTTTTTAAAGATCAATATTACCCACAACTTCCCTTCTTCCCCGTTTAGCTTCGAATTTGATTAGTACTAGTCTCCCCTCGTCGCGTTCCTTCTCGCCATGACCATTTAACCGACAATTCGGTACAACATCAACGCTCGTATTTTACTCAAATCTAAACATACCTCACTTGTATTTATCCTCGCCCGTCTGATTAACGGGTCTAAGTGTACATATCGTAACACAACATATACCAGTCATGGGCTTCTATTCAATCTGAGAAGCATGCTTCCGTTTTCAAGTCTCGTATCCTGGATTCTTTCTTTCATTAATCTAAGGGTTAATTTTTTAATTTAATTTTTAAACTAATTGGTGATAAATATTAAGAGATTTTTGTGACTCCCTATTTATTATATTTATCTAAATAAAGCTCAAAAAAGTTTTTAAAAACTATGAAAGTAATAAAAATCGGCCATGAACCCCTCAAAAATAGATAAGAAATTAAGTGATGGAAAAATATAATCGAAACCATTCAACCAATTTTATAAATAACCTAAAAAATTATAATTTCAACTAAATAAATTTCAAAACTGAATAGCATAAAGTTGCATAAACCTACTCCTCACCCACTGCATCATACGAATTGAACGGACTTGTATGAGTTCAATTTCAGGTAAAGTTTGCAGATAAGAAGAAGAAAGAAACACCATGAAACCCCTAAATTGGACCGTTTCATATTCTGAATTTTTGTGAGCCGTTACATTAGCCGACAAGAAACAGTCCATTTCAGCTGAAACCTAGTCAAAGCAGACCCCACAAATGAAAAAGCTCTTCCCTCGTCACCATTTCCCAACCTCTTCTCCCGCAACGGCTAGTTTTCCTTCTCCCGTTTTCTCCTATAAATGCAAACCCCCAATGTCACTTAGACCTCAACCCTTCCGAACCTCATCTCCCTCTCCCTCTGAAGCCCAAGAAAGTTTTCTGAGAGTTTATTCAGAGAATCAATGGCTGTTTCTTCAAGAGTTTGCTCAATTTATTTGCTGTTGGCTTTTGCTCTGTTGTTGAGCTTCACAGAGGCGAAGGATCATCTCATTGGAGGCAAAGCAGATGCATGGAAGGTCCCTTCCTCTGAAGCCGACTCTCTCAACAAATGGGCTGAGAAAAACCGATTCCAAATCGGTGATTCTCTCGGTAAAAATCTAACCTTTCCCTTTATTTTCAGCTTTTAAATTTCGCACAAAACAAAATCTTTCTCAATATTTAAGTGGAAATCTGATCTGGGCCTTTTGTCTAAGATTGCTTCAGTTCTTGAGCTCAATCTCATCTGCGTCTTGCACCAAACTGTCAAATTTATGGTCTTTTGCTCAATCGTTCAATCTGTGACCTTAAATCTTATTTGGATATCGATTATCTGGTCGGTTCGTCACTGCTTTTGAGTACAGATCTTATTTGGTTCTTGTGCCAAACGGTTCAAATTTATGGTCTCTGCTCTCGAATTTATGAGCTGATATCCGATCTGGGTCTAGTTCCCAGATATCAAATTTGATGATAAGTGGCTTAATTTTTCAATTTGTGAGGAAAATCATCATCTAGATCTGCGTAACGGTTGAATTCAATGATATCTATTATTTGGACAGTGTGGAAATATGACAGCAAGAAAGACTCGGTGTTGCAAGTGACAAGGAGGCATACCTGAGCTGCAACACAACCGGCCCGATCGAATCCCACCAAGACGGGGAGACCAAGGTGAAGCTGGACAAGTCAGGCCCATACTACTTCATCAGTGGAAACCAGCCCAACTGTGAGAAGGGAGAGAAGCTCATTGTCGTCGTCATGGCTGCCCGAAGCAGGCGGCCTGGGGCTGCTTCTCCCGCTCTGAGCCCTGCTTCGGCTCCGGCTTCTGAGCTTGAGGCCCCGGCAGTGGCTCCGACCAGTGGGGTTTCTGGGGTTAAGGCTCGGCTCATGGTGGTCTTTGGGGTTTTGGCTGGTGTTCTTATAATGTGAGAAAGGAGTGATACTATATGATATAATGAATCAAGGCAAAATCTTGGGATTTTCCTTTATTTTTTTCTGTTTTGTATGAGATTGGGGGTGTTAGGTATTATATTTGTACTGTGACAGAAGATATATTCAGTTGAATTGATTTATTTATTTTACCATTTTCAACCTGTGATAATCAGCTAATGAACCAAAAAACAAAAAAGGGCATTTCTGCCAAGACAAAATTACTGAACTCTAAAAAATCAGCAAGAATTACATTACGTTCTATTCTCTTATTATTCGCACTCTACAACTTGAAGGGAGGTTTTAGAGAGAGGAGGAGGGAGGGGGTGAGGGTTGGATAAGGGTAGAACATGTCAGAGTAGGAAATTCTGTGAAAAGTTTGATCCATTATAGGTAGCTCAAACAGTAGTAGAGTCGATCCATGTCTGTGATTGAGCAGGTGATGTTGAGGAGGAAGACTTCCATTTACTAGAGGTTACGTTCTATTCTCTTATTATTTGCACTCTACAACTTGAAGGGAGGTTTTAGAGAGAGGAGGAGGGGGTGAGGGTTGGATAAGGGTAGAACATGTCAGAATAGGAAATTCTGTGAAAAGTTTGATTCATAATAGGTAGCTCAAACAGTAGAGTCGATCCATGTCTGTGATTGAGCAGGTGATGTTGAGGAGGAAGACTTCCATTTACTAGAGGTGCAAGTGTGAAGCATGTACTTCTTGCAAGCTTCAACTGCATCCCAAACTGTCAAAAATACCCATTCTTGCCCTATCACCACCTCAATCAATTCTGATGTGTTCATCTTCTTCATCACTTCTCCTCCTGGATTTGCAAGTACTATCTGAAAATTCACCCCAAACAGGAAAAATTAAGGTGAATCATTTATATTGAGAGCTTGGAATACAATAATTTAGCAACAATTCCAACACCCACTGTTTGTATAGAACATTTTTTTAAGAATAGAAATTTGTATAACAAAAAATATCATGGGAAAGTTTGAGACCATGAAAATAAAGTTGGAATGAAGAAATCAATGTACCTTGAGACCTCTTCTTTCAGTGACCTTCTTTACTTCTTCTAGCATGCTAATTCCACTCGAATCCATGCATCCTATCGCTGCCATTTCGAATAACATTTCAATGTTCTTTGTACATGTGTCATTTATTAATTATTTGTTAAGAAAATTTTGGCGTAATGTAACAAATTCGTCGAAGTCATGACCTAAAAAGGGTAGAGTTTTGACAAAAAAAAGAAAAAGAAAAGAGGTTTATACGTCAAAATTATATAAGTAAACATAATTGAAGATTCAAAATTATCAAGAATTGAAATTGATCAATCACTTACAACCCATATTTAGAATAACATATTGTAAACAGATCTCTCCAGATAATTTCAACTTATCTTCCTCTTCATCAATCCACCTTAGAATCCTACGACAAAGAAAAAGATTATTAGTATAACCTCGTATGTACCTCAATGATGTCGAAAATTCTGTTAGTTTTATAACCTGTAAATGATACCTTTCTCTTAAGTAGCTGGCATTGGCAAAGTAGATAGGAGCAGAAACGTGCAGAATGAGAATCCCAGGCACAGTTTGAGCAGCAGGATATTGATCCACACTCCTATAACACTTTGAATGGGGGACGTTTCCCAGAACATATGTCATTGGTCTGGCCACTGATAACAATACCCTTAAAACAGATAATGAAACCTGCATTTTTGCCGAGAAAGATAGAAGCTGCCCATCAATATCTTGGTCGTCAAGACTAAAAACATAAACCCTAATTGCTATAGCTTCGGATTTCTACATACCGCAATAAATAAGCCAATCTCAATGCTAGCAAAGACCACACCAATGAAGGCACTCATGCAAACTACAAAATCGAACTTGTCGACCTTCCACAGATGCATGGCTGCCTCGTAGTCTATAAGGCTGAGCATCGCAGACATGATTATTGCAGAGAGAACCACAAGAGGGGTGTGATGGAATAATGGTGTGAGGAATAACAATGTGATCATTACGGCTATCGACATTATTATGTTCGAGATCGCTGTCTTACATCCTGAATTGTAATTTACAGCCGATCTTGAAAATTGGCCTGCAACAGTTTGATCAAAATTGAAATGAAATCTTTATCGAAATCAAAATTTGATAAAACATTTAGGGATGATACCAGTGGTAAGATAGCAAGATGTGCAAGAGCCAATGATGTTCATCACCCCATAGGCAATCAATTCTTTGTTGCCATCAATGTGGTAATTCTTGAATGTGGCAAAGCTTCTTCCTACTGAAATTCCTTCCTGAAATCATGTAATTTAGGGTGTATAATCTAACTATTCATGGCTTATATTAATTAATAATTGAACTTTTTATTATTTATTTTAAGGAGTATATGATATAATTATTGATTGCCCATTAATAATTGAATTTGATTAGGAGAATAACACAATGATAACCTGTTTTTGAGTTTGAAGTGATTTATTTATGATTTAATTTTTTCAGTTTTATGTATAATAAAGCCTCTAAAAATTAAAACTAGTAAACTTTATGCTTCAATTATAAAAAAAAAAAAAAAGAAGTAAAGTTTGACTAAATAAAAAAAAAAACTAGAGGGAGAGATTTATAACTTACAGCTGTGACAATGACAGCGGTAACAATACCAGTTTTTACAGCAAGTGAAAAATGAGGCGAACTGAATGCTAAGTCCATAAATGATGGTGGATTCAAACCCTTTTTCAAGGTTCCAATCTGCAAATGTAGACAAGCTTTATCAAACATTCTGCACGACATGATCTATAGTCTGACATTTTATTATCAATTTCTCAAAATTAAATTCAAAACTTTTGTTCACAAAACATGTTTGGCAAAAATTCGAGTTTGGGTTAAAATTGGGTTGAAGAAATTGATCAACGTTTAAAATTTGGACGGAATTTTTTTGTTCAATACTTGATTCTTTTTAAGTCAAACAATTTATATAAACCTAAATTCATGTTAAAATCGGATTCAGACATAGAAAAAAATGTGTCCAATAAAGTAGGATAGAGAAGCGGAGGAGGGAGAGAGGGAGCGAGGTCTGACCACAGGAACGCCATGTGTATCAGCATGGGTGAGATAAGAGAGAAGGCTTCCCACTATCACTGCAGTTAATGGAGCAACCGCTGATATCCAAAACAACTCTCTTCTCCTTTTGCCCTACCATTTATAATATCACCGTAAATATATCCGAATTCAAATACTTCATCTGTTTTAAAATATATGTTATTTTAACTAATTTTTATTGTTGTACAATTTTTGTCACTTTATAATTTTAATAACATATTAATTACTAATTTACCGATTTTAACCTCATTAATTATTTACTAGAAAATGACAAACAGAAAAAGTGGGGGTATATTAGATAATTTACCTTTTAACTACTCAGATTTTTAGTTAACGTTAATTTTTCCCCACTCTACTAAAGTAGCAAGTAATTTGAAATGGAGGGAGTACTTTTTTCACCTTTTTGGCATGGTCAACTGATCAACTCATAAATAATCACCGCTCTCACTAATCCAACTAGTGTTATACCCTAACGATGTAAGGATTTTAATTATTTTTAGTTTTAGTTTTATTAATATAAATAAATAATAAAATATATAGTTTTGAAATGGATGATAATTTTATAACAATGTAATTATTTTTTCTATAATTTTTATTTTTATATTTTTATATCATTTATTACTTTTTAAAATTCTCTAATATGTGAGTTTTTTTTATAGGTACATGAAATATCTTTTAAATATTAATTAATTTAACAATAATTATATTACATTCTTACTAATTACTTTATACATATGTAAATAAAAAGTCATTTCTTTCATTTAAGTATAATATTATATTAATTTAACCTAAGACAGACATTTATGTAGTCAAGTAATCGTATATGGTTATTACATAGTTTTACACATATAATCATATGATTTTCATTTTAAACCAACATTTATACATTGACTCTCTCTAACTTTTAAAAATTATAAAAATTATAATAATGTATATATAAAACGGTAATGTTTGAATGTGAACAAATTAGTTTTTGGATCAATACAATTGTTTAATTTATGTTACACAATTTCATCTAAATTAATTATTTAGAATATAATTAAATGCATACCTTACATAAACACTACATTTATGAAATAATTCCATATAAGTATCTTATGTGTCTCTCATACGAGCTCTTATCCAACTTTTAATATACACTAGGTCGATATCCCTAACTCTGCAATGATGTGAGGTAATTTTTTTAATTTTATTAATAGTCCGTACTACAATTTTACAAAAAATATATAATATTTTTTAAAGTTTATATTATTTTAAAGTCAATTGTTACTATATGAACCTTTTTTATGAGCAATTATGAGAGAGTCATAACTAAGTATAATTTTCTTCATAGGCGGGATTGTCACCGATAAGTAAAATATCGAGATTCCTTTTCATTCTTTCTAAATAGCAATATGAATTACATTCTATGTATAAAAAATATCTTAAATTTATTGGTCTTATTTAAATTAAAATTGTTGATATTTTAAAAATTTACATAATTTATTTTTCAATAATAATTTTCTTAATTACTTGTTTATGACATATAAATAATTATTACAATAGAATTCTATACCTTTTGGTAATTGGATAGTATTTTTTAATATAATTTAATAATTTATCATATTAATTTTTTTTGTATGATAAATTATATTTATTTTGCTATTTATACAATCATTAATTTTCTATTACAATTATAAATTTATTTGTTTTATTTAAGTATAGTGTTGTATGAATTCAACCTAAGATAGACATTTATATAGTCAAGCAATCCTATATAGTTATTATATATGCGTCACTCATATTATCATATATTTTTCATTTTAAATCAACACTTATATATTGACTCTCTTCAACTTTTATGAATTATGAAAAAGTATACTAATGCATATATAGAGTAGTAATGTTTGAATGTGAATAAATTAGTTTTTGGATCAATATAATTATTTAATTTATGGTACACAATTTCATATAATTTAATTATTTAAAACATAATTAAATACATACCTTACATAAACACTACATTTATGAGATAATTCCATATAAGCATCCCATGTGTCACTCTTATAGAACTCCTATCCAACTTCTAATATATATATATATATACCCTTTACTCTGAAAGGATTTGAGATAGATATTTTAAATTTTATTAATATTTTTGTACCAAAATTTTTAAAAATATAATAATATTATTTTAAGTTTCTATTATTTTAAATTCAATTATTATTATATGAACATTTTCTATGTGTAATTACAAGAGAGGTATAACTAAGTATAATTTTGTTCACAATATGGAGGATTGTCAGTAATAAGAGTAAAATATTGGCAATCCTTTACATTCTTGGTAAATATAAATATGATTTACATTTTATTATAAAAAACATATTAATTGTTGGACTCAATAAAATTAAAATCCTTGATTTTTCAGAAATTTACATTCTATGACATACAAATAATTATTACACTAGCATTCTAGAGTTTTAGGTAGTTGGATAGTCTTTTTTAATATAATTTAATAATTTATCATATTAATATTTTCTTTTACATAGAAAATTATATTTATTTTGTTATTTATACAATCACTAATTATCAATTGCAATGCATCCTACATAGCAATCTTATGTGTCATTCATACGTGAACTGTAATACCCGAAATTTTAAAGAAAATAGCTGGAAATTATAGGATTATTGAGTATTTTTCCCGCAGACTAAGGGGGTTGAGTAACCGATTTTATTTACGACTAGACATATTACGTTAGAATCCCTTTGGAGGCTGGTGTTGAATTAATTAAATCAAGGAAATTGCCTTCCTTTTGCGTGCTTGAACCTTTGCACGGCTAGGAATTGTCGTGGCCGACGTATTAAAATAAGTTTAGATGCGAGAGGCATAAGGGGACGAAGAAAGGCAGAGGCGTGGATTTGTTTATGTAGAAAAGATTACTTTGGTTATGAAAAGATAAATGAGGTTTAATGAAGAGGTGAGTTTTTGGTTTAAGAGGAGAAATGAGATAGAAATCAATTTGGGGCTCCAATTAGGATCATTAACCGACCCAATTACGCGGTGGGGAAAAGAGGAAAGGAAAGAGGACTCGGGGGTTGCCCGAGCAGCAGAGGAGGAAAGAGGGAGTGAAACGAGAGAGAGAGCGCGGAGCCGGAGCAGAGGCCGGTGGGCCCCCGAACGGCGAGCGGCCGGTGGGCAAAGGTCGAGTAAGGGCTCGGGAAGGCAAGAAGGAAAAGAAACCGAGCGAAGGAAGAAGGGAGATAGCGAGAGAGAGAGGCCGAGCGGGAGAGTTAGAGTGAGACCGAGAGGGCGAGCGAGAGCAAAGGTGAGGAAGATAGGCCGGAGACCAGGCGTGTCGAACGGCGAGCGGCGAGTGAAGCGGTCGGCGAGCGGGGAATCGGTCGAGCGCGAAGAAGGGCGGGACCGAGGCTAGAAAAAGGGCACGAACGCGAAGGCGAGGAGGGCGGCAGCCGGTGGGCGCGAGGACAGTGGCCGGCGACGGCGTCGGGCGTGGAGGGAGGCGGCGGAACCACGGCTGGTGGCGGGGAAAGGAGGAACTGGGCCGGGAGTTTGAATCTCAGCGAACCAACAAACCTTCAATCCCCGAATCGAGGTGGGTAGTCCTATACTCTACTCTATTAGTACGTTCGAAACCCAAATGAATTTATTGTGATTATTGAGTCGTGTTGTGAATATTGAATATGTGTGTGAGTAAACGGATCTAGTAGTTGCTGAAAGTGGAATTAGGAGTTGTGAAGGGATTTGGTAGTTGTTTGGGCCTGAATTGGGATTCGGGAAATTCAGACGAGTTGGAGTTGGGTTGCTTATTCGGTCGGTTGGGGTGGGGATGAACACTTTGTGGTTTGGGTATAACTTATGAATTGATAATTCAGATTGAGCCTTAGAGATCTATTGAATTTACGGCATTAGGAGATAACTGCTAACATTGGGAAATAATGAGTTGAAGGAAAGGGAGAATATGAATTTATATTGATTGGTACACAATTGAGGAACGAGAGTAGAAAACGAGTGGTTGGGTTAAATTGAATTGAAGATGTGCACTGAGTCCGTGAGATTGAACTAGACTTGAATGTAAGCGAAGCTAACCAGAATTGAGTGATGAAAAGTGATTAAGAGTTATACAACTAGGATGGACGAATAAGAGTCGATCAATAAGAAAGAAACATACCATGGGAGTTTGAGGCGGGGAAACGACGAGCGGGGAGATGTAAGGTTAAGTTGAGTTTAGAATGTATCTAAGTCTTTAAGATGAAATTAAGTTGGAAGATGAACCTAACAAGAGGAATTTAAGTGATACGAGTGAGAATAGGAGTCATATGGTCGAGTATGAGCAAAGGAAGTTAATTTATGAAATAAAGACCTAAAATGAGGAGTTGGAGTAAGGACTGGGAGTTGTGAGAAGTCGAGACGTGAGCAAAAGAAGTGGATTCATAAAGTAGAAACATATAATGAGGAATTGAAGTAAAGATAGAGAATTGTGAGAAGTTGAACGTTCAATTAGGTGGTATTTGCTTACGGTTATTGTGACTCGGAAAATGGAAGTTAATCACATTAAACTGATGAATTGAGAAAGCATAGTTGGAAAAGAGTTGAGAATGATTGCTTGCATTGAATGGTGATTATTTGTACTATGTGATTGTTTTACGTGATGCTCAAAAGTAATTTCGAAAGGAGCTTTGTATTTACGTGAATGATTCTTGAATGCAATTTCTTGAGAACTGTCTTTCGAACGTGAATATGTTTTAAAGAAGCGAAACTTGTTTAAGAAAGTGAATCTTGTTTAAGAAAGTGAATCTTGTTTGAGAAAGTGAATCGGATTCGAGAAAGTGAATTTAGAAGGGTGACACGTGTGTCATGCCTTCTACGATGATAAATTGATTTGAGATCTTTGTTAGAAACCAAGTTTGATAAGTGATTGTGATCACTTCGATTGAAATGAATTATGGGCTAGATTGTTTAGACCGAGAGGAAGGAGGTGGTCGTGCGTATCGAGGCCACGGGGTCTCGATATGCGTATCGGGATGCCCATCAACCGGAGAGGTTGATTCTTTCTCGACGAGGAAAGCGGAGCCTTCCAGGTATTTGACTAGAGATAGGTCCCGGGAACCTGAGTCGGGGTAGCGCTCCCGAGAACCGCCTGGTGCTAGTTCAATCGCCGAAAGCCCCAAAAGAATTTTCGAAAGTATTTGAAAGAAAGTGTAGATGATTCCACCTTGTCTAATGTGATTCCATGCCCAAAATGATTGCAAATCGTGCTTCCAAATGATTTAAGTGTTATGAGCTTAATATTGCGAATGATTTCAAGAAATTTCATTGAAAAGGATATAGATTGTATTATATTATTATGCTTTCGCTGATTTGATTATTATGAGTATTTTGTGTAAAGAATTTCAATTTTAAGGGTGTAGGACTCCGATGAGCCCGTTGATTATTGCTCACACCCACAAATTTCCCCTCCCAAGTGTTGCAGGTACATTCTCGGGTGTGCCACTTAGCTTATTCTGGACCTCATTGATTGTCGTTTGTTGGTTGCTACGCGATTTGAATCGCGGATGTGCATTTCTTATATTTCTAAGTATTGTACTTGTAATTTAGTTCATGTAGTGTACCCTATGCATAGTAAACCCTTTTATATTGTTGTAAGTTTTATCGCATGATTGGTTGGACTCCGGCGTGTGGCCGTTGAGTTGTATACTCCGAGCGGGTGGCTCGTTGAGTTATGTCATGCTTCTCTTGCCGGATTGTACGGCTTTAAGCCTATGGGTTAGTCCATATTACAAACAGAACTCGTCGAAATTTTTAGAGAATCTCATATTCTTTTAGGAAAACCACCCTTATTATCTTTAAGTTGAGTTTAGACGGACAAACCAACACCGAGAAAGAGTGTTGGGAGTTCCTCTAAGGAACTCCGGCGATGTAATACTCTCGGGGGTGTTTTGGGGTGTTACATGAACTCTATCCAACTTTTAATATATATATATATATATATATATATATATATATATATATATATATATATATATATATGATATTATTTCCCAATTGTTGGGCCTATTTTCTTCCTCCTCCCCTTGGTTCGATTCTGGGGCACAAATTCCTCTTGTGTGAGGGATATGTGTGGTGGAAATAGTGGACTTGACATTACCCCTGACCTAATAAACTCTTTGAATTTTCTCTTAAAATGGAGGGTTCAATAGGGTAGGCCTATTTACTGATGTTTTTTTGTTATAACTAATGTTGCTAAAATTCTTCAGACTTTCACTCCATGCACCTATATATTCAAGATCGGCTCCTTTCTCTCTCCTTCCATCATTAATATTGCCGGCGGCCATGGCAGCCACCGTCCTTTCTCTCTCCTCTCACTAAGAATAGCGCTACACCATCGATGTAGCATTTTTTTTTTTTTACATTTATTATCTAGATCAAGTATTAGTTCAATTAGTTTAACAAATATATTTTTAAAAAATAATACCGTAAAGTTAGATTCAAATCACATATATATTGAGCTTTTGTCAATAGATATATAATTAATGGCTTGTAAAAGGATTAATTTAGAGAGAGAGAGAGAGAGGTGACATGCAAAGAACAAAGGAGATCATTTTAAAAAGATAATTAAATGAGATTATATGGCAAAGTCAGATTGTTGGATTGCTTTATTAAATCAGATTATCTTAACCATTATATCATTTTAAAAATATTTCTTTTCACAGTTGGGAAATCTCTTTATTAATTCAAAAATATTAGAGTAAATAATTGAATTTCGCGAAATTAATTCACCTTTTTATTTCTGGCCCTAGCTAGAAAAATAAATAAATAAATAAAAATCTGTTGCCCAAAAAAAAAAAAAAATCCATGAACTTACAATGTGTCTAGCAAGGAGGAGGAAGAAGAAGAAAAACATCCCAATGCTGCACTTTCCCATCTCCACTGCAATAAAAAAACGATGAGTTATATATTTTTATTATATATACATATATTATGCATCTTCTACATATAAATTTACATTTCAATAAAAAAATTTAAAATTTTATATCATCGTGTTATCGGTTATCTTCTAGTTTAAGATATATTCTTACCAAATCTAAGGGAAATTTTATATATAATTAATTAATTATTAGGAGAAAATTTAATAATTAATTAACAAAAATAAGTGAATTTGAGGATGAGATTAATTAACAAGGAGACAAAATAAAGTGGCAACCATGCAAATATTGTCGTGCATTTTTTTTTCGTAGTCAATGTAATGGATATTATTTGAATGCAATAGTGAATTAAAAAATGGCATTATCCTTTAATTATTGAAAATAATGGGCTAGTCACTTTAATAATTGAAGATAATGGACCAACTTATCGGGAAAAAATAAGAGTGGATGGAACCTATATCTATACATCTTTACAATTTATATTAAATTAAAAAAAATATCAACCCCTATCGTTACATATAAATTATACTATAAATCTAAATTTATAAACTCAATCTATTATTATGTATGATATTTTATTTTAATTTTATAAAATTATTCTATATTTATGGTTCCCGTTTCAAAAAAATTAGATTCTTGCACTAAAATTGTGTCGAGTCCATGAGTTAAATATTGTTGTTAAGGTCATCTTTAATGAGAGCAACCCATGCCTATGAAAGTTGCTCTAATCGTAACATATAGGGTATGAAAGTTGCTCCAAATTCCTTTTGATTATTTTTTGACATGGAACTTTTTTCCTAATTTTGTTGAAAGCTACTCACTATTATAATTTAATCTTTTAAAAAATAAAAAGACAAGGTAAAAAATAAAAGAAACTATTATCATAATTATATTAATGTCAAATTTTTGTAACTAGAAAAGGAAGTGATCTTACTTTTTGAAAAGAAGAAATTGATTCATCAATATATTAAAAAATGGAGGATGATATGTGTCGTTTTAAGACACTTTTAAGTGTGTTTGTTTTTAATTTATATTAATGTATTTTATGATTTAAAATTTTTATATTTTAATAATTATGATGAATTATAAATATAAAATTTTAATAACTATCGGATATGTCCATAAGTATTAAATAATACCTTAATTGGATCAATTTTACCAAAATATATATGCAATTATATAAGCATAAAAAATTATAGACAAAATGATGATTTTATATGACTTGTAAGTTGTAACATAATTCTACTATTAAATCATACCATTATTTTTTAATTTATTACATAATATAATACTCCATCCATTTCAAAATACATGTCGTTTTTAATGTTATGCGAGAATACCAAGAAAATACAAAATTCATGACAAATTTTATGTTAAAAGACTAAGTTGCCCTTATATTTTATTGAAAATGAAAAAAATTAATGAAATAAGAAGAGAAACAAAGAAATTAATAGGGACAAAGTTTGTAAATAATTAATATGTCATTGGAATTGTAAGGTGACAAATATTAGAAAACGAAAAAGCTAGTTAAAATGACATGTATTTTGAAACGAAAAAGTACACTTAAAGTGTGTTTTCATAAAAGACACAAAAGCAAATGTAATTATATTAGTCTTTTTTAAACTAAAGAAAGAAGCAAAGAAGGGAAATTAGTTAAAAATTTTCAATTAATAATGAATCCATCCAATGAATTTCAATAAGTCATTTCAAGTTGCATATGATAATCGTTTTTGTTTGTTTCTACCCTTCTCTGTTTGTTTACGTTCATTTCATGTCTGTTTCTGCTGTATATGTTATCTATGTTTGTCTTATATATAACTTTGGACATACCCTAAATAAAAGAAAAAGAAAGAAAATAGTAGGCACCTGGCGGTGTTGAGAAAGAAGAGAACGAAGAACAGATATAAGATCAGTAGATTGAGTGAGATGGTGAAGTCCAAGCATTCCTTTTAGTTGTTGCAAAGACACCACTACAGCTGCTCCTCCGACGAACCCCACAATTGTTGCATGCGATAGCAAATCCACTATCAACCCTAATCTGCAAATTCATTACAAATCACATCAGTTGACAATTTTGTTAGGTTTGGTTTTTCAACTTTAACTAAAAGGATTATCCAAATTCCACGTGATAGCAGTCCTACCCATCTTTTTCTTTAAATATCACACCACAACAACAGTAACATTCCTCGTGCAGCATGCATCTCTCATATATATATATATATATATATATATATATAGATTCAACTAAGATATGTGGTGATTAAGCCTATGTTGGATTCTTCAAATTATATTTATATTATATTTCACTTAAAAGAGAAAAAAACTCAAGAATTAGACTTGACAATAGTGAGTGGAGTAGGTGGAAGGTTAATTACCGTAATAAGCCCAAGGAAGCTTGAAAAATGCCAGCGACAAGGGTAGCAGTAAAAGCAAAGTGAAGAAAGAGGTTGGGATTATGAGTCGGACTCACAGCTCCGCTCAGCATCGACCCAATCAACAGCGATCCTACCGCTGATGTCCCCACCGCCAAATCTTTTGAGCTCCCCATCATCGAATACACCAATGGCGGTACAAAGCTTGAATCTGATCCATAATCAATTCATTAATTACCTAATCAACTATTAACATTCATTTAAAGAAAACCAACTTTATTATATATATAATGTAAAAATTATAAACATCATAATAATATTATTTTATTTATATAAAAATAATTAGGAAATATATGGACATTATTATTATTATATGTTGAACTTACATAGGCCGAGGATGGGAGGTAAACTGGCGAGCTGAGAATAGCTGATGCCCTGAGGGATGGCAAGGCTAGCAATGGTGAGACCTGAAATTAGATCCGACTTGAAGAAGTCGAAACTGTATCGGGGTGCCCACTCGAGGATAGGGAAGAAGTACTGCAACCCGACTAGGAACTTTCTGGTGAATCCGGGTTGGTTCTTCAACTGCCTAAATGGGTCATCCGGAAACAATGTCTCCTTTAAGGATGCCCCCAGGGACTTGAGGAATGGTTGAGATGGTGCTGCCACCACCCGAGTCTTCATTCCTGGACCCATGCTCAAGTCCCGGGTCGGGTACATGGTGTAATCATGATCGTCGTCCGCTGTAACCATTATATGTACTTGTTTTCTATATTTAGAAGTAGGGTTTTAGTGGGTAAGGTTCTTCTATAGTCTACCCTAGTATGATTTCAGTAGAGTACGAAGGTTGAAGGGAAAACTAATGGTGATCAGGAGAGGGAGAGAGAGAGAGAGAGAATTGGGAATTTGGGATGATCGATTGTTGTGGGGAACGAATGGAATGAACTGGACAGAATTTATAGAAGGCTCTGGGGAGATTTTGGAGTACTCAAGTGTCAGAGATGATGCACAGTGGGACCCATTCCATTATACACCAAAAATACTATCTAGGTAATGTTGGCAAAAATTCGGATTCAGATTGAAATTCGGTTGGTCATTGGACAAAGTTTTTGTCCAACACCCGGTTTTTTTCAGGTCGGATAATTCGAAAAGCGTAAATTTGGGTTAAAATCGGGTTCGGAAAATAGAAATATAAAAATTTTATATCCAAATTTGAAATTTGGACAAAAAGTCATACCCACATCCGGTTTTCAGATCGGACAAATTCGGATAATCGAGTACGACGAAATTTTACTAGCGCTAATCTAGGGGAATGCTTTTAAATGAAAAATCTTAGGTTAAATTTTGGAGTATAGAAGGAACAAAGTTTTATAGATGTAAAAAAATTGGTATTATTTTTCACAATTTACAGGGCAAAAAATATTTTATTAATTACAATAAAAAGTTCATATAGTGTTCACGAAAGTTATTCGAAAACTTTTCTCACAATTTTATTATAAACCAAAAGATACTGTATTATATACTAAAAATTGGGAATTTTATTATACTCTAAAAAATATCCTATTGTATACGAAAATATGTTAAAAGCAAAATTAATCTTAAAATATAAAAACTATTAACTTGATCATATAAGCTAACATTATACTAACCAGTCAAATGTATTCATATAGTTGACCAAATATTATGCTAATATTCACTATAAAAAGACGTTGATTCTTTTCATATAATTTAAGGGACATTGTATTTGTAAAAAAACTTAACATATTATTTAATAAAAAGTATTTTAAATTTTTTTCACCGTAGAGTACTCTATCATACACCAAAAAAAAATTATTCTTTTCACATAATTTAAGGGCCATTAGATTTGTAAGTCATTTTTAGTTTATTATTATAATTAGTATAAATAAGGCACATGTTAAACAAGAAAAAGAGAGAGAAATAAAAAATTATCGATCACAACGATTATTTTTAAGATATGAAAAATAAGAAGTAACCTAAGAAATAAATTATAAAAAATAGGAAAATAAGTCCGATCAAAATAATAAAAGTAAAATGATAGAGAAACAGAAAAAAAAAAAAAAGTAATTGACAGGAATCGAACATTAGACAAAGGAGGTTTTGGAATATGAAGTATACCAAATTTATTCACATAGTTCACCATAAATTATTGTAATGTTCCTATAAAAAGACATCGATTCTTTTCATATAATTGATAGGAATCGAACGTTACACAAAGGGAGTTTTGGAATATGAATTACGACATCAAACTGATTCATATAATTCGTCAAATATTATCGTAATGTTTCGTAGGAAAACACATATGGATTCTTTTCACATAATTTTAGGAAACGCATATTGATTCTTTTCACATAATTTAAGGGGCATGTGTAAGTCATTTTTAGTTTGTTATTGGATCATAATTATTATTTTTTAAATAAAATAGATTAAGAAAGAACCCAAGGAAAAGGACCCAAAAAAAAAAAAAAGAAGTGCAACCGAAAAATAAAAATAAAACAATATAAAAATGGAAAAAGAAAAGTAATTTAATAGGGAAATGAACCCAATACAAAGGGTTTTGAAATATGAACTACATGTACCAATGGCCTAGCAATTATCTTTTGTCTTATATGGAATTAAAGGCCACCCATCTGAATATTATGGGGGATAATATAAAAAAGTATCTTAAAATAGCTTTAAATAATATAAATGTAAATGTAATACTAGTGTGAATTTCGTGATTCGCACGGGTATGCGTTATTATTTAACTATTTGATATGTTTCATATTTAGATATATTTTATATATTTTTGATTAAAAAAAGGAAGGGATTGGTCATAATTTCTTTTAATGCCATATAGTATAATTTTTACCCTTTAATAAAATATATAATAAAACATTGAATAAATATACTCAATAAACATGACATATGTAATAGTTTTGACCGAAATTATTCATCATAATAGCAAAAAACGTTAAAGATAATCAATATAACTTCCCCTACTAATTGCTAACTTTTTTTGGGCTGAAAATAAAAAATAATCATCTACCTTAGGTGAATTTTGAATAGCCAATAAAATAAAAAAATTTATAATAATATGTGTTAAATGCCTAACAAAAATTAAAAATAAATCTTAAAGAGAATGATATAAAAGAGTCACCAAAACTTACACTAATCTAATAAATCAATTGACTAATAAGCTAATTAAGCAACACTAAATTAAATTAAATAAAATCTAATTGCATCATCCATTGAATAATAAACCTAAATTAAAATAAGCAAAAAATAAAAAAAGGAGACATTAATAATTATAAAATCATGTACATTATCAAGACATATATATAATAGGGGAGAGGATAACTTAAAGTTAATAGAAAACTACATCGATCCAATAAAAGTATATAACAGTATGCAAAAAAATCTCAAAAATATGAAAATAATGATAGCTGATAGATTGAATCAAGACAAAATATGCAAATAAAATCAAAATAGTTTTTAAAATAGAAAAAGGGAGAAAGAAGAGAAGTAGAAGGATTACCCTAATAGGAGTATTTTTTTGTCCCATTTTATAATCAATCTCTAGTATTAATCAATTAATATCCTATTAATTTTTCAACAAAAATGACGATTTTGGAAGCTTAACTGTAATTGGCATTCTTGTTCTCATCTAATATTATGAGTCAAAACTGAAATGTTGTATATTAATAATAATATTGCCTATTAATTAGTTGCATAACTGAAAAGAATAAAGTAAAATTTGAGCGACCAATGATAGCTTTTTATTTCATATCTAATGGATTTTAGTTTGTTGTATGTACGTGAATATATGAAATAAAATAAAGACAATTGAATGTTTAAAAAATTTGTGATAAAAAATAGAATGTTTAAAAAATTAAAAATAATTTAAATTACAAATATATTATAATTATCATAATTATTATAATTTATTTAATTTATATAAGTTTTAATACTGAAATTAATAGATATATTATATTATAGTTTTTTTATAACAATTAGATTAATTATATACAATAAATATTATTTTTATTAAGTATTTTTTCAAAAATTTTAATTTTATAAGCGTTGAAGTACTTGGAATAATCCTTCAAAAAATACATATAATAAAATATAATGTTGATTATGATTATATGTAATAAAGTGAGTGTTACAAAAAGAATTTGATAATATAAAAAAAAAGAAAAATGATAAAACAAAAAGAGTTAAGCTGTGATATGTCAAATGTCTAACCCACATCAAAGCACTCAATTTTAAGTGCTTTAATCGAAAAAATAAAATAAAATAAAAATGAAGGCACTTTTTCTGGATGTTAAGTCGAGAGGTTTACCATTTTGGATTTCGATAATTTGGCCTATGGTTGTTGATGAATTAGCTACATTGGAAATATATGGCGAAACATTTTTTTTTTTTAAAGGTAAGTGTGGGTGGGCCATTCTATTAGGAATGAATACGGATTGATTTGGTTCGGTTCGGTTCGGTTTAGGGATTCAAGTCGGTTAACCAGATTTTTGATTAGGAAAAATGCGAATCGGATTTATAATCAAATAAATCAGTTAACCGATTTTTCGGTTCGATTCGCCGTTTAATCGGAACTAAATAAAATTTCTTAAGTTTTTTTAATGATTAAAATGTTAGTGAAGACTATTCGAAAAAAATTGCAAGACAAGACAAGACAAGACAAGCATTTTCTGATGATTGAGTTAGTAGCTTTATTTTTATTTTTATTTTTTGGAGAGATAGGTAATAAATCTAATGGCTTATGGGTGATTAAAAAAACATTTGATTCTTCTAGTTGAATGGCCATGGACAAAATTAAGTGTAAGCCCAATACCATACTTGCACAATACGCATTAGCATTAGCAAAATTAACAATACTAAAAAATCATTACAAATTTCATGATAATTAACATTTAAAAAAAAATTTAATAGATTCGATTAATCGTCGGTTTCAAAATAGCAAATTGTAATCGTAACCACCGATTTTTAAACCAGTTCGGTTTATCGAAATATTGGTACAGATTTATCGGTTTCAGCTTTTTGCTCACCGCTATACGCCCAATTATGTTCATATTTGAAGATAACTCCGAGTTGGACTCAAAGATCTAAACGGAATAGGAATCTCAAGCCTAAATTTAAAGCCTAAGTCCACAAATATCCGAACTCCTTATACAATTTGTGAGAAAATTATTTTCATCTATATTTAAACCTTAATAAAGAGGATGAAAGTGTGAAGTATTTGTCATAAAGCCAACGCTGTTTGGTTGGGCAAAGCACTTGGATTGGCTAACTTGACTTATTTTTTGCTTTCCAATCACTAAGCACATTATCATGTACCCGGCCTTCTTTTTGCGCTCTATTATTGTTATTATTCAATGACTAAGGCCTCATTTGTTGTACTTTTTCATATTACTGACAAACTCACTTTCTAATCATCTCCTTTTATTTATTTTTTAACATGAATCACATTGATTTTCATAGAATTTCTTACAAAATTCTTCTCTACTTCTTTTTCCATCAACTAGTTAGTAATTACAATAACCACTTCCTTTTGTAAAATTTAAGGAGATTTAGATGTAATAAGTTTTGTTCATACAGATAGAGAGATCAATTTTAAGATATCCACATAAAACTATCAGAAAATGTTAAGTTAAAATTAATGAATAATGAAAAACTTTTTAATTTAAGGTATTCTAAAAACTATTAGGATCGGGAGTTCACTCTCACAAACAATAATGAAAGAATGAGAAGAAAATATTAAATAAGACACAAGGACTTAACATGGAAAACCCAAAATTGGAAATTGTAAGAAAAGTTATAAAGACAAATCGAATAAAGTACACTAGCCTCCATTATCCTCAAAAGAAAATAATAAAAATAAAAATGGGAATTTATAAGTGCACGGTCCAAAAATAATAATGGGGCCTAACCAAAAATGGGCCAGGGGAGGAACAAATAATGGCCCAAGGAGTGCTCGGAGCCAAAAGAAAGGCGGACCGACCGGTCCAGGGAGGTCTGGCCGGCGCTTGCCACATAAGAAAACCCAAAAAATCATGAATAATGCACTAGAATTTGCTAGCTTTACAAGGGCTTACTTTCTCTAATTATTACGAGCTGCTACACCTAACAATGGAGGCCTATGAGCAATTATATAGTGCCCAACTCTATTATATTCCACACAATCCCAACAATCTCCCACTTGAAGACTAATGGCTCACCTTACTTGTCACTACGCACCCATATAATACATCATCCCATCCTCATCATCAACAAGAAAGACCAATCTAGGTTTTATACAACCTTGTTTTCACGACATCATCTCTCCTTAGGCCATCATGTTTGTTGGATTCTTGCTACCCAAAATTTCCTCAAGCTCGCCACTATCCGAAGCAAATTCCCACTAGGATCGATCAACTTTATACATAAATTTATCATGCAAGATTGGCTCACCGATGTCGGTCTACAAAACATAATGAAAAGAATATGTATCCTTTGGGCTTTACCTTTTGTTGATGTTGTCAAGTTTTTCTTCATAACTGGTTCTTGCACCTCATCTCGTGAAGCAACCGGTGACCCATTTGTAAAACCAACAAATTTCTCATCACCCTTACCAACTCCCACTTGTATCTCTAATAGCGGAACCCTTATCTACACCAAGTCTATCAAGCCATGGACTCCCATTAGAACAATTGACCTTGACATTTGCAACTAAATTGATGCAACCGACAAGTAAAGTACAATGAGTTAAACTTCACAATCTTAGCTTCAACCAATGCCACTTTCACAATTTTTCAGAACTCATTACTAAACTCGGTTAGGTAACCCATCTTATCCAACTAACTCAAAAAAATTAGATTTTTCGCCAAGCTAGTATAAACCTAACACCTTACAATATCCAAAATCCTCCACTAGAGGTTTTAATTCTCACATTTCCTTTTCCTAGTATCTCCAAACTTTTCCCATTAGTAATATAAACCTTCCCAAAAGTTTCACCAATAAAATTGTGAAATAAGTTTCTACCCAATGAGGAAAGAAATGATGCACCCAATCAACAATGCAAGACTCAATAGGACTTTCCACACTTAAAACAAGAACATCATCTACATCTTTAATAGAACCCATAGAATCTCGAGTCATCATTTCTTTTAGGACAATTTTTCTTAAAGTGTCCCTTATCACTATAACTCCAATACATAACCTTTCCTAGACTTTGGGACATATCCTTTGCTTTGGACTTTGACCGACCTCTAAAATTATTTTGATTTTCATGTTTCCCCCTTCCTCTAACATTCAACGCATTCCCCGATGAGTTCCCCAAATCTTTCTTGCAAAAGTTTTCTCAATATTGCATCACGAATTTCATTATAGATGAGTGCATTAGACCCCTAGCACCACTCACAACATATATTATAATGTCTCATGACTCGAGGCAAAGAAGACAACAATCAAGGCCTTAACTTCATCACCAAATTGATTTTCACTCAAGCAAGTTTTGAAATTATCATATTAAAATCGGTAATATGATCCGTAACATTAACGCTATCAACTATCTTAAGATCAAATAAGCAACACATCAAATATACATTGTTCATCATGGAAGGCTTCTCTTACATATATTTAATATAACTTAAAGCAACCTCTTCATCATCTTTTGATTCGATCACGTTGAAGGCGGCGTTTCTAACCTACGTCAATCTCAATATTCGAACGCTTGCTGATTAAGGAGATCCCACTCCTTTTTCTCCATGGTTGTTTAAGGATTCATACAACTCCTTACGGTAAAACAAATCATCTATCCGAATCTTCCAAAATGCAACATCCTTGCCATCGAACCGATCGATCTTCTCATTTTTCTCTCCATTGTTTGATATGAACTCCTCAACAAAACTCTCTCGTTCGATACCAGTTCTTAGGATCGGGAGTTCACTCTCACAAATAATAATAATAATAATAAAAGAACAAGAAGAAAGATTGCACAAGACATAATAATTTAACGTAAAAAATCCAAAATTGGGAAAAAACAACGAATAATGCACTAGAATTTGGTGGTTTTACAAGGGATTACTTTCTCTAACTATTACAAACTATTACACCTTGCTACACCTCACAACAGAGGCTTAAAAGAAATTATAGTCATAAAAGCAAAAAACTGCCCAAAACGGACGAAACAAGTGGAAACCGAAGAGGCAACCATTGGCACGAGCCATGTCTTTAGACATAGCTCGCTCTTGCTAGTTGCTGGCTAGTTGGTCATTGTTTCCTTCAGGAAACAGGGTCCGTTCCTCTTCCTCTCAAGTCATGTCAATTGTTCCAAGTCTTGAACCGCAATTTTTCAAGCCCAAAAATTCATTAGATTCTACACAATCCCAACAAAAACATCTCTCAAAATACGAGATAAAGAATGTTACGATTGATTTCTCATGATCTTATCTAAGGCATATTCTTTTGGGTAGAAAATTAGAGTGAGGCATGAAAAAAAAAATAGAATGAGTAGGAGAGAGCGAGAAAGTATGAGGTAAAGTGGGAAGAAGCAGGGTTTTTCTAATAGGAGCATGGTGGAGTGGGCTACATTTGTGGGTTGTGGGTCGTTTTTGTAATTTTTTAATATCTCCTTTAGTCTTTAATTTTTTATTGTTCTAATTGGATTAAGATTAGTGATCAATATCCCGAGTAGTCTAACAGACCAAAACATGTATAAAGAAATAACATAACGTCAATCATATATTTGGGAGTATCTGCTTCCGCACATATGTTAACGAGATGGTTAGATGAATGGGAAAATAAGAGGATTTTATGGATTTAACATAATGATGTGGCACTCGGGAGTATAAACTCCCAGGTGCATATAAGAATTTACATCGTAATACATGCACTAACGTAGGTTATAATTACAATCAAAATAACTATTGATTTTGCTTATGATCCTGCTCAGCTCTTTTCCAGCCTTAGGCTTGAGTTTGAAGGAATGAAAAATTTTGATTTTCTACTCAAAAGAATAGGTCCTAAGTGTAGTTTGAGGTAAGAATTTAATTTAGATTTAAAATAATCAATAGCCTCTTTTAAATAGGCTTGATAAAATTGATCCGACCCAAATGACCCGAATTCATACCCAACTTGACACCCAAAACAACTAAAATTACTAACCTAAAGTTGATCCGAAACCAAATTTAAGTCGAAGATTTTCTGAAAGTTAATTTTTTTACAAAACAAAACTTATTAAAATAAAAATCCAGTAACTCAAAACTAACTCGATAAGAAAATACCTGGCCCAAAACTTATTAATCCGAATCAAATGAGCACTCAATTGCAACATCTACTTTGACATTGTTTGTAGATGTAGATCAATGAACAAAAGTGTTGCTACTCATGTGCTACACGTTGCAGTTGTTGGGCCCAAATGGGTTCATCCATTACGTTTGTGATCCCCTAATATGGCCTCTTCTCCAATTCCTCTTATGCCCACAACACTACGGCCGAGCATGCACATCCTTCTCGTGATCATGATAAAAGGTGTCGGAACGCTTTCAATCGCATAAACACACATAAACTGGTGGGCTGTGTCATATGGATTCTGATAAAAAAAGTGCCGATATTTATGATACAGAGATATTTTTCGAAATTTACACATGAATATATAGATATTTATCATTTAAAAAAATTTATTTTTAAATTAACAGTTTTACATGACATGATTATTCAAAACTTGAATCCTACAACTATGTTCAACTACCGTATGTCTATATATATATATATATATATATATATATATATATATATATATATATATATATATGAGTAGCTAAAAGAATATATATCGATAATGGAGATGACTATTATAATAATAATAATAATAATAATAATAATAATATACAAAACTAATTTAATTAAAGGTTTAAGCTCATGACTAAAATCCAAAAAAGGTCCTACAATAAGATGTTTTTCAAATTATGAGTAGGCCATTTTTTAGGCCCTTATCCGATGAATTGACAAGGTTTGACCCAATGACATAGTCGTTTAGGACATCCAGGAGTATCTGCGTTTAAACTCTTTTAGGAATAAAAACTCTATTTCTTGCACTAGTTTTGCCCCCTTCCTATGTTTGTTAATCTTGTATTTTTGGTAAACATATAAAGTTGCCTTTTATGCCTTCTCCGAATCATACTATCATGCCTTTTGATATTATTCATAGTGATTTATGTACTTTTCCAATTTTGAGTTCTACTGGTCATAAATATTATTTATTTCGTTAGATGATTATTCCAATTTTCTTTGGACATTTCCTATTGGCCAGAAATTTCAAGTATACTTACTCTTTCTCAATTTCAGTTCCTTAATCACAACCTAATTTGAAAGAAATATCAAATGCTTCCAATGTGACAATGGGCATGAATTTGATAATAATTCGTTCAAATTATTTTGTGAAAATAATGGCATGACTTTTTGCGTCTCCTGTCCTCATACTTCTTAACAAAATGTCAAAGGCTGAATGTAAAATTCGCACAATCAATAACATGATTCGTAGCCTCCTTGCACATGCTTCTCTTCCACCATCTTTTTGAAATCATGCTCTCCAAATGGCAACTTATCTTCTCAATATTCTTCCTACCAAAATTCTAAACTACTCATCTCCCAATCAACTCATTTATCATCGAGATCCTTCCTATGCTAATCTTAGTGTGTTCGGTTGCTTATGTTATCCTCTTTCTCCCTCTACCTTAATAAATAAACTTTAACCTCTCTCCAGTCCTTGTGTCTTCTTAGGATATCCACCTCATCACCGTGGGTATAAGTGCTTTGATTTGGATATTGGAAAAATGATCATCTCTCGCCATGTTATTTTTTATGAAACCCAATTTCCTTTCTCCAAATTCACCTCACCCTCCCTTTAAACTTATTAATTTCTCGATAATGGTCTTAGTCCACTTGTTCACCAAATTTTGACCCAATCTCCAGCCCGTGCTCCATCTTCTCTACCGAGTCTCGGTCCACGTCACATCTCAATCCAGTCATGTGTCTTCGCGGGTCCATCCAGTCCGGTTCAATCTATGCGGCAAGCCCGGCCACTGCCCAGTCCTCCTGCTACACATGCCCGACCCATTTCCCCTGTCGAACCCCCTTCCCCACATGCTACTCCTACATCACCCTCCGCCTGAGCCCAGCCCAAATCCCTACCCCTTATCTCGGTCAACCGACTTCAAACAGACCCCCTTGTGTTTTGGCCTAGACCATTTCCCAAACATCCCGACCCACACTTGTGCCCAGCCTGGACCTCTACCCGAAGCATGACAACCCATACCATACATGGGGTCTTTAAGCCCAAGAAACCTTTCAACCTTTTTACTACATCTAAGCCTTCCCATCTACCTTTCAACCCAAAAGTTGTCTTATCTATTCGAACCGAAAATTGGCCATGATCGACGAATTTGATGCTCTTATTAAAAATAAGACTTGGGAGTGAGTACCCGACCTTCTAATGCGAATGTTATCCAGTCTATGTGGATTTTTCATCATAAAAAGAATTTTGACGATTCTTTTGAGCGGCATAAAGCCGATCTTGTTGGTGATGGCAGGTCATAAAAAAATTGGTGTGGATTGCACTCGAAACTTTTAGCCCAGTGGTCAAACTAGCTACTATCCGGACAATTCTTAGCATTGCTATATCGAAATCTTGGTCCATACATCAACTGAATGTCAAGAATGCCTTTCTACATGTCAATCTTACTAAGACAATTTACATGCATCAACCACTTGGCTTTAGGGATACTACTTACCCCGATCATGTCTTTCTCATTAAGAAATCTTTATATGGACTCAAGCAAGCTCCACGGGCTTGGTATCAATGCTTTGCGGACTACATTTCTACTATTGATTTTACCCACAGTCAATCGATCAATCCCTCTTCATCTACAAGAAGGATTCGACATGACCTATATCCTTCTCTATGTTGATGATATTATCCTCACCACCTCCTCTCGATTCTCTTCGTCGTCGCATTATGTCTCTTCTTGGTTCTGAATTTGCTATGAAGGATTTGGGACCCTTAAGCTATTTTTGGGAATAACGAGTCACTTAACATAGTGATGGTCTATTTCTTAGCCAAAAGCAATATGCCGAGGACATCCTTTATCGTGCGGGCATGGATTCCTGTAAACCTGCTCCAACTCCTGTTAACACCAAGGGTAAACTCTTTGCTTCCTCAAATTCTCCCTACTCAAATCCAACTTTGTATCGCAGCCTCGCTGGTGCTCTTTAATAACTCATCTTCACTCGACTCGATATCTCTTATGCGGTACAACAAGTTTGTCTTTATATGCACAACCCAATGCGAGGCTCATATGACCTCACTCAAAATGATCTTGCGCTACATTCAGGGTACTCTTGACTTTGGTCTACATCTCTACAGATCTTCTTTGTCTACCCTCATATCATATACCGATGCTTGATTGGGATGGCTGTCCGGACACTAGGCGTTTAACATCATGTTACTTGTGTCTTCTTTGGTGACAACCTAATCTCCTGGTCCTCAAAGTGCCAACCCACATTGTCTCTCTCTAGTGCTGAAGTTGAATACCGTGGTGTTGCAAATGTAGTTGCTTGAATCCTGTTGGCTTCGTAATCTTCTTCTTGAGCTACATTATCCAATACACAAAGCTACTTTGGTCTACTCGTGAAAATGCCAGTGCTATATATCTTTATGGAAATCCCGTCCAACATCGGTGTATAAAGCACATTGAGATGGATATACATTTTGTTCATGAAAAAGTAGCATGTGGTCAAGTTTGAGTACTCCATGTTCCTTCCCGCTACCAAATTGCGGATATCTTTACCAAAGGACTTCCATGTGTTCTTTTCATCGATTTTCGGGACAGTCTCAACGTCCGCAAACCTCCCACTTCGACTGTGGGGTGTATTAGATAAATTATGTAAATAATTTTATTCTATATTATCTTTTAGTCTCTAGTTTAGGATATTGTAAATATCACTTCCTTGATTTTCGGGACGAGTCTCTAATTTAGGCTTCCCATGAGGATATAGTGAGATTTAGGTGTGGGGTGAGGAGAAGTCATGCTTCAACTTTTTAAAAAAAGAAAAAAAGAGATATTTTTCAAAAAACACCAACAAGATTTTTGTTTTTTAGTAGTTTTGGGGAGTTTATACATTTTTATTCACTTTGATCCCTTATTATTTAGTTATTAGTTTGTATATAAGTATGACGTATATAATAGACCTTGATGCAAAATATATCATTTTATGTCCCATTTGAATCCCGACATTTAATTATTGAGTTAATTGTTTGACTTTAGTAGAGGAACCTATGAGATTTTGAACCTTATAGATTAATTCATCAACTTTAGTCTCATATTTCATTTCGAGTGCGACTCTTCCCGATGTGCTTCCTCTAGAACTTGTTTGTCTCTCTTTGAGACCACATTTGGCATATACATTATATAATATGATAGAGGCATTCATTCATTTTTAAACTACATGAGCCAAAAACTACCATAATATATATACTCTTTTTGCTAGCCTTTTGAGTTTTGACCTGCTTTTTGTTGCGCCTATATATGCTTTACCATTGGCCTAAACACATTTTCTAAATCTATGACAAGGTTAGGGAGTAACAATTCTTGAGATAAGCATTTTTTCGTCGTATAATAATGGTGTTTTATTTGTTTACGTGGTTTGGAAAGAGAGATTTGTATTAATAAAAACTTAGATGTATCCCCTAGTGATAAACGTTTTGAAATTGAATTATATTTATGATTCTCATGCCTTTATTTAAAAAAATAAAAAAGAGAAAATAAAAGAAAATAAAAAAAAAAGGGAAAAGAAGATTAGACATAAGTTGTTTATATGTACACATTTAAGTTGTTTTATTATCAATATAATAATTATATAATTATACATGAAGGATTGCATAAGTAGTTTAATTTTCAAAATAATTTGTAATTACAACTATAAATAATATACAATTGGATTACATACTTGCTAAGCATAAGAGATTACATATTAATTAATTAACAAGGCAAATTACAAATTTTGGATTGAGTCAAAGTGTACCCATTGCAACTTTGTTAATTAGATGTGTTCAATGTGTGAGAATTGTAACTTCCTTGAACATGTGCTTGTCTTGGTATGATTGTTATTGGCATTTTTTAAAGAAAAATATTTCACATATTGGTTACTGAAATAATTGTGTAATTTTAGTAAAATTTTAAAATAATTTATTTACTTAAATAATCAATTTTTTCAAAACATTAAGCATTTTATAACTATTATAGCAAATCTATCTTAGGTTCACTTACTGATAAACAATTACATAATTATGTTAATCTAATCAATTAAGGACACATTTTTTGGGTGGTTAATTGAAAAAATCGACATTCAACCGCTCTCAAATATACTCAGTCCACACTTCTTAGCAAAAAGATAAATACTCACCCAAGCTTACTTGCTTTCACTTACAGATCAACCATACTCGGGGTCGGTTGTGGTTCAGCGTGGTTGAATGTTGGTAAGTGTGGTTGAACGTGGATTTTTTTAGGAAGTGTGGTTGAGAGTTATTGAGTGTGGTGATTGTGTATTTACGTAATTGAAGGTTTGGTTGAGTGCGAAACAGTGTATTTTTTTAAAAAGTGTGTGTGAGTGTGGTTGAGAGTAGATGAGTGTGGATTTTTTCCATTTACCACCCAAAAGAAGGAACCCTCAACACTCCTTGAAATTACATAAAAATTCACAATCAATCAATCTTAACAACTCTAAGTAAAATTCAATCACTTTTCCCACAACAAATCAACATTCAACCTATGACTTCTACTCACATTCAACCACATTTCTTCGCTCTCACCCCAAACTATACCCATTTTAACTACCCAAAATACATGCCTTAAGTATTTTTCAGAACTACTAAATTGTGCTGAATTGTACTAAATTATGATAAATACTTATAAGTTAAAAAGAATATCCTCTAATTATTGACAAAAACTTAGTTTTATTAGATCTTAGTATTACTAATTTTCCAAACTATGCCCGTACGAAAAAAAAATTCTGATTATGAATCATACTCTTTCATGTACACACTTAAGTTGCTTTATTATTAACATAATAATTTTATATATTGTTAGTTATAAGGGATTGTATAACTAGTTTAATTTTCAAAATAATTTGTAATCACAACTATAGAGAATATACAATCGGGTTATATAGTTGTTAAGCATAAAAGATTACATATTAATTAACAAGGCAAATTACAAATTTATGATTGAGTGGTTGATACAATATTAGCTTAATTTTGAAATACAAAATTGAGCTATAATTTGTGACATCTCAACATTCCATAAAATTCCGGATACTGTTGAAATGTGTAGCTCGAAGTGTATTCATTGCAACTTTCTTAATTAGATACATATGTTTAATGTGTACGAATTGTAACTTCCTTCAACATATGGTTGTCTTGGTGTCATTGTTGTTGGCATTTTTTATAAAATGAAAAATATTTTAAATATTGATTTCTGAAATAATTGCACAATTTTATAAAAGTGCAAAATATTATTTACTTACATAATCAATTTTTTCCCAAACATTAAGCATTTTGTAATTATTATAATAAATTAAGGGAATGTTCCTTTGGGTGGTTAATTGAAAAAATCGACACTCAACCACTCTTAATTACATTCATCCACACTTCTTAGCAAAAAATCAACACTCACCTATACTTACGTGCTCTCAGCCACACTCGGGGTCTACTTTTTGGATGATTAAAATATGTGGTTTGTAGGTGAATGTGGTTCGGTGTGGTTGAATGTTGGTAAGTGTGGTTGAGTGAAATTTTTTCTAGGAAGTGTGGTTGAGAGTTGTTGAGTGTGGTGAGTGTGTGTATTTACGTAATTGAAGGTTTTGATGAGTGTGGGAGAGTGTAAATTTTTTTAATGAAGTAGGAGTGAGTGTGATTCAACGTCGGTGAGAGTAGATTTTTTTCATTTACCACCCAAAAGAACATGCCCTCAACACTCCTTGAAATTACATAAAACTTACAATCAATCACTCGCAACAACTCTAAGCAAAATTCAATCACTTTTGACACAAAAAATCGACATTCAACCACATTTCTCCATTCTCATCTCAAACCACACCCATTTTAACCACCAAAAGATACAAGCCCTAAGTTTTTCAAAACTATTGAATTGATCCGAATTGTACTTGAATTATGGTAAATATTTATAATAAGTACTTACGAGAAGTTAAAAAGAATATGCTCTAATTATTGACCAAAATTTAACTTTCTTAGATCTTAGTATTACTAAATTTTCAAACTATGTCCAAATGAAAATAATTCGATTATAAATCATATTTTTTCCTGTAAAGGAGGAGTCAATACTCTTTATTTCATAATGAAAAAATTATCGGGACTCGAGTAGCGAGTCGGGAATTTGAAATAAGGGTATTCACCTATTAAAATTGATAAATATATACAAGGAAAAAAAGTTTATCCTAATTATTTTTCTCTCCCGGTATCCACTAGAAGAGTGCTAAATTAAATTCTTTCTCTCCGAAGTACCAACGTTATTTCGTTCATTAGGTTCATTGTCAATTCCCCATACCCATCTCTTTGACAATTGTTAACATTAATGTCCTCACTTTTTCAGGTTCTTTCCTCTTTAAGTATCGTAAAATAGAATTGTGTCGACTCATATTAAACTGGACAAAGAACAAAAAAAGAAATTGAAAAAAATAAGCCAAACGCCAAACAAGGAATTGATTACTAACAAGACAAACCTAATGAAGAACTGCAATGGCTGAGCCTGGACACAAATCAAAACAAATCCCCAAAACACAACACAATCATAGACAACCACACAAATCCAAATCACACACAACACAACCACACAAATCGAGTATCACATAAATCACCTAACTAACCAAATAACAAACCAATTAATAAAAAATACTAACAAGAAAATTAGATACGTACAAATTAGATGGAGAAGCTGCAGTGATTGAGCCTCGACCGTCGATCGAGACCGACCTATCGATGATTGTTGCACAGTCGAGACAATGTCCGACGCCTAAGGAGATAAGCAAAGGAAAAATTAGGAAAAAAACAACAATTTATAAATTTGGCAAGAAAATTTAGAAATTTAAAGTTTGAAAATAAGACGTATGAATTAAAGAATCAAAATACTCGAATTCTAAAAGTTAGGGTTTGAATTGAGTCCGAGATGAGGTCGCCGCCGTGTGAGTGTAGGTGCCGTGACCACTAAGTTGCCGGCCGGAGCCAATTCCGTTGCGCTATCTCGCTGTTTCTTCTACCATGGTTGACTGGAAAGAGAGAAAAAGAGTGAGTTGGGGTTGGAGGAGAAAAGATCAAGAAACATAGAAGCACTGAGGGGCAGAGAGAGAGAGAGAGAGAGAGAGAGAGAGAGAGAGAGAGAGAGAGAGAGAAGCGTTGAGTGAATAGAGAGACAGAGCGTGCATTGAGTAAGGTTCAACAAAAGTAAAAGATCGGTCTAATTATTAAGGGTATCTAATATTTTTTGAACTAAATCTAAAAGTGTCCATACTTATAATTTTTAACTCTTTTGCTCCAAAACATAATACTTACTTAAAGGTCTTTTTGGGCCAGCTCTTCAGGGCTCCACCCCTGTTAGGACTTCCATGTTTTGCTCATTCATTTTTTGGTCACATAAAATATTTTCAAATGAGCTTTGTGATAAAAGCTCTGCGTTTGATCCCCGAACATACACCGTGGAGACCACAAGCCTAAATTGTTGCGAGAGGGTAATTAGGTAAAATCACACCCTATCCCCATCTTGTCTTGATTAAAAATCCCACCATGCCAAATCATCAACACGCATATTTATGGCCATAGGGAGCTCTTTTCTACATAATCTCTGCAACCAGAAGATAAAGACATGGCCTCATACCCATAAAACTCAATTCTACCAATTCTCTCTCTCTCTATCTGTCTCCACCCTCAGCTTTTCTGTTGTCTCTCTTGCAGTCCACTGTCACCATGTACACCCATCTCAAAGAAAAAAATCCCCCTTCTCTCTCTTCTCATTGGACACAAAAAAGAAAAAAAGGAAATTTTTTTGGGAAAAATGAGAAGAAAGAGTAGAATCAGATGGACCTGGTAGGGGGAGGAGGGGAGAGGGAAAAACATGGCCTATGTCTTCTGAGATGCCCTCCAACCAAAACCCATTACTTCCTTTCTCTCTCCTCTCCATTATTATTCCCACAAATACCCTTTTCTTCTGTGAACTCCACTCCACAATGTTGCCATCTTCATCAGAACCCAGCCAAGCCAAGCCACCAACTCTTCTCCTTTGCTTTCCCAATTTCTTTCTACCTGGGGCCCTTTTTGGGGTTTCCACCCTCTTCCATTCAATGTTCCACACAGAGAGAGAGAGAGAAAGAGAGAGACTTCAAGCCTGTTATCCCTTTTCACGCCACAACCTCTCTCTCTTTCTCTCGCCTCTTCCTTCCTTTTATAGCCTCATCTCTGAAAGCCTTATCTCTCTGCAACTAATCAGGATTTCTGCGACTGCCCAGATTCTATTCTTCCTTTCTTTTTCTTTATTTATCTTTCCGTCTTTCTTGATTAGCGGTTCTAGGGTTTGTGATTTTCTTTGATTGTTGAGGGATTTGAGGGATTTTGGTTGATGGGCATGTGACTTGAGGAAAAGGGTCAAAAGGGTTTCTAATGGATTCTCGTAGATCAGGTTCTATCGACGAGGAGGCAAAATTCAGGGACAAACATCAGGTTCTTCTGCAAGAATACTTGGTCTTGCAAAAGGTCAGTCCTTCTGTCTTTTCCCTCTTGATCTTGTCTTGATTGTTCGATTTTATCTGTTTTGATTTGATTTTGCAATTCTTCTGATCTACTGGACTGATGTATGTACTATGTGCTGAATTATAAGCTTTTCTTGAGTAGCTTTGAATTTTCAATTCAGGATTAAGGTAGTAATATTTGATTGCCTTGATTTTGTTTTTCTTTTCTGGTTTTGGTTACCCACGGTATGAGGGATGGGATACTATATGCACATAATTTAGGAGAAATTTTGATTTTACACTGGGTATTAATCTGGTTCCTGTGTGGGATTTAGTATGCTTGATAAATTGGAAGAATTTTGGAGTTCCTCATTAGCGAAAGTGGGGTTGTTAAAATTGATTTCTGTAGGAAGATTGGGAATATGTCGATGTAAATTTTGGAGTATGAACTTTGCTCTACCAGTTCTTGAGGAATTTACAAGACAGTGCCATGTTCTTGTAAATTGCTGGTGATTAATCTAGTTCCTTCTTTGTATTATAGGAATGTGTTTCAAAGAAGAGAAAGCTAAAGGAAGCAAAGGAAAGAAAAGACGCCCTTTTAGATAAAATCAGGTAATGATTTCTGAAGACCATGGTTTCATTTGCAGGTGATTTCTTTCTTGGTCTTGTCAATTTGATGATTGTCTGTAATTTAAGTTTGAGTTCCTGTATCAATGCCAATGGTTACGCAACTGAAAAAAATGGCCCTTGTTTAATGAAAATATTATGATTAGACTTTGCCTAGAATAACTGTTTAATGAATGCTGATGGAGCAGTCTAATTGTGTACATTTCTCTGTTCAGATTCCTGAAGCAAAGACGCAGCTTCCTGTTGGAGATTCAATCGCAAAGTGCAGAACAACAGCTAATTGCTACTCAATTGCAAAAAACAGATGCAAAATATGACCTAAAACCAAGTGGGCGATCTTTAAATGCTAATAAACCCACATTCGGAAATCTGACTTTTGAAAATTCACAGCCCTTGATGGGCTCTATGTGGAATTCGGTATGTTGTTAAACTGTGATGATTTTTCATGAGGCATATTCATGTATATGGCTTTGTACTGTCATGATTAGGATGGTTTGGTTCAAAAGAGATTTTAAGTGAGGCCGCTTGTCTAAAGCTATTGTTTCACCTCCTTTGCAACAACTATCATCTTCAACTTTTAAAATGCATTGATCATGACTTTGGAAAAAGTGGCCAATTTTCGGTTTTTTTTTTTTTTATCAAGAAAACGTTTGTGATAAAATAAATATCTTGTTTTATTGCGGTGTTTATATGTGAAATGCATTGATGATTTAAACGAAGTGACCCAACCTTTGTATGGTTTTTGACATGGAAAAACCTATGTGATAAAATATCTTGTGTATTATGCTGGTGTTTAAGCTATGTGCTTCTTGTTGTGATGCAGGGTAGTGTTGATAAAGAGGTCAGCTTTCCACCAATGAGAATAGGGAAGAAACCTAAGGATTTGTTTACAAACAGTAAACGAGCGGGAAAAAGGAAAATCTCGTGGCAAGATCAGGTGGCTTTGAAAGCCTAATCTTTTGTCCCCCCAAGTACTTGAATTTGTGTAGAAAAGGATTTCATTAACCTTGTAATATTGGACCATTCGTTTCTTTCTGCTAGTATGTGTTCTGAACAGGTCACCACCCTTGTGCAATTGCCATTGCATCAAGGAATTTATTCTCGCCGTATATATGAGAAAGTTGATAAATCTTTGTCAAATTTGAATTGTCCTTGCATCAAGCAATTTATTCCCTTGTTATATCTTTTCTGATTGTCTTCTCATTCCTTAGCCTTCCAAGTGCAGTTCAATTGTATATAAATAAATCTCAGAAAGGTGAAATGGGATGACTCTAAGAAATGCGCTCGAAAGCCTCAACGTTACTCAGAGCGTCTTGTTTGTCCTTTTTTTCTTTTTGGGGGGTTTCTCTAATTGAAGGTGGGATTATTAATACACTGAAAATATCACCGACCATTTGTCACTACTTTCATTAAATTCCTACTAATTCTCATCAAGCGAATGCTTATTTCCGCTTAAATTACAGAACTGATACATCATCAGTTGCATCTCACTATAAAGCTTCCATTGTTTTTTAATGTATATAAACTAACATTCTTTCTTTTCTTTTCTTTTCCCTGTCCTGGAAGCGAACTACGACACTACCATTTTTCTACACCAGTAAAAAATGTGTTTTCTGCTCGTCCTATGGGTCAAAATTTCTGCTTCATGGTGTGTTTCATTGCAAACCTGCCAGTGCTAATATTTCTCTGCACCCACAGTGTTAATATTTTCTTGCTTAATTTCTTGGATTTCCTGTCTATTTTCAAGGCTTGTGCTCCTTGCTGCTGTAGCTTCAACAAGCTCTAAAGCCTCTTGTGTTGCTTGTTCTTCAGCTGCTACCCCACCTTCATCTAATTCTTCTTCCTCTGGTATCCTTGACACCACTATAACCCCACCACGATGTTTCAACAGCAATGACATATGCTCGCTGCCCCTTCTGTGAGCAGCCATGCTCTCTTCATCATTGTAAGTTATGTCGCACATTTGGCAATGCCAGGACTTAAGAACCCTTAGTTCCTTGGTAGTTCCTTCCTTAATCTCTTCTTGTTTTCCTAAATCCAGAATTGATCTGTTGAAGTCACGCTCTTCTTTGGGGTTCTCATATCTCATGATGATCTTTCCTGAGACTTCCTCATAAGAAAGACAACCCATATCATCATTCTCTTGACAGGATACTCTCTCAGCCTCATGGTTTCTTCCTTGAAAATCACCATCTGAGATTTGCTTAGACCATGCTGTTGCTGAATTTATATCCATGGCATCGATTTGGACATAACCTTCCCCATGCTTTCCAAACCTAGTCTCCTTAGCTTTGTGCTTCCTTCCTTCAAGATGAACTTTTAGGCGTTTCTCAGAAGGTATGTACTTTTGGCACAACGAGCAGTATAATCTGTTGGAATTACACTCACTACTGATTTTCAGTGTAGGGTCATTGAACTTGGAGCTTGCCTCTTTGTTTTTGTGTTTTTCCCTTGAAGATGGTCATTGAAACCTTTCTCTGATGTGGCTGAGATTCCACATATGGAGCAAAGCCACTTATTCTGCAAATGCTTGTTAGCCTTTTCGTTGCTCGATGTGTCCCAAGCTTCCGCTTTTCTTTTCAAGCCAACAATACCTGAGCTAGAGGGATTCTGAAAGCAGCAACAATGTAAAGACCACAGCATTTTCAAAATTTTTATGGCCAAAGAAATAGAACTGAACATATGTAAGGCGGGTATTCAAGAAAATTCAATGCCACCAATGAACTAGATACGCCAAATGGAGAACCAACAGATGATGTCAAGTAAACAATGTTGAAACACTACAAAATCGTTGTAAGGAGATCATATCAGTTTGCACTTCTGAATTCCCGCTAAAATGTGGTCACCAAAAGTTTCGATAGGGGGCATCGCGGGAAATCATTTTCTTTGTTTTCTTTGAATGATATTAAATTGTTCTATTACAGGGCAATTATTTAAATTTTCAATCTTTTGGTTATTTTTGTTCATCGAACTATTCATACCTTCTAAACAATTATCTCTCCCTCCCCGCCCAAACCAAATTGGGTTAATTACCATGTTGTTACCTTGTCCTCCTCTGGTGCAGCCAAGTCTCCACATGATGAGAAGCACTGTTCGTCTAGGGCCACCATTTTCACATTTGACATGGCTTTGTTGACAGCCTGCGGCTAAATGCAAAAGGCATAGTTTTTAAGTTGAACACAATACTATTCAAGCGAAAACCTGCATAAGAGAGATGTGACGAAGAGGCAATGCACAGTAAAATCTCCTCGGAAATGTTTATTTTAGCTAAATTTTGAACTAAATGTCTCATGAATACTCTGTATTCCAGAATGGAGTTACAGTTATAGTTTCATTACCTTGTCTTCTTCCAGTGAAGCCGAGTTTCCAAGTGATGAGCAGCTCTGATTGTCTATGGCCTTGATTTTCAACCCTTTATTTAAGAGCTGTAGGTAAACGCAAACGATCATCACACCGTGTATTATTCAGTTAAGCATACCTGCGTAATGTACAGATGTGACCAAGAAGCAAAGCATATTGAATCTCCTTGGAAGTTCTAAGCCAAATCGACCACCAATCAGCTATCACTTCAAACAGCCTCACATTTTGCAATCATAAATCTGGATCAATGATCATTCTTGACTGCTTTGCAGCGACTACTTTACATACACATTATGAAATTGATAGTGATTACTCTGAATACCACTACTTTATATACACATCATGAAAATTGATAGTGATTACTTTGAATACACATGATGAAGCTCCTGGTGCCTAACTTCTATATAAATACTCGTACTCTTAAAATCCTTTGGCACTGACCCGCACTGGGCGTTGGACCCAGGCTGTTGTTGAGACATGCTTAGTTTTCAACTTCACCTCTTCCGTACCGAGGGATTCCTCAATATGTTTCATGCAATTTCTTGACTGTAATGATGATATATTACGTTGAGATAGCTCAATCCTTCAAGGATATGTGGAGTCTTACATGAGGTTATTTAAAATCGATGAATTTTGACCAAGGAGAATAAGGGCAAACCTTGTTTCTATTTTCCTAATTACTCAAAAGAAGCCAAGTTCTTTTCAGTTCCAAAGCATAACAGCGAACTTTCAATTCCCAAGCATAACAAGAACGAGCACAAATCCTGGATTTCACATATTTTCTTAGCTGATGGGCAGTGTAGATTGAATAAGAATGAGGCAACATCGTGGACGAAGAGGAAGTATATTCATAGAGGCTAAGATATACAAGGGCAAGCTCCGGAAATAGTTCCGTTTTAGATGATAAAAGTAGCTGCTCTGACGTGCTTTCAAGTTCCAATTATACAGTCTTTATTTTTTATATTTTTTTCGCTACTGTTTATTCAAATAATGTCCCTTGCAATACCATTCTTATGAATGCTTATCACTTGACATCCATAATTGATTTTTTTTTTTATAAAAAAATGAACTCCATATTGTTTACAGCGAAGAGTACATCAAAGTAAAAATCCTTTCCACCAGACGATATAAAAAGAACATAAAGACGATATAAAAATCCAGTAGCAGATTAGCTGCCATATTATGAAATAGTTTTTCCTGATAATACGCCCCTGAATTACCTCTGGGGGATATTGAATAACACACATTATCCAACGCATATATTTGTTGTAAAGGCAAGAAGATGCAGTGCTTACATGGGTGAAAGTTACAGAGTACAAGTCCATGTCCTGTATTATGTTGTTAATGCCCAAAAACAGTTTGGCTATCTACGTCCTGTCTTATATTGTTAATGCCTAGAGGAGCAGAAGTTGTCTTGTAATTTGAAAATGTCTCTGACTTAGTCATTGATAGCCTAACTCTTTAGGAGTCATGTCGTTTCTGCATTACGATCTATGTTGATTGTTCATCGTATCATCGTAGAGGCCATTATCGACTTATGCAGACTTCAGGAAGTGCATTGCATGTGTTACATATTTCATGGCCTTCAGCCTCTTCTACAGGAGATGTACTCCGTATTATAAACTTAAACACTCCCTCCAAAGGTTCCTCTAACTTGGTGTCTAAACAGGGATACAGTAACTTGGAGGAGCAACCGAGAGTTGGGAAAAGAAAAAAGGAAAAAGAGGCCAGATGGAGGACTAGTTATAGTCGTACATTCAAACTTGGACAAGACACTTGATGTAGTGTGATGCCTGAAATTGCCATAAGGGGAAATTCGATCGAATAGGAGAAACAAATTGAATAACTAGTAGGGGCTGATCGTGAACTTCAAGGAACTAAAAATTTAGGCAAAATTTCTTAGATATAAGGGGTGAAAACAGACAGAAAAAAATTGACAAAAAATAGTTATCGGGATGAAAAAATTAAAAAAATTAATAAAAGACAATTAGAATGCTCTAAAGATAAGGTAAAATGGAAAGAGTATCAAACCAATAAAATTGTTATTTTAAGTTTATACAAAATTGAGAGGAAAAGAAAATTAGAAAACATGTTAAATAAAATTTTAAAAATCTCAAAAATTTTAAAAAAGTTGAGGAAAAGAAAACTTCAAAAATATTGAAGAAAATATGATCGAGTACTTTTTACTTTGAAAAAACTATTTTGATTTCTCAAATATATTTGTAAAAAACTTTTATTTTCTATTTTTTTTATTTTGTGATTATAAATTAAATTTTCATTGGATTTTTAATATTGTTGGTTTATTTTAAATTTAAAAGTTTTCATATTCTCCAATAAATGTTCTCATAATATCTTGGTGGCGGTGAGCATTGGTACAAAAATTGACAAACAAGTCAATAGGCAGGTAAATGGAGCGCCAAGCTATCATATATCATGTTTATACGAGCATACACTCTCGTAAGTCACATAATTAAATTTATATTAAAAAATAATACACGAAAAATACATTCTAGGTGTGTGGTAACTGGAATAAGTTGCAGTCGGCTTCGTTTTTAAGTTTTGTACACAATGTCAAAATAGTATTGAAAGTTTAAAATAAACCTTCAAAAAGGTAACTTGGTATGTGGGATGAAAATTTATAATGAAAATAAGAGTTGATTTATGAATTACTATTATCATTGTTTAGTATGTGTAAATTTATAGTGGGAATAGGCTCGGGAATAAGTTAATACTGTTATTAAATAGTTATAAATTTATTTACATTATAAATTTCAGTTCCCTCATGGGAATAAATATTATGGGCTGTTTGGTTGGGGGTTTGGGAATGGAATTTGACACGTTTAATTATCAATTTTTCATAACTTGTGTTTGGTTAAACTTTTGAGGAATGAGATTTGATTTTTAAGGGTATCAAATCCTCCCCAAATTCAAAGATTTTGATTCCTCCTATTTTTTTAGATATATCAAATCTCATTCCTCAAAGAAATCGGATTTTTAAAAAAATAAATTCATGAAATCCCCTTTTCTTCTATTTTTTTTTATCAAATCCCAATTATTAATAAAATATACTCATGTTTATTTTTATTTTATGATATGTCACTTTTAGTTTTTCAAATGTTATATAAGTGATAAAGAAAATGTCACTTTTGCACATAGGTGAAGGTTAAGATGAAAGTTATTTGCTAATTTTAATTGGAGCACGTTATGAAATTGTTTTTAAATAAAGCTAATGAAGTTCATTTGTTATTATTTTGATTTGGTTGTCATATTTTTTTGTTACAATGATATATAATTTTTCTATATAAATTTGATAAAAAAAAATAAAGGATTAATTAAAGATAATAAATAAAATTTATTTTAAAAAATAAAAACCCAAAACTAATTCTTTGCATTTATAAGGAAAAACATAATTTTAGTTGGGGAAATGTATTAAAAAAACGGTTTTGATTTTATTCCATAACTAAATTACATAAATTAAGTTATGATTTTATTCCATTCTTCTTTAAGGTTTTTTTTTTAATTCTATTCTACTACTGATGAATCAAACAACCTCTTAGTAATAGAAGATTGCTATTCTCATTCCCATTCTCTAATTTATTCTCATTCCCATAAATCAAATATAAGAAACATATTACCTCATCTCTTATATCTCATTCTCACTCATCTATTACCATATACCAAACGTGTTGTAATAGAACTACTTCTGGCCCACCTTTCATTAAGGAAGTGTAATTTACTAAAGCGATGGAGAGTCCTTGATGTAGGATGCCATGAGAGCAATTCCTATAAAGGGATTAATGTAGAACGCTCTGAGAGCAATTTCTACAAAGGGATTGACGTAGGACACTCTGAGAGCAATTCTTACGAGAGGAAGGGGTGACTCACGCAGAACCAATCAATCTCACACAGAGAAACTCAAAATTCAATACCAATTCTTATACATAGTCTCCTACTCCAATTACATAAAGAAGTTTATATAATTAAGAGATTAGCTAATATTGGGAAACCTAAATATAAGATATAAAATATAAATGATAGAAATATATAACCTAATATTATCTTAACGGACTACGAAACTAAATCTCGGTAAAAATAACAAAATATATTTCACGTATGCTAATATAGAGGTATATCTATATCTTCTTATCTCTCCTTTATTCTTATCTTACATCTATCGTAAAACTTTCATACTTTTATTTACTAGGGTATTTTTTAAAAGTAAAACAACATAATTATTAGAACCTTATGTAACATGTCAATTGATATTTTTCTAAATACATATAAAAAAACTTACAACGTAAAACTCATCACAGAAATTAAATTCAATCTATGTTTTGTGTACACATGGTGACATATGATCCATGTTTGATTAACGAGAGAGAGAAAAGGCATTTATTAATTAACATGTTTATGAAAGAGCTGGTTACCAGAAGCACTTGTGGGTGGAACTTGTTGCTTGATTCAGCCATGGATTTGCTTGCCATGGCAACAGCAGCTGCAGATCCCGGGTCTCGTTGGAAGGGCCCTCTCCCCAGTGTCAATTCTTCAACAACAACAATTCCAAAATAAGACTGAGAGATTTTATTTGGGTTTTAGGGTTTTTCAATTTGAATTATTTATTTAAATACAGAAAAAAAAAGGGCAAAAACACAGCGGCTCACGTTGGTGCGCTGATGAATTTCCTTGGCTGTTCTCATGATCTGAAATCATGGCTTCCATGAGAGAGAGAGAGAGAGAGAATTTGATTAGGTGGGAAATTGGATAGCGGCTTTGCTAAAAGAGTAGAATGAGGATTTAGTGAGAGAGAGAGAGATAATAACAGAAAATTATCGTGAGCATATATATACATATATGGAAAGCCTATAACGTAAAAGATATTCCAAAACAAATTCATTAGTATTATTAGTCTGTACCCGTGTTATGCATATACTAATATAAACATTTAACAACTATACTTATAGATGAGATTAATAATCGAAAATATTACAATAATAGAAATCATCAAATATATTTGACAATAAAAGGCAATAAGTAAATAGTTGAAAATTATATCACAATAAAGAGATGATTAGTGCAATTTTATGTTCGTCGTTGTAACATAAACAATATTAGGAAGATATTAAAATAAATTGTATTTGTAACAAAAAAATAATGATCTCGTGATTGTACAAAAATTTAAGATACATGAATTTATTCAAATTCGTACGGGTTAGGCAAGTTGACATATTGAGTTTTCACCCTTTCAAACATAACACAAATTATAAACTTGAAGTATACAAATTACAAACTTGAAGTGATGCAATTTTCACCATTTAATTCATTATGTCTTGTCCTCCAATTTTGAATTATATATTTTAATCACTGTAGGTATTTTCAATAATAATCTCAAGTATTTATGTAATTATTGTATGTTTATTTTCCTAATTTATAATTTCTTAAGGTCTAACATGAGTCCAAATTAGCAAAAGCCAAATTGTTTCCTCAAATATTAAAAATTATTCTTAAACATGTTTGTATTAATTTTAATTTTAAAAATACTTGCAGTTACATTAGGGAACAAAGTAAAAAAAAAAAACAAAACAAAACACCATCAAACAATGAATAAGTAAAAATGTTACCGAAAATTATTATACTTCACACCTAAAATAATATTATATACTATACACCAAAATAAATAAGAGCTTATAATCCAAACCGTAATAATACATACAGGATTATCAATTCTTCCTTTTCTTTTAAAGAAAATGTCATATGAGGAAAATTATCCAATTCTTGTTACTCAATTTAATAGTGTCAAGGACCCAATTAATACATTTATATTTATCAATGGTAAACATTGAGCCAACTCTTCCACCATGATGGCCACACCTCTATAAAAGGGAAAAAAAAGAAGGAAGTATTCGGTACATATCAAGCATTATAATAACAATGAAATAACGTGATGATTACCCACAACTCTAATCAAAATGCATTTAGTTAAACATATAAAAACAATTTATATATTTAAACTAATTTTATAATACATCGGTAAAAGAGATGGAGCCAATATGAATAACTCAACACTTAACCTATTAAGTGTTACTTGTATTCTCAAACACTAGCCTTGAGTATGAGAATTCAAGTCAAATATTACCCATTTTTAAAATAAGAAAATATCAAAAAGTTAACATTCACTACTACGAAACTAATTTTGACTACGGTCGATTTACGATGTTTAAAAGAAAAACTATCATGAAAAATGAGGTGGTGGTATTTTTGTAAATAATCGGCCTTTTATAACACCTATGACGACGATTCATTTAAAGAACCGTCGTTGGAGCTGTCAACTTTTGCTACGGTTATGGGAAAGAACCGTAGTCATAAATTGTATATATAATGACGGTTCACTAAAAGAAGTGTCGTTAAAAGTGGAGTTGACATTTAACGACGGTTCTTTAGTTGAACCGCCATTAAATGTCCTAAAATACTTTTAGGTGAAGGATTTTTATTTTCGGAAACCCTATTAATATCTTACTCTATCTCTCTAGCCGCTGAAATCATCCCCCTCTCTCTGGTCTCTCCAATCGGACGCCCTCCCCCACCCGCTCCCTCTCTCGGTCTCCGCACGTTCCCACCACTCAAGTCTCCCTCTCTCGGTCTCCGGCATTCTCACCACTCGAGTCTCCCTATCTCCGGTCTCCGGCATTCTCACCACTTGAGTCTCCCTATCTCCGGTCTCCGACACTCCCACCACTCAAGTCTCCCTCTTTCGGTCTTCGACATTCCCAACTTGGCAGCTCCGGGAGGTTGAGAAAGTTAGACAAAGACGGAAGTACCTCGGCAGCGAGGTAGACGGGCGCAACGGCGCCGACGCGTTTGGCGGACTTGCCGGTTGACGCGTTCTCCATCCTCTATCTCTCTATTCTCTCCTTCTTTCGCAGGGTCATTGTGTTTGTCGATGGATTTTGGCTCGCAAAAATAACCCAAACCCTAGAGTTTTTGGCTCTTTTTCTCATTGCGTCCATTTGCGAAGCCTCGTCTCCGATTCTCACCGATCTGCTGCTATTGAGATCAAGTCTGTCAATGGATCCTTTAAGAGGTCTCGGTTGTGGTCCTTGCTCCGCCATTCTTTCCTCTCTTCTCCGCCTTCTCACAGCTACGTTGATTGCTCTTGTTGTTGCTTCAATTTCGGGGTTAAATGGGATAATTTCTCTCCCTTGTCAACTCCTCCTACGCATGCAAAAACAAGAACTATACCAAGCGTAAACGAGGTTCGAGCAGAAATTAAGAAAAAGCTGGTATGGGAATAAGAACAAAAAAGACCTAGTTTCAAGTCTTAAAGCAAACTTTGTACTCAAAACGAACGAAATTCCCGGCAACGGCGCCAGAAAACTTGTTGAGAAAATACCGCAAGCATACGATGTAGCTGTAGATAGGAACCGGCGAGTATGAGTCGTATCCTCGAGGAACTCGCTTTCAACACTACCAGAATTCGCCTAAAAGAAACTCTAATCTGGGCAATACTCGGTTCGACAAGGATTTTGCTAATTGGATTCAACTAATAACAAGTTAAATATTAGAAATCAATGGATAAAAAGCCTTAGATTGAGATTAATCACACTATTATGTCCGAAATCAAAACCAAATTTCAATTGAGACTTGTCTATGCTTGGAGTTTAGAAGAGCGAAACGCCGTTAAACCTTTCTTTGCCTACTTTCGCATGTCAAAGACTAATTTTGCTCAATCTAATCGTCTATGTTTATGGGATTAACAAAGAACAAAATCACAACAATTGCATCTCATAACCCCGATTGAAACCTTAATTATTTTCATATCAAAGTTTCGATCGTTTGCAACGTCACTCTAGGTACAGATTCTATCTTTCAATATTCACAAAACTTGAACAAGACTAGATGATTTCTCTTTCGAGACTTTCATCGAACATGTGGTGAGCGAAGCAAATTCTAAACAAACAAGCATAGAACAACTCAATCGGGAATTCAATTCATAATTATCAAGATATATTAGGGATTAACCTCAACCGAAGTAGAGAAATATAGCCTCTAAACATGATGCTAAGCAACTCACAAGTTTCAATGAATATAAACATGAAAACTATTGAGAAATCGCAAAGAGCAAACATAAAGAGAGAGAATTAAGAATTACAAAATAGAAATTCGAATGCTTGAATTCAAATTAATCTTCAAAAACTCAAAATCTTAATCTTCAATCTAAGGGGATTTGAATGCTAGAAACTATCTTAGAAACCCTAAAACCGATGGGGAAAATAACTGCCAAAAAAATCTTAACAAAAATCGCTTAAAAAGTCATCGAAATAGGGTCATATGGCCATGCAGGTCTTCCTTAACTTCTAGCCCTTCGCCGATGATCTACACAAGCTGTGCATCTTTGCACAACTGGTTGTGCAACTTAACTTGATGAGTTCTAGACCTTTTTCTTGTCTCCTTTTAGGCTCAAACTTTCCTATTCATCGCTTTTCATCAAATTTGCCTCGAATCTCCCTCATTTAACCCCAAAAACCTGTAATGGAGAGACTTAAAAACTTAGGTGACGATAAAGAGAAAATAAGTATAATCTAACCCAAAACCAAACAAATATTATCAAAATCATCATGGAATTGGGTGAAATAATGCCTTAAAAGCGACAAATACGAGGTTTAACAGATCTGCAGCTACTTGAAAGAGAGATGACTACAACCACCGAAACTATAACCTCCATCTATTGAAGCAACAAACTTTTTCTTAGGGGGTGTGATCCATGATATAGCCCCATTGAAGCAACAAACTTCTTTTAGGAGGGAGAGATACGAGAGACAAGAGTGAGATAGAGAGAGAGAGACGCGAGCGAATTAGAATGAAAGAGGTGGAGGGTTAGTTTTTTGTATGTACTAATGCTTGCCAAGTGGGCTTGGCCCTATTTTAAAACTTCTTGAATTTATTTTTGATTTTTTCATTTAATTATTGTGGGCTTCTAATACCAAAATTCAAATTATATATGTGGCGTTTGGTTGGATGTAATGCGTAGGGGTGTAATGTAATCAATTATGTAATGTAATTAGGTATGCAATGTAATGAGATAATAATTGCATTACCATGTTTGGTTATATAAAAAGTACAATGTAATCACAAATGTAATGAATTATTTCAATAAAAAAATATTAATTAAATTATTGTAGTGGAGATAAACGTTATCTAAATAAAAATTTGAGTTACATATTTATATTTGAGCTTTTTAAAATATTTTCTATCAAACAATCAAGTTTTATTTCTTTCTTGGCAAATATCAATTATATTATTCTAATGACAATAAATATCGTAATAGATATAAATGTTATCCATATGATATTTTTAAATTCAAAATCATATTTGATATTTTTTAATCTTTTCTATCATATTTCCTAATTTTAAATTTTTTGGTGGCAAAAAAGATCAACAAGATTATTCTAGTAGTAATAAATGTTTGTCGTAGTGAAGATAAATGTTATCTAAATAACAAAATTTTAGAATTTAAATTTATATTTGAGATTTTTTAATCTCTTCTATCATATAATTAACTTTTGAAATTTTTTTATTGATAAAAAATACCAACTAAAATTATTTTATTGATTATAAATATTTATCAAATTAAAGATAAATGTTAACAAGTAAAAAAATTTGATCTAAAAATTTTAATTTAAGCTTCTTTTATCTTTTTAATTGAATAGTTCAATTTTGAATCCAAAATGTTGAAGTTGAATTTTCTCTTAATGACCAACCGATCATGTCATATATTAAGATAATAGACGAAAGAAAATCAAGTTCCTTTTCAAATGGATGAATTTTTGCTTGCAAAGGAGGAGGAAAAAAAGGACATGGAATAGTGTGTGAGAGAGAGAGAGAGAGAGTTATTGCAAGTGTATTAAAGTTTGATCACAAGGATGGATGTAATTATGATCGTTTAGTAAATGTTTAAGTAATTGTAATTGCATAGGTAGAGGTTAATGTGATTACAATGCGATTTTGATTGCATTACAAAGTTGTAACCAAACATGATAATGTAATCGCCATTATCACTTTGATTACATCCAACCAAACATGTTCATAATGTCATGGAGCTGGCCTTATTCTTTTACTCATATATATATATATATATATATATATATATATATATATATTACTAGGTTTGACTATCAACCGGGTCAACCAGTTTAATGTAAACTAAACGGTCCGACTGGTCGAACCATTGACCCACTTGACTGACTGGGTTGATCACCGGGTCGGTTATCCCGACATAGTTTAGTGCCTTTTAATATTGACAAATTTATTTAAATAAGTTCCTAAAATATTTGTAAATAATAAAAAATAACTTAAGGTATTGTACAATGTTGTATAGTTATACAAGTTTACCGGTTGATGATCAAAATCTAAGGACCGAATTCAATTTTTTATTTACTTGAGTATGATGATATTATTGAGAACATATATGAATTAAGAAAAATAAATGAATAATTTATTTGAATTAAAATCTAAGGACCTAAATTAAAATTTTTAAAAAATATAAATGAATTGAAAAAACCAATAAGTGGGTGTTTGGCCAAGCTTTTCTAAGTATTTTTGGGATGTAAAATTATTATTAATTAGGCCAAACAATAACATTTCAAAAAGTTTAAAAAATATTTTGTAAAAGCACTTTTGAAAAATAAGTGGTGGTTGAGTTGATTTTTCAAGAAAATTTATTCATAATTACGGCATTCGATTAAAAATATTTGGTTAATATTATACAAATCCAATTTACTTGAAAAAGGACATTCATTCTCAAATGAGGACAAAAAAAAATTAGCTTAACATTTATCAAAATTAAAATTAAAATCTTCCACCAATAAAAAAATAACATTCAAAAATAAACAAAGGATATTTCTGGAATAATTACTTCAAAAATTGCTTCAAATTGGCGGCAATTCATTTTTATTAAACTATAAGGTTGTAAGTTTCTAAACATATAATAGCTAATAGTATTACTTGATTATTCGAAATATTTGGAGGAATTTTTTATCATTTATCAATACCATAGGTAGCATAATCTCGATAACTCTATTATTAATTAATGATCATAACGTCTAAGAGATAAAACCTTTTCAATATATCCAAACTTAAATTCGTCTATTATTATAATATTGCGCTTTATGACTCTTTAGGCAAAAAAAAATTTACTTAATAAGAAAAAAAAAAAATTGGACCAGGTCATTTCTCAATATTTAATCGTAGTGGAGAGTTCGTGGGTGCATCTCCATCTTGATCCGAAGTGACTATTATTACATATTACTTGACAAATGCAATTACATTTTCTCTGCACGGAATGAAGATGAACAAGAAGACTACATTCTCAATCCTTCTCCTCGTGGCTGCTTCAGGTTGGTTAATTTTTCTCCCCTTCCCTCAATCGTGGAAGAATGTACTGATTATATAAACGCATGGTTCAGAAATTTTCTTCCTGATCGATTTGCTGTCATGGGCAGTGATAATGCAGATTCACGTGGCTACGGCACAATATTGGCCTTATTATGGTGGTTTCTCTGAAGATGGTAAAGTTACGACCCCTTAACCCCGATAGGTTATATGGGTTACATTCCCTTGGATTACTAGCTAGATTAACTGCTCAAACTGGCTGCCACCATCTGAGTTTTAATTTGCTTGTCATATCATTTCATTTGTGTACCGAGAATGAGTTTGAGATCGAGATCGATTACATGTGCTAATTACATCTAATTATTAAGCAGGTTTATCTGTTCGTATGTTGGAGTTATTCGTAGATCCTTGATGGGATTGTTTTTACATCTTCTTTCATCAAAGTTGTGATCAAGTCAAAAGGATTTGGTGTGTCAAATTAAATTGGAGTGTATCCATCCATGTTGATTGTAACAAATATTTATAAGGACGTGTTTATAACCGAAGCATGTGATGGGTAATAATTATTTGAATTATAAATTTTACTTCAAGTAATGGAGAACAAAATCGCTTCTAGAAATTGAAACAAAGGGTGTGTTTGGTTGGAGATAAAATGATTTTTCTGTAAAATGACTTTCATGTAAAATAATTTTCAATGTAAAATCAATTTTCAACTAGATTTTCAACTGTTTGGTGAGGAAGAAAAATAAGGGGTGGGGGTTCTTAGGGAAAGGAGAGAGAGAGGCAGTTAATTCTCAAGGGGCTGAGGTTTCTTAGGGAAAGGAAAGACACGAGATGGAGTTAATTCTCGGGGAAGGGGTTACAGCCAATGTATCCCAAACTCACTCTCTCTCCTCCCTTCCGTGGCTTCCATCTACTCCTCCTCTTCTCTCTCTTCTTCCGAGTCCGGACCTCCCTCTCTCTCCTCCAATCCAACTCCGGACCTCCCTCTCTCTCGTCGAACCCACCGACACCCAACTCCCCCCGCCCTCCATCCTCCTCCTAATCTCCAAGGACAACCCCACGGCTAATACTTGGCCCAAATCAACCATGGAACCCCACTCTCATCTCCTAACTTAGCTTTCGATCGAGGCTAGCCCTACTTCTCCTCCCGATCGTCAACTTATTTCTCGATATGGCTAGCCCGGTTCTCTCTCCTGCCCCTCCATCCAGTGTTCCGCCTCCACCTTTGCCGCAGCACCGACGTCTACTCCGTCCCTACACAACCCCATTAGCGAGAATATGGAATTAGAGAGCTCGTGGAAAATACATCTTCGATCTCGAAGATAATTGCGAGAGAGAGATAGATGGATGAAATGGAAAATCTAACTTTCGCTCTTAGAAAAGGGAAAATATTTTCCTTTAGATGGGGAAATGAATTTTCCCTGAAAATTATTTTCCAAAATTTTTATACCAAACAGATGAAAATCGGAAAATGATTTTACGGGAAAATGATTTTACGTCCTACCAAACACACCCAAAGTGAAAAAAATCCCCATTAGAAATCAAAGTAAAGGAATTTCATTGTGGGATGTAGTTTTGTTGGGAGGTCTTTCAAAATATCATGTTTTAAGAAAGATTATTTTCTTACAAAATTGTGTTTTCTAAATCTAATTGTGTTTAGATAAGAGTTTGCTTCCTATTTGTATTAAGTAACTTTTACCTATTAAAATTAGGAGTAAGAATTTTAGTAGATTTAGGAGATTCTGTTGGGATGTTGTTATTAGAGTTTCTTTCCTATTTAAAGGATGGTTGACCTTTATTGTAAACACCAAGGGAGTTATTCCGAGGAGAGTGTTGTGAGATTATGATATCTCGCGTTTGGGAAGATCTCCGGGTTTGAGACCGTTCTTGTACTCTCTCATAATAGTGAAACTTTTGTGAATGTGGCATTCGTGGTTTTTTCCGGTTTGGGTTTTCCATGTTAAATTCTTGTCTCACTCCTGATTTTGATCTCCATTTAATTTCTTGATATTGTTCTTGTCATCCTAAATCGCTTCAAATAGTGTTTGATTCACCCAAGTAATTTTTATTTCAAAGATGTAGTATCTATAAATAAAATGAAAATTTTATCATAGTTAATTGGCCATTTTTTTACTAAGTTTTCAATTTAGCAAATGTGAAGTGGGATACCAAAGCAAGAGATCAAAGTCTTGCACCAATTTAGTATGTCAAATTCATCCCAATTCTTAAGCATAGGGAACCACGTACCCAATTTATGTGGATTTTGATTTAGAAGGTTCTCCATGGCTTCTTTAGAGGGGAATGTTAGCAAGAAGTCACCCCCAAAGCTCTAAGAATGATATCTGTTATTCCCTCATTTACTAATGAGTTTTAAATCGTAATTTCATTTGCAATGTGCAGAGAAGTTCCTACCAAGCTTCATTGCAAGCCATTCGATATTTGCTTCTAATCTACTTTCCCTTAAAAGCTTTTCCTGTTCACCTCCTATAGAGATAAAAGAGATTACTTTTTGTCTTCTTCATTATTGCCTCTATTCGAGTGGTCCTTTGATGCGGGGTAGCTCACCTTCCAACTTTAGCTTCTTCTTCATGCCTAGACACTGGCAAAACTTACCCGAACCGAACGGGTCAACCCGAACGACCCGAAACCCAAACCGAACCGAAATCCAAAAAAGCTGAACCGATTTTGAGCTGAAAATCGAAATAAACCGACCCAAAATCGAACCGACCTGAAATATAATTGAGCCGATTACAACCCCGAACCGAATCGGACCGAACCCGATTTTGACCCGAACCTAAATAAAAGTGACCCAAACCCGAACCGACCCGAATCCGAATTTGACCCAACCACATATTTTTTTGTGGGTCTCTCATGATGGACTTTTGTGCTTGTAGTGGTACAATTTTGATCAACCTCAAATCCTATTCATGCCGGTCCATACCAAGGGATGTTGGTGGACCCGATAATATTGTATTGTATATGGTTAACCTGAAACCATACTCGAAACCAACCCGAACCAACATTGACCCAATTCGAATCGAAATCGACCCGAATTTGACCCAATCCGAAATTAACCCGAACCGAATCCGAATCCGAACCCGACTTGAATCCGAATCCGACCCGAACAAGATTGACCCGAAGTTGAACTGAACCGAAGTTGACCCAAACCGAAACCGAGCCAAACCCAAACGAGATCGATCCAAAGTTGACTGAACCGAACTTAACCCGAACCGAATGACTCGATTGCCGGGTCTCATGCCTCCAATTCAGATTTTGAAAGCCAAGGTGTCTAAAATCTCCACCTTTCTTGACTCCTCGCTTCTCATATCTTGCCTATTTGACTTTTAATCTGTCGTGGCAAAGCAAGACCCATTATCATCTTCGATTACTCTCAACGCCTCTTATTTGAATTCATAGCCGACAAAGCCAAACCAGTTTGGGTTGCCCTTCCTCTGTATAAATGGAACAAAAGTATCAATTACTTTTCCATGGTTATTATTGAACACCTTTCTTAACCACTAGTTGTTGATGTTGTGTAGGAGATTATCCGCAAAAGTGTAAAGGTTGAATGCACGGTCTTCCCTATGTTTGAATTCCCAACCCTAAGTCTCACTCCCGAGTTTTCTCATTCTTTAGTGATGATGTCTTCCTACGAATAGTCAATGTACCTTTTATCCAAATAATTTTTTTCTTAGGATCTGTTAGGGAAGAATTAAGTCTTAAATTTATAACCACAAGTGCACGACGTAGTTGTAACTAGTTGGCAAGAACATGTCGTGTCCACAGAGAGTTGTGTTTCAAATATCAAAGTTATCTTAAACTTTACTGTCTAGGCGAATCACGAGAGATGAGATAATTGTGGCAATTAAACTAATCTTAGAAACTAATAGAAGAATGCTCATGTTGTGATTTTAGCACTTAGTAAACTAACTAATCAAGACAAGCCTAAACCTACCCAAGTTTATATAAGTATTTAGGAGTGGTCGGTTGCACCATCAAAACCTACTGAAGCCACACTTTCGAGGGTCATGAGCTAATCTAATAATTCTAACCACTTACTTTCGTGAGGTTAGTCTAACTAGATTACAAGAGTAGCAAACTAAGGACCTAACTAGAATTCGGGCTATTTTCATGTCAAAATCCCAACTATTCTCTCTACCAACACAAGAAAATTGGCTCTACCTTTCGGTGGTAGACCAACCGCCTCAAAATCAAGATGAAAAACCTTTTAAAGTATTTTATCGATTACGATGTGGGGTATGAGAAACAAACCCAAATAACAAACATAAACTATGTGGGTTAAGGCTTGAACAAGATCAATTAGCCATTAGAGAGGTTAATCACAACCAAAGTGACACAAACTAACAAATAATTAACATAGAACATAGTTAATCTAACAACTAATAAATTAATAAAGATCGACTCAAACAACAAAATAAACTAACAAATTAAACATAAATATGAAATTAAACAATTAATATTTCTACTACTAAGATCTAAAGAATACTAAAAATCGAACATTTAAACTAATCTAAACAAACTAAAAATAAAGGAGAGATAAAAGGGAAGAAGTTATTAAGAACGAATCAAGCTGAAGCGAAACGCGTCGAAACTGAATTAATAATTGAAACTAAAATAATAATCAAATCTAATTTGAGACAATTTACAAAAGAGAGAGAATTAATTAAACCAAAACTAAAACTAAACCTAAATCTAATACAAGGCTCCCCCCAATTGACCCCTCTAACCCTCTATTTACAATTCTAGGATTATACCCCTTGCTTTACAAGGGCATTAATTAAATTTTAAATAATGTAATTATTTTTAATTTAATTATTTCTAATTAATTTATAACAATAAAAATTAATTATAAGCTAAAAACAGTTATTTTTTAAATAACAATAATAAATTGATATATTAAATTATATAATTTATTAGAAACGAGTAAATAAATATATCTCTTTATTTTTCTCAATTTTGATTAATATACTTTTTATTATTAATGTCCATTATATTTAATGTTAATGTAAATAATTCCAACATTAAATTGAATTAAAATTACATTAAATACCTATTTGACATCCTATATGACATCCTATGTGTCACTCGTACATTACTTCAACTCAAACTTTTAATATATATATATATATATATATATATAGCCTTTTATTTCTGAATTGCACCGCCTTTTACTTATTGTTTACTGAACAAATCATGCATAATGGGCCTAATATTGATGATCAAGGCTTTTCCTTTATACTTGGCCTTGTGATCATAGTGGAGAAATAAGGAGAATCGAAACTGTGCACATCGAAAATAAGCTGCTTTTGATGATGCACTTGAAGAATAGGCAACGTATGTTGGCATGGGCTTGACATGTGTGCACTTGGCAATGGACCGATCACGGGCTTTGAAATGTCAAAAATTGCTCAATTTTGTCTCTTAATCTCTATTTTCTGCTAAATCTCCTTATTATTAGCTTGATCCAATTTATTACCTACAATAATAAATAAAATAAGTAAAAATCTTAAGAATTATATTATTTTACGACATAAAAATTAGATAAAAAGAATATAAATAACGTAATATTTGGACTGAACAGGATCTTTGGAGGCCTCGGTCTTGCACCTTCCACATTTTGCTTGTCGAATTCTCTGGGGTCCCATGCTCTTATTTTCTCCACTTTTTCATTTTAGCTTGGACGTTTACATTTTTGGGAATGAGGTTTGTAAAGCCTGGGCGAAATTCTGAAACCGAAATGGAATTAGATGAGTTTTTATAAGCTAAATTAACCTTAATATTTGGAGATCTTGGATCAGAGCCTAAACAATCTCGGTCTGTAGTTGCGCTTTTAGAATTGATTTGGATAGCATGTGAATCTCTAGCTATACTACCTGCTCGTTGGCCCTCTACTACCTGAGGCTAACACCCAGTTGTCAAAATATTGAGATTAATTTCGTCTGCATTCTCTAATGTAGCACGATTACTCTCTAACTGAGTCGTTGCCTTTAAAGTATGGAACAAAACCCTTCTGAGCTCCCTTTTCCTCCCTCTCCATACTGACAGCATCCTAAGTATCCCTTTTGTGCATGTCATGGCTAAGAGACAAAGTTACCTGGCTTTACTCCATGACTGGCGAATCTTCCTACCTTGTCGTTGTCATCAATAGCACCAGCAGAACAACCCTGGTAGCAGTAGCAACTCAAATGCTTCCTTTTGGAAATTTATTTGGCATCTTCATATCCCGCCCCGAATGAAAATGTTTGCTTGGTGAGCATGTTTACACACACTTCCGACCTGCAATGCTCTCGTTCACATAATCCATGGTTTTGATGCTTGGTGTGAGCTGTGTGGTGATCTCCAAGAGTCACATACTCATGTACTGTTTCAGTGTTTGCAAACAACCGAAGTTTGGTGAATGCATGCCTTCCCCGTTACGGTGAGTAAAAAATTCAGATCAAGGACGGATGCGTTTAGCGAGCCTGTGGATCGTGGAGATAACAATGTTGAAGAATTTGTGATGATTTTGTAAGCAATATGGAATATGAGGAACAATCACCTATTCAAGAAATCTACCCCCTCCACCTGATAGATGCATCTCCAAAGCCTTGGATTTTGTTTGTTAAAGAATACAAGGTAGCTGCTGATCATTTCCAAATGCGAGCTGATAGTGTTTCACTGCTTGGAAGAAACTGAGTCTGGGTTTGGTAAAGATCAACTTTGACAGTGCTAATTAAACATGGTGATTGGAGCTGAGGATGGGGCAGAGTGGGATTGAGACTCCAATGGTGACATCATACTTGGGCATGCCTCTTCGCTCTTCAATAGACATGGAAGAACGCACTTAGAAAAATTGCAAGTAAAGGAGAGTGCTCCAACCCTATCTCAAACCTTCAAAAGAAATCTTATCTTAATACCTTAATTGATTTTGTCGTTCATGCTATTTTAGACTCTACTAATCATTTTGATTTTTGTATTTTTCTCATGTTAAGAAATCGGGGAATTGAGATTATATCCTGACTGACTTCCAACGTGCAATTTCTTCTTGTGGGGAGTGGATAGGTGATAGACCAAACCAAATTATGGATTTGGTCCTTAAGGATTCTTGGACTGATCGTGATATTTCTTAATACATTTCCCATTTTCTATCAAATAAATAAACAAATAAATACATTAGTTTAAGTCTTTTTTTTTCCTAATGAAAGTATTGATTAAATTATTTATGGACCTCTAAATTATTTGAAGTTTTACATATTTTAAGTATTATTACATCAAATTTCATTGAACCAAATTGTGAATTTTTCAAATGATATTATTTTTATATTAAAGAAGAAATGAGGGTATTATATATATATATATATATATATATATATATATATATATATATATATATATTTTATCAAAATGTGAATTTTTCAAATGATATTTTCAGAAAATCATAGTCCCATAAGCTACCCTCAAAGCAAAGAGTTTACCAATGAGCTGAGCCACATTTCGGTCGGTGCTCGGTTGACACCAACACCGACCTGAAACCGTCACCGGCTATATGGGTGAGGCCGAGAAGTCTGTCTCGATAATATAACTTCAACTATCAAAATAATTCAAAATTTTCTATGTTTTTAGCTCTGAAATAACGAGAAGCAATTTTAAGAATAAAAGCTACAAATTAAGGAGTCGCCAATCGGTTTTAGGAAATAAAAACTAACAAAAATAAAGAAAATATTTTTCTAAATTCAGTACGGAAAAACAAAATTTAGAAAAGTTTTTAAAAGAGACTCCATTGGTCTTAAACCGAGAATCCGGTGTTCATGGTTGAAGGTACGAAACAAAGAGTAATACTCTTAATTACGTATGTCAACGAGACGACCTTTACTAATCTAAATTGTGAGTTAAATTTTTTTTAAATCAAGCGAGGCAAACAACATGCGAAGTACTGAATTAAAATGCCCAATATGCTTTGAAAGCAATAAATAAGCGAGTAAATAAAACAATAAAGAAAGCAATAAAGAAAGTAAAAAAAAGCGGAAAATAAATAAAAGTTACATCGGGTAGGGAGGAATCAAATACGATACAAGTTCAAACCACAATACTGAAGCGAGTGAATAACTGAAATTAAAGTAATAAAAATTGTAAAGGCAAACTTGAAAAATGGATATGGCGCACTCGGGTTGTCTAGCCTGCGATCTTGAATCACGGACGGATCTCGAGCAACATAACGATAAGGCCACAAGCTGAAATGAGGTGTAAAGAAGACCTTTTTGTAGGTTTAGAAATGAAATTTGAGTAGTATTGCTGAGAGATGGATATGAGAGAGTGTGGGAGAGAGTGAGGGAGAGAAATTTTCAGCATATGAGGTTTTTCCAGTTGAAAATGGTGCAGCAAATACAAGGGGAGGGGCATCCCATATTGTTGAGAGAAATATAATACCGCAAGTGCACGGGTGTAGCTGTAGTTAGGAACCCGCAAGTACGGGTCGTGTCCACAAGGAACTCGTTTTCAAATACTAAATCCACCTAAAAACTCTAATCTAGGTAAAAACTCGGTTCGACAATGATTTGGTTTTTGGATCAACTAATAACAAAATAACTAAGAGAAACCGAAGAATAAAATGCCTTAGATTGGGATTAATCACACTAATATGCCTGAAACCAAAATCGAATACCGTTTGAGATTTGCCTATGCTAGTAGTTTAGAAGAGGAAGACACCAATTAAGCCTATCTTCGCCTACTTTCGAAGGTCAAAGACTAATCTTGCACAATCTAATCACCTATTTTCATGGGATTAATAAAGAGCAAAATCACAATGAATGTATCTCACAACCCCGATTAAAACCCTAATTATTTTCATATCAAAGTTCTAATCGTTCACAACGTCATTCTAGGTAAGTTCTCATCTTTCGATGTTCACAAAACCTTAATAAAAGCAAAAGAGTCCTCTTTCGAGGTAATCAATGAAAAAGTGATGAACGAAGTGAATTCTAACCTAACAAGCATAGAACAACTCAATTGGTACTCAATTCATGATTATCAAGGCATAATAGGGATCAATCCCAACCTAAGTAGAGAAATTAGCCTCTAAACATGATACTAAACAATTGACAAAGATTGGGAAAAATAGCCATAGAGAAACAAAGAGAAATTGTGAAGAAAAGATAAAGAGAAGAAATTACGATTACCGAATGAAAAACTTGATGCGATTCAATCATAAAAACTTGAAGTAGATAAACAATAAAGAGTGTTCTTGAGTCTCTTCTCGGAGCTCTCTCGAAACCCTAGCTAAATCTCTACATTATGGAATCGAATCCCTCAACAAATACAATTAGGAAACTTAAATAATCGCCGTAACAATAGTCGCACGGCCGTGCGAAAGTCGCATGGGGTACCGTGCGAAAATCTGCCGCATGATTCTAAGCTCTCGCCCATTTCGCACGGCCGTGCAATTTCCGCACAGGTGCCGTGCGAAATTTCAATCTCTGTAACTTCTCGCTCGGCCGTGCGGAACGCGCACGAGGGCCGTGCGACCCTCCTTCACTTCGGGTCCTTCGCTCGATGATCCGCACGGCTGTGCGGCTTTGCACTGGGGGCTGTGCGACTTCTCTTGATGTGTTTTAGGCTTCTTTCTTGCCTCCTCTTGGGCCCGAACTCTTCTCTTCATCGCTTTTCATCAAATTTGTCTCGAATCTCTCGAATTTAAGCCCAAAAACCTAAAATAAAGAGATTTACGAGCTTAGGTGACGATAAAGAGAAAAAGAGCAAAATCTAACCAAAAACTAAATAAATATCATTGAAATCATCATGAAATTGGGTTAAATAATGCCTTAAACCGGCAAAAATGAGGTTTAACACATATTTATAGAAAAAAAAGGTCAAAATGAAACCCTAAAAGCATTCCAACCGTTGGGTTCAACTTAAATCGAGGTCCCAAAATACCGGAATTGGATAATTCGAAAACTGGATATTTGTCCGGCCCAAAACGACGTCAAACCGGTGCTAACTAAAACATTGTCGTACGGACGTTCGGCCACTCGAAGAACAGTGATACATTTTAAGCGGCGTATCCTAATCGACGCTGGTTCGGATCTTGGTTGGAACTTAGACCGAGACTTGGTTCGGCCAAAAGAAATGGGTTGTGGGCCGGCCCAAGCTAAGAAAGACTGATTTTGTGGTGCTAATGGATTCTTTGTGTTTCATTGCCTTTTGTCACGCCAATTTCAATCTAATCATAATTCAAGTTGACAAACAAGACTAAGATTTCATCATCGGGCTAACAAAAATAAATAATTCAAATAAAAGATAAAGACGACACGTTTTCGGTGTTTACAACGACCTCTGTAAATTTTTCATTAAAATAAATGAAAAATAAAACTTTAATAATAATAATAATAATAATAATAATAATAATAATAATAATAATAATAACCTAAAGTCATTACATTTTATATATTTGTCTAAAAATACTCGAACTGGTCTTCAAGTATTTTGATAGTGGCCAAGTTATAGTGATCCAATCTTGTTAATAACAATAATTGTAATAATAATAAATTATTATTATTTAATTTTTGTTTATTTTCGCTCAAAGGATGCACTTAAAGTGATCGTCACCATACAACAACCACCATAATTAGAATGATCTTAGCCGTACATATGTCTTGTCCAAATCTAAACCATCCATTATTTTTATATTTAAATAATTAAAAGTTATTATTATTTTTAATAAAAAATTATGAATATTAAGAAAATATTTTCTTTGGGTCTTATTTGTTTTTCGAAATTCACCTATTACAAGCCTAAGACCCTCAACAACCTCCTCCCACTCCAACACTAATCCTAATCAATCACCATTAACCCCGGCCACTCACTGGCGACTTACATGCGATTCTCCAGAGATCTCTTTTTCTTCTCCTTGCCCATATTACCCCCATCGCTCTCCTCCTCCACCAGCCACGATTCACCACATTAACAGCTGTCGATGGTGTCGCCCAGGGTTTAGGGGTTGACCACATCATCTCGACGATTCCATTCACCGGCAGTGGCGGACAACTCGACAGCTAGGTAGTGGTTTCTAAGTTTCTTAGATCTTTGGATTTTCTAGACCTTCCATGTAATTATTTAATTGGGTTTGAGAACCATTTTGATAGCAATCCAGTTGTTCTCCTTCTGCATTCTCTCATTACTTTCATTACTTTCATCATCTCCGTAGCCGTTCATCACCATTGTTAATTGACCTTCGTAATCTTATCTCACTTCAATTTGGGCATCGAAGGTCAACAATTATAAACACCAACATTGATGGAAGGATTCAAGGTAAGAAGGGTACAAATCTGAGGCACTCATTTCGGTTTTGATAAGTACAAAATAGGGACTAGGAGTTGAATTCAATCAGAGTGGATTTAGTTTACGTTCATTGTCTTCTCTCTGTTTTTTTAGTTCCAGATTTTGTAAAATTGGTATACTTTGTTTCAGTTTTGTTCAATTCGAGTGAAAGTGTGGATCTATTTCTTTAATTTACACCCCTTCGGTTTAAATTTTAGATCTTGATTTTTTTGCGATTTTGAGGTTTTGCTCTTGTGCTCTGTTTCGATATGTCGACCTTATTCAGTACTTCATGCATTGCACCCCTTGTTTTCAATGGTTTAGGTTTGGTCTCGTCCGGACAAAATAGCTAGTGCTCTGTCTCATCTGTTTCAAGTTGCAATTCCACTACGTCGATTCTGGGTAATAGGGTACGAATGCAGTTTCGGTGAAGGCTGGGCGTCAATGAGAATGGTAGACGGCGAAGTCGGAAGAGAACGTAGCACCGGAAACAATAAAAGCGAACTCAAAATTTTCTTTTTTTTTAATATATTTTGATATAATAAAATGATACAAGTGCAATTGGAAGCACATACCAACTCAGCAGTGTATTGGTGTTGGACTTTATAATAGAATGCTCATGGCTGAAGCTGAACGTTAGTAGTTTGAATCCTAGTAGAAGATTGCTTTCTCATATACTTTCCTTTTTGTTGGCTTTTTACAGATATTATTTTTAATTTAGTTCATCTTTAATTTAGAAACCCTAATCTCATAATGTTATATATTTATTCTCATTTCAAGCCACTCTCTATCAAACAATTACTCATCAATTTCTTCAACGGAATTACTCAACGACGTCTTTGATTAAAGCGCTCAACGTCTATTTCTTCATATTCTTGAATAGGTACGTTGTTTTTCTCCCCTCGAAATTTGTTAAATTATGCATAATTATAATTTTTCTAACATAATTGGCTTACTTTGACAAAGTTTCTCTTAATAACGTCAATGAATTTTCCTTTTATCTGAGTCATGAACCCACCAATAAATAACAAGATTGAATCACTATAGCTTGACAACTATACTTAAAGATTAATTCGAGTATATTTTTAGAAAAATATATAAACCGTAATGATTTTAAGTAATTATATTATTATTATTATTATTAAATTTGTATTTTTCATTTATTTTAACTAAAAATTTATAAAGATAGTTTTAGAATACTTATTATAATTATTACGAGTATTAGAATATGCTTTAGTAAACGTTTGTAATCCCACATTTTCAATGAAAGTGGCCTTTTCTCTAATGTTCATAAACATAAACTCAGCTGTATAATTATTTTAAAAAGAGAACATATTTTTCGTATTTTATATTTTCTAAACAAAAAATATTAATATTAATGGCACATGTTGAATTTTAATTGAGAGTGTAAACTAGATTCTATACACCTATTGTGTAGGTATCACTGTAGACTTGAGACTAATGCGTCCGTACATTTTCCCTCAGTTTCTTTTGTTCCTATCTGAAACTCTTCAATTCTTCAACTCTCATTTCCATTTCCTCATTATTTTCTTCATCACCCCATGCAAACTTACCGACTTCCCATCCATCTTCACAACTCTCCATCAATTGCTTCACCATTCAGATTAATTACCCTCGCTTTCTCTTTCTCTCTCTCTCTTTCTATTTATACTCCTCGCTTTCTTTACCGTCTCCCATCACCAAACGCACCGTCAGTTTCAATTTCTCTCTCCTTCTCCACTTCTCTGTCTACGTCCAAGAAGGGGAAAAATGGACATTAACAGTGTTGATGAATTCATCACCATGATGTGTAGTGCCGAAATGTTTGAGCAACTAGGCCCAATTGACCTTCATAAGTTCGATTATGCTGGCTTTGATGCTGAGAAGATTTCCTCTAAGTTCATGAAAAATGCTCATGAGGCTGGAATTCAAGGCACCGAGCTGGAAAAAGATATAGCTGACATAGTACTTGTCGGTTTATCGAAGGGTAATTTGCGAGATGATCTGTTTCAAAAGTTCGAGAAAGTACCCAGAACCCGACTTGAAGAGCTCAAAATGCGGTACAAAATCGGAACTAGAGCGACAAAAGGCCAACCTGTGTCAGGATCAAGTGAATCCATTACTTTTGCCAGATCAGTTCGAGTTTTCCCCATGGTCGCATCTGATTTGATTATAAGGGGTTTGTATGAACCGAAGCTGACTCGAAATTTTCTGTATTCTAATGAATTGCCAGCAGTGTTTAAACAAGCGGGATTTGCTGCTTTGATTCCTAAGAGGAATCAGGCGGGAACTGTGTATTTTCATGCGTTCTTGGCTTACCAGGTTGAGTTTTCGTTTGAGATTAATCGCAGTTCAAGGAGGACTACTACTGTAAAGGAAAATATGGACAAGCAGTACGTTTATACTTCCAAAGCGTGGGAGGGGGAGCTTGTTGGATTTGCCAAGAGAGTCGAATTGATGAAGAAATACGAGATCAACACTCGCAAAGTTCTAGAAACCTGTCTCAAGGTCGCGAACAAGTTGCTTTCGGATGTCGGGAAGGAGACATTTGACACAGAAAAGATCATGGACACTTATGTTTGTGAAAACAATGAGGTTGATTTTGAGCTAGTTGAGGAAGGATCAAACGAGTAACTTTGATGATGGGTTTCCTTAATTTTAGATGGTTGCTTTAGCATCTGCATAAATTTTACTAGTCTGTTTTATTTCCAGTTAACGTTATCCTTGTTCTTAGGGTAGTGTTTCACTGGTTTTGTGGTTTCTTAGGTTGTTTTGTATGTTTTGGAGTATTTAAATGCAAGTTGCTCATGGAAAATGCAATTCCCTTTGCTATATTCCCTAATACTTATTCTTTTATTTCTTTCTCTTCTGTTTTTTCTCACTTTAATCCAACAAAGTGGTATCAGAGCCCTCTTCTTAAGGGACATGTGAAATGGATTCTGAGACATTTTCTCAAATTACTCCTCTTACCTTTGATGAAGAAAACTACCATCTTTGGGCAGTGAGAATGCAGACTCATTTGGAGGCTTTAGAACTTTGAGATGTTGTACAAGAAGATTACAATGTTCCTCCACTTCTGAAGGATCCCACCATGGCCCAGATGAGAATCCACAAGTTTAGAAGCACAAAGGACGCAAAGGCAAAATGGGAGGTAGTTCAATTACCTAAGTCCATGGGAGGACTGGGAGTGGGAGATATTATCATGAAAAGTGCATGTCTCCTTTTCAAATGGTCGTGGAGGTTTTCATCAGAAAAACAGGCTATGTGGCTCAAAGTGGTGAATTCAATCTACAATGAGCACTGAAATTTTGTTATTCCAAGGATTACACCAAAAATGGGGGAACTTGAGCGATATTATCAAATTGGGGCTGGAAGTTTCACTAGAGGAGCAAATCTTTTCAAAGAATTACAAATCGAGATTGGGAATGGGGCTATGATTCAATTCTGGGCATTGGAGATGCTCCACTGAAAACCACTTTCCCAATCCTATACGAATTGTCAATACAGAAGCATGAAAGTGTGTTCAATATGGGTTGGCATTATAGATTTGCCTGGAGATGGATTTTGAGGTGGAAAAGCCAGTTGAATCACCAGCAACAAATCACCTTGTCATATCTACAACAACTCTTCAATTGAAAAGCCCAATTCTTGACAAGGAAGACTCAATTGTGTGGAACCTGGACCATAGAGAGGGCTTCACAACAGTTTCACTTTCGGTGGCAGCCATGACAGAGAAAGCTCAGATGGTGGGGGTCAAAACTGTAGCAGCGACGATCTGGAGGATGCTAGTGCTCCCAAAGTTCGAATTCATGGTGTGGCTAACGATGGTGGGAAAGTTTCACACCAAGTTAGTTTTGTTTATGAAAGGAATTATACAAGCTCATGAAGTTTTATGGGTCTTTTGTGGTTGGTGCCCAGAATTCATGGACCATCTCCTGTTGAGCTACCAAGTCGCTTGAAGAGTATGGGTTTCAATAACTCAATCTTGGGGTTTTCACCTTGTTAATCTAGGCACTTTGAGGGGGTTCTTTAAGCTATGGAGTGATACGAAGATAAATGGTAAATTTGTAAAAAAGGTGTAGAAATCTACTTTTTATGCTATGGTGTTGTCACTATGAAGAGGCAAAAACGATATCATTTTTTTTTTTGCTAAATCCTTTGAATTAGAGGATACCCTTTTTCGTATTAAATTCACGGTAGGATGCGTGGATAAATTTATGGGAGGATAATTTTCTATATTACCCAACCGAGGTTGTTTGATGTTTCGATAACCTTCATATGTTGAGTCCTTAACTCATCGTTTTTCTTTTAAGTGCCACGACTTTTGTCTAGGCCTCTACTTTAATGATAAAAAAAAGGAGGCAAAGGCAAAAGCATCATTATTTGCAGTAATGTCACCAACAATTTTCACAAGGTTTATGCCACTAGAACCAACAAAAGCTGTGGCACTATTTCAAAGAGGAGAATGTCAGATGAAAGGATATGAGGGATGCAGGTGTTGATTCTTATAAGGAAATTCAAGCTATAAAAGATAAAAAGTCTACGACAATCAAAGAGTACTCAAACAAATTGCTTGGCATCATAAACAAGGTGAGATTACTTGGTATTGAATTTGCTGACCTAAGAATTGTAAAAAAATTTGTAATGGTGCGTGAGTATATGAAGCATCCATAATCTCCTTGGAAAACACAAACAATTTGTCCAAAATCACTTTGGTAGGGTTGCTAAATGCATTTTAGGCACAAGAGCAACGAAGGCTTATGAGGCAAGAGGATATAACTCAAGGATCTTTGCCAGCCAAGCATCAGGATGCTGGTAACAACAAGAAATATTATAAGAAAAGTCGTGCATCACGTAGCAAAATCGAAATCGTTGGAAGGGTGAAAGCCCAAAGAAAAACGATCCACCTTATTGGCATTGCGGAAAACTAGGTTATCCACTATTTAAATGCTAGATGAGGCCAGATACATAGAGAAGTAAATACAGTCAACTTAGACATGAAGTTGTAATTTGCAAAAACAAAGTTTAACTGCTAGAAGCAGATGCCCAAGTAGTCGATGAGGAAAAAGAAGATCAAATTCTTGTGGTACAGTGTTTTCCAACAAAGAGCTCTTCAAAATGTTGGTTAATTGATACCACATAACATATGATAGAACCATCTTCAACGATTTGAAGCCCATTGCATTCACAAACGTCAGAATTGGGAATAGTGGCTATATCCATGCAAAAGGCAAAGAAATAGTCACAATTTGTTAAGGAAATACAACAAATTTAGGTACCAAAACAATCCGTAATGTTTTTTATGTACCTGATATTGACCAAAATATGTTCAGTGTGGGTCAGTTTCTTAAGAAAGGATTTAAAATATTCTTTGAAGACTGGCACTATAACATCTACGATGCCTCTAATAAGGAGGATTATGGGTTACAATTACAAAAATTATATAGAGGTATCCTAAGTTTTATTGTAACTATTTATAAAGGTCCATCGGGTATGAAAAATTACTTCTCGATACCCTTCTTTTTGCAAAAAGTTACACGGAGATACCTTAAGGTATGGTATAACTATTTAAAAACCTCTCATATATAAAAGAACTACTCTTAAGTACCCTTTACTTTGAAAAAAATTACACAGTTGGTGGGTACATAATTGGACAAGGTTTACACCAAATTAGGCGAATTTTAACTTATACTACATATAATCTTTAGTGACACATGTGATACATAAAAAAATTTATAAGATGGTTTTGCTGCAACCTTGGCGAATACAAATGGTCTAGTCCAAATTTTAAGAGGAAATGTGCTGAGAGAGTCTGCCTTCTAACAATCACGGGTACGTTGACTGTTATACTAGCTTGAAAGTTATGATAGATGCCTATTTGGCACAGCAACACCAAAATAGCTCGGATAATACAGTAGAAGAAAATGTTACTATAGTTTGAAAGACTTGTTAGAATTGATCTGGCTCCAAGAGTCACTTCTACAGCAAATTCTGACTGAGCTCGATCACTTGCCTGGAGTTTCAGGATCATTCGTTAGCAGAAGACCCTCTTTCCTGTCATCTGACTTCTTCTGGCTTCTCTTCATAATCATAACTGTGGATAGAGGATCATGGAGGGCTAATAATCAATGTCAATTAGACCTACCAAAAGATCCTCTCTTCGGCGAAAAAAAGAAACAGGGGTCTCACACCATTTGCGATAATGTATTGGTCTCAATGTTGTAAGCATGTCAGTTTCTTTTCCAAAACCGTCGAAATACAAACGGAGATTTTTACTTTGGCACATGAAAGCTTCATATGTTGAAGGTGTACAACGCAGTTCTCACAGAAGATATAAACCAAACATGTCAGAAAAGAAATTGCAAAAAGTTTGGTCATAATCTGATGCAAGTAATCTTCTTCTGACTTCAGAAGCATAGTCAGCGCACATCACAACATCTAATTTGGGTACCTAAAATTCATTTAGCTGAATTAGAGCTCACCATTGTACATTCAGATTTCTCCACTGTGGTTTGATGAAAGTAACCAACTCTGTAATCCACATGTTTGTCTAATATCAACAAGACATTATTTCTTTATAAGATAAATAGTAACAGAATCGCTGCCTAAATGGATACTACCAGCATTTACCAGACAAAAAAAAGAGATATAAAAGAATCATATCACAAAGTCACTAGCATGGCATCTTCGTCTATCATTTGCTGATAAAAAATGAAATTCTCTACATGATTCCTGTTCATCTGGATAATAAATCTATCTGACAAAATCTGGGGTGAGCCCGTCAAAAGTGGTTGCTTTGTTATCTGCTGTCAACACTGGTGACAAGGGAAACTAGTTCGATGTTTTCAGGTTGTGCGGTTTCTGTGCTGTCTTCGTCTGTACTAGGAAGCGTAGATGGAAGAATGGCGGAGTTAGAATGAGTGTTTGGTACTAAGAAAATAACCAAAAGTGGGCACACCCTCGCTATGTTACGGATCAAAAGGGCAATCCAAAGATTGTCGAATTTTGTTCTTGTTATGTTCAAAACATGGAGTAAGATGCCCCGAACCATGATGATGTGGACAGCCCGACATTGTCAATTGACATGATCAATGCAAAGAAAGTGCCCTCAATGCCCGGGGGACAAAGCTTGGCGCTCAGAACTAGAAGTGGCATCCATTTGAGCCTCATGATTAGTTGGGAAGCGCATTCATCGAGCACAGCAAAGAAATGATCAGGTATTCCGATCCACAAATTCATACGCAAGACCAGCATCAAGTCCAGCATTCCCGAAAGGCCTAAGCAAAGCTGTGTCCAGAAACATAGATTTCGAAAGTCATGGTCCTTCAGTGCGTACTGGTATAATATAGATCCCAACAGGGCACCAGCTGAACCAATGGAGAGAATGTACCCAACAAATTCCTGCATAGAGAAATGTATGATCAGGGGGTTCTTGTACATTAAAAGATAAAATGAAGATATGAGAGAGAGAGAGAGAGAGTAGGATATTTAGTATTCACTAGAATATATCCTAATGACTGATGCTACTAAATCCTTCACCGATCACAATCCTTAAGGCTGTTCGGTTATTATCTTAACTTCTCCGTATTTTCTTTTCCCAAACACAATTGCAAAGATTCTAAGGTTTCTTATCTTATTTCTACTCTTTCAGATGCTTATTTCTTTTATAGAAATTTCTACGTAATTGTCCAGATCCTATAAATTTCTGTAATCTTTAAATCTCTATCTTATTTTCTGCATATTTCAAATGGAATGAAATTAAAATTTTACACGAATAAAACAAGCCCTTTATGTGAATTCTCCCAACATGGGAAATAGTTAATTACACTCTGTTTCAATGCTGTATATCACACAAACGCATTTCAATAATGAGTGCATTTCATTAAGATCAAGCATATGTTTTTGGCTTTACTTCTGAGCACCTAGAAAATGCATCTTATTAATTAAAGGGAGTTACAGCTACAAAAATAACTCCTGTGCTCATCTTTCTTCTGCAGCTCAAAGAGTCATTATAGGGGAATTCATTTAGATCTGAATTATAGTAGACACTAAAGAAAAATGTCCTCCTTATCTTTGCTTTAATGCAAATGCCTTCAAATCTAGGGTCCCAGCAGCTACTCGGTAACTCAATTTCAGGGTTCAGGTCGCATATAGCTGACCCAACTCAGCCCAACCTAGACGGGACTATAAGGTGATGATATACTATGGAATGATATTGCTCGTTGCCGCGCTTATATACGCAGTCAAGGATCTTGCATCAATCATAATATGTTTTGTGTGCCAAATTCAATGGACAGTACAACACAGTCAAGTGAGGCTTGCACCATTTATATTACCTGAGAAAAATGCGGACCTGCATCTGAATCAGTGTACCAGTAAAACATTCCTTCATATATGTTGAAACTCAAAGCAAGAGATAAGTACATGTATAGACATGGTTGCCAAACATCTGGCAATTTTAGCGCCTCCCACATGGCTTTAGCCGCATCGATGAATTTCTGGCTGACCTGATTCAGAAGGACATAACTAAGATACTTTCACAGGTGTAATTTATTCAACACCAAGGGATGAAGATGAGGACAGGCATACCTGGCTATAAGAAAAGTTCACTGTTTGAGGTTCATCGAGTATAATCCCCACAAGAAACACAAATGCAAATGGGATTGTCAACAAGCCATAGACACCCTTTGTGCAAAATCAGAATAATGTTAGGTGTAATCATGAATGTCAAATATGGAAGCACAGTAAAATTTCTATTTATATACAACAATCTACTTGAAATACAGAAACCCACCTTTGGGCCAATTAAGTGAACCAAGAGGCCGCTGAAAAAGAATCCCAGCAGTGAACCGGTTGCAGAACTCAGTGAACACAAGCTTTGCATGTCAGCTGCAAGATGTTGATGCTTATTACTACTCTGAGCTACACAGGCATCAATAGTCACATCTGCTATAGCAACCCCGGTACTCCCAGCTGTTAAGGACAGCACAGCTAAGAAGATGTGCAGCTTTTCACGAAGGGATACAAATAACATGGATACTACTCCAAGAATTCCTGATCAAAATGCCAATAGAACCAAACAACTTAGACAGTAGAAGTGCTCTCCCTGGCATCATCAAAAGGTTGATAAAATGGGACACCAAAGGCAAAAGGGGAGGCAATCTTTCTGCGAAAAACAAGAAAAGATATGCAACAAAATCCTTGATTTCTGGTCACCATCTGAGTGAAAAGGGCTTCTACTAATTACCACTGTCATTGATGCCTAGAAAAATAATTTAAATTAAGACTTCTACTGATCAAAAAGTCCTTAATGCCAACAGCAGCGGTAACAAAAAACATTCCCCGATGTGAATCCCATCTATGTAAGGTCAAGGGAAATCTAGACATAGGCAGTCTTACTACTGTAGGATAAAGACAATTCCAAGGGAAAATTCTGAATAGCATGAAGGGATAAATTGATGATCAAGGGATCTTCTGACATCTAGAACACATATCAAACTCTATAGCACCATATTTCCCTTTCAAAGTTTTTCATATCCTATGGTGCTGAAGTTATCTGGCAAGCGGGCTTTTGCATAAATAATAGATTTTCCTGTCTTCCTACAAGTAAATCAATTCCAAGGAGGATAAAACATTATAGCTGTCTAACTTTATTCTTGAAACCTTTTACTTGATCTAACCTTGTGTCCAAAAGGGTAGATTAAGCATAACAAAAGAGCAACCAATTTTCAAGGTGAACAAACATAAAGGATGAAGTCTTTGGTACTTGGACAAGAAGAACATTACCTGCAAATATGAAGTAAGGCCGCCTCCGATATCCTAAAACAGGAATCACATCTGTCATGAGACCCCAGAGAGGTTTGACCATCCAAGGAATTGAAGTGATTCCCTGGTAAATTTGTGCCTCAGAAGGTTGCACTTTTTGCACATCCTTCATATAGTACTCAGTCCCAACACGATTAAGCGATCCACCTACTCCTTGACCAACTCCATAGACAAGAATCACCCCCAACACAAGACTCCAATGTATCTCTGCGGAAAGCATTTTCAGCCAACTGAATGGTGCCCATATGAAATCCCACAGCCCAAATTTGGGCTCATCTTTCTTCATTTCCTCCTCTTTAGTTCCTTGGATTTCGTCTTCAAACATAGCTAACTTAAACAAATCTCAAACAAACTGCCACTACCCACTTAGAGATTTGTCCTTGCTAGGCTAAATATTGGAATATTCCACCAACATATGTTCAATTACATCAAAAACAGCAAAATTTCACTATCTGGGTGGTCTTATCTAGGGTTTATACCCTGAAAAAACAGGCCCCAATGCTCAGAAATCAGTGTTGCCTCACCTGGGCGTTTCAAAAATGAGCAGAATTTGTCAAATTTAACTATTACATTGCAACTGTGAAAAGTATATTTGAAATGACAATGCTGAATAGAAATAACTAACCATTGAATAATCTTCGACAAAATGAAGCCACAAAGCTGAACCTGGTGAGTATCTTTGGTATTTGCGATCTGGATAATCTGAGATAGCCCCGGCTTGATTTGAGTCAATCAGAGAAAAATTCCATACAATGATTAGCTTCTGGAAATGAATTATTTTTGGTGATTGGAGAAGTATGCTGCCATCAAAAGCGAGGAAGAAGGGAAGTTGCTGTCCCACATTCGATCCAAGTAGAGGGAGAAAATGAGATGGATTTGGAGTGACTAGCAAGGTTAAGGTTTATTGAGTTGACCAAATTTTAGAGTATCCCTGAGCTAAACCCCAACCCCAAGTTCTGAGTTCCCCACCTTTTGGCTTTTGCTATTTTTGATTAAAAAACCACACTTGCAAATTTAAAAGCTCAACTTGCCTTTTGCCCAGCTGTGTTTCCCCCTTCAACTTTGGATAATGTCTGAATTTGCAAATTGCAATTTTTTTTTTTCTTATCAGGATTTTTAAAAGGCGTGCAATTAAAATAACACACAAGGTATAGGTTCGGGCAATTGTGTTTTTTTTTTTTAATCAAAAATTGTTTCTTACCATTGGGGGAAAATAATTGGGTGGATTTTTTTTTAAAAAAACAAGAATAAAAGGGTTAGGTTGTTTGATGGATTCCCCCGGCCCCTTCTTGACTACACCAAATATGGGGATCCGTCGGTTAAATGTGAACATAATAAAGACTAACTTATATTAGCAAAATCTATTGATATTAAGTGGGTGTTTGGCCTAAATTTAAAAGTATTTTTATATTTTAAAAATTAAAATTAGGCCAAGCATTTACTTTTTAAAAAATTAAAACTAGTTTTTAAAAATAATTTTGGAAAAAAAATAAATATTTGTTGTTGCCATTTCTAATTTTTAAAAAACTCTCTAACAACCACCCACAACCTCATTATCTCTCTCTACTTTTTCTCTCTCCTCTCTTTTCACTTTACTAATCTCTACTCTATCTCTATTTCTCTCTCCTCTATCTCTCTCTTCTTCTCAAAATTACTGTACAAATTCTAATCCTATTTAAATTTGATAAGATTTAAGACCTATTAATGATTGAGGATATAGTTACATGTGTGATAAGGTATTATTGGGTTACCAAAGCCATGAGTCATAGTGTTCATGGCTAGGCATTCATATAAATTCCCTTAAAGACTGGGATGGAATGACAAGGTAACATAGTTATCCTATGTGAATATGGATGTTGAAAAAAAGTGAAGGAAAACACATGGATCTACAAATAATAAGTGATTTATCATATTATTGATTAAATTTATAAGTAAAAATGATGGTAAATAGATAAAATTAATACTGATAGAAAAAGGTGGTGGACATGCGATTATTGACATATAATCTCGAAAAGGTGGAATTATTATCATTTTAAAACTTAGAGATTTTTTTAAAGAATTAAAAGTAAAAGTATTTGCTTGGGGAATAGTATAATCAATTGATTTTTTTTTCTTTATTAACTCAATTTTATACAAGAGCTTTAATACATATCAAGAGAGGCATTAATAGTTGATTTTGTATGAAAGATAACTCTTATACCATGAATTCAGTGTCATTGCACAATTTGAGAGAGAAAATTTAATTTTTTTAAAAAGGGTGACTTTAAATATTAAAACAAAATATTATATATGAAAATTTGGATTTATAAACTCAAACTCGTAGTGTAATTTGTATATGAAAGAAGTATGAGAAGATACTCCATAAATTAGAATGAAAAAACCTTCAAATTATAATTTTAGATTTCTTTTAAATTGAGTTAAAATCAGTATTGAAAATTTTGTATAAAGAAGTCAAAGAACACGTATAAAGACAATAAATAAATGTAAATTTACCAAGATTTAATAGGGGAAAAAACAATGGATATTATATTTATGCACTTATTTTTTCACTTTTAAAATTGTACTGTATTTTCTAATTATAAATAAAAAGATCCAATTTATGTTTTGGATTTAATTTCAATAAGAATTGCTTTTCTAGAAAACAGTGGAATATACGTAATTCAAAAAAAAATTTGAAGAAAACAAAACAAATTGAGACACAAGTAACCCAATCAATCCATCCCAGCTGGGATGCCTCGCTATTTCTTTACTCCTCATTCACACTGACCTCAACCATCTGTCACTTGGAGATCTTCACAGTCGAACCATAAGGTGCCATGTAATCTTTTTCAATTGAAAAATTAAATTTAATTAATTTTTTTATTTTATAATATCTATCACTTGATAATCTCAAATATATATTAATAATTAATTTACCAATTTTGACACTGTTTTATTTAGTTATAAGAGTTATAAGGTTGTAAGGATATATAAAGAGTTGTAATCGGTATAAGTTAAAACTAATCGGAACAGGACCTTTATCCTTATTAGCTTTTTTTGTTTTATTGATTTTCGTTAGTTCTAATAAAACTTGAAACAATTTAGGTTAATATAAATTTTGTCACAATCTTTTTAATTATTTATTATTTTCCTACAATTTAAAAATAATTATTATTATAAAACTAATGAAATAAATATATTTTTTTATTTATTATTTAAGGATAAATTCTAATCCTATTAGGTTTGTCATAATTCTTCCATCACCAGTGTGGGATTTTAGAATTGTGGGGAATAATGAAATGCTGGTCTTGTAGCACGTGACGTATTACGATGTAATCTGGAAACCTAAACAATGAAGATGATGTTGGGGTGGGCCCATGGATTGTCTTTGCTTCATGTGAATGGCTTTTTTCAAAGCCTCTCTTTGTCTCTATTTACCTTTTTTTATTAGTTGTTTTAGGATGATGTAGTATGTTTCATTGCACATTTTATTCTATACAATCTTATTTCCCTTTTTCAAAATTTGTTTTTTAGTTGAATTTGAGTCTATATATGTGATTTTTTTACATTTTTTTATTAATCGTTAATTATATTTGTCAAATAATTATAAAACACGTCGAGTTTATTATACATATTGTTCTAAAGTTTAGTAAATCTCACCCATTGATTGAAGATTTTTTTTTCATCTTTCGTAATTTCTCTGTAATTGTCACGTTGCTATAGCACAATCTTCAATCTTTCCTTCTCTTTCTCTCTCTTTCTCTCATATCTGAATTTTCGGATTAGGTCCACTACACTGATGGAGAATTCGGTGCCCATTAACAAATTAAAGAAAAATGTACCTAACAAATGAATTTCAATCCAGTTCTTCTTCCCTATCAATGGAGACAACCAATACCAATCATCAATCCACCCAATAGAAACTTAGGAAGCAAAATTGAAGAATAGAGCAGTCCATCGAAACAGGACATAAATAGAACCAAACAATCAAAACAGGGAATAAACATAACCAAACAATCAAAACAGGGTAGGGGAAAGATCTAAATTTGGAGCCAAAAACTTGTAATTTCAACACCAAATTTCAAACTGTAATATAAATTGAACAAAACCAAAGTCAATTTACATGTTGTTTCTTGACCTTGACCAAGGCTTGTCCAACCCTAAGTAACTTTCACTTGCTCATTAGATCGCTCTTGAGGTGTTTATGTCGTACTAACAATTGGTGGTATCTTTGATCCTCATTGAGACTAAACATCCTTTTTGCAATGTTCAACATAGGGATGACAATGGGGATGGTAGGGACCGAGGACTGGCCTCCCCGCCCTTGCCCCTGTTGTTGAGGCCCCGCCCCGTCCCTATCCCCATTTCGGGGACGAATCATTTCCCGGCCCTAACTCCAACGAGGCCTAATTCCCGACGGGGAAAATTCCTTGTGCTCAACTGTTGAATAAAGTAAAAAAATTCATTTTAAAACCCAACAAATTTACATAATAATATAGATCTAAAACTAAAAGCTAGAATCTTCTCCTCCACCACTTCCCTCTCGACACGCATCAAGTCCGAGACAGCCGCCTTCGCCAATGCCTGGAACAACTTGAGATAGACTCTCGAGGATCACATCTTTAAAACTATACTTCTAGGGGTAAAAGAAGACGTGAACAAGTAAGGGTGAGTATGACTGATGGGTACATCGAAATCGAACCGGAACCGGTCAAAAGCGTAAGGTTCCTAAAATTTAGGACCCTGTCAAACAGGTTCCTGTTTCGATTCCAAAAATCAAACCTTAAAACTATTAAAACAGGTAATGTTTCCAACATTTTCAATTTTCAATTTGATATGAAGCCCAAGTAATTTTAACTTCAATTGGTTTGTGTTTTGTGATATTTACTCTTTAAATGCAAAGAGAAGTAGAAATTGATGTTTTTCTTCTTGTTTCCTTTTAACTTAGATGTTTAAGTTCTCTTCTAACTCTTCATGTAGCAAATTGATTTGCTATTTATTAATGTTTGAAATGTAATTAATCCAAGAATATATAATATTTAAGGCTTTAAAGTTTTTTTCCCATAACAGTAATGGTATGGATAGGGTACCCTGGAATCGCAATCGGACCCTAAGGTTCAGGTTTAGATTCCTAAAATTTAGGAACCGATCAAATAGGTTTCGGTTTGGGTTCTTAAATTTCAGGAACCGATCAAACAGAGTTCTGGTTCGGGTTCCTAAAATTCAGGAACCGGTCAAATAGGATAAGGTTTAGATTCTCAATTTTAGGACATGGTACCCAGAACCACTTACCCCTATGAACGAGAGTAGAGGGAGGAAAGAGACTGAGAGGAGATGAGACAACTAAGAGCGAGTATAGACCGAGAGAAGAGGGACTAAGATGAGGGTGAGAGCGAGAGAGAGGATAAAGATTGAGAGGAGAGAGAGAGCGAGAGAGGGTTTGAGAGAAGAGTGTGAGAGAGAGAGGAGAAAAGAGCGAGAGGACATAGAGAGAGAGCGACTGAGGGAGAAGGAGAAGTTAAGTTACTGATTAGCTTTTATAATTCGGGTTTGAAGATGATATTATTACAAAAATACCCCTAGCAGAAATTTACAAAAATTCATCAAAAGCAGGGAACGAGGTCAAAATTCCCCCTTTCCCCATCCCCTCCCTATCCCCGCTTGAGGGAAGCTATTTCTCCCTCATCCCCGCCCCTGTTCCAGATTTGAGGTGGGAATTTTTCTTGATTCGGGTCGGGGTCCCATCAGGGGCAAGGAATCCCCCTGGTTGCCATCCCTAGTTCAACATCATGCCCACATTCATTATATTTAGTGCACTGAACAAGCTTCCATTCTAACTCAATATCTTGTTTGATAAAAACACTATGCTCATTTGTAAAGTGGATATACTTTAGGATAATGTGCAAAATAGGAACCTCCACTAACACCCAAGCATAGCCAACCTTATTTTTCTCTTGAGTGGTATTGTCTGCCATTATAGGTGAATCCAATATGCTTGCAAACTTACTAAGAGATAAAGCATTCCAATATTTCAAGTCAAGGTCAGGAAATTGAATCCAAACAGTGACCTGATGTATTTCTTTCTTTTGAAAATTCTGATGGAGGGCTTGACAAAGAATGACTTGCTATCAAAATGATAAGACACCATGCTGCAGCACTATATCTCTAGTCTCAACAGAATCAAATCGGACAACTATGATACTATTAATTCATGACAATGTGATCAATGATATAGTCCTTTCATATGTGATGGATAAATCCATTCACCACATCAAAACGTGACAAAGCACCTAAAACTTTGCAAGCCATAGCAGATTCCTAAATCGAATCTCCAGTTCAATTTCCTCCTATTCAATTTAGCTAGAACTGATATTTGCTATAACTTGCGAATTGGGAGTCATTTGACCATTGATTTGTGAATTATACTACCAGCGACTGAGCATGGCGATTTCAGCATGCCACCAGTCGAAGACGGGCTCTGAGAAGGCACTCGATCTTTCTTCTTCGGTCTCCTCCGCTTCACCATGGCTAAAAAGACTTGGCAATCGGGTCATTTGGTTCAGGTTAAGTTCAATTCAGGTCAATTTCAGGTCGATCTCGTTCGGATCAGGTTTGGTTTTAGTTCGGGTAAGTTTCGGTTAAGGTTGGGTTGAGTTCGGTTCGAATTAGTTTCGGATCGAGTCAACTTTGAGTTGATCATGCGGGTCGGGTTCGGATTAATTTTTTATTTCAAAAGTGCTTAGTATCGCACCAAAAATCATGTTCGCAAGTGGCACCACTACAACAGCTCCACCCAATATATGTATGCTCAAAATTTGGAAACACAACAGGTGATTATGAAAACCATGTAAAATAGACCATCAAACCAACACAATACTACTAGGTCCACCATCATTCTTTGGTATGGATACGCTTGAACAGGATTTGGGGAGACAACCAAAATTGTACCAATACAAGCACAAAAGTCCATTTTGGATCACACTCGGATTCGGGTAGGTTTTATTCGGGTTGAATCGATTTGGGTTTGATTCAGTTCGGGTCACTTCTGGTTCGGGTCTTAATCGAGTCAAATATATTTTTGGTCCGTTCGGTTTCAGATCAGGTTATTTTAGTTCGGGTCTAAATCGGATTCATTAGAGATTTCAAGTTGGTTCAATTTCGAGTTTGGGTCAAAATCGGTTAAGATATTTTGGATATCAATTTGGGTTAGATTTCAAGTCATTCGGTTCAACCCATTCGGTTTGGGTCAATTTTGTCGGTGTATGGCTAGAGAATCTCCAAGCTTAAAGTTTTTTTTATGATTATGGTTATTATTATTGTTATTATTATTCGTCCCCGTTGTCATTATTATTGTTGTGGTGATTGTGTATTTGTATGAAAAGTTATACAAATATTTTTATGGAATGGTTCATTACTGTCATGATATGTAAATTGTTACGTAAAAATATCTTCGATATAATGTGTATAAAATTTACACATTACTTACTTAAAAATATTTAAAATATTTATATAAAATAAAATACGACTACTCACAAAATATTTGAATCTCTAACTAAATAAAAATTAAATTAATTAGCAATATATATATTCATTATTCATCAAAAAATTAATAAATAAAACCAATAATATAACTAATAATGTATTAAAAATTTTATAATAGGTCATAACAATTCATAATAGCAAAAATAGGTATAGCAACTAATTATTTTTTATCTCATTTCAGCTGATAATAATTATAATAACTAATCATTTCATCTCATTTAATCTATAACAACTAATTTTAACGGACATTACAAAGAAGCCCTAAAGTATAACATCAAGAAGATCAAGGTTTGTAAAACTCGTTTTATACTATTTTTTTTAGATGGATAAAGTTTAAACACACAGGGAGAATCGAACTTTAGTTTCCTTTTTAAAAATATATCATTCTATAATTAAACTAGCCCAAAGAGGCAAAACTCGCTTGAATGCTATTAATTGAAATTGTTTACATTTTTCTTTCGAAAAAAAGAATTGTTTTGTTTCTACTTCAAGCTAGCTTTTTTCCACATGACCGAGTTTCTAGATATTTTATAAATTGTAATTATGATGGTATTGTTTTAGATGATTTAAATTATCTTCATTTTATTATTAAAAGTCTTTGGACTTTTTGCCTCATGACGAATAATAAAAATAATAATAAATGTGCGATTTTTATAGTGACTATTTGAGAGATAATGAGAACGATTGGTCACCTTCCCTTTTTGCATTGTTGGGTTGGATCATATGGCAGGGTGACATACCTAAAACACTATTTTAAAAATTAAATAAAATTTTGTAAGATATCTGTAATTTCTACTGTGATTTTGAATTTCGATAATGTAGATTATATTTTCTCATTAGATATTTAGTCTAAATATTTTTTATTTTTAACATAATTACACAAATGAAGACAACCATCAAAATTTTCTTAATCAAATATGTATAGTTGTTGAAAATTTTTCAAAAGTTAGTTAGTAATGTTGAATATATAGTTGGTTATAAATGAGAAGAGTACGTTGACTCACTCTGGCCAAGTAGTGATCCAATCAACTTACATATGGTATCAAACTCGTAGAATTTTTTTTTTACGGGTACATGTAGCTTATTTGAATGGGTCCCTATTTCAGAGTAATCAAATTCTCGAGACTAATTTTTAGTGATTAGGTAAGTTAGGAAGTGATTGTCATGACTTGATTCATGTAGTTGCTGGTAGTAGCTGGACTATTGCAATCAGATTTTATATTGTAATAGGCATATCTTACTGAAAGAGAATTTATACTTAGTTTTGTAGCTGGCAAGGTGACCTCTTTTGAAGGCTGTTCTCCTCAATTAGTTATTGAAAAATAAAAGATTTTTACATCGATGTATGTTGGTTCAAATGATTTTATATGTCGTCACATTAAGGAAGCTTCTTGCTTTTAATCCTATAAATGTAAAATCTATATGGGTCACAAATAAAGGAACCCTCAAGTGAGTACTCGTACAGGGAAACATGATTTTGAAAACCGAGCTACCTAATCAATTCAATCATATAAATTACTACTAACATTCTAGTTTAAGGCCAAGAGTACCATAAAAACAAGCTCAACGTTCTAGTAGTTGAAAAAATATAATTACAAAAGACCAGGAAAATTAAGATACATGGCTAATTAATCATAAATATATGTAATTTCAAGTGGCAAATAAAAACTTGTTCTTGCTCTCTTTTTGAAGGCTTAGTCTAATATCCATTCAACTTTGAATTATGGCCTCAAAATGTTTGTCACAGCGAATTTTGACCTCGACAATTTGACCACTGGAAACGATACAGGTGCTTGAGCATCAACAACTTCCTGCGGACAGACAAAATAAAATCTTATTTTTTGGTGATTGTCTATCACCAACATACTCCAGTTGATCCATATGATACAGTTGTTCGGAGATGACCCAAAATCTTGTTTTTGGTTCAAGAAAATTGCGTTACGGGTCAAGAAACGGCAAATACGGGCGAGAGGTAACAAGCATGGGGAGTTTCGGACGAAGAAACAAAAAGTGGTCCGGGCAGAAGCAAAATGGGCTGCCCATGTCGGCCGACACAGCCTATGTTTGCTGCACGGGCGGTGCTGGCTGCCCGGTGCCGAGACTTTTCGGTTTTTGGCCGTTTTGTGCGTTTTCGGGGTTTTCTGCTTTGATTCCTTGGTATTAATGCTAGTAATTGCAGTACAAGTTTAGAGTTCTATTTAAAGAGGGTTTGTGTATACCTTGAAAGAAGGTGTGTGAAAAATGTAAGGTAGAACACACAAAAGTTAGGGTGAGTGGATCACCCGGGTGAGAGCCCTTGGGGGACGTCTCTAATCAAGTCTAGTTAGATAAAGAAATCTCGTTGTAAGGCTAGCTAGATGGTAAAATCTCATCAAATGAATGATTTCTAGTTAGAGGGGATTCTAAATAGAGGTGTCAATTGGGAGTGTCTAATTGATGAGCGTGGTATTAAGAGGAGAGTTTAGTGAAATTGGACATCTTGGGTTTTGGGAAGGTCTCGGGGTTGAAATCGTTCTTATACTCTCCTAAAATAATGGATTTGTGGTGCTTGTGTCGCCCATGGTTTTCTTCCGATTTGGGTTTCCACGTTAAAATTTTTGTCTCATTTTCTGTTTATCGATCTTCATTTCATTCTTCATATTATTTTATGATCTTAAATTCGCTTCCGCATCTTTGCTCTAAATTTCATACACAAAGTGAGTTTTAGAGTAGGGCTAATTTCCTAACAATTGGTATCAGAGCCCAGTTCAAGGATGACGTCAGTCTCTAAGTTCATATATCAAGAAGTTTGATTGGAAGATCATCGCCTTTCGGTGAAGTCCATTTGGTGGAGACAGGTTCAACGCATGGAGGCCTCTACATTCTTCATGGATCAATTGCGGTTTCGGCGGTTTCAGCTATGTCCAAGGGGAACTTGGACTTTGTGGGTTGTGACAACCAATGATTGCTCTTCGGGGTGGAGCCCTCCGAGGTGCTACTTCACAAGAAGGAGAGGTAGATTGAAGGTAACAAACAAGTTTGAGATTTTGGTCCAAGGTGGAGATTGTTAGGAGATGGCCCAAAAATCTTGCTTTGGGCTCAAGAAAATTGCGTTACGGTCAAGAAACGGCAAATATGAGCGTGATGCAACAAGCACGGGGTGTTTTAGACGAAGAAACAAAAAGTGGTACGAGCAGCAGCCAACACGGGCTGCCCATATCGGCCGACACACAGTTTGTGCTGGACAGCACGGGCTGTGCCTGCTGCCCGGTGCCGAGACTCTTTGGTGTTTGGCCGTTTTGTGCGTTTTTCTGGAGTTTTCTACTTTGATTCCTTGGTATTAATGCTAGTAATTGCAATGCAAGTTTAGAATTATTTCATCCTCTAAATAGAGGGTTTGTGTATACCTTGAAAGAAGGTGTGTGAAAAATGTAAGCTAGAGCACACAAAAGCTAGGGTGAGTGGATCACCCGGGTGAGAGCCCTTGGGGGTGTCTCTAATCAAATCTAGTTAGATAAAGAAATCTCGTTGTAAGGCTATCTAGATGGTAAAATCTGATCAAATGAATGAGTTCTAATTAGAGGGGATTCTAATTAGAGGTGTCAATTAGAAGTGTCCAATTGATGAGCGTGCTATTAAGAGGAGAGTTTAGTGAAATTGGGTATCTTGGGTTTTGGGAAGGTATCGAGGTTGAGATTGTTCTTGTACTCTCCTGAAATAGTGGATGTGTGGTGCTTGTGTCACCTTTGATTTTCTCCCGATTTGGGTTTCCACGTTAAAATTCTTGTCTCATTTTCTGTTTATCGATCTTCATTTCATTTTTGATATTATTTATTATCTTAAATTCACTTCCACATCTTTGCTTTAAATTTCATACACAATGTGAGGTTTAGAGTGAGGCTAATTTCCTAACAAGTTTAAGGGATTTCAGATGAGGAAGTGCTCCAAAGGAGCAAAGATATTTGCAATTGTTAAACCTTAATAACTCAATTTCAAATAGGAGTATAATGGAGCTGAGCTGACCCCAGTTCATCATCCAACTTGGTAGCATCTCCCTGTATAATCATCAAATGTAGGTATCTCAAACTGGGATGGGGTTGGAGGCCTTCTAGCACTATCTTGCTCTTTTCTGTTGACTGAGGACGATGTAGGTCTATGGATAAAGAAACAAGCTTCTCTTTCCCCTGCAGGTTTGCTACCCGAATATACGAAACTAGTTTATCCTTGGCCCATCCATACTTGAACTTGGAGCACACTATGATTTTCAGTCCTCCCTTTAGATTATTGAGGATTTTTCTGTATTATAATATCTCTAATACTCTATTAGAGGTGATGAAGTTGATCTAGCCCCGCCACATCCTCAGTGTCGCCACTTTTATTCAACTCTGTGAACTGCGTTAATGTTTGCAAGTTTGTCAAATTCCCTAATCCAAATGGCAGATTATCCAAGCTTGTACACTGACCTAAGTGAAGGTGTCTAAGCTTCACTGGCTTGCTTATGTCTCTTGGTAAGGCCATACACCCCAACAGTTGGAAAGCTCTAGAGTTAACAAGTTTATTACCAGTTGTCCAATTGAGTCCAGGAGTTTCTGAATCTATTCTCGGAGAGATCAAGATACTTCAGGTGGATGAGCTTGCCTATGGACGATGCTACCTTATCCAAATTTGCACACGGTAGCCTCAGGACCCTCAAACATTGGAATCTTGATAAATCCATTTGGTTGCAATTTACCATGGCTGTAAACATATTTGAGCACAATGAATGACCGTAGTTTCTCCTTGTTTTTGAAAAGCAAAGGTGGCAAGAGTCCCTGTGAACTCCATCTTTTCAGTAAAGGACACATGACCAACTTTTTCGTCAAACTCGTGATATGCTTCAGCAGAATCAGAGTCCATCAGCTTGTGCATAGAGCTAGCGAGTAAAACAGCAAGTTCATAGACCAAATCATGCATCCTGAAAGTAGTTTTCCATCCAAACATATATTTTTCTGCATTTTGCATGAAACCACGGTTCATGAGGCTGAGGACATATTCCTCCCCTGCATCTTCCAAGCTTTGGTTTTCATATCATGCCTTTATATATCCCAAATCTATCCTAAGACAAATTAATTCACCCTTGTCAAACATCCACCCTCGAGAGAACAGGGAGCAGTAAGCAAAACACAGCTTAAGCCTCCGATCCAGTTGATTGTAGCTAAGTTTAAGGGATAGCATGACGTCACACACAGTTAATTAAATTATGAAGAGGATAATCTCTAAAAGCCCGGCATTTCTCCTTGGTGGGTTCCTGCTCCCTTAAGAGGCCTCCCATGGCGCATATCACAATAAGTGCCTTGGGGCAGTTTTCCAAAATCTCACGTCTGATCTCCTTCAGACTTTGCTGCACTTGTCCCTTATGCGGAATAGAGGCTCGTTGGAAGAGGACCCACGAGTTCCCTTCTCCTAAGTCCCCAAGCTTATAGGGTTCAGTGCAACCCACTATTCTTGCCACTCTCTCATCTCGTGTGGTAATGAGAACCCTTCTCCTAGCGCCACCACACACTAGCACTTTTCTCAATTCTTCTCGTTTTGTGCTCAAACTTCTGTCATCGTCCCAGATGTCATCCAACACTAGGGGATACTTGTGCGCCTCAATTTCCTTTAGGAGGAGTTGCTGTAGTGAGTCTTTGGTATATTGGCGTGGTATTGTTTTTCACCCATACACACTATTATTTTTCCTAGTATCTCCTTAACACTAAAACCTCGAGTAGCATAAACCCACAACCGTTGATCAAAGTGTTTTTTCACCCTTTCATTGTTGTAAACATACTGGGCCAACGCAGTTTTCCCCATCCACCAATCCCTACGGTGGCAATCACAGAAAAACTGGACGACGGAACAAAGAGCTTGGTTATTGTGTTATCCCTCTTGTGTTCCCTCATAATTGGTGGGACCCACGTCACGTCAATATAAATTAAAAAAAGGTTTAACCAAAGTCATAGGTGCGACCGTGTTGTTGATCAGAAATTTGGAAAAAATGAACCAAGGAGCATTTATTCACATATGAGCTGGGAGTATGTCATATCATCTAATTTATTTAGAGGAGCATTTAGCTTGATGCAATGCAATCCCAAGGATCATAAACATTAAATGGGTTTATTTTTTTAATCCTCTTTGATGTTCCTTAGAGCATCTTCACTAAGGATAGAGTCAAGAACAAAATAGAGAAGTAGAAGGAAGGTTCAAGAACATAACAAATAATAAGATTTTAGCTCAAATTATTTTCATTAAGTTGGGTTTCCTTCTCCTCCCCACATATACTACTTCCAATCAAAATAAATTTTGTAAGTGTGCTTGTGGACTGACTTTAAATGCTCAAACCTTAATGAAGTTGATATGTGCATGTGTTTTTGGAGTGACTAATTGATATAAGTTAGAAAAAAAAGAGTAGAAATATGATCATTATCTATTTAATTAAGCTTCTCGTTCTGTTGTTATAATTTCATGCTTGAACATAAACGTGTACCAATCATGTTTAAATTTTTATAAAATCATGACTTTTATAAGTTTTGAAATATGTTAGTGATATATTTGTGTAATGCTTTTAGGAATGGGTGGCCGGAATGTTAGCTCGAGTTGTCCAAATTTTAGTTTGAGAATTATTTGTCTTGCATGTATATTTTAGTGGTTTTTTTGAGCTAAATGTGATATTTATAAGGCTAAAAATTTTCTAAGACAAACATCTTATAGATAAACCACGAAAACAAAAGGCAAAAAAAATAAAAAATTTTATAAAGGAGTTTCCGAGTCACTGCCATCCACCACGGGTGCCACCACTAGCTGTGGGGCAGGCCGTGGTGACCAGCAGTGGCCAAATGACCAAAAACACCCACACTGGGTGTCCCCAGGGACTGTGGGACAGACCGTGGTGGATGCCAGAACCCTCCCACTAGCCATGGGGAGGTTCATGGTGACCTCTAGATCCAACCATTGATCTGCACTGGCCGTAGGAGGTCCATGGTGACCTCCAAAGCAATCTTGAACCCCCACAACCCACAGGTCTTCTCTCGGGATGCTCGTGGGCCTTGTATTTTATCTCGAGAAGAAAATTTAGCCCAATAGAGTATGGTCTTAGGCATCACCGAGAAATTTAATAAACATATATGTAAAGAAATGAAAGAAATAACAACCATAATATAAAATAAGAAGTTAATTTCTTACACTTGAGCACTTTACCGACACAAAATCTAGAAAATTGACTTATTCCGGCATATGTGTAGCTACTTTCACTCCTAAATCATGAGCCCTTACGGGTAATAAACTTGTGTATGTGCGTGAGTAGTTTTGAATACCTATACCGTGATATGTTGGGTCGGCTCATAGGCTTCAAAATATAAAATCTAGAAAGGTGACTTATTCTAGCCTAAGGGAAGTGACTTTTACTTCTACATTATGAGTCATCCCGTATACGAAACTTGTGTATATGCATAAATGGTTTCGAATCCCTGTACCGTGGTACGTTGGGTTGGCTCACATGCGTCAAAATACAAAATCTAGGAAGATGACTTATTCCAGCCTAAGGGCAAGGGATTTTACTTCTAGATTATGAGTCATCACGGATAAAAGACTCTTATGCATACGCGTGAGTGGTTCAGAATCCTTATACCGTGGTACATTTGATCGGCTCACAGACGTCAATTGAGTATCGGGGTACTAACTTTTGCCCAAAGAAATTCAAGATAATAAAATTAACCTAAGTTACAAGTTGAGAATTGATTTGGTCACATTGGTGAAAAAAATGTGGATTGGTTGAGTTCTAATACATTATGTTTTTTCTCATTCGATTAAAAGTGAAGTATAATAAGATTACCTTTTTCATGCTATTCTATTACTAATATTATGATTACTAGAGAAAGAGACAGATAACTTAGATGAGTTTTGTTCTTATTTCACTTACCATTATTGACGTAGGTAAGAGACCTTCCAAATCCATAACGCAAAGGGCAAATGTAAGGTGCTAGGCACCTTATTGGCAATTTGTGGTGCCATAATTCTCGGTGCATATAAAGATCCGACCATAAACATGTGGTATTCACACCAGCTGCAAGGGGACTACACCTGATCATCACTTGCTCAAGCGTTCGACAAAAAAAAAACAACCAAACTTTGAGCTTGTTTTGGCGATTGCGAGTTGTCTCTCATCATCAGCTTCTTTCATTGTACATGTATATACACTAAAGAAGTGCAAGTCTTATACTAAAATTATCAATTTTTTTTTGTTTACTCTTATACTAAAATTGTCGTATTTTTTTTGTTTTAAATAATTAGAACATAATACTAAAGAAGTACAAGTCTTTAGTAGGCAACAGTGCCTCATAACTACTATAGGAGCACTCCAGTTCGCTATTCTAGCAGTAGCACTGGAAAATATGAGCACCATCACAATCTGGCACCATTACCCGATGGTCACGGTAATAATTTTAATTATATGATATTTTATACTAATTTGTTTTAACATTTGGGAATTATTTATGACGTATATTTTTATATTTTATTTATTATAGAGAATTGTATATTTTTATATTTTATTTATTATAGGAAATTATAAGATTTCCTCACAGTTGTTGGAGCCTGGTACCTAGAGAAAAAAAGGGTAGTATGAAGCTCCTGTTTCTCTTATCCTAGTGATCTTCTTCACTCCTTAACTTTTAGATTTAAAGATGCATTTAGGAAGGTAAAAATATTCACTAATTTTATTACTAAATTATTATATAATTAGTAAACATATTAATATAACATATTAACTTGTATTAAATTTTATTTTTGTATTTGGCAGCATCTTAGGATCCCTAGTTCTTACTTGCGGCGTTTCCCTTGTCCTATGGGGTAAAAAAGAAGAAACGACCCCCAGTTTGACGAAGAAGCCCAAGATAGAGTTGGGGAAGAGCATGGAGCTCAGATGTCCGAAGCTTATGTTTTCAATTTGATATTATATCAAAATTTTAATTTTTTACTCATCACCCTGTATTGTATATATTGCACATATATTGCACACATATTGCATAATGAAATTTATATTTGAAATCTTTAACCGAATGTAAACAAAAAATAATACTATACAGTATTCTAAATTAGTCAATTTTGGTGTGGTACAAACAAGATAAGTGAAAGATACACACTAATTAGGAAGTACAAAACTTTGCCAAAATAAGAGGGATGACCGGTTAGGATTCAGGGAAATAGAGACCTTCAATGATGGCCTTTTGGCAAAACATGTTTGACTCTACCCTCAAAATCAAATTTCATTTCCCCAGTTGAAGCAACAAAATTCAAAAGCAATCGAGAATGAAATAACCTATAAATTAGAGACTAGAGAAAGAGACAGAGAACTTAGATGCTTTTTGTTCTTATTTCACATACCGTTATTGATATTGGAAAGAGACCCTCCAAATCCATAATGCAAAGGGCAAATATAAGGTGCTAGGCACCTTAGTGGTAATTTGCGGTACCATAATTCTTGGTGCATATAAAGTCCCGACCATAAACATGTGGTATTCACATCAACTGCAAGCACACTACACTTGATGACCACTTGCTCAAGCTTTTGACAAAAAGAAAAACAACCAAACTTTTAGCATATTTTGGCGATTGGGAGCTGCCTCGCATCATCAGCTTCTTTCATTATATATGTATATACACTAAAGAAGTACAAGTCTTAGGAGCTGCCTCTTATACTAACATTGTCATATTTTTTAGTTTACTCTTATACTAACATTGTCATATTTTTTTAGTTTACTCTTATACTAACATTGTCATATATTTTTTTTGTTTTAATTAATTAGAACATAATACCAAATAAGTACATGTCTTTATTAGGGAGTAGTGCTCTCATAACTACTATGGGAGCACTTCAATTCACTATTCTAGCAGTAGCACTGGAAAAGATGAGCACCATCACAATTTGATACTATTACCCAATGGTCATACTAGTCCTTTTCACGGTAATAATTTTAATTATGTGATATTTTATACTATTTTTTTTTAACACTAGGGTTATACCCCTTACTATTATACTTCCATTGAAGATATAGAAATTCAAGAGTTCAAGGAAGGAAATATTAATAATAATTTTAAAAGTAATAATTAATATTAGTCATGCTAATAATATTTATATTAATTATGTTTGAGTATAATATTGAAGTATAAGTATTAATGTAATGTAATTTATATTATCAAATTTCATCACTGAATTAGTATATCACTATTGAAAAACTTAATATTTTTGGATTATGTAGGTGGTTACATAAATTTCATATCAAAACGAATTTGAAAAAATTACATTATACACTCTAATTTTATTATTAAATTATATTATTTTTAAAATTAGTTTTTAAAATTTTTTTGATTATGTAGTCGGTTACATAATTACATATTGAAATAAATTTGAAAAATTATATTTTGTAATCTACTTTAATTGTTTTAAATTAGTATAGTATTATAATGTTATTTTAATTTTTATCATCAAATTTTATTACTACATTAGTTAAATTATTTTAAAATAATTTAATTTTTCAAATATTGAAGTATAATATCAATCTATTTTTTATCATCAAATTTCATGTCTAAATTAGTATATCATAATTAAAAATTTATAATATTTTTTTATTATGTAGTCGGTTATATTAATTACATATTAAAATAATTTTTAAAAAATCCAGTGTATGCTCTACTTTAATTATTATAATAGTATAATATTGAAGTATAATATTAATGTAATTTTTATCGTAAAATTTCATTACTAAATTAGTTTATCATTATTGGAAAAGTATAATATTAATGTTATTTTTGCTAAATTAGTAAAGTTGTTTAAAGATAATCTAATTTTGTAATAAATGACTTTGCCAAATAAGCAACTCACGTGTCGCTCCCGCATCGTTTAAACCCAACTTTTAATATTATAAATATGATTAGCTTAATTATATTGTTATTATATACGTGCAAAGGAGGCAAATGACTGCTATTTAGCGGTGGTTGTTCATTTTCTTACTTTTACATCTTTTCAGATCAAAAGTAAGAGTATGATTTTTGGCAAATTTTACCATTTTGGAGGCCGTTAGATGTTTTTTTAACTTCAAGGAACTTTATATGCATTGGTTACTTATGTGTACCTTTGAACTTAACATGTAAAGATTATTCAGCGTTTAAGCATGCTTGTAGGTAGAAGTATGTTGGCATTCATAGATGCTCTGATTCTGCTTCGGTAGCCCCCACTAAAACTTCGTTATTATTGTACTATATTTAGTGTTCTAGGGTTGAATGAACCCGAGAGTTTTAAGTTTTGCAACTGTGTGAGCTGAAGACCCGTAACTTCTCTCTCTAAAAAATATTGTTAGCTCCACTTCCAAGAATTTTAAAAACATGTTATGTTTGTCAAGTTTTTCCCTTCCTCGAGAAGAGTCCTGACAATGTGACATCCTTACCCGAGGGTCGGGCGTTACATATGGTGATATCAGAGCCTAAATTTTGTATTTTCAAATTATATGTTTGAGCATTAGATCTTAGGAACAAATTCTGATGTGTTATGTGATTACATGTGGATCTTGCACTTATATGTTTGAAATTTATGTTTAATATTTCAATTATGACACCTATCTTTACGTCTCGTTTTAGTGTGCTTGGTGGAATGAACTATCCTTCTTGTTAGTTTGCGTTTTTATATATTGAGCAACTAATTTGTGATCTAATTTGTGGAGCTGGCAGAGTGTGATATAATATGTATGAGGATGCCAAGCCCAATTAAGCAGCAAATCAAGGCTATAATAACATCCAGATGAGAAAATACTGGTTTTATCATATGTGATGTTGTACTTATCAGCAATTGAATTATACATCAAGATATTTGAAATGGATAAACCTCCACTCTACTCCTCCATCCAGCAGGTCCCATTTCTTCTGAGAGAATAACTTTAACTGTACTGAGAGATAAAAGCATTTTAAAGCGAAGAAGTATAATGGCGTCTTCGAGACAAAGACTTCAACCTAATATTAGGAATTTTTGTGGCTTTTCTTATCAAGACATGCTCGATAGTCCTAGGACTACTGTATAAGCTCAGAGTCGCCTGGGTTGGGAGTGGGAAACGAGGGTTGTGAAAATTTGACTACTATGCACAGTAGTCGAATTTTTGACCAAATTCTTAAGACCATGAAATGTTCATATGAGGACTTATCCCTTTAACATGCATGCCTCGCTAGAAAATCCCATCCCTAAAAAATTTCTTCATATAAAAATCCAAAGGATGAAAGAACCGCAAGTCGATTAATTAGTTACATTTCTGTAAACAGGAATGAGAGCCAAACTATATACAGAAGTATTAAGCATCACTGAGTTGTGCATTTATGTATATATATGTAGATAAAACCCCACATTTGAATCTGTCGTGTGAAGTTGTGTGCAAGTTATCTGGTGTTTGTCAGAGATCCTGTTGTTCCCATCATATACATTCTAAGATAAATGATTGTTTATGAAATCAGGAAGACTTGGTCCATTTAATCACCTCATAAAAAAATTAGCCCGAGAATGATGCTACGCGAGATGTTGTGTTCCTTGAATTTAACTTACAAATGTTCTGGAAACTTGCCATTATTATCTCAATTTCCTTCTTTCATATCGTCTTGAACACATCTGCGAGCAACAAAGCGGCGTGCTCGGAGTCACAATGTTCATCAGCCATATCTGCAGCTGGTATTCGATTCCCATTTCGTTTGAACGAATCACAGCCAGAATCATGCGGCTATCCGGGCTTTGATTTATACTGCGATTCTGCAGAGAAAACCCTGATCCAATTTCCCCATGGAGGATTTATTTTTGCAGTAGAAAGAATAGATTATGGTAACCAAGAAATATTATTCTCTGACCCAGAAAACTGCCTGCCCAGCAAGCTCCTTAAATTTGATCCTTCTGGGTCTCCTTTTGATCATGAAAATGATGGAGAAAATTTCTGGGTGTATAATTGCACAGGGAGTAGCTCCAATTATTCTGCTTATTATTATTACAATTACTTAACTATTGATGTTTGTCTGAGTGGGTTGAATTATACAGTGGTGGGCACAACATGGAATAATTCCTCTGTCCTAAAATCATGCCATCTGATCAACAATTTGAAGATTCCGGGGAGAATTTCATATGGTTATCCTACCAGCATTATCATCGCTTGGGAAAACCCAGATTGCAAAAAATGTGAGCAGAATGGGAATCAATGCCAAAGGAAGGGGAACCAAAGTCTTCAAATTCAATGTTCCACCAATTCCAAGGGTAATCCTTTCTTATTTCCATGCCGCTCCCTTCCCAACGATTTTGTCACCACATATCTTCAAGAATCTTGATATTCTTTAGCGATTAGCTGTTAGCACGTAGCTGATAAACTAATTACATTGGCTAGTAGAATTGAGTATAGGCATAGCATTGTTGAGTTATTAACTAATTGTAGCTGACATGGTGGTACTGGTGTCATAGGGTCAAACATCAAGATGGCCGCGATAGCCACTGGTGTCGCAGCTGTTACCCTGTTGCTGTGCTGTGTGGCTTGTCACAACCTCCGATCTCGGAGAGTTGGACCTGATAACAGCAACAGGCCCAGGTCATTTGAGCATGAACTAGACCCACTTGAAGATGCTGACCGTAACAGCCAAGTAAGGGAATGTGTTTCACTGGGCCCCTCTGCTGGCCACATCATCCAACAGTCCATTGGATCAGGTTCAGGCCCACTTCAGTATCAGACCAGCCCAAGGTGGCCATACCGCGACTCAATGGGTTCGACAAGCATGAAGCAATGCAGTAACATGTTGGGCCTGAACAGGCCCACAATAGACACGTACCCTTCATCTCGAGCCATTTATCAATACAGTGAACGTGAAAGGGGTGTCACTGAACTAGACCCACTTGAAGATGCTGACCGCAACAGCCAAGTACGGGAAAGTGTTTCACTGGCCCCTCTGCTGGCCACATAATCCAACAGTCTGGATCAGGTTCAGGCCGACTTCAATATCAGCCCAGCCCAAGGTGGCCATACCACGACTCAATGGGTTCGACAAGCACGAGCCAATGCAGTAATGTGTTGGGCCTGAACAGGCCCACAATAGACACGTACCCGATTGGTCCGATTGGACTAAGAGGGTATAAGGAGCACCAACATTGTACAATTTGCTTGGAGGAGTACTCTGATCCAGATGTTTTGGTGAGGCGGCTCCCTGAATGTGCACACCCCTTCCACGTTCACTGTATTGATAAATGGCTCGAGACTAAGGGTGTGTGCCCTATTTGTAAAACCCCTACACCTACCAGTTAAGATTGTGAGAATGAGACTCTTCGTTAATTGTTGTCATACCGTCATTGTATTACATTTTCTTATATCGTTGTTTTCTTTATGTATGCTGTGGGAAAGAATACATTTGTGCTACTTGGCGAGTTCATTATGTATGTTTGTGTGCACATGCTTCTGCTGACTTTAGTGTGCTTTCGTTATCCAACTAAATGACAAAATTTAGTTGGATACAAATACCCTATGACAAGTACAAATAAATGAGTGATGGAGGCTTGGGTTGTTGAGGCTCTAGTGTTAAACTGGTGTTTGTGTTCGGGTCCAGGCATACACTACGGAGGCAGTATCATTGAGCTCCATAACTTGGAAGTTTACAAAGCTTGAGATAAACTTAATTAATGGGTCACTGCTTTTATTTATCAGAATTCACATAGTATGTAGAATGGACCTACTGCTTTTCTTTTATGATCAACATAACGCACAAATACATAATGGAAAGTTGCTTCTCGAGAGAGCCACACTCAAAACAACACAACAACAGTCAAGTACGTTATGAAAATTCTCCTCTAGAGTGCCACACTCAACAACACGATAGCACACAAGTACATAGTGGAACATTCTCGTGTAGAAAGCCACACTAAACAACACATCAAAGAACTAAATCGACGAGAAGCCTTCTTTGCTTGATTGGAGATGATATGCTGGCCAAGGACAGTAAATTTTAGTTGATACTTCTTTTACGATGGGCTGAAACAATAATAAATGCAGTCAACAATCATTTGGTATGCTGTGCTCAACCTGATCGCTTTTTAAAAGCAGCCTATGCAGCCAAACTAACCAGACCACTCTAGAAGAGACTGGACACCTTTAGGAATACTCCTTTAGAAATATAGGAAACGAGATTTAGTAAAAGGGAAGAAGTTCCAATAACACCTAAGAGAGAATGGATGATATGGGCGTACCATTATAATGAAAGAAGTGATGCTTAGTAATTATCACTGATAAACACGAAGGATATGCTGAATGAGGGGCCAATCTTCACCTGTTGGCTCCTCGCATCTTACCTTAAGGATGGGGCACCCTCTAATATCAAGGAACTCCAAGTTAGCGAGCTTCGTCATCTACTTCGGTAATGACTTCAATTTGGGACACTCAAAAGTAGAAAGCCCTTTGAGTGAGGTGAGGGTGTACATCCACTCCGGTAGCTCTTTTAGTCTATCCCAAAAGTGAATTTTTAGCCATTGGAGTGAGGAGAGCCCTAGTAGCTCCTCAGGAAAAACTTGGAATGTTGTATAAGCAAATGTCAATTCCTTCAACTTAGGGAATGAAGGAATCCAAAATCTTTCCTCAAGTTTGTAACACCCAGCGATTGTAAGCCTCTCCAAGTTTGTGAGATTGGCCATCCGCTTTGTGTCACGGGACGATAATTTACTCGGACTTAGTACCTGTGCGGCGCTAGCAAACTAGACCCGAGACCCTTTTTGTAAGCTTGCTAGTAAGCCTTGATAATGCTTGACTTAAGCTTGAGAGAGCTAAGTAAGCGAGGACACTTAGAGAGAGTGAGAGTTTCGGAGAATGCTTTGTATTGAACTCTTGGAATTGATCCTTGGATGAGTTAATTACAAATGAGCCCCTTTGGGGTATTTATACTTGTCCACCTCCTCAATGGACGGTGGAGATCTAATTAATCCAACGGCTAAGATTGTGTATCTAGAATTCTCTATACAAATATCTATATATCTACATAAGTGTAGAACATTCTAGAACTTGGGAGGCCTTGGTGGAACCAAGGAGAGAATTCTAGAACATCGGGGAAAATTATGGAACATTATAGAATAGTAGGGAGAGATCTAGAAAATTCCGGAATGTTCCGGACCGGCCCGTGACATTCTCCCCCACCTAACCCGGCGACGTCCTCGTCGCTTTCTTACCCTCGAACTCTTGACCAGTGTCGAGAAGACTCATGGAATTGGGCTTCACCTCTTGTCTCTCGTCTTTCATGATAAGAGCAGACGGTTTGCTCATTGTCGGACACTTGAAGACTCGGTGAGGTCCGTTACATAGAAAGCAACATAACTTCCTTTTTCCCATGTGTGAGTAAGGCTTTTCTTCCTTGGGGGTCTTTTCCCGTTCTCCTCCACCATTGCCATCGATATTTAACCACCCGAGAGCGATGTCTTTGAAAAATAGAGAAATGTCGCTTACCTTTTCGAGTCCTCCTTGATGCCCATCGTTCCACAATAAGCCTCGAGTCCCCATATGAAGTTGTCGAACTCCCCGCACTTCTAACTTTGTTGAAGTTCGGAGGCTTAATCGACCCATTGTTGGCCATCTGCGGCCATGCACAATTCAACTTGTGCCTTAAGTTCCTGGACATTCTCCCTTTGATCCTCAAGAGCAGCCTCACATGCCTCGAGCTCACCCTCCTTCTCTCGTAACTCGTGGCTTCAAGGGATTCCACCTCCGTGGTGAAGTTTGTGGTTACCGTATTCAAGGATCCTTGCATCTTCCCCTCGAGCTCTGAGTCCTCCACCTCGGACTCTAGCTTTTCGAAGCAATCTTCCATGGTCTCGACTTGCTCCCTTAAGTCGGACACAGCGGCCCGCAACCTAGCAAGCCCTTCCTCAAGAGCGGCAAACACTTCCCGTAACCTGTCTTGGACCTTCTTACCAACTTGCTGCTGGCTTCCTTCGGTGACGCTCGACATGATTCTCCCAAACTTTGGCTCGATACCAACTGTCACGGGACGATAATTTACTCGGACTTAGTACCCGTGCGGCGCTAGCAAACTAGACCCGAGACCCTTTTTGTAAGCTTGCTAGTAAGCCTTGATGATGCTTGACTTAAGCTTGAGAGAGCTAAGTAAGCGAGGACACTTAGAGAGAGTGAGAGTTTCGGAGAATGCTTTGTATTGAACTCTTGGAATTGATCCTTGGATGAGTTAATTACAAATGAGCCCCTTTGGGGTATTTATACTTGTCCACCTCCTCAATGGACGGTGGAGATCTAATTAATCCAACGGCTAAGATTGTGTATATAAAATTCTCTATATAAATATCTATATATCTACATAAGTGTAGAACATTCTAGAATGAAGGTTTGCTCGGGGAGAGTCTCGAGTCACCCTAGAGGGGGTGAATAGGGTGATAGGGAATTCTATGCGAAATCACACTCTTTTTCTTAGAAGTAGAAAGGAAGATAGATTCCGAGTCTATTAATTGGGTCGAAAAGATTGGACTCGAAAGCAATGAATCGGAAAGAACAAGAGCAGGTAAGGCTGTCTCGAGTCTAGAATGTACTCGGAAAGATAACACTTAGATTTTACGTGGAAACCCTCCTGGGGCAGAAAACCACGAGACCATGTCAATCCGGACACGAAGTCAAATCCACTATTTTGAGTCCACAAAATACCGTGAACTGACCGAACCTGAGTTGCTCCCTTAGACAACTCTATACAAGTTTTCCTAGACTCGAAATTCCCTTATCTCGATCTAGTACTTCCTAGCTAAGATAACCCTTACAGCTAGGGACAACTAAGCTGAGTTAACCCTTACAGCTTAGTCAAGGGACCTTACAAGGAATGTAAGAAAGAGTTTGTAATCGAGTACAAGACCTTACAACTCGAAAGTAATGAATTACGAGAATGGGAGTTGTAAGTTGAAGATTGAAAGAAAATACAATGACTTTTCTCAAGTATGTGTATTAACAATAGATCCGGCAATCTTCAAGTCTTGTGAAGTGGCTTCTATTTATAGATAACCAGACAGAGTAGCCGTTATCTTCATCTGCCGACCAAGAGTCTTCTGTGACCGTTGATAGAGGCTTTCGAGTCACTCGAAAGTATCCGTTGAAATACGAACGTTGGACAATGGTTTAACTCTCTTGGAAGTCCCAAAACCATCGGTAGTGTCTTGAAAAATGAGGTGGAAACCACCGTTAATCTTGGCGTTCAGTTTTCCAGATTTGGAAACAGACAGTTTCGACACAATCTTTTGGGACTGAAGCGAGGGAAGGTGAAAAGCCATGTCTGCTGGTGATTTGACGTTACGAAGCCGGCTACTTTTGTAATTTGAAAGAAAGGTGTTTCCTCGAATGAATAACCTACAAAAGTAAATCAATTTTGGTTCTCAAAGTATAAAATACTTTGGTCCAAAGTTAGACATAGATAATAAGATAATTATGATAATTAAGCAACTGATTATCCGAGTTAGAAATGAAATGGAATTTTCCGAGTCCAATATCCATGAAACTCGGAATTCCATCCGACTTAGTCTAAGCGATAGAACAAGTTCCATAAAGAATATCAGAATGAGATAACTTGATATAGACTAAGTGTGAAACAGACTAAAGATATTTACTCTAACAAAAAAGTAGAGCTTGTAATCGAAGTAAGATTCGAGTGAGAAAAAGACGAAACATTAGTCTGCGATAAATCGAGTGAAGATGGACTCGGAACAAAGAACCACTTTTCCGAGTCTCAAACAGATAAGCAATAAATGTACTAAGTGAAAGACGTATCACTCGAAAGATACTTCTTTTACTCAAAGGAGTTTACGCGATACCGAGAATGCCTTGGAATCAAAACTCTAAAAGCATGAGATTGTTATACCTGACTCGTTTAGTGTAACTCGAAATGCGTTGAGAAATGTCTCGAGTCTTCAATCTCCCCTTTTTATGAAAGGCATTCCATACTTAAATAGAAACTTTGTTACGAGAAAAAAATTGATTCACGAGGGGTTTGTGCGTGAGTAGGGCATACTCAAAGAATCGAGCAATACTTAAGATTATCGGAGAAAAAAGAAGAAGTATGCTTTAAGTTATTAGCATTAACTCGGAAAATAAAGCAAGTCAAAACTGAACTCGGAAGATAATAATGAAATGCATTAATCCATTAAAATTTCAAAAGGGAGGAAAGAAGCGCCTCTAAACAAGACAACCGAGTTTCGACTCTATTTCTCCCCCTTGCCTTTCAGCAAAAAAAATACAACAAGAAAAGAAAGGAGACAAAGAACAAATAATACAACCGAGATGTCTGGACAAAAAAAAAAAAATTAGATAGGGAAAATTCGGAGACACCGAGGAATTGTGACTCGGTGCATGGCTTCCTACGAGGGAGGGGGATTTCGAGTAGAGGCGGAGGTGCGCCGGCGCTGATAAGATCTTGACGATGTGCTTGAGCGCGGCGAAGGGAGAACCAGGATTGTCCTTATGGGCTCGGCTCGAGTGGCTGACCCGGAGAGAGTGGATCGAGGGTTCTACCCTTGGGACCTCGGTGGCTGGAGGGGCTGCTCCGTCGACCCGCTGGAGGAGCAAGGTCTTCGACCCACTCGAGCTGCCGTGCGAGCCGAGTACTGCGATTTGAGCTTAAGGAGCGAGCTGACCCTCGGCGGTTGCCACGGCCTCTTCTTCCCTTTGCTCGGAAGGGCCTACCTCAGCCGCAGGTTCCTCGGCATCTTCTGCTGCATCTGCAGCTTCTTCCTCTTCCTCTTCATCCCCGCTGTCCGAGGAGGTCGGACTCAGGCTCGAAGACGCTTCGGACGCGTCCGAGTCATCCCGGTCCTGAGCCGCCTTGGACCGTCTCTCTCGAGGAGCTCGACCAGCTCCTTCGCTCCTTGACCAGCTCCCTCATCTCGAAAATGAGAAACTGCTGCTCTCGGATTTGGAACTTACCAGTCTTTTGGTTGATTGTCGGACCTTGGAGAACAGATTTGAAAGCCCCGAGCATGTCTCCGAGTTCGGAAGACACGGAGCTGATCTTGTCCATGAAAGCAGGGGACAAGAGGGCAGAGAGAGATTTGGAGGCACCTGAGGTGGAGGCACCACCAGGTGTAGAGGGAAGAGGGAGAGGGGTTGATTTCGAGTCCGAGGAGGAGAAGGGGGCCTCGGCTCCGAGTTGTGAACCTAGACACCGGGGTCGGTTTCCGGTATCCGTACCCCTGGAGTTCCTTCTTGCCGACCACAATGGCCACCTCGGACACCGCGTTTGGGTCGAGAGGAAGGGGAACTTGAAATTATTTGAAGACAAGGGTCGGAAGAGCACCAAAAGGAAGGGAGGTGTTCTTCTTGGATTGGAGTTGAGCTGGCACAGCTGCCATCCGCTCAATGATGGAAGGGAAGAGGTCTACTTCGTATCCCTCGAGGATGTCGAAGAGAGCTTTGAGGTGCTTGGAGTTGGGGTTCTCCTTGTCTGGAATGCTTGTGAGAAGAAGGTTCTCATCAGCAGAAAGCACGAAGGCGAGCTTCGACTTCAACCGAGTCACGAAAAGTTTTTCCTGGACCCGGGGAATTCTTTTGCGTATTTTTCAAAGAAGTCGTCGGCGACTTCGAGTGAAAGGGATAGGATTGCTGTTCAAGAAAAGAGAAGAGACTTTGAACAGGCGGTGGAGGAGGGAGGTGTTGATACTGAACGAGTAATGTTCCGAACCCTAGAGGTTAGAACATTTTCGGAGTGAGTGAGGTGAGCATAGAACTCGAAACGAGTTCGGGATAGATGAACTCGCTGAAACACAGGAAGTAGTATACTCCCGTGGTTTGGATGTTGGACAACCAAGAAAATTTGGTTGTTGGGAAGAATTTGTCATCCAGCGCAAGGTGCTTGGGTGACCACGGGTTTGGAAGGGGTTGAGCTTTACGGCTTAGTGGTGCGAGGCTTTTTGGAGGATGGAGAAACCTGGAAATCCGGATGGTTTCTTTGTTTAGGCATTGTGAGAGAAGGAGAGAAAAGATGAAACTTTTGAGAGAGAGAAGGAGGTGTAGAAGAGAAGAAAAAGAAAATGTAGAAGAAAGATATGAGAGCGAGTTGTAACTTACGATAGAGAGAGAGCTTCTTCAATGCTTGCGAGACGATCAAGAGACACTTGTTCACGTAGTAAGCTTCCGCGAGAAGTTTCTTTTGAAAGAGATGGAGTTTTAGAATACCGAGATGAAGATGGATAGTCATTATTTATAGAAAATAAGCGCGCTCGTCAACTATCCGTTAAGTAACTCCGTTCGACTCGGCTTGTCCATCAGTCACCAAAGACCGGTGTGACGGTTCTTCTTCAACGGTTGAGATATCAGCGGTTTGAAGTCCACGGCTAAGATCTGATCGCAGCGCTCGAGAAAGAGAGAGAAAAGATTTTGAAAATATAATCCAAAAACTCTCCACTGTTCTAGAGATAATTTCAGAAAATTTGATGTCCAAGTTTTCTACGTCCGAGTTTGACTCGAAAGGTTTCGAGTGACTCGAAAGGTTTACGAGTGACTCGAAACATGAAATAACTATTAGCCCGAGTATCACTGAATCAAGCTGAACTAATTGTTATTAGCACAGAAAGCACATAGCACGGAATTATGCAACAAAGATAATACGAGAATTAAGCATTTAACATACCAAGCTCATTCCGAATAAAACAAAACTGATCTTCACCAAGAGGCTTAGTAAAGATATCAGCTAATTGAAGATTAGTCGGAATGAACTCAAGAGCAATATCACCCTTTTCGAGTGATCGCGTAAGAAGTGATACCGACCTCAATATGCTTTGTTTTTTAATGCGGGACAGGATTCTTAGTGATGCTGATTGCGTTTTGGTTGTCACACTTGATTGGGACTGAGTTGAGGAATAGTCCAAGATCCTTCAAGTGTTGTTTTATCCAAAGAATCGAGCGCAACAAGCTCCAGCGGCAATGTATTCAGCTTTTGCGATCGATAGAGCTACCGAGTTACTGCTTCTTTGAGTGCCAAGATATTAGGGATTGACCCGAAATTGGCAAGCTCCAGATGTGCTCTTTCGATCAACTTTGTATCCTGTGTAGTCTGCGTCCGAGTACCCGGTCGAGTCGGTTCCGAGTCTCTCGGAGTACCATAGGCCTAAATTCCGAGTACCGCAAGATATCTGAATATTCTCTTCACCGCAGTGAGATGTGATTCTTTTAGATTAGCTTGAAATCTTGTGCATAGGCAAACACTGAACATTATATCTGGCCTACTTGAAGTAAGATATAGCAATGATCCAATCATACCTCGATAGAGTTTCTTATCTATTGCTTTACCTTTTTCGTCCGAGTCAAGTTTTATGCTCGCTTGCTCACGGGTGTAGATGCGTGCTTTGCATCTTGAAGTTTATATTTCTTCAGCAACTCCTTGGTATACTTGGATTGATGGACATAGATCACATCTTTGTCTTGTTTGATTTGCAACCCAAGGAAGAAATTGAGTTCTCCCATCATACTCATTTGGAACTCTTGACTCATCAACTCGAGAAAATTCTCGGCACGGAAATTCATTAGTAGCACCGAAAATAATATCATCAACATAAATTTGAACTATAAGGAAATCTTTCCCTTTGGTCTTAATGAAGAGAGTCTTGTCGATCTGACCTCTTTTGAAATCATTTTGAACCAAGAAGCTACTCGAGTCTTTCATACCAAGCTCTAGGTGCTTGCTTAAGACCATAGAGAGCCTTTTGAAGTTTGAAAACATGATTTGGAAATTCTGAGTTTTCAAAACCAGGAGGCTGCTCGACATAAACTTCTTCTTCAATAAAACCAATGAGAAATGCACACTTAACATCCATTTGATATAATTTAATATGCATGCTTGGATGCAAATGCCAACAGATATTCTAATGGCTTCGATTCGGCTACGAGTGCAAAGGTTTCCCCACAATCAATTCCTTCTTCTTGATTATATCCACTGAGTCACAAGTCTAGCCTTGTTTCGACTACCACTCCACCCTCATCCAGTTTGTTCTTAAAAACCCATTTGGTTCCTATAACTGGGTGGTTAGAAGGTCGGTTGGTCGGAGTCCGGACTTGGTTTCTCTCGAATTGATTAAGTTCCTCTTGCATGGCCTCTACCCATTCAGGTTCGTTAAGGGCCTCTAGTGCATTTTTGGGTTCTGTTAATGACATGAATGCGGTGAATGCACATAGATTGTGAAGAGAGGAACGAGTTCTTACCCCACTTGTTGATATCGAAATGATGTTTTCTTGGGGATGACTGGAAGTAAATTTGAAGGTTTTACCAGTTCTTTGATTCACCAGGTTTGTGGGTTGAGCAGCTTGATCTTCGAAGCTTGTTCCGAGTGATCTTCTTCATTGACTTGTTCGTTACGAGCCAACTCCTGAACTGTCTCATTCTCGAGTGACTTGATTACGAGTCTTTGTAGTCTCGACTTCATCATCATCTCTACTGAGTTTCAGTTCTGAGTATGATGATTCACTTGGCTTCTCCTGTTCACACTCATTAAAAATTACGTGGATGCTTTCTTCCACTTTGTTAGTTCGATTATTGAAAATGCGATAAGCTTTGCTATGAGAGGAGTAACCCGGAAAAATACCTTCGTCGACCGAGCATCAAACTTGGTCGGATGATCCTTACCATTGTTGTGAACGAAGCACTTACATCCAAATGGTCCGAAATAGGAAATATTTGGCTTCTTCCCCTTGTAGAGCTCATATGGTGTTTTCTTCAGAATGGGTCCGATGAGGCATCTATTTAGAGTGTAGTTGGCTGTATTTACTGCCTCTGCCCGGAAATAGTAAGGCAAGTTGTGCTCAATCATCATCGTCCTTGCTATTTCCTCAAGGGTTCTGTTCTTTCTCTCTACTACTCCATTCTGTTGAGGAGTTCTGGGTGCTGACAAGTTGTGAGAGATTCCATTTTTTCCATAAAACTCCGAGAATTCCGAGTAATCGAACTCCCTTCCATGGTCGGTTCGAATCCTCCGGATCCGAGTCCGACTCAACTTGAATCTTTCTGCAGAGCTTGCTGAACTCCTTGAAGGCTTCATTTTTGTACTTAAGAAAACACACCCAGGTAAATCGTGAAAAATCATCAATAATGACAAGTATGTAAGATTTACCTCCGAGACTCTTCACGGGGATTTCACCACATAAATCCATTTGCAGTAATTCAAGTACTTTGGATGTGGAAACTGTCTTTAGAGATTTGAATGAAAATCGACTTATTTCCCTCGGTGCAAGCTTCACATACTTTGTCTTTCTCAAAAACACGGTTAGGTAAACCCCTAACTAAACCATTAGATGCCAATTTCTTGATAGTATGCATGCTAATATTGCCTAATCTACGATGCCAAGACCAAGAATCATCATGGAGAGATGCTTTTAAACAAGATAAGTTCGACTTGGGTCGAGAGAGGAATGATGTATGTATTACCTGATCTCTTACCTGAAAGCTTGATCTCTTTGGTAGTGACATCGGAAATAGTGCAATTGGTCCGAGTGAATCTTACCTCTTGACCTTTGTCACATAGTTGAGAGATGCTTGAGCAGATTATATTTCAATCCCTTGACAAGATATACTTGGGCTGACCAGATTGCTTCCTTTTCCAATCTTGCCAATCCCCACGATCTTGCCCTTGCTTGTCATCTCCAAAAGTGACTTTTCCTCCTTTATGTCCATTCAACTCGAGAAAAGAGTCCTGCATCTCCTGACATATGGCGTGAGCATCCACTGTCAAGGTACCAGTGTCCTTTTGATCTCTTCCGAGTGACCTGCAAAATAAAGAGAATCTAACCCTTCTCACTTCCTCTAACGAACCCGAGTAACTTTTTACTTGTGGTCCTTTTCGAGGAAGAAGGTGTTTTGGAACCCAGATTTGAATAACTTTGGGTTTTGTCGATTCCGAGTCTTCCTCTCGAGAACCGAGTCCGTGTCTCTTTCTTTTTGAAAACCTTTCCTTTTGAAACAGGAGAATATGGTTTCTTTTTGTAAACGATTCTGGGCTTAGTCCTTCTTTCATTTCGGTGAATGAGACGTTGCTCGGCTTTCCTCAACTTCACAGTTACGGAGTCATTTTTAAACAGTTACGAGTAGAAATTTGATTCCTCTTCTCCGTTGAAACCAAGACCTTCTTTTCGAAAGGAGACACATTGTGATCCTAAGAGCATGTCAAGGTTTTTCTAACCTTGAGTAAATTTCAAAATCAGATCTTGAGACTCAGTGAGCTTCGTTTTAGTTGCTCATTTTCTTTCCTGAGTAACTCGGACTCAGTCTCATTAGCTTGAGTACTAGTCTTGAGTTCTCCGAGTGTGAGTCTCACTTTTTCCAATTCGTTTTTCAAAGAATTGCTCTCGGATGAAATTGACTCAAGTTGTTCTTTGAAATGAGAAGAATCGGAATTGGACTTTTCTTCCAAAGTAAAAATGTATTTAGCTAAATCAACTTTGGAGAATTTGAGGAAGTAATTTATTACCTCTTGAGGATCGGTTTCCTCATTATCCGAGTCCGAGTCCGACTCTCTTTCAGCTTCCGAGTTAAAGATTGTCATCGGACACTTTGAATCATCCGAGTCCTCGTCATCTTCGATGAGTCCTCATCGCTCCATGTTGCCATCATGGCCTTTTTCTTCTTTCTGTCCCTTTTCCATTTTGGACGAGTCCTTCACTATGTGGTCTTTGCTGCCACATTCAAAACATCCAGAATTCTTTGATAAAGATAACTTTGAAGGAGAAGAAAACTTACCTTTTCTATCTCTCTTATCTTTCTTGTAGAATTCTTCTTTTGGCCTTTTGTCCCATCTTCTGTGCTTCATCATTCTCTTGAAGCCTCTTGCAATAAGTGCCATGGGATCGTCTTCGAGTCGGAGGAGCTCAGATTTGCTTCCTTAGATTCCGAGGCTTTAAGTGCAATGTTCCTTGTGGTACTACCCTCAGCATCCTCCTCCTCTAGATGGATTTCATGTGTTAGAAGCTTTCCAATGAGCTCGTCCGGCTTTAATAGTGAGAGGTTACGAGCTTCCTCTATGGCGGTCACTTTGGGACCCCATCTTTTCTTGGGTAGGCTTCGAGAATTTTCCGGCACATTTCTTCGTGGGAGATCTTCTTTCCCAGTGATTTGAGATTGTTGGTAATCTCGGTAAACCGAATGAACATCCGAGTGATGTTCTCCTCTCGGTTCCATCTTGAAAAGCTCATATTTGTGAAGATATTGACTTATCTTTGCTTGTCGACCTGGCTTGTGCCTTCATAAGTATTGACTAGGGTGTCCCACACTTCTTTTGCTAAATCACAGGCGGACACTCGATTGTATTCTTCCGAGCTTATGGCGCACATAAGGATATTCATGGCTTTGAAATTCTTTCCGAATTTCTCTCGCCTGCTGGTGTGAACTCAGCCTTTGTCTTGGGAAGAATTCTGAATTCATCTGTCTTTGTTGGAATGTAGTTTCCTTGTTGTATGATTTCCCATACCTCTTCATCATGATCCATGAGGAAACATTCCATAAGCTTCTTCCGAGTGCCCAAAGTTTGAACCTTTGAATTTTGGTGGCCTCGTTGGAAGATCTTCCTTCGTCGAACTCTCCGGTGTTATGATCCATTTGATCTTTAAACCTTTGGATTGTTAGATCCTTTCTGAAAGGCTAGGCTCGATACCAATTGAAGGTTTGCTCGGGGAAAGTCTCGAGTCACCCTAGAGGGGGTGAATAGGGTGATAGGGAATTCTCTGCGAAATCACACTCTTTTTCTTAGAAGTAGAAAGGAAGATAGATTCCGAGTCTATTAACCGAGTCGAAAAGATTGGACTCAGAAAGCAATGAATCGAAAGAACAAGAGCGAGTAAGGGCTGTCTGAGTGTAGAATGTACTCGGAAAGATAACACTTAGATTTTACGTGGAAACCCTCCTGGGGCAGAAAACCACGGACCGTGTCAATCCGGACACGAAGTCAAATCCACTATTTTGAGTCCACAAAATATCGTGAACCGACTGAACCCGAGTTGCTCCCTTGGACAACTCTATACAACTTTTCCTAAACTCGGAAATTCCCTTATCTGATCTAGTACTTCCTAGCTGAGATAACCCTTACGGTTAGGGACAACTAAGTTGAGTTAATCCTTACAGCTTAGTCAAGGGACCTTACAAGGAATGTAAAAAGAGTTTGTAATCGAGTACAAGACCTTACAACTCGGAAAGTAATGAATTACAGAATGGAAGTTGTAAGTTGAAGATTGAAAGAAAATACAATGACTTTTCTCAAGTATGTGTATTAACAATAGATCCGGCAATCTTCAAGTCTTGTGAAGTGGCTTCTATTTATAGATAACCGGACAGAGTAGCCGTTATCTTCATCTGCTGACCAAGAGTCTTCTGTGACCGTTGATAGAGGCTTTCGAGTCACTCGGAAAGTATCCGTTGAAATACGAACGTTGGACAATGGTTTAACTCTCTTGGAAGTCCCAAAACCATCGGTAGTGTCTTGAAAAATGAGGTGGAAACCACCGTTAATCTTGGCGTTCCAGTTTTCCAGATTTGGAAACAGACAGCTTCGACACAATCTTCCGGGACTGAAGCGAGGGAAGGTGAAAAGCCATGTCTGCTGGTGATTTGACGTTCGAAGCCGGCTACTTTTGTAGTTTGAAAGAAAGGTGTTTCCTCGAATGAATAACCTACAAAAGTAAATCAATTTTGGTTCTCAAAGTATAAAATACTTTGGTCCAAAGTTAGACATAGATAATAAGATAATTATGATAATTAAGCAACCGATTATCCGAGTTAGAAATGAAATGGAATTTTACGAGTCCAATATCCATGAAACTCAGAATTCCATCCGACTTAGTCTAAGCGATAGAACAAGTTCCATAAAGAATATCGAGTGAGATAACTTGATATAGACTAAGTGTGAAACAGACTAAAGATATTTACTCTAACAAAAAAGTAGAGCTTGTAATCGAAGTAAGATTCTGAGTGAGAAAAGACGAAACATTAGTCCGCGATAAATGCGAGTGAAGATGGACTCGGAACAAAGAACCACTTTTCTGAGTCTCAAACAGATAAGCAATAAATGTACTAAGTGAAGGAAGTATCACTCAGAAAGATACTTATTTTACTCAAAGGAGTTTCGCGATACCGAGAATGCCTTGGAATCAAAACTCTAAAAGCATGAGATTGTTATACCTGACTCGTTTAGCGTAACTCGAAATGCGTTGAGAAATGTCCGAGTCTTCATAGAACTTGGGAGGCCTTGGTGGAACCAAGGAGAGAATTCTAGAAAATTCCGGGCTCTTTCGGAATCAAGGAGAGAATTCTAGAACATCGAGGAAAATTATGGAACATTATAGAATAGTAGGGAGAGATCTAAAAATTCGGAATGTTCGGAGCGGCCCGTGACATTTGGCAATGAAGTCAATTTTTCGCAAAATTCAATACGAAGATGTTGAAGTGAGGTGAGAATGCCAATCCACTCTAGGAGTTCTTTGCACTGGCTACACAATACAAATACAAGTGATTTGAGAGACGAGAGATCTTGGAACTCTTCGAGAACAACTTCAAACCCAATTTCAAAAAGTAGTAATGCCTTCAACTTGGGGAAAGCAGCATAAGAATGATATTGGGAGATTTGTGGTTCTTCATCACTACTGCTACTATTAGTAGTACTTGTGCACATGATCTTCCTGCATCCTTTCGGCTTTTGCATCCGCCTAAGTATCGGTTCTTTAAGGCTTGGGAATAAAGGATTTGATGCTGATCCCGTAGATGAAGGATTACTGGTAGTGTCACTAGTATTCTCTATATACTCCAGTTGATCCATACAGCTAAGTGTGACGACATTAAGATGAGGAAGCCTTCCAAAGGAGCAAAGACATTTGCAGCTCTTAAACTTTGACAATTCAAGTCGAACCAAATTTGGCAGAGAATTATGATGGAGCCGACCACACCTCATCATCCAACTTGGTAACCTCTCCCCCTTATAAGCTTCAGTTGACGTAAAACCGTAGATTAGGATGGGGTTGGAGGCCTTCTAGCAATATCTCGCTCTTTTCTTTGGACTGTTTATGACACAAGTCTATGAACAAATTAGCAAACTTATCTTTCCTCTTCAGGTTTGTCTGCCCGAGAATAAGATTCTAGTTTATTCTTGGCGGATCCATACTCAAAACTAGAATCCACCTGGATGCTCAACCAGTTCTTAAGATTATTGAGGCGATTTAGTTCATCCAGTCCCCCAACATCTTTATTATTTCTCCTCTTCTCGCCCACTATAAACCTTTCTAAACCTTGCAAGTTGGTCAATTTCCCAAGTCCTAATGGCATATGCCTTAATTTCGAACACCCACCTAAGACAAGGTATCTCAACTTCACCAGCTTACATATTTCGTTGGTAACCTTTTAGACGGTGACAATCGCAGAGGTTCGAAATAACAAGTTTACAAGTTGTCCGATTGAGTTTGGAAGTGTCTCAAAATCACTGTGAGCAAGACGAAGATACCTCGGGTGGATCAGCTTGCCTAATGACCTTGGTACTTTGTCTAAGCCTACACCTTCTGGGTATAACTCCCTCAAACATCGGAATCTTGATAATCCATTTCATTGCAATTTACCATGGCATTCAAAATCTTTGAGCACAACAAGTGACCGTAGTTTCTCCTTGTTTTTGAAAAGAAAAAGTGGCAGATTTCCTGTGAACTCCTCATTTTCAATAAAACACACATGACCAACTCTTTCATTAAACTCCACATTCTAGAAAATAATAATAATAATAATAATAATAATAATAATAATAATAATAATAATAATAATATCTAGGATCGAGAGAAGTCCCAAGTAAACATCTTAGTTATGTAGAATGTATCTAAAACATTCTTAATTAATATCTTATATCTAGAATTTTATAGATATTTTATCGGTTCAAAATTTCTCGAAAAGTGGGCAATGTAATTTCTTTAACACAACAACTAAAGAAAGCTATCATAACTATTTTTACCGAGTATACACATTTTCCTTTGATTCCTTTGGGTTGTTCTTCTCCTTGAAAAACTAGACATTATGATTATTTCTTTTGTGTCGGGTCCGCATTGGTTGATATAAATGTAAAGGGCTTTGAGGGCATTGATTCTACCAAAAGGTGCTTGACAAAATAGATGAGAGAAATAAATATGGGCATTGGCTCTAATGATTCTCTAAAAAGATATTGATTACTTTTTAGAGATGGAACGAAGTGGCTGCGAGCTAGATCATTTCACATACTGTAGTGTGATTCTGATTGTTCCGAACTTGAATCTAATGGAGTATAATTAGGATTCGGATACTTTTAGAATCATTGTCATTTTCTTAAGCAGCTCCTGGAGTTACTGAAATCCCTAAGAAAACCTTGCTCGCCTTTATGGATGCCAATTGGTTCAACTTCGAGAATACGTTGTTGGGACTACTCGCTTTTGTACTCACAAGAGGAAGGGTTGTTGAAGAACTGAACCCACACAAAGTAAAAAGGCCCATGCTAAGTGCTTGCCCTAGACGTACATGGGAACTAATGGGCGAAACTCATGTACACATTTCCACGTTGCTAAAGCCAAAGCCAAATAGGGTTTTGGAATGACATCATAGAACTTTATCAACCCAGTCTCAATGTCAACATCTATGCCATCCAAGACAAAGCATCCCCTAGGGAACGGAATGATGAGCTTCCACCTAGGAAGTTGTTCTACAAATAATTTGTCAAGTTATTGGCTCGGTAAAAACCAAAAGTGTCTCAGCGATAACTTGACTTGAGGAAAGAGTCATTTGAACTCGTGAAGGATCAGATAAAGTATAATTACTGAAGGAAGATACATGCTTCCACCGAATAGTAGAAATTTACAACTTACGTGAATACGAGTGTACTCATAAGTAATTAGTGAACACTTACTAGCAATAAATATCTTTTCAAACACCTTCCTATTAGAGGTGAAGCCAGAATTCATAGCCATAGATGACCAATATTTAATATTTATAATAAAACTTATTTATCCAAATAATTATTTGTAACGATCTAATTATTAAACATTGATATATACTATGATGGTTTTTACTAACAAACTTTGCATGTATTATAGAGAATGTGATTCATAATATAATATGTTATATAATATATAATATATGTAATATATGATGTTATATATGTAATATGTGATGTTATGACTCACTTTAGTTTACTTAATCATTCTTCCATAGTTCTAATCTAGAATTAGATTTTGAAATAAGTTTCCATGAAAATTTGATTGGTGATTTCATAATTATTTAATTTTCTACATATGATTTTTTGAAGTCTTTGGATATTATTTCTTAAAAAACAAGAACTAGAAATAAGTTTTTAAGTGGTTGCCAATTTCATCAAAAGGAATAGAGATTCTAATTGTTTGGAGTTGATGAAATAACCACAAGAAGCTTTAAATGATTTCGAAGTTCAACTACATAAACGAGCATGCTCAATTCTAACCTTGAAGGTTTGCTTCCAAAATTTTTTGTTTGCTTTTCAGGATTTGAGATTTTGGATAAAATCCTTGGATTCGAGGCAGACGGCGCATCCTATTGGCATGGTCCGCCTACTAGCTAGGATTGGAGATAAGGCCGAGAGGACGAAATATTGAAGTGAACTTCTTGGTGGTCGACGTGCCCTCTGTATACAATGTCATCATTGGGCATCCCACCCTCAACCAGTCCAAGGCAGTCATTGCTCCATACCTTTTTCTTATGAAGTATGAGCTCGACAAGGGATCCGTAGGCGAGATCTACGGAGACCAAAAACTACAAGAGAGTGCTAGTGTCGTAAGCCTTCGACCCTTGATGGAGAAGCGGACGAAGGAAGGAAAGACTAACGATAACCCCAAAGGCAAGAGGCCAAAGGTTGAGCCTCTTGCCAAAATTCCTGAAACTATGATGGTGTGCTTCGCCACCACCGAAAACCATGGCAGGGTCCGGCCTACCCCTCGGAGGATATCGAACCCATCCCCTTAGAGGAAATTTGCCCAATTGTTCTGTGCAAGTGGGCAAGAACCTTTATAAGGGGATCAAAGACAGCCTCGTTCAACTCTTGAGAGAGTACAAAGATGTCTTCTCTTTTGGACCCGGAGAGATGCCCGAGTTAAGCCCTAAGGTCATTGAACACAAGCTGAACATCGACCCTTCTCACAAGCCTGTCATCGAAATATGAAGACATCTCGGGGCGTAACGTAGCACAACAAGTGGCTGATGAGATCAAGAAGCTACGTGAGGCGGGGTTCATTTGGGAATGCCAATACATCGAGTAGATTGCCAACGTAGTCTTGGTGAAGAAGTCGAACAATGCACTGGAGAATGTGCGTTGACTTCACCGACCTCAATAAAGCATGTCCGACAGACAACTATCCCTTGCCGAAAAGTGACAAACTCGTCGATGCCACAGACAAGTCACACCTTTCTTAGCTTCATGGATGCTTTTTCGGGGTACCATCAAATATCGTTATGCAAAGGAGACTAGGAAAGAACAGCCTTCATCACCGACCAAGGATTGTACTCGCTATAACGTAATGCCCTTCGAGGTTGAAAAATGTCGGAGCCACCTACTAAAGGTTAGTCAACATGATCTTCGCCCACCTTATTGGAAAGACTATGGAAGTCTACGTCGACGACATGATCGTCAAAAGCAAGTGGGACACCGATCATGTGTCCAACCTCCGGAGGACGTTTGAAGTCCTACAAAGGTACGAGATGAAGTTGAACCCCAACAAATGCACCTTTGGAGTCAAGGTTGGAAAGTTCCTAGGCTTCATTATCAATAATAGGGGGATAGAAGCAAATCCCGACAAGGTGCGAGTTGTGCTCAACATGAAGTCCCCCAAGACCATCAAGGAAGTACGTAAGCCGACAGGGTGTGTAGCTGCCCTAGGACGATTCATGTTAAGGTCTACGGACAAATGCAAGCCCTTCTTCAAAGTTCTCAAAAGAAGGACCAGGTTCGAGTGAGACTCTAAGGCGGAAGAGGCATTCTCTCAACTAAAAGCATACTTGGCTCAACTTTAGAAAATTGTCAATACCACTCCATGCTCGTTCCTCCTCGTGGAACGGAAGAACGAACAAGTCCCAAGTATATTATGTCAATCACGCACTTGCGAGCGCAGAGCTTCGTTACCTTCGATCGAGAAATTCGCATACGCTCTTCTCCTAGCTAGTAAGAAGTTACGTCCCTGCTTTGAGGCGCACAAAGTAACTATCCTTACCGATCAACCTCTAAGGAATGTGTTACAAAAATTTAAAAACTCGGAAGAATGCTGAAGTGGGAAGTCGAGCTAACCCCGTATGGATTGGAGTTTCAACCCCGAAGAGCCATCAAAGCGCAAGCCTTGGCAGATTTCATAGCGAAGTGTTCACATCTTGATCAGCCCCCACTGGCTAAGGACAAATGTTGGACCCTCTATATAGATAGTTCAAGCAATCAAAGACGGGAATGGAGCAGTGTTGGTCGTCACTTCACCAACAGGAGAGCAATACGAGCATGCGCTCAAGTTCATGTTCAAAGCTTCAAACAATGAAGTTGAGTACGAAGCTCATCTAGCAGGCATAGATCTCGTTATGCAACTGGAGCAAGTTCTATGAAAGCTTATTCTAATTCCCGACTTGTGGTCTCTCAGCTGAATCGAGAATACGAAGCTCGGGTGGAAGACATGATAGCATATCTCCGGAAGGTTAAAGAAGCAACATGGCGACTCCAATGCTTCGAGATTTTGCACGTACCTCGCTCGGAGAACAAATAAGCTGATGCAATCTCCAAGCTCGCTAGTTCCTCGGCCGACGGGCAACCGAAAAGGTCCAATAGGAGGTACTTGGGGAGAGGAGCATCGATGTTAAAGAAACCATGTGGCTAGACAGCACTTGGATGGATCCCCTCGTCAACTACCTATCTAAGGGGGAACCTCCACAAGATAGTAGACAAGCGGAACATATCAAAAAAGAGTTGAGTGGGTCATCTACTATGACGGAACACTCTACAAAATGGCATACTCCCAACCCTTGCATCGTTACGTATCCCCGGAGATGGGTCGGAAAACACTTGAAGAAATTCATGAGGGAGTATGTAGCTCATACATAGGCGGAAGGGCCTTGGCAGCTAAGGCTTTGCAAACCGGCTATTATTGGCCGTTCTTGCGGGAAGATTTAATGGACTTAGTGAAGCGATGTGACAAATGCCAGAAATTTGCTCCCGTGCCGAAGCGCCCCGTACTAAGCCGACTCCTATTCAGTCACCACTTCCTTTTGCAAAGTGGGGGATGGACATCCTTGGTCCATTCCCAAAAGGCATGGGTCAGCGCAAGTACTTGTTCGTAGCTGTGGACTATTTTACTAAGTGGATAGATGCTGAAGCCGTAGCCTCGATCACCGAGAAGGAAGTACGCAAGTTTACATAGAGGAACATCATTACTCGGTTTGGTATCCCCGAACAATGATATTTGACAATGGACGACAATTCGACACCGACAAGGTGCGGGATTACCTCGCTCAATATGGTTGTCAAGCATGCTTCACGGTCGTGGCTCATCCTCAAACCAACGGCCAAGCCGAGTCAGCTAACAAGGTCATACTTAATGGCCTTAAGAAGAGGCTGAATGATGCTAAGGGGAAATGGGCAATCAGGACCATAAAGAAGTCGACTACCGGAGAAACACCTTTCATGCTAGTGTATCGATCCGAGGTCGTGCTCCTGGTTGAAGTTGCCCTTCACACCCCCGCCTCACAGCCTTTCGAAGGAATCTAATAACGGGGCCCTCGGGAGGCCCTAGAGTTACTCCCTATGGTTCGAGGGGATAACCATCTCCGTGAGGCCATAACTAAACTAAGGATAGCAAGAGCCTACAATAGGAGGGTGAGGGGACAAGATCTTAAAGTCGACGACCTTGTTATAAGGAAAACCGAAGTCGTGGGAAAGGTGGCAAAGTATGGCAAGCTCACCTTCCTATTAGAGGTGAAGCCATAATTCACAACCATGGATAACCAATATCTAATATTTATAATAAAAATTATTTATCCAAATAATTATTTGTAACGATCTAATTATTAAACATTGATATATACTATGATGGTTTTTACTAACAAACTTTGCATGTATTATAGAGAATGTGATTCATAATATAATATGTTATATAATATATAATATATGTAATATATGATGTTATATATGTAATATGTGATGTTATGACTCACTTTAGTTTACTTAATCATTCTCCCCTAGTTTTGATCTAGAATTAGATTTTGAAATAAGTTTAGGTGAAAATTTGAGTGGTGATTTTATAATTATTTAATTTTCTAAATGTGATTTTTTGAAGTCTTTGGATATTATTTCTTAAAAAAATTAAAAATAAGTTTAAGTGGTTGCTCTTTCCAATTTCATCAAAAGGAATAGAGGTTCTAAGTGTTTGGAGCTGATGAAATAACCACAAGAAGCTTTAAATGATTTCGAAGTTCAACTACATAAACGAGCATGCTTAATTCTAACCTTGAAGGTTTGCTTGGCAAAATCTTTTGTTTGCTTTTCAGGATTTGAGATTTTTTGGATGAAAAAGGATTAAGATTAATCAAAGAATCATTCTTTTATACACTTATAGAAGCTAATGATGATATACAATGCAACCGACGATCATTTCTTGGAACGGTAATTGGTTATTGTCAATGTCGTGTGTTATTTTGTTTTTTTAATGTTAACAATGTCACTACTAATGGGTTCTTTTGTCTATGATACAGTCTTTTGTTATCTAGATCGGAAAAGTATAAAGATGTTAATAAAACCTTTTAAGCAAGGGCACTTTTGGCACCTAAGAATCAAAGATTACAAATTATATCAAGCAATTTGAGCTGCTATCATCGCCTTATATAGGTTACCTACCATTTTAGATGATCTCGTATAACTAGATTTTCAAATGTTATGTCTGCAGAATTGAGCACAACACCGACAACTTCTACAGTCAATGGTCCATCAAACGCTACTTACGTTAATTCACATCACAAGTAGAGTCAAACAAGGGTGGAACCACGGAAAAATTATAGGGGATGCCGCTTAATATTTTTCCAAGTTTTGATATGTTGTTAAATCGGAATTGGGTTACGTATTTTGCCTAGCGTAAGTTTTTCCAATCCACACCTAACTTGGTTAACGTAAATAGATAACGAGTCACTTGAGCAAATTTGTATTGATAGAGTGCCATTTAATATTATACATAATATTCTATTTATTACCAATGAAGTAGAATAGTTTCCTCCGACCAGCTTCCTACCTGTTTTCCAACAAGCATCTCTACATCTCTTCAAGGGTGTCTGTTGAGATTGTACAACTTGTCCACTCATTGACTATTGCCCGGACTTTCCTTGTAAACAAGCACTTCCAAAATATGTGCTCTCTTTCGTCAATTTGCCCTGTATCACTGCATAACCTGCATTTGAGCTCAATATTGTGCTATTTTTGTCGTTGTGGGATTCTTTTTATGATTAACATCCACATATCAAAGGCGTACTTTGGGATATTAATTCGGTTCCGGACAAGCTTGTCCCATGAGACTTTACCCCCCACATTAGCCATTGATATCCACTTGTGCACCTTTTAATTCTTGTTTGGAGACAAGCTGTCACTCCCAATATCCGTGGAAACCAGACTTGAATTGCTCTTTCACTTTACAAAGTTTTTTCCAATACCAACAAGTGTCAGGTTTTGGAACATAATCCCACCATGCTTCATTCCTCAAATAATGCCCATGCACCCATTTTACCCACAAGGTATCTTCTTACGTGCTATATGCCAAACATATTTAGCCATTAAGGCTTTGTTCCAATTTCTAATGTTTCTTAGTCCTGCACCCTCATATTTCTTTGGTTGGCATACTAAATCTCAAGCTAAAGGTGGTTGTCTGGATTGATTGCTTGTTACCACTCCACAAGAAGGCTCGCATTTAGTCTCAACCTCTTTGATGACTTTTTTTGATAATTTAGCAGCGAGTTATAGGGACCCCAAGATATCCAAATGGCAATGCCCTCTCAGCAAACCCACTATGAGTATTATACTCTTTTTTTCCTCAGCCTCCAACCCCCAACCTGTGAGACACCGAAATTTCAGGTGCTTGCACGGTAGTGAATTATTAGAATTTTTCCGAGTCGGAATTAGAAACCCGAGAACTGAAACCCGAGCGTGGGCTAGCTAAATTGGGCCTTGTGAAGCTACTTGGGCCCAATTAAAATTAAAAAAAAAAGAAAAAGGAATGAGGAATGGAGATTAGTGGCATTGTGTTGGCAAGAAATTAAGTAAAGGGAGTTTTGGGGTCCAATTAGAAATAGGCAGACAAAGCAATTAGGTGTGATTAGGAGATGAGGAGAGAGAGTGAGGCTGGGAATTAGGACTGAGAACAAAGAAAAGAACGAAGAAGCGAAGCGAAGCGGGGAAAGAAGCAGAGACAGGGAAAGCGAGAGGGAGCAAGGGAAAGCGAGAGAGGGAGGAAGTACGAGAACCAGCGGCCCGCGGCCGCTTGAGCGGCGAGGACACCGCCGCCGGTGGGCAAGGGGAGCAAGAGCTCGGGAGGGGAGCAGAGCGGAAGAAGAAAGGGGAATGAAAGAACGCGGAAGCGAGGGAAAGCGAGTGGAGGACGAGAGCCGGCGCGGGACCTAGAGGAAGAGGAGCACGGCATGTCTACACGGCCGGCGAGCGCAAAGAGGGAGCCGGCGAGACCAAACAGAACCGGGGCCAGGGGTTTGAGAACCCGAAAACAACAGAGCGAGAGGGAGATAGCGAGAGTTTGAGCAAGGGTGGAAGAAGGGGGAACCGAGAGGAAGAAAGGGAAGGGGAAACAGAAATCGAAACCCAATTTGAAACCTTCCATAACTGAATTCTTAGAATCTCTAAGATTTAAGGTGAGTAATCTGAATTCATCCTCAAGAAATAAAACGAATTAGGTGGATTGAACATGAATTCAAAGCATGAAATTGGAATCCCTAAGTTAATTGAAGAAGTTAGAGGCCTAAATTCACGAAACTAGCAACCCATGAATCAAAGAGCATGTTGTGTGATGTTTATCTAGTTCTGATTCTGTGATGTTTAAATACGATTGAGCATGATTAGTGAGAATTAAACGGGATTAGCTTGATCGGAATTAGGGAGAGAAATCAGGAAGTTAACTTCATGATTCGTATGCAGATTTTTTTCGGTGAATAAGCATGCTGTCCGAATTTTTGTGAATTCGTGTGTAGCCCGAATGTCCTGTAATTTTTACTGCAGCTTCCTGATAATTTATGAGAATTTCCTGTAAAATTTTGTGTGCATTGAATGAGTAGATTGGGAGATATGCAATTTTAAGTGAAAAGGTCCTGTTTTGAGCAAGATCGCATCTAAGTGAGTAACTGAATTGAGAACCGAGATTTAAGAAGTTATGTGGCTAGATTAAAAGATATATATCGACTAAGGAAAGTTATAGAACCATAAACTACTTATACGCGATATTACGCGATCATGAAAATGATAAGTTCGTCGATTAGAAATCATAAGTGGTATGCTTATGTGATTGTGTGTTTATCTTGAATTACGTTGATTATGAATGGCATAAGCATGCGTGTGTGAAATGAATTGACTGTGCTTGAGTTAGAACATGCTTATATGAATTGCTTGTTTTGAAGAAGTTACGCATGAACGTATTGAGCATGAATTATATGAATTAAGTATTTCTTATGTATAAGTAATAAGAAAATAAGAAACTTTAAGAACTAAAGAAGGGAGAAAGGATTGTGTTATTGATCCGGGACCCCACGAATTAAAGAACCCTCTGAAGCTATGGCCATAGAAGTGTCTCGTCAACCCGAAGCCACGAATTGAATTGCTTCCACTAAGAATTGACAGTACGCGTCCTTCGGGGATGGGAGGCTGCCTCAAGGCCACGAATTGTTATGCCTCGAGGCCACGAATTGTATGCCTCCGTGAACCGAGCCCACGAATTGTTTTGGCTCCAAGAACTGGGTCTTTAGAGCGTGAACATAAATCTTCTTTCCTTTCGAAACTAAGAAGACTTAAAAGAATTATGTTATGAAGAAACGAATGATCGTGCATATCGAATACGGAAGAAAGAACCAATGATTTATGAAATGCATGATTGAACTCGAGAAGAAGTACGAATCCTGTTTTCGTAAGAAATGATTGCGATAAGAGCTAAGATGCGATTTACGTGGTGAATGAGGTGCATGATGAATGATTATATGATTTACTTGCGTAGAAAGACGAATGATGCATGTTTGATTGAATTCATGAGTAAATGATGTCATGGTACTTCTCGGTAAGTTGGTAAGTTTAGAATCTCGCATGTTTTAAGCATGTATGATCCGAATCGCATGTTATTAATGAACTGTGAACTTATGTGTGTTTGTTAATGAATTAATGTGCAAAGTGAAACCCTGGGTTGGGTTTGGATTATTCACTGGGCTAGTGAGCTCATGACATCACCAACATTTCAGGTGCGAAGTTAAGACTCCCTGGAGTTGCTTTTGGCTTTTAGAGGAAGCGAACCATCGGATAGGACTTCTCCGGACTTATTTTGTACTTTATGTTTTCATGTTTGTAAAGACTGTTGTATCTCGAACTTAAGTTTTACCTATGAATGTAAAATCCCTATGTGAATACTCCGAGCGTGTGGCTCATTGAGTTGTGTTTCTCCGAGCGTGTGGCTCGTTGAGTTTAAGATTGTGTTTCGTGCGGGGTTAGGGCTTTAAGCCCATGGGTTTAGCCGGTTTACAGAGGAAACTCTGCCGAAATTTTCGAAAAACCTTCGAAAACCTAGAATTACGCTTCCGCCAATCCAAGAAAGGGTTATTAACCCCAAGTTGAGATTTTAAGCAGCCTTAGGGGTTCCTCTCGGGAACCCCGGCATGTAATACTCCTAGGGTGGATCTAGGGGTGTTACACAACCACAATTTGTGATTTTTCGGGGCTCATTCTAAGTCCTAATACCCAGAGAATTTATCCAAGCATCCTGTAATTGTAGCCACCGATTTGGTGTTTGCCTTTGAGAAGATAATTAAATCACCAGTAAAGATTAAATGATTAACTTCATGCTTGCTCATCTTGGGTGGTAGCTGAAATCATCAAACTCAACAATTACCCCAACATCCTAGACAAATACTCCATTGCAATCACAAATAATAATGGGGATATAGGATCCCCTTGTCTAATAGCACGTGCGCCCTCAAATCTATGCAGCCTTTTTCCATTAAAATGTAGGGAAAAGGAATCACTTCTAACACATGCCATAATCTAGTCGGTTACCTTTCGGGAAAATGCAGTCCATATAGAGCCTCCTCCAAGAAGTCCTAGTGGAGAAAATCATAAGCTTTTTGTATGTCCATCTTGATCACTTACCTTGGGCTGGTTTTTTCCTGTTATAGCCTCTAACAACTTCCTGGCAGAGCATCACATTTTGCACAAGTATTCTCCCCTTGATGAAAGCACACTAGGTGAGATGATGGTAGGCGGAACCTCGGTCGGTGTTTGGCATATTAATTTTGTGATACATTTGTAGACCACATTGCAACAAGTAATTGGTCTAAAGTCTTTTGCATGTCTTGGATTTTACAGCTTGGGGATTAGAACCACCCTAGTATTGTTCAGTACTTTGGGCATCTTGCCTCTGTGAAAAATTCCCTCACAACCTTACAAACCATAGGTCCAATCTCCTTCCAAGTGAACTTAAAAAACCACTAGAAAACCTATCAACACCTGGTGATTTGGAGTTAGGAATGGAGAAGATAGCCGATTTAATATCTTTATCACTGAAACCCCTACACATGTGTCTCTACTGATCCAGTGATAATTTGTGGCCCCATTTGAAGATATCCTCACCACATGTGACTCTGCCTACTTGTCTTCCCAACAAAGCTTTATAGAACTCCAAGCATGATTTGGTCAATTTGTTCTAGATCATCTACCATTTGGCCTTCATTATTTTGAAGTTGGTAGATACAATTCTCCATGTTGCTTTTTTTTACTAAAGTAAAGAAAAACTTGGAACATGGATCTCCCATGGTAGTCCAATCCAATTCACTTTGATGTTTCATAAGTATTAATGAGTACGACAGTGCTTGAATGTATCCCTCCCTTGCTTGTTTTTCCTTCTCTTGTAGTTGGGGGTTCATGGGTTCATTGTGCGGTTTCTCTTGTATATGAGGAAGCTGAACTTTAACTGCTTCCTTTTATGATGTACATTACCATACTTCCTTTTGTTAAGCTCCAACATTGGTTTTTGCATACTCTTCGAGAGACTCGGTCAGCTGAAGCATAGTAGACCATGAGTACACCTTGGTTGTGGAAGTGCTGACAATAGAAGGGAATTCTTCATCCTTAGTCCACAATCTCATAGAATTTAAACTCTATTGTGTTATGGATAGTTGGCCCCATTTTCAGTCTCGGTGGGCGTAATCGACAAAGATTCTGCCATATATTCAACAATCAAATCTCCATATTCAATCAACCACTTTGCATTGTGGAAGCATTTATCAATTATAGAGAAGACTCTAACACCATCTTCTTGCTTATTACTCCAAGAGTTCACTGCCCCACTACCACGCATTTCTTGTAGGTTACATTCATTTAGGCAGTTCATGAAATCTCTCAGTTCGTGCTCTTGTACAGGTGCTCCCCAACCCCATCATCCATTGAGATTATAGAGTTGAAATCACCAATTATGCAACATGGGGCCTGTATTTCAGCTGATATTTCTTTGAGTTGCTGCCACATATGAGTTCTCTCCTGCACTTTATTCATACCATAAACAAATGTCATGTAAAAAGCTTGTTTGTCCCCTTTCTTGATCCTGCAGTGAACTAATTGGTCATTACTATCCTGCACCTCAACCGAGTACTGCTTGCGTTCTCCGGACAACCCAAATTCTCCCCTAGGATGATGAGAGTTGTTGATAAAACTGCCCAACTAGCAAACAATATACACTAGCTCATAGTTCTTGTCTCTTATTTTGGTTTCAACCATGGCTAAAAATCCCACCTTATTTTGATGGACAAAATTTTTCAGGTCTGCTCGCTTATTAGGCTGGTTCAAGTCTCTCACGTTCCATGTGACAATGCTATCCATGTGGTGTAGGAGACTCTCCCACTGGTTTCACTTCCAACTGTTCCGAGGCTATCTTTTCATTCACCAAAGCATGATAAGAGTTTGTGACTTGCACCTTGGCTGCTTATGGCGAGATGTTTCTTGTATGGGCTTCTTTTTCTCTTACCATAGTAAAACCATCCTCATTGTTTTGTTCCGTGCTTTGAACCACTTGAGGTTCTTTCTAGATTTGTCTCCATTCTTGAGTGAATTTTTTCCTCTTACACTCCCCTTCTTCATGTCCAAAATATTTGCAATGTCCACATCTTATAAGTTTCCATTCATATTCAACTAATTGTTATATCAGTACTCCCTTTTCATTGACAAACTCCAACTTATCGGGTAATGGATTGTCAAATTGGACTTCAACAAGGATCCTCACAAAGCTCATTTTATCCTTTTTCATTGTTGTTTTGTCCATTTTCGTAGTTTCCCCACTAGGCTCCCTAGCTTGCTTAAACTGGAGGCGCTCTAGTATTTTGCATTTCGGTTAGGAAATCGGATCCAAATGGGGAGATTTTGGATCTTCTTCCTGTTTAGCACCGAATCTGGTGTCCATGGTTTGACTATTCCTGGCTTCTTGTCAAAAAATAACATCCCTTTACAAGCTTGCCGTTGTTTTTCTTTGGACTCAAATCGACTATGAATAATCCATGTCGTACCCCAACTACCCTTTCCGCATCTAGTTGATTCCGGACTCTCTTAAAAAATCCCTCTATAACAAAGAGAGGGGATTTGCACCCTTTACACAACACACCACCGAGTTCCGCCAAAATTCAATTTCGGATCGAACATCTTTAGGTTCGGTTCTAGCAAACCAAACCCCATTGCTATTATCATATGGTATAAATTTCAACTCCTCCCTATCATCCCCGTTTACAATTGCAAGCATAGGATTTACTTGTTTTCGCCGCTAGTTCCGCTTCCATTTCTTCAGCCCAAGAATTCATTGGTTGCTTCGAGCTTGTTGATCCAGTCATTGCGACCCCCTAGTTCCTATAGTTACGAATCGAAGCCCTTCCGGATTTGGAGAGGGTACTATTTCATTGGGCGAGTCTTTCCGTTAAGTCCGTGGGTTCTCCAAATTTGTAGCATCTAGAAAGGACCCGTTGGGCATCCGATTAACTTGCCTTGGCCGTCCTCTACCTCTTCCCCTACCCCGCCCTCTCGTTCGCTTTTGCCATGGTTGGAGCTAACATCGAGAGAGAGAGAAAACCTACTCAACATTTATTTTTTCCCCATGAAATAATGCCTTAGAATAAGGTTATGCATAATAAAAAATAGAGCTCAAAGGAGAAAATTTTGCAGCCCTAATTTTGTTTACGAAGATTAAGAAAGTGTTGAAATAATGGAAATGCATGACTTTGAACCCTTAAAAGAGAAATAAGATCTCCGCATTTTGAGCCATTGATCTCGTTTGGCAAGTAGGTTCATAGTTTAAGGGGTTTGTGTGGACTCATTCAAGCCAATTCCAAGCCCTTCTGGGGACAGGACTAGCCGAGCCAGCCAAGGCTAGTATGACCACCGGCTCGTTCTCTGCATAGACCGAACCAAGCTAGACCAGCTGCAACCAGGAATGTGATCGAGAGGCTATTGACAACGAAAACAATAAAAACAATGACGTGATCCGTTACCGAGTTAGATGGCGGTCACAAAACCAAAAACCTTGTAAAAGCAAGCTACACAAAGCATCAAACTATTATCACATATTTCACCCCTCTTCCTAGGGGCGAGGATCAAAATACAATACAAGAAATAAGAAAAAACAACCACCAACGCACTCCATGGATCCCCCCATAACTGCGGAGATTCAAATGCAATCGGCCTTAGCCCTACAAGTTGTAAGGTTTTTGCGTAACCGGGGGGTTAGAATGTATTATATCAACATTGTCCATCAACTTTTCTTGAGCGGAAAATCTCGATTCCCAAATAGTCAAGCTGGCCTTGAACTGCGACATGAGGTTTGCCAACCTTCACACGCACAGCGAGATATTTGAGGAAACTTGGTAAAAGTGTTGTATGCGATGTGATGAGCTACGGATTCCAACAGATTGTGAGGTGCTCCCTCCACTACTTCTTTAACTATGCTGCCGTTTTTGCAAAAGGATAAATCATGTCAATGGATATACAACACATCAAGGCCAACTTCACATGTCACAATGGTCACAAATATTCAAACATTAACTCTAATTACTGCATGATGGTACACTAAATTATTGCATGGCTGAAGTATATGAAGCAGAAAGATAATTTGCATATAAAGATCTATAAAGTTTGCATCCTTTAAGTCATATACCAGCTTTTGAAGCCAAAAAAAAAAAAAAAAAAGAACCACCGCCCTCAAGCAATACTACATAGAGCAAGATGCAAGGGAGTCACATGCCTTAATTGTATATTTGCAATACAAAGAAGCCGCTTTCAATGGACCTTATATTAGAAAAGCAGTGACTGCTAAATACTCCACGATACAAGAAGTATGGAACAATCTAGTGAGATACTTTGTTTTAGTTTGCTATCAATCAAAGCTTAAACGGTGTAATTATGACCGTTGTTAGCTGCCTAGAAAATAGAAAGTATGGATATCGGGATGCTTGCACATAAGGAGAATGAGATGCAACAAAATTGAATTGAGAGATGGTCATATTCAGTAGGCAACAAAATTGAATTGAGAGCCTAAAGGATGACTTAAGAGCAGGAAACGAATTGAAGAACCTAGAACAGCTTATTTTTTCGTTTGATCATTAAATGAACATATAGTTCCCGGACGAAGATGGTGATCAATAGTTTGCCAAGTTTTCTAGAAATCCATAGTGTGAATTCTACCGTTTTATATGGCAACATATCTAGTAAGCCATTTTTTACTGGTAGAAGCCTCACCCACTAGTTCATCCGAACTTATCCCCGACTTATGAAACAGATACAAAAATCCCGGAAAATTGGAAAACTTCCACTTTGCCTTCATTAGTATAGAATCAAAAGAATATTGCCAAATACTCACCGATAAATCTCAGTATAACTGATGGTGTCGGACAAGCGGTCGGATTTGCCAGCCTCTTGGAGATCAAGCCACGCATCCACATCCACCAAGAATTTCGACCCAATGTTCTTTCCTCTGGTTTTACTCCATGAAAACCATGAAATTTCAACCCCCTTAATATCAGTTTATCTCCCTCATGAATTGTTCATCATCCATTATGATACCTACAAACACGTAATTCAAGACCTCGCAGTCAAATCATTGTGCAAACAGAAGAAAGCAAGAAGAAAAGTAGATCTCACACTTGAGCATTAGATTCACACCCGCCTTCATCATCTCAATTGGGAGTTTTCAGTTTCCAATCCTCAAATTGAAGCCCCCAACAGCCTCAAGACATGCACAATTTTAATTCAAAGCACACGATTTTGATCTGCTCAAAGGAGAAATCCTAACTCGAAATACAAATGGCATGCCCAATTTTAGTATAGAATTGAGGATTTTTGTCTTCCTAAGTATGGTATGATACTCGTGACAATGCAGCGGAAGGTTAACACCCCACACCCAACCCGAGCTAGGTCGAGTATTACACACCAGGATTCCCTGAAAAGAACCCCTAAGGCTAGTTAAAACCACAAATTTGATATGTTGGCTTTCATGTAAATGGCAGGGGTACTTTTCCATATTTTTGAAGATTTTTCGGAAAATTTCGTTAGAGTTCTATTTAAAATTTGACTAATCCCCTTAGGCTTAGAGCCTTAACAACAAACTCAATGAACCAAGTATCAATAAGGTTGAAAGGAAGGTATGACTATTTACAAAAAGTATCGATAAGAGTTTCGTCGATTTCTTTTACAAATTTATAGCCAAATTACAAAGTCCTTCATTGGACTTTTACATTTACACAATCAAAACATACAATCTAATATCACAAACATGATAACATAAGACTTGTAGCAAGTCCGGGAACCTCTTATTCGTTACAACCACAAATCACGGGAGAAAGTCGACTTCTAAACTTGAAAATGTTGGTGAAGTCATGAGCTCCACTCGAATAATCTAAATTTCCCTCTTCATTACACTTTGCACATAATCAGTTACAATTATACATTTTCATATACTTCACACATAATGAGACATACATTTTTACACATATGCATATACATCACTTATAACATAAAAAAGAAGTAAATCAATTTTCGGAGTTCCAAAACAAGTGAGAAAATTCCCTTCTTACTCAAAACATAATTTCTTTTTGTATTACCGGGTTAATCCCCTTCCAATTCAATAAATTTTGTGTAAAATGTAATTTGCACACACTTCCAATTCAATAAATTTCATGTAAAACGTAATTTGTACACACTTACAATTCAATAAATTTAATGTAAAACGTAATTTGAGCAACCATGGTAAAATCCTCTAGGTGGTTCACCTAACCACATAACACCCCTAGAATTCCGAAATACTAACGGGAGGAAGAGCTATAGCATCCTCGTCATGATACTAAAATAAATATACTCGCGTGCTATACCGATTGTTCCATACAAGAATCTTGGTTCATACTGATCCTTCCATACATGGATCTTGGTTCATACTCGATCATTCCATACAAGGATCGGGGTTCTATTTTGATACTAGCTCTTCCTAAATAGGATTTCCCTTTCTTTCAATCAATAAATTCCATTAATTCTTTTTCTAAACCAAAACAATGATATTCAGTTCTGCATTTCCAAAATCAAGATTCCACAAAACCTTGGTTTACCAAAATTTACAAATGGGCTTGAAAAGGATATTTCCACATTTCAAACATTCTTTCTTACCCAAAATAAGATTTCGTTCAATTGATTTACAATAAAGATGTAACCACACTCAACTTGAAACCCGTAATTAACAAAAAACACACGCTTAGAAATTCCCAACCTTTTCAAATCCAAACAATTCAAGAATATAACCTTTCAAATACAAAAGTAAACTTCAAGTGTAAATCCTACAGAGTTACTCACATTACAAGCATTCCTGAATTCTCATTGTTAGGACTTTCACCAATTCGTTTTCCGAACATACATAAGTAAATGACAATTTAACAATTCACACATCATACATAACAAGTACCAGCAAACACTTCCATACTCATTCAAGTCAAACTACTTTCAGATTTAATTCATAATCTCTTCGGTTTAGATTCAACTCAGGTTTAGGTTTAGGTTCAGCAGTTGTTTAGATTCAGCTTAGTTTACATCCAACTCAACTATGTTTATCACTATTTAGGTTCTATCCAGGTCCAGTTCAGACTTGGTTTCTTACCATTCTGTTTCAGGTTCAAGTTCAGCTCAAATAAGGTCCTTTGCAGGTTCATAATAGAAATATGAGAAACAAAAATGAGACTAAAATAGAATCAACCAACATACACCCTGCCCTCCTAAACTATTAAACTGGAGCACACCACCAACTTCTTATCCATTTTTGAGCATCCCCTTATCTAATTTAATTGAAAGGACAACAAGCATGGACACTACTAGACACTCACATGCACAAGTTTAGTTTAATTGTGTTCATTATTGTCATTTGAATGGAGGATCAACCTGGTACGGGTTCGGGTTCGAGTTCCTCTAGAATGTTAGACCCTGGAAGAAAGTATGGCACACAAGATGAGAGCAATAAAAATAATTTCTTTTGCAAATTTTGTGGAATTAAGACCATTGGGGAAGTGTTTCGACTTAAACAACATTTGGTTGGGGGATATCGAAGTACATTAGGCTGTAAGAAGGTCCCCGTGCATGTTAGGGAAGAAATTCAAGAATACATGGATAAAAAGAAATCATTGAAAAAGAGTTTTGAAATGTCAAGGAAAATGCAACAATGCTACGATGTTGATGATGATGAAGGTATTGAGATGAATCCTAGAAACGGTGGGAATGGGGCAAAGAAGGGAAGTAATAACATGCCTCATAAGACACCAAAGCAAAAAGGTCCAATGGATATGTACTTTACTCCTAAGTTGACTAATGTGAAGGGAAAAAAGGATCAAGGTAGGCAAATAACACTCGAATGAGCTATGCAAGAAAGATTTGAGAGAAAAGGCTTTCAGAGAATGAGCTAGGTAGTCTAGGTAGTTTTATGATGCTCGACATTCCTTTCCATGCGGCTACACTTGATAGCTTTGGTATTGCCATGGAATCGGTTGGTCCTTGGTCCCGCATTAAAACCACTTTCTATGTATGAGTTGAGAGTTCCATTCCTTAAAAAAGAAGTTAAAGGCACCCGGAATGAGCATAAGAAAGAATAGGCATAAGTAGGTTGTTCTATCTTATCCGATGGATGGCGTGATACCATCGTCCAAAAGGATATTATCAACTTTCTTGTGAACTCTCTAAAAAGGTCGGTCTTCATTAGATCAATGGAGGTTTCTGAAATTGTAAAAGGTTCAAATCTTTTGTTCAACGTTCTTCATCGGATGGTGGAAGAGATTGCAAAGGAGAATGTAGTCCAATGTAGTCCAGGCGGTAACCGACAATGCATCCAATTATGTTAAGGCAGGTAAGAAAAATTGTTACCAATGTTATAATATATAATTTCTATTACTGTAACGCCCCCAATCACCATTACCTAATAATCCCTAACTTAGAGAATATTATATATGGTTGCAGCAGAATATAACGATCGGAGACGTTACGTACCGTCCTAAGAATAAGACCGAGGCTAAGTAAATGAAATAAAAATGAAATACAATTTGCATATCTAAGTGTTACATGTGGGTTGGGTCCTTATGATAGATATCAAGTTTGCTTTGAAAACAGTAAAATATTTCGAAAAGTGAGTCGAAACTAGTACGGACATTTCTCGCACGATCAAATTGCTTTGAAAACATTTTATTGAGCGCACACATTTCAATTCATTTTAGTTTGAAATCGGGGGAGTGAATATGATTAAAACTTGCTTGTCGGCTATTATCCGGAAGTGGAACCCTTGTATAATTGATGCGATCTTTGAATAAGATGCACACCTCCCGGGCCGACCAAGAACCCGAGTTGAAGTCGAGCGGGTGGAATTGAAGGGCATAAGCCTTGATAATTGATAATTGATAATTGATCGGAGACCACTTAATTAGGTGACAAAACTTGATTTGCAAATGATTCATTATTAGTTGTTTACATAAGAAATGTTAAGATTTGCTGAAATATGTGGATTTTCGAAAGGTAAGGCAATGAACATACCTGAATTTAAAATATTTTCCTCCCCTTTAAGAGATATTAATTTAACGACTTGCCGATGACGACTTGCCGATGACGAGAGTGACCTCGCTGCTGATCCAAATATGTCTTTATTATTAGTAATGATTAAATTAAGTTTCATTGCAATACTATTGATAATTAAATTCGCATACAAGCTTATAATTCTCTTCATAAAAATTGGTTAAGCTAGTTTCATTGATTTTCACAAAATCGTAATTTGTTAATGTACTTAAATCAAAATATTTTTATTTTGAAAATCTCAACTTGTTCAACATATAAAAAAAATATTATTCTAACTTCCTAACCGCTATTGGATCTTGCTTAATCATATCAAACTTAAACATTGTTTTCAATCCTTGTCATTAACTCCTTTTTCACCTAGCATCAATTCTCGACTTAACTAACCAACCCAAATTAACATATAAATACTCTTCAACTCAACCTTTTTGTAACTTTAGACCCGGTGTAACTTACTTCGTTCAACAAAACTTATATTTCCTTCAAACAAATTCATATCCAAGGATAATATGAGACAGCTTAAATTTACACAAGTTCATAGTAGAACACTTCATCACCCTTCCATAAATTAATTAATTCGCTCAAAATCCATATATCCCACAAAACATCACTTTAAGATTATTTGCATCCTTAACAGCATTCACCTCCACATATACAATTACATATACTAAATTTGTCCAATTTTACATACTTTCAAACTTATTATTCAAATTCAATCTCCCTACGCATTTTTCTTCCTTTTGCCGAATTGTAGCCCATTCTAAAATGCAATGAAACCATCAAATTACTCAAGATTCACATCACTATCTTCCCAATTTAATTCACTAAATCACAATTGCCCAAGAGGAATCACATTCATTCACCTTCATACACAATCACTTCACCAAATCACGAGTCATTCACACCAATTCCAATTGTTTTCCCAATTTGATCGTTAAATTCATATCATAAACATCATTATAAACTATATAATTTAATTAACAACTACAATCACTAAGTAAACAATGAAGTGTGATAATTTAGGGTTTAGAATTTTACCTTCAAACACCAAGGGATGGAAACCAAGGAAGGAGAACAGTGGTGGTGCACGGTTGCCCGGCGACTATTGGGAAGCACCGGCGTCGAGCTCCGACGGCCGAGCTGCGGCTGGTGGTTGGCTGGCGGAGGGGGCCGCGGCAGAGGTGAGGCAGGGCGTGCGCCCGCGCGGGAGAGAGCGCAAGAGAGAGACGCCAGGAGTCTTCCCGAAGACGCCGGCGCCGGCCGCTGGCCGGCGTTGGTGGCTCCTGGTGGCCGAGAGCGAGGGCAGCGGGTGGAGGCGAGGGAGGGGAGCAGAGGCACGCGAGGGAGAGAGAGAGAGGAATGAAGAGGATATTTGACCTTTGAAGCCGTGTAATCCTTTTTTCTTTTTTTTGTGAGTGGTAATTTCTAGAAAATATATGGTCCGGAATTTTCTATAAAAAACTACTTCTTATTTCTATTTATTTATTTTATATATATATATATATATATATATATATATATATATATATATATATATATATAAAAGGGAGGGATCACATGAGCACCCCTCTTTAGATAAGCAACTTTTGTTATGTGAGCACAACTAATTCCAACCATCTAAATTTAATCGATAGCTTAAATTAAAAATATTTTTTAATTAATTAAAAGAAAAGAAAAATATTTTTTTGAAAGGGAGGGGGTTTCAGTTTGAAGTCTCATTTCATCCTCACCTTCCTCTCTTGTCGTTCTCCCCCCTCTCTCTCTCTCTACCCATCCTTTCTCTCTCATTGATCCGGCAAGCTCCCCGGCACCACGCTCTCTCTCGTTGATCCGGCGAGCTCCCCTTCCCTCTTTGTCTCGTCGATCCGGCGTCCTTCCCCTTCCCTCTCTCTCTCATCGTTCTCCCTCGTTGATATGCCCAGCCGCCAGCCCCCGACGCCACTAGTGGAGATGAAAATGGCTATGCCCAACGGCTTGCCCCCGGTGCCACCAATAGAGACGAAAATCGATCCGCCCAGCCGCCGCCCGCCGAGCCCGCTCTCTGTGACACTCTCGTCGCTATAAAAATCAAATTGGGAACGAGAAATTACAGGTATCCATCTTTTTTTATCTCTCTTGATTTTCAATTGATTCTAATTTGGAAAGGAGAAATGGAATTCGGTGTTGGATTTTTCAATTGATTTTGATTTGGATTAATGTTGGGCGATTTTGATTCGTGGCTGGGTTCTTGAAGCTGCTATTGGAAGACATAGAAACTACCTATACAGCGTATGACTTGGTCTAGTAGTTTGTTCGATGGAAATAACTTATCATCAAACAAGGGGATTGTTTCTCCGAATTCTGTCCATTGTTCTTCCGAGTTGAGATTGATGCTTGTTACCATTGATCTTGTATTATGTTGTGCACTCACCTGTCAAACCTATCAAATAGGTCATTCTTGGTCGGTTTAGTGAGCTCTAATTTTGGATCGAGTTTAGGTTAAGCCATTTCGGACTTGATTCATGTTCCAATTAAACATCATGTTAGTCCAATTATTTTGTCAAGAAAGCGCAATCAACATTAGGCAATTATTTTGTCAAGAAACCGACCATTTGAAGTAGGAGAAGTGATCTCAACCTCGTTGTAGCCGGCCAAGACAGAAATGTTTTTATGTGCCCCGTAACAAAGAATCGAGCATAACTACACTATTGCATTTGTTTAGATGTTGTGTAAATGTGTTGAGAGAAATATTTATCGCAAGTGCACGGTGTAGCTGTAGCTAGCCGGCAAGTACGGGTCGTGTCCACAGAGAGTTATGTTTCAAATATCAAAGCTAACATAAACTTTCTATCTAAGCGAATCAACACGAGATGAGATGGATATGCTCGATTAAACTAACCTAGAAAGCAATAAAAATAAAATACTCGGGTTGTGATTTTACCACTTAATAAACTAATCAATCAAGTCAAGCCTAAACCTACCCAAGTTTATACAAGTATTTAGGAGTGATCGGTTGCACCATCAAAACCTACTCAAGCCACACTTTCGAGGGTCATGAGCTAGTCTAATTATTCTAACCACCTACTTTCGTAGGGTTAGCCCAACTAAACTATAAAAATAGCAACTTTGGACCTAGTTAGGATTCAAACTATTTTCATGTCAAAACCCTAACTATTCTCTATACTCACACTAGCAAATTGACTCCACCTTTCGGTGATAAACCAACCGCCTAAAAATCAAGATAAAAAGACCCTTTCGGGCATCTCATCGAACCTATGTGGCAGGTGTGAGAAATAATCCCAAAATACTAGCATAAGCTAGGTAAGTAAAGGCCTAAATAAAATTAATTAGTCATCAAGGAGGTTAATCATAACCAAAGCGACTCAAATTAATAACTAATTAACATGAAACAAAATTAACCTAACAACTACTAACAAAATTGACTCGAAGAACGACATAAACTAACAAAATAAAATTAAACATGAGATTCAACAATTAAACTAACTACGACTAACATCAAAATATAATAAAAATCGAACCTTTAAACTAAACGAAACAAACTAAAGAGAAGAGAGAGATAAAAGGAAGAAGTTACCAGGAACGAATCAAAGTGAAACTGAAAATTGTTAGGAACTGAATTAATAACTAAAACTAAAAATATTTAAAATAAATTTACAAGAGAAAAATTAATTAACTTAAACTAAATTAACCTAATAAAACTAAACCTAATTTTCGCCCAAAACCTCAGGCTGCCCCCCAAAGCTGCGCTTTTATATATATATATAGTGAATGTGCCGCTGCCCTTGCTTTCCTTGTCATGCTGAAATTCTGTGTACTGACATCATGCTGATGCCATGATGATGTCAGCAGCCAATTTTACAAATTCAATTCCTGGGCCTTTTCCTCGCGGTGTTTGGCTTCTTTTTTTTTTTCTTTATTTGTTTTTATTGGAAATGTTTGAGATTTAAAGCCCAATATCATACTTTCCTTGAGTCCAAATTTCTAATTCTTATTCGAATGAACTTTATTACCTATAAAAGTAAATAATAATAGTAAAAATCCTAAAAATTATATTATTTTACGAATTAAAAACTAAGTAAATAAGGGTAAAAATAACGTAATATTTGGACCGAACAAAATGCAACTAGTAAAAGGAAAAAGTGGATACAACTCAGTATTGCTGGGTCCGATACAACTCGGTTTTCACTCTTTGGTGTTGTGTTGTAGTTGTTGTGTAAATGCAATTGGTAAAATTAACCTTTGGCTCTCATTTGTTTAGATGTATGAAACTATCCTATGTTGGTTCAACTGTTGTGTTCTAGTTTTTCCGTGAAACTCTCCTGAGTTGGTTCAACCGGTAAAATTGGTTCTAGTTGGTTCAGCTCATCGCTGTTGTGTGAAACTCTTCGTGTAAACTCACAATTGTTATATGGTTTATATGTATGACTTGTTTCAGCCGAACATAAATGTTGTGGAATCAAGGTGGAACTTTTAAGCCTACTAGCTCAAAGGCAGAGCAACGTGCCATAGTGCATGGAGATGTGGGTTCGAATTCCACCTAGGCTTTATAACTTAATGTGCGTAGAAACTCATGCAACTAAGCCTAATACTCAATTCATAAAGCCGAGTTCAAAAGCCAAGATTTGAAGCTTGAAACGCACATGAATATAACTCACATACAACATCTTGAAACACATATGAATATAACTCACATACAACCTAATGCTCAAAGTAATCCTAATGTCAACTAAGCATAATGCTCAATCCACAAAGTCAAGTTCAAAAGCCAAGACCGATGTCACTCCTAGCAATGCAATGATGTTGGCAACATATTATTTTTGTGTCATGTTCTTCATTTCAAGGCTAAATTTGGTTAACCCCCCATAAAAAACCTAACAACAAAAAAGAAAATTTCCACGCTTTTGATTTATGTAATTAAGTGATGTAATTGGTAGATGATACTTCTAGTATCTAAAATTTGGATGCTTTCAACAAGAAAATTTTCTAGATATTAGATTGCCACAAAACATGACGAAGATAGTCTTTCTACCAGATCGCTACCATTAAATTTCCAAGTGAATAAAAATCTCTACTAAACTAACAACACAAATGTATTCAAGAGTCAATTCATAGTGTTATTGTGAATACTACTAGTTCATTGTTTCTACCACCTTTTGTTACTCCAACTACTGTTGGTCTCTCTATTTTGTGATTCGGAAGGTGACGAGTCTCAAAAATGCAATTAACGTCGGATCGGTTATAATAAGGGCGTCTTCCGATGGAGCATAGAACAATGTGCTCGTCAATAATTGGGAATAACCAAGAGTGGAGGGAGGAACATGGTAATTGATTGAAATGAACACAATTTGAAAATCACCAAAATGAAACCAAACACTATTGCCTATGTGGGATTTGAACCCACGTCTTTGTGTAATAACACAATTGCTCTACCAATTAAACTAATCGGATTCAAAAGTTTCACCATTTACATAAATGCTCTACCAATGAATTCAGTCAATGCACTAATTCACTACACTAATACAAGCCAAACACACATACTATTAGAGTGCACAAAACATACCAATAATCCATTTTCCTCTCTCGTGTCTTGTCTACCCTAAATTAATTTCTGCACGGGTTTACAAAATCAACACAAATTTCACTTTCAACATAGATTTAACTCACCAATGATAGAATGTGAATTGCAGGCCCAAATACCACATCTTTGTTCACAACACATTGTACTCAAGCATGATCACAATAGCCATGATCATATCAACTTTCACTTTCAAGAAGATATACAAGTACACAACACATTGAACTCAAGCATAAAGCACCTAACTGGAAACACCGAATCCATAGAAATGATACATCATACTTAGAAAAATAACAACTTCAAGAACCCAGATCACGAATCAAAATCGCTCAACATTAACCCAAATCAAAATCAATTGAAAAATCCAATACTGAATTCCTTTTCTCCTTCCCAAATCGAATCAATTGAAAAATCAAGATATATAAAAAAAGGTGGATACCTACAATTTTGTTCTTTCCAATTCGATTAAGATAGCGACGAGAGTGAGAGAGAGTGGGCGCAGCGGGGCAAGCGGCTGGGCAGATCAATTTTCGTCTCTACTAGTGGTGCCTGGGGCAGGCGGCCGGGCGGATCGACGAGGGAGAACGACGAGAGAGATAGGGAAGGGGAGGAAGCCGAATCGACGAGAGAGAGAAGGAAAGGGGATTAGGCCAGATTAACGAAGGAGAAAAGGTGGAGGCTAGATCAACGAAAGAGAGAGGGAGGAAGCCGAACGACGAGAAAGAGAGAGAGAGGGATGGGGAGAGGGAGAACGACGAGAAAGACAGGTGAGCTCGGGAGGTTGCGAAACCATGAATGAAACTTCAGATCGAAACCCCCATCCCTACCAAAAAAACTATTTTGATTTTTTTAATTAATTAATTAAATTTGGATGGTCTGTGATTAGTTGTGCTCACCTAACAAAAGGTGCTCATCTAAAGAGGGGTGCTCATATGATCCCTCCCCTATATATATATAGGGTTCAAGTAAGAACCTCCTATAGGTAAGCACAAAATAATAGGTAAGAACTTTTAATCCCGACCTTTGAATCTTAATCTAACGGTTTAAATTAAAAAGTTATTTTTAACACTTAAAAAAAGAAAAATAAAAATTAAGTGGAAGGGGTCAGTAGCAACCCTCGACATTTCCCACTTTCCCAACCTTGTTTCCTCCGTTCTCTCTCGCTCTCGGTCACCCCTCGCCGGAATTCGCCCAGCCTCGCCTCGCGCCGCCGTCGCCGGCTCGTCGCTGAAAGATTCTAGCCGCCCTCGGCCCACCGCCTATCTCCGGCATTCGCCCACCTCGCATTATCCTATTCGCCGTCGGTCATACCTCATATCTCTCTCACTCTTCCTCGTCGCAGCGGTACCCGTATCCCCTATCTCCAGTCCGGTCGCGTCTTGTTTCCAGATTTCTCAGCCACCATCTCTCGGTCAAAGCTCCATCATCTGCCAGCCATTCCAAGGTCAAAGCTCTCCCTTTAAGGCAAAATTAGAGTTTTCAAAATTGCGAATTCAGGTTCTAATTAGGTAATTTTTTGTCTTTGCGAATTTCTTGCCCAATTTAGTTGAGGACTTGGATATTCCAAGTTGTCTTCTATGTTTGCGAATTGGTTGCCCAATTGCAAATTGCTATTTAGTTTCAAAAAATTGCGAATTACTTTCATTAGTAAGTGTTTTATCTGTCTAATTTTTGCGAAACAAGTTCTGCAGACCTCCGAAATCTCCTCTATAATGCTCTTGGATTGTTCTAATTCAAGTTCTAGTTCTTGGATTGTGCAAATTAAAATTTTGTGAATTCAACTTCTAATTTGTTCTTCAATTTGCGAAATCAGTTTCTCCTCCCTCTTCAAGTCTCCCTTATTCATGCTCTCGGATTGTCCCGACTTAGTCTACTAATTTCATTGTATTTGAGTTTATGTGTTTGCTTGTTATATGTTTATGTATTTACAGTTGATTTTCTTGTAGTTTTGTACTTCGTTTCTCTGTTTGTTAGAGTGATTGTGGCTTGAACAAATTTCTCAATACCGAATTGTGGGAAGTTTTGTGGCTTGTGATGGCCCCGTGGATGAAACCAGTTAAGTTCAATATTGAGAATGATATATATTTGCTTGTGGGGGGGTAATTGAAATATATTTGCTTCACTTCTTGAGTTGTATGAGGCCAAATTTGTGAGGGGGTTAATTGAAAATCTGCAGAGAGATATATGTGATCTAACTTCCCGCTTAATTGTGCTTCACAAGAAGTCTTTCCTTTTCCTTCTATGAAATCTCGGGATAAGCCATTAGCTCCTAAAAGTACTCGAACAATGAGAGAATGTCTTTAAAATTCAATGGTTTCATTGTTGGTTAAGGAACAAATTGATCAATATATAAAAGCTTTTCAAGTAACTTAAGTTTTGAGGTACCTTGTCAATATAAAATGCTGAACTCGTGACCCTATTATACATATTAATGTCACCTATGAAAGCTGGAATAAGCTTTTGGGCTATATATTTCACCACCACGAAACACAACATGTGCAATTTGGTCTCTCCTATTGGAACACTATTTTGGGTTTTTTGAAGTCGGGATCATTAGGAGTAAAAGGATACTTGCTGTTGTCCCACAAGGCAATGGTCCAAAGGTCATGTATTTGAGTGCTTCGTGAGTGGAAAATGCTAATTACTTAGAATCAAATTGATTTATAGTGCTAGGAAATGCTTAGATTGGATCAAATTATAGCTAGATTTGGCTTGCTTTTGTGCTTTTGGCCATGACAAAGATGACTTTTTTTTTATGTATGTGTTGTTAGTTCTTAGACCTGGAAGCCATTTTGCTTATATTAAAGCTGAATGTTCTGCGTCGTCTCTTGGCTATACTTCATTTCTTGTGGTGGCATAAAAGCATACAAGATAAAGAAATTTATCCTTGTCCTTCGTGGTCAAAGAACTTGATCAATATGGGCATGTTGTTGGCCAATGTCTCTTGTTTATATGCAAGCCTATTAGCTCAAAGGTAGTGCAATGTGTAATAACATAAAGATGTGAGTTCGAATCCCACATAGGTTGTTTGTGCACTAAGTAATAACCGTATGCTTGCTCCCGATATCAACTAGCAAAAGCTGATTTTGTGTTCCAACCAACTAAGAACTTATTGCGGACATCGAATAAAAATGCTTTAATTGTTCCAAAAATAAAAAATTTTGTTGGAACCAAGAACTCAATGTGCTGAATTTTGTGGTCAAGCTTGGACAATCATTCTCTTTATTGATTAGCATCCTATCCCGCATAGCGAGACTTGTCTAAGGCTCTGGCAGCCTCAAACTACACTACCACCAACTTTTATTCACATCAAAGATATTCCACTTTTCCAAAGAGAAACCAGCTCCAAAGAGAAAAGCACCAGTCAAATCAATTGATTATGTTACTAATTTGTCCGCTTTTCTCATGTTCATGTTTTTGTTTTGATCCAGCTTCGGATAGCCTATGTGGGATTCGAACCCACGTCGTTTGTGTCATTGCACAAATGCTCTCCCATATTGAGCTAATAGGCTTTTGTTACCTTAACAACAAAAAGAGAGGTTCTAGTGAGTCAAAATAACAACATGAATAATTTGAGCTAGCTGAATATATTTCGAACAACATGAATACTTCTTACAAAGCTTTCACAAGATATTCCCGAGCAAGGATGGTATTGGTCACATGATATGTACTCCTGATTTTACATCATAAATCAACTAAAAATGTGCGAGTGAAAAAGACAAACATCCATTTAGTGAGTGAGAAGTTTTCCTAATGTAGTGAATAGTCACAAGGAGACTATTAACCTAAGCAAAATGAATCAAAATTCCAACCGGCTATTCCCGAAACCGTAATCAAATCGGAAAGCAAAATTTCCAATTTAACTTGGGCTCTCCCCCACCAAATGTTCCACACCAAACTCCCTCATAAACACAAAATTCGTCCAAAAAAATCCACATTTGAGCCAACAATCATCACCCATAAACAATATATTAAACTAATCCAAAATTTCGGTTAGAAAACACCTACATCATCCAGGGATAAAAAAATCCACTACATGAGAGAAAAACCTAAAGGGTCCGAGAGAAAAGGAAACCTTCTTTGGATTGAAGCATTTCTTTACAAGCAAAGCGGTTCAAGCATACTTAGAATCGAAAGAGACTACCACACACATTTTCGGTGCATGAAACACATCATTTGAATGAATTGAACTTTTACTGTTAACTTTCATACCAGATTTGTTGCATCAAACCGCATCACCCTCTGTTCAGTCCCTCCCCTTCTTTTTGGGAGGGTGAGGAGTCTTAGAGGGGTTTCAAATACCACAACTAATAACCCGAAATTGAAATATTAGCAAATTGGTGTCGATTTGATTTAATTTCTAGAGCTACTACTATCGGACTTCATACAAACAGGCACATAATTTCCTCACTCAAATCTATTGACGAAATACAACCAATTAGAAATACATGTATGGCAAGAGGTTTTTGCTCTATTCCGATTAAATCCCTCATAAAAGAGCTCTACACCCACCCCGACTCTAAGAACAAATTAGAAGTTGACTTCACAAAATTTTAATTCGCATAATCCAAGAACTAGAACTTGAATTAGAACAATCCAAGAGCATCACAGAGGAGATTTCGAGAGGCTGCAGAACTTGTTTCGTAAAAATTAGACGGTAAAAAACTTACTAATGAAAGCAATTCGCAATTTTTTTGAACCTAAATAGCAATTTGCAATTGGGCAACCAATTCGCAAAAATAGAAGACAACTTGGAATATCCAAGTCCTCAACTAAATTGGGCAAGAAATTCGCAAAGACAAAAATTACCTAATTAGAAACCGAATTCGCAATTTTGTAAACTCTAATTTCGCCCGAAAGGGAGAGCTTTGACCTTGGAATGGCTGGCGGATGATGGAGCTTTGACCGATAGATGGTGGCTGAGAAATCTGGAAACAAGACGCGACCGCACCGGAGATAGGGGAGACGGGTACCGCCGGCGACGAGGGAGAGTGAGAGAGATATGAGGTATGACCGACAACAAGTAGGAGAATACGAGGTGGGCGAATGCCGGAGATAGGCGGTGGGCCGAGGGCGGCTGGAATCTTTCAGCGACGAGCCGGCGACGGCGGCGGCCGAGGCAGGCCGGGCGAATTCCAGCGAGGGGTGACCGAGAGCGAGAGAGAACGGAGGAAACAAGGTTGGGAAAGTGGAAAATGTCGAGGTTTGCTACCGACCCCTTCCACTTAATTTTTTATTTTTCTTTTTTTTAAGTGTTAAAAATAGTTTTTTAATTTAAACCGTTAGATTAAGATTCAACGGTCAGGATTAAAAGTTCTTACCTATTATTTGGTGCTTACCTATAGGAGGGTTCTTACTTGAACCCTTCCCTATATATATATATATATATTAACTTGGGTTATTAATTCGTTCTAAGAAAATTCACATTAATATTATTGCACTTATCTTCCCTAACTTGTAATTTTAATCCTTTATTTCATTAAATTTATCGTTTATTAATTTATTTATTTTAAACTTTATTATAATAGTGTTGTAAATAAGTTATACAATCGATTTTATTTGTAGAGGTTTGCTAAAAATATATTCTTTAATAACTTTATAATCATTTACCTTCACATTTATATTCATTACACATTTATACAAATTTCTAAATTTTGTTATTTTAAATATATGTGTAGATTTACAATCATTCTTATGAAATTTCCTTTGGAGGTCATTTCATCACCTTAGCTGCATAACACACATATAGAAAAAATTTTAAATATCAAATATCAAATTGAAGTGCGCGCGCTCGATTATGTAAATTTTGTAATTAGTAAAATAAATAATATGGTTTAGGGTCAGGTTGTTACAATTTCTTAGCTACTTGTTATAAATTTCTAAAATTATAATTTCTATTATAATTTTATTTTAGGAAAATTGTTGATGGCTGAGAGGAAACATTTGTTTTAGACTCCATGTGCCACAGATTGCATTGATCCGATGTTAGAAGATATTGGAAAACATATTGAAAAAGTCAAGAGTGCTCTAAAGAAGAATATGACCATCAATGCCTATATCCATACCTCTGTTACCCGTGTTGACTTGATGAGGCGATTCACTAATCAAAGGAACTTACATAAGCCTCGGCGCGAGATTTGCAACATCATTTATCACTTCTTTCTCTATTCATAAACAAAAAAACAATTTGAGGAAAATGGTAACTTTTCAAAAATGGAGCATAAGCAAATAGGTGATGGATGATGGAGGAAAGAAGATAACAAGTTATATCTTGCAAGATAACTATTGGAAGAATGTCTTTTATGCTCTTAAATTGATAGGGCCTCTTATCAAGGTTCTTGGCATGGTTGATGGAGAGAAAAAACCACCCATGGGTTCTATATATGAGGCTATGGATAGAGCTAAGGAGGCTATCGCTAATAGCTTTCAACACAAGGAGGAGAACTATGAGGAGGCATTCAAGTATTGATAAAAGATGGAAATGTCAACTTCATCAACCTTTACATGCGGCGAGACCACTATTTGAATCCGGAGATCTATTATCCGGAGATCTATTATCCAAATGTAAGTACTATTGAAGAGAGTCATGAAGTGAAAGATGATTTGTTTGATTGCATTTTAAGGATGATTCCGGATATCACAATCCAAGACAAGGTGACTTTCGAATTGCAATTATATAGAAATGCTGAGGGTATCTTTGGAAAGCCATTGGCTATAAGGCAAAAGAGTGCAATACCTCCCGGTAAGAAATTTTATTACCAAAGCTAATCTTCACAACGAATCAACCTTACAAAGTTGCTAGTTAAATTAAGCTTTTTGTAAATAGGTGAATGGTGAACTCAATATGGATCATCGACGCTAAATTTGAGGAAGTTTTCCATTAGGATTCTTAGCCTCACTTGTAGTGCAACGAGATGCAAGAGGAATTGGGGTGTTTTTCAACACGTAAGTTATAACTTTAAAAAATTTTATATTAGGCTATTAAATAAATTAGTTTATTAGTGAATAATTATGTCTACCTACTTTGTTAACAACTTCACACCAAGAAGAGAAATAGATTGGCACAATTCCGATTGAATGATTTGGTACTTGACAAATCAAATCGCGCACCGAAGCGCAGACGCCAAGAAAATTCCAAAGATACCATTCTCTTGAGAGAAATTGATGAGAGCAATGAATGGTTGTTGGGAAGGATAGAAGATGATTCGGATGGTGATGATTTTGTATTTGAGGGGATACTTTGACTTGGGCAGGTGTTGGGAAAATGAGCCTCGTTATGGCACGAGGAGGGGTAGATGATCATCTAGTATCATTAGAACATCAGCGAAAGGACAAAGGGAAAGCTCCTACCCAAGCCTTTGGTTCTAAATCTTCCGGAGTTCGATTGGAATTGATTGATGAAGATGAGGAAGAGGAATTTCAAGAGGAAGAGGAAGAGGATGAAGATGAAGAGTTGAATTTGGGATTAGATGATGATGATGATGTGGAGGCGGAGCATGTGGTGTTAGATGATGATAATGATGATGCTTAGTTCACCTATGGGTGAGAGGGCTTACAAACTATGCTTTGTGTGTTGTTTTCTACAACTATACTTGCTTGTTTTGTTTTTTAGACTTTCAAATGTGTGTTTTGAGATATTTGAATGTTAGATTCCGGTTCTTAAGACTATGTGGTGCTTTTAGTTGGTAAAATGTTGTCTAAACACTCGTTTTGATGTGCTATCTTACTTATTTATCAAAAAGTATGGGTTGGGAATGAATTTCAAGTATTTTTATGTAAAAAGTGTACCTCGCTCGAAAAAGCCCGCGTTCGCCTCGAAGCCCGCGCCCGGGCTTTAGGACCTCGTGCGCTTTTTGCGCCTTGCGCTTTTTAATCTAAGTGCACAACGAGATCGGACCCCAACATGCAATTTCAAACAAACAAATGGCCCAACTCTCACTAACTATTATAAGCTTCTATTGACAATGAACCCATTTAGATTCTAATCTTTAGTTTTCTAATTCAATTTAGAAATTCAGAGTGAGAGTGAAATAAGATATTACCCACCTCAATTCTAGGGTTTGAACAATTGATTTGGGATTCTCGTTTTCCCCTTCTTCCTCGGTGCTCCTTCCTCCTCTTGCTCTCTTTGCTTCGGTTCGGTTTCGCTCGCTCTCGCTTTGTCCCGCTGCTCGGGCTCTCACTCTGCAAGTCTCTCATTATCCCTCTCCCGTTGCTTCGGCTCTCGTTTCCTCTTTCGCTGCTACGTGTTCTCTCATCTTCTTCTTCCGTTGCTCTCGGCCTATGCTCTCGCCCATTATCTCGTCTTCCGGTTGTTGGTCTCGGTCTCTCACCCTCTCTTTCTCTGCTTGCTCTCGCTCGCTCTCTTCCGCCTCCCTATCTCGCCTTCAGTCCTTTCTCGCTTTCTTTGTCTCGCCCGACTTTCGCTTCTTTTCGTGCTCCCGTGCTCCTTCTCTTTTATCGCTCTCGTCTCTCGTCTCGTATCTGCTCTCTCTCTCTCTACCTTACCGTAATCAGTCACCCAACTCCCATTTTTATACTAATTCGCTCATAATAATCTAGCACCTAATTTCCCCCTCCCTTTTTTAATTCTCATTTTCTTTTTGGATTGGTAAGTAATTAGGCTCAAAATAATTTCACAAGGCCCATTTTAGTGAGTTCATGCTCAGGATTTCAATTTTCTGGTTTTCAATTTCGACCCAGAAAAATCGTAATTCAAATAATTCAAGCATATTTATATATTTAATTTAATCTCTTGTAATTATCTCAATTAAAATCACGATTATTACAATGGATTCAGTGTTAAAAGAGCTTATGAGGTCATGTTAGCTGTTGAAAAATGGATTCAGTGTTTTACAATGGATTCATACATAGACATCTAAATAAAAACATGGCAATGTGTCCAAATATGCTTTCTGTGTATGAATGCTCTTGAAAAGAAGGCTAAAGACAAAGGACAAGCTACAGCAATGGCTTCTAGGGATTGATTCTGTCCCCCCCCACCTCCACGAACCTTATCATGCATCAAGATTGAACAATGATCATCTAGGCCCCAAATGATCTTAACTCACTCACCCTTGAACCCTCCCCTAACCCATCAAAAGAAAAGGCATTTGCCTAATTCTCTAACAGATTGTAACGGAAAATTTCACCATGAATATAGACAATTGCGCTTGTGTTATACAAAATTCCACTCTCTCTCCCATTTTTACGAAAAGGGTACACTAAAATTGCTTCCAATTAGCAAACGCAAAAATTATTCAAAGAAAGAGGAAGCAGAAAGAAAAATACCTCAATGAAGAAGAATGGTGATCTGAACTCTGTGGAGTAGGTGGATGAGTTCTTCACGAAGTGAGCGAGGGGAGAGAAAAGGTGCAGAAGAGAATCCAAAAAAGAGAGAAAAGCATGTCAGGCCAAGATGTGTTTTCGGGGATGGCTTGTAATTTGGGCCCATACGAATGCCCATCGAAAAGCCCAATAAAGTTTGCACAAACAAATTTTGGTTGGCCATCGAATGCCCAGGAGAGGAGAGAGAAAGAGATCCACTGTTAATGGCTGGGAGCATGAAGCTGCTACTTCGGCCGTGCACGGCGTTCGCCGCCGCAAGACGACATGCTCAACTTCTGGGTCAAGCAAAGGTGGCGTTTCTCTGCGCCTCCCAGTGTCGAGACTTTTCTTCGCGCCCAACAGCACAGTGGGTTCAGCAGGTGGATTTTCATGGGAAGACTGGGGGTTTTCGTTGTTTTAGCAGTGCTGGGGATGTAACCCACCACCATGATAGTGAAGCTGGATCTGTGGAATCTCCATTGATGAAGTCAATGGCAAACAAGGCGAGTTGGTTTACTGTCTCCTCTGTATTTCGTCATTTTGGAATTGGGGTTTCATAAATGCTTTGAGAAATTTGAGAAAATTGGGTATTGGGGTTTTGCAGTGATTATTTACCTTCAAAAAAATCATTCCATTTAGCCCTCATCGTGAAAAGCTAGCACTTGAAGAACAATTTCAAGATAGTAAAGAAGTTATAACGGATCATTAGAATGAAACATGAAATTAGCCAATGTGTAGCATTTGTGTCTGGTGTCAAATTGAGTTTTGTAACATTCTTAGCTGTAGTAAAAGCCTTAGTTTGGATTAGTCTAACTGGAAATGTAGGATTGAAAAGGGGTTAATAACATACGATATGTTAGTATGGTTAAGCATTTGATGGTCTCAAAATATGTGTTTTAGATAGCTTATTTGTCATGGAAGAAATCTCTTTTGGGAAGGGGAGGAAAAATATGGACTAAGTGTCCTATGTTTGGTTTAGATGAGTTCAATACGACCAAAATCTCCAAAAAAAAAAAAAAGAATTGATGGGACAGAAGCAATTTCTGTGGGATTTGGACAGAAAGGAAATTTAGAAATCCTGAAAGACTTGTTCTTTTTATTTCCTTTTCTATTTGCTAACGTACATAGGAAGAAACAGTTGTTATGTTTCAGTTCTTTAGCTAGCCAAGATTTTTTTTTAATCCATTTTCATTTCTTTCTGTTTCATTCTCACCATTTAGGAAACACTATGAATTTCCAATCCTTGTGCAAATATGGGCACCAACAGATCAAAGATCAGCTAAGTGCAGAAACTGTTGTTGTAAAAGATGCTTCTGGGGATGGACGACATGTCAGGTAACTGCAAATTCCATATATTTCTCATTATTTAGTGGATTGTTTTGAGTGTCAATCCAAAGTAAGTTGCAAATTACAATGGACTGTCAAAGTTGTTTCACCTTACCATAGACCCCACATTTGGCAGGTTGTTGCTTTGTCTCCTTTGAGGTATCCAATGTATTTCTTAGAACGCCAATGTTATGTTTGGTTGAATGAAATGCAATGCAATGCAATGTAAGCAATGGATTTGTTCAATTTTTTTTTCTATTGATTGATTGGATTGCATTCAATTGTATTGCTTCTTGTCAAACACAGCAAAAATGAAATAATGAATTCAGTGGTTAGTGTCATTCATAGTTTCTTTTTCTCTGAACTGTAGCAATGATAATTCAATAAAACTGCACTCTCCTTTATTTTTGTGTTAGTATATCGATCTTTGACCCTTAGGATTGCTCTTAGACCATTGTAAATGTGTCGGTCTCATTATCGGAGCTTGTCTCATGGAGTACTACCCATTCAAGCATCACTAACATGTTGCGTAAAATCCATTACTTTTCATAACTTGGGCTGACCAAATAACCTAATGGCTTGAGCAGAGGATTCATTTCTTCTCTTTGTGTCTTCAACATCTCTTCAAATTCATTCCATAAATTGCCCCTTCTTTACATCTTATCATAATTATATAAAAGTCAATCTTGAAATGCTGTCAGGAATCAGGATGTCATTTTGATATGATTTTGAATCTATCCTGCAATCATATTCACCGCCTTTGCTGATATCTAGTGACAGTGCTGTAAGGTTGACTCTGTCATGTGTGTTTAGACACTTTACTCTTTGTCAGTTATATCAAGCATCATGCCAATACTCTATGATGAAGCTAATTACAACCTAAGGATATGCTATCAACAGAACCATTACATTGATCCAAAAGGCTTAAAATTCCTCCTCTCAAAAGTATAATGTCTTGAGCCACTTATCTTGGATGCATTCAAGGAAAGTTTTGACCCATCAAAAGCTCTCCTATTTCTATCGACTAAATCTTCCAAAAAATAGCATGAGGATTGGTTCTAAAGACTTCATGTTTGACTTTTCTCCAAATGAACCCTAAGTGGATAACTGATGTTCCACAGAATTTGCTACAACCCCCAAATAGCTCTAATAAATGGGCAATTGGAGGAGTGAATGTTAGTTGATTCAAGGTCCCCTTATACTCATTAACACCTACTCACCAAGATTCTTTTTTGTTTTTCGCCTCTTTCGTAAATTAATGTAGGTCAAAGATCTTGCCTTGAGGTACCTCCCACATAAAAAGGAGATTTGCATTGTACCAGAAATCTTCCAAATGATCTTCCACTGGAAATCATTATCACAGAGCTACTCCTTTTGGGTCATATACTCTGTATGAATGTATATTACCTTTTCCTTATAGAAAAGAAAATGTCCATGAACAACCCCAACTAACATATGCTAAAGAAGGTTTTAGCTGATGCTGTTATATCATGTAAATATTGAGAGTCAGGGAGGTGAATAATCTAGGTATTCATTCAAACAAAGATTAAACAAGCAAAACAGAGCTGAGGAAAGATATGAAAACAGGTTTTAAAAGATAGTAGATAAACAGTGATGTGGCTAGGCCCCAAAAGATAAACAGTGATAGGGACTAGGCCCCGAACTTCAAGTGGAAGAAACATGTATTATGGCAACAACATTTTGGCTAAATTCAGAAATGGCGAACTTAGATATTTGGGATGGAGCACTTTTAGTGGAAAGCGTGTCATTGGATAATTGATGTGGTTGGCACAACTAGTCTACTTGAACTCTTTGTATGGTATTCCATACCCATGTTACAACTCATATGTGACCTTTGGAATTAAAATACGCACTGATTGAGCCCTACTCTATTGGCAATTTGACTCTCAGTTAAGAAAATGCATGTTTGTAAGCACTGCATTCATCCTCGTCTTTTTCGGTAGAGATAAATAGTGCTTGTCTTACCTGCATTCAAGTTCAGCTGTTCCCAAATAAAGACAAACCTGTAGATGTGCCTTATTCTTTACCAGAGTTCAGGAATAGCCTGTGTGGTGACTGAAGGAATGTCACACATCATATAAAATTCATTAAAGGCGTCAACTTAGAGGAAGAAACTTGCATGAGGCATTGTCTTCTAAAATTCATTAGAAGGCATCTCAGTATTTGTATGTGAAGCCAAATGTCGCATATCCTTTGCATCTTTTCATGTTCTAGCATTTCGCTTCACATTTTTAGGCTCATGTTGCTTACAAAGTTGGCCATTTTTTTGGTGGCGCAGCATCTATGCAGTGTCTTCAGCATTTGAGGGACAATCAGCAATGAATAGGCAGAGGATGCTGTACAAAGCAATATGGGAAGAACTTCAAAGTACTGTTCATGCTGTTGATCATATGATTACCAGAACACCCGCTGAAGCTGGTTTGGACAAGTGACGTACTCAGAAATCCAAAACCATAAATATGAACTTGGAATAGTTTCTTTGTTTCACTCTACATTAACTGCACTGTCATCGTATTTTGCTCAACTCATTATTGAAATTTCTTATAAAGTTTTTCGACAGCCATTATCCAGTGCTTTGAGGAATTTGTCTACAACCGTTGAGCCTAACAAGTGGCTGCTGATTTTGCAGAAGTCCCCGTAACTTTGTATTCTATCTGAAACAAGGGAAAAGTGACTAGTCACACTAAAATTGAAACATGAGTGTCTTCTTATAACACCATATTAATGTTTGTATCCAAATGGCTCAGGGCCATCCATACACTATAAAACAGTTACTTATTTCATTTCATGAGGGGATTTTGACAGTGGTTGAAACATCAAGGCATCCTTTTTTTGTTTTTCTTTCCCCTATTGTCTATATGTATCCCAGAGCAAGTGTGGTTAAATTTCCCCAAACATCGTAAAAATAGGACCGACAATAAGAGTTGTTTTGACAAATGTTGTTGAAGTGATGTAAAATATGAGTTCAAGATGACCACTACGTTTAGTAGTTATTGTTATTGTGAGTTTTATTGGCAAATTGGTAGAGGTGATAGAAATTGTAAGTATACTACTACGAAAATAAAATTTAGTTGTCGGATTAATACGTAATAATAATCAAGTTTAGATTTAAATTTATATCCCCTAAAGTTCCATTTAAAGGTAAGTAAGCTACCAACCCATTCGAATATCTCCAAGAGGCTAGAAACGAGCCGAGATGGGGCACATGGCCCGAGCTAGAACCAACAGATGTCTGTCTAGCCCATAAGGTAAATAACAGTTTTAGTGATCTAAATAGACTCCTTCCAATAACAGATCCAGATGGTTTGCCAGACATCAAATCACTAGTACGTGCATTTAGCCTATAGGAGGCAATTTTGTTTCATTTGAAATCCCAAATTAAAAACTATCTTTAAGTATTTGTAAAAGAAAAACCACAATGTTGCCTTTTTGGGGTAGCTTAGTCATAAAATATTTTACTTCTAACAAAAATATTAAGGTTAGATTTTTCTTAACATATGTGTGCGTGCGTGTATCATAATTTATCTATTCAAAAGAAAAAAAAACATAGTACCTCAAATCAAATAAATTTACGAATATATACTCGCGTATATATTTTAGTTATTGACTTAATTTATTTAATTAAAACTAATTAATTAATTTAATTCATATAACCATCTCAAATAAAATTATGGGTATTACATACGAGTGAAAGAGGCACTTTATATTAGAGTTCTTTTAGTCGAAGAATTTACAAGTTCATGTTGAATCTTATTTTGAAACTTTCTAAGATTTGACAAAGTTGCCTCACTTATTTGGACAATGTATTTTACATGGTCACTCTCATATTGTGCATGTATACATAAGTAGGTCATACCTGTATTTATAATAGTTTTCCCTCCTTAATGTATATGGGAATTTGGCCTAATACCAAAATCTTAACATATATCTAATAGTTAAGAGGCTTCTGCAGAAGAAGTGGAGCATCAAGTTCAATCATGTGATCAAACAGGTGAACCTCGCTACTTTTATACTTACTCGATTGAATGTTGATCAAATGGAACTGATTCACATTCACACACCGTATGGCCTGAAGTTGTATGAATGTCTTTAAAGTGACTTGCTGGAAGACATTAATGGCTATTTTGTACTAGGTTGATTGTTGCTTTTCTTCTACCAAGTGTTTTGCTGATAAATTAAGGATTTGGTTTTTTGACACTGTATGGCCTAAAGGCTTGATTTTGCTCGGTTGCGCCCTGTATTTAGACCTTGTTATGTTTTTATGGTATGTTTCATTTTCTTTTAAAAAAATATCTAGGATATTTGTTAGGATATTTCTAAAAATATAATAATAATAAATATCTAGGATTTAGAGAAATCTTAAGTAAATATCCCAGATATCTAGAATGTCATGAGTTTAGAATATTCTTAATTAATATCTCATATTTAGAATTATTGTAGACATTTTCTTATTTTAAAATTTCTCAAAAATGGGCGATAAATTCTTTAACACAATAATTAGAGAAAGTGATAATAACTATTTTTACCTAGCTACACATTTTCCTTTGATTCCTTTGGGTTGATCTTCTCCTTGAAAAACTAGACATTGTGATTATTTTAATGTTGGGTTTGCATTGGTTGATATTTATGTAAAGGGCTTTGAGGCATTGATTCTGCCAGGAGGTGCTTGACGAAATGCCTGAGAGAAATACATATGGGCATGGACTCTGATGATCCCCTGAAAAAGATATTGATTGCTTCTTAGAGATGGAATGGAGTGGCTACGAGCCAGATCATTCCATATACTACAATGTGGTTCTGATTGTTTCGAGTTTGAATATAATCGTATAATTAGGATTAGGATACTTTTAGAATGATTGTTTTCTTCTTGAGCAGCTCCTAGAGCCGTTGACATTCCTAAGAAAACTTTGTTGGCCTTTATGGATGCCCATTGGTTCAACTTCGAGAAGAAGTTGTTGGGACTACTACTTTTGTACTCTCAAGAAGGGTTGTCGTAGAACCGAACCCACACAAAGTCAAAAATGTCGATGCTAAGTACTTATCTTAGATGTGCATGGGCAACTGAGGGGTGGCACTAAGGTACACCTTCTTTCCACGGCTGCTAAAGCCAAACAGGGCTTTTGCGAGGATATCATAGAACTTTGTCAACCCAATCTCAATGCCAAAGTCTATGCCATCCAACATAGCATCCTCTAGGGGCCAGGATGGTGAGCCTCCACCTAAGAAGTTGTTCCACAAATAATTTGCCCAGTTATTGGCATCGCTAACTGAGGTTAAGGTGTAAGTGGATGTCCCGCCCCTATGGTGAGGAGGACCTTGGTGCCTAGAGACTGGCAAAATTTTATCGAATTACTAGCCAATTGGCACCCACCATTGGTTGGTACAAGATTTTGATTTCAAGTCTTCAACTTCAATTCAAGCACAAGTCTCTCTCTCTCTACTTCAAGTTTTATTTTGATTGTTCAATTTAATTTAAAGATTGAATTTTTATTAATTAGATGCTAATCATAATTAGATTAATTGTTTGCTTTTATATTTGAGTTTAATTAATCGGTTTATGTTCTTGTTCAAGTCAGTTTGTATTAATTTGTTCTTTAGTTTAGTTGTTAGATTGTTTTATATTTTAATGTTAATTAGTTGTTAAATTTGGTTGCTTTTGGTTATAATTAGTTTCTCTAATGGTTAATTGATCTCATTTAGATTTTAAGTCATCTAATTTATGTCTCGTTATTTGGGATTGTTTCTCATGTCTGCCACATAGTCGATGAAATACCTGAAGGGTTTTTTCATCTTAGTTTTAGATCATTGTTCTATTACTGAAATATGGAGCCGATTTGGTAGCATGGGTTTAAATTAGTTGAGATTCTGGCATAAAAATAGCCCGAATCCCGGCTATGTCCAAGGTTGCTATTCTTGTACTTTAATTGAGCTAACCCCACAAAACTAGATGGTTAGAACAATTAAACTAGCTTACGATCCTCGAAAGTATGACTTAAGTAGGCTTTAATGGTACAATTGACCACACCTAAATACTTGTATAAGCTTGGTTAGGTTTAGGCTTGTCTTGATTAATTAGTTTTATTAAGTAGTGAAATCACAACCTGAATATTCTTTTATTACTTTCAAGATTATTTCAGTAATCATATATCTCATCTTTCTTGATGTGCCTAGCTTGAACGCTTAAGATAACTTTGATACTTCAAACACAATTTATGCAGATACAACCCGTGCTTGCCGGTTAGCTACAATTATATCGTAAACTTGCTATTATAAATTAAAACTTAATTATTTCCAATATATTCTAATTTTACACATCCTATAAGACTATATTATCTTACAGTTCAAATTAAGTCAGTTTGAAGTTGAACTTTGTGCATTATTCTGCTTTCTATCTCTGGACCTAATAATCTTCGTGGCACCTTTTTTGTTTCTTTTTCCCTCTTTCCTTTCAGTCCATGTTAAGTGCGCTTCTGGCCCTTTTTAAGCTCAACATTGCACATTAGTAGGGCGAAATGAACCGACCTTAAACTTTAGCAAGTTTGAGGCTCAACTTACATAACATTACAAGCCTTCACAAGTGTGTATTTCTTATCTTACATATCAAGATTGCCCAATTTACTAAAAGAGAGTAGGATTTTCGGATAATGCCTTCGCCCCTCATATTCAAAAAACACTGTACAACCTGTTACAGGATATATTTATAGCATAGGACTCATAACATAGTCTTTCTATTTCAATATATATGTTGTGTCCAGTTCCAGCCACTCAGTCATGTATCTGCTGATGTACACCTGCAAAATCATTTAAACAAGTGTGCGCTTGATTCATTTACTTCCTCACATAAACACAAGCATAGTCTTTCGGGACTGATGTGATTCGTAGTTTTTGCTTCTTCCACTCAGAAAAATGGTTGAATGTTACATTCTCATGAAATCCTAACTTAATCGGTTCCACCTACTAGCATATGCAACCCTTTTTCAGAGGCCAACTCTTGATTTTGCTCACAGTTTCTCTATCAAGATTTTGCTATCATTCTTGTTCGATTTATCGCAGGATTTATTGACATCCTGATTTATATTACAGATAACGATCCCTTTTTGTAAAAGTTTCTCCTAAAATTGAGGCCTCACTCCATTTATAATGGGCTGAGACAATTGGAATCCGTTTAAAGTTACTGCACTCAGAAAAATGGTTGAAGGCTTCCACTACGCTTTTCAAATTGCCTATGTTTGCTTTACTGAATAACAGGACATCATCTCACCTGCACAGCATGGAATCTTATCTGGAGCTCTTCAAATTGCCTACGGCTCTATCAAACCCCCTTCGACCCACAATCCTTTTCAAGAACCCTCCCTACATGGAAGGGTGGGTTTGTCCCCTAGCATGCTATAGGGAACTGCCAATGTTCCAGCTCTGATTGAATCTCAATCATCGATTCATTGCAATCGCTCATCATTACAGCTCCATGGTTCACGTATGACAATTACACACCGGGGTTTGGTGCTTCAATCATTTCAGTGCTCTACGAGCTAAAATGCCTGGGTATTTTCTCCACTGCCAGCATCTCCCTCCTCACCGAACCTATATCTCTAACACTCGGATTGCTTTCTCACGCCTTACTTTGCATTTGCAGTGATCTCAATCTCCTGAACCCTGAGGGTTTCCAGGTTCAGTTTGCTTCTATTAAAAATAATATGAAAAGGTATTAATGATTCTGTCTTCTATTCAATACTCACAAGTTCCTTTAATATACAATAAGGAGACATAGAAATGGAAAGAGATAAGAGGAAAAATATTCTATCTAAAAATACAATATGTTGTGGATTGCATAATATCGTCATACTCCCCTCAAGTGGGCCCATGAAGGTTTTGAAGGCCCAACTTGCGACAAAGGATACCAAACTATTGAGTCCGAGAGCCTTAGTAAGAATATCAGCAAGCTGATTCGTAGAGCGAACATCGGAAGTAGAAATGTTGCCTGCAAGTAGTTGCTCCCCGTACATAATGACAATCGACCTCAATGTGTTTCGTACGGTCATGGAAAACCGGATTAGAGGCAATATGAAGGGCAGCTTGGTTATCACAAAATAATTGCATTGGTTGGTGATGGAATACCCCTAAGGAGGCAAGAAAAGACTTGAGCCATGTGAGCTCACAGGTAGTCACAGCCATAGCACGGTATTCGGCCTCGGCCGAGGAGCGGGCAACGGTGGGTTGTTTCTTGGCTTTCCAAGACACTCGGAGAGTTACCAAGCTTAATGAAATAACCAATGAATCGAACGCCTAGTAAGAGGACAACTTGCCCAATCTGAATCACAATAGGCATAGAGTCGAAGTAAGCTATCGGATCGCAGAATAAGACCTAAACCAGGGCGACCCTTCAAGTAACGAAGAACTCGTAAGCGAGCATCCATATGTTGTCGTGGAGCGTGCGAAATTGAGACAGAATATGAATGGCGTAGCATATATCAGGTCGAGTGATGGTGAGGTACACTAAGCGGCCAACGAGACGACGATATCGTCCGAGGTCGGCGAGAAGGGGTCCATCGGCAGTAGCAAGAGCGTGGTGCTCGCTCCATAGGTGAGTCAACTGGTTTGGACCCCGACAAACCGGCCTCGAAAGAATGTCCATAACATATTTACGTTGAGAGAGAAATAAACCAGTAGGACCACGAGCTACCTCAATCCCTAGAAAATACTTTAAGGGGCCAAGATCCTTCAACCGAAAGCAATTGTTGAGATAAGACTTGAATTCGACGCAAGCTCGACTATTATTACCGGCCAAAATGAGATCATCCACATAGACAATAAGAGAAAGAATGATCCCATCTCGGCGATAGGTAAATAATGTATGGTCAGCATGGGATTGAAGAAATCCATAAGTACGAAGTGCGAAGCTAAGTTGACGAACCAATTTCTAGGGGATTGGCGGAGACCATACGAGACTTGCATGAGTCGACGGACTTTGTTAGGATGAGGAGTACTAAACCCAGGAGGCAATTTCATGTATACTTCTTCATGAAGATCTCCATGTAAGAAGGCATTGCTGACATCCAATTGATGTAATTCCCACCCTTTAATAACCGCAACAGAGAGAAACACACGTACACTTACGAGTTTGGCAACCGGTGCAAAAGTTTCGATAAAGTCTAGGCCTTCGATTTGTTTGTCACCACGGACAACAACTCGAGCTTTATAGCGTTCAATGGAGCCGTCTGATTTATACTTGATCTTATAAACCCATTTGCAGCCGATGGGTGTCTTGCCCGGAGGAAGATCCTCAATAGTCCAAGTACTATTATGCTCAAGAGCCGCAATTTCAACACGCATAGCCTCACGCCAATGAGGGATGTGGCAAGCCTCGGAATAACATTTAGGTTCCACACCGGATATGACTGCAGCCAGAAACTTAGTGTGTCCGGATGAGAAAGAATCATAGGAAACATAATTTGCTAAAGGATACCGCGTACTGAGGAATGATTAGTGGGTGGTGTAGATGATGGGGGTCGATAATATGTGCAGTATTGCATATATAGTCTTGAAGACTAGCCGGAGCACGCTTAGTGCGATAACCACGACCGAGTGTAGGTGATTGTATGGGAGACACTTGGAGATGTCGAACTATCATGCACTATAGTTGACAACACTTGAGATGAGGTGGAGGCATCGGGCACTATAGATGGCATGAGGTCAAGAGTAGGAGTGCCCTCATTGAGAGCGATGTCATGGTTGATTAGTGATGGTGTAGACCCATCTTCCCCTAGAGGAGGTACTATGGAGGGGTTGGAGGTATAACCCTTTGAGGAAGAGCAAAAGGAAACTCATCCTCATCAAATATAACATCTCGAGAAATAAAACATTTTTGCGTTTCAAGGTCAAGTACTTTCCAACCCTTCTTATGAGGTGGATAGCCCAGAAAAACACACTTGCGACCCCGTTGAGCAAACTTGTCGAGTAGAGAAGATGTATTAATGGCATAGCATAGACATCCGAAAACCCGAAGATGAGTGTAAGTAGGGGTTTTAGAAAAAGAATTTCATGTGGAGTTTTGCCATGATGGATGGAGGAGGGAGTTCAATTAATGAGATGAGCTGCCGTGAGGATACACTCTCCCCAAAACTCAAGAGGTAAGGAGGCTTGGAAGAGAAGAGCACAAGCCACCTCAAGGACATGACGGTGTTTCCGCTCAACTCGACCATTTTGTTGTGGAGTACCAACAATGGTAGTTTGGTGGATGATACCATTTGAAGCATAGAAAGCACGCATAGGATTGGAAAGAAATTCTTGGCCATTATCACTCCTGAATGTTTTAACAAGCCGACTAAATTGACGATGAGTCATAGCACAAAAATTTTGAAGTAACATACTAGCTTGCCCTTTATCATGCATCAAATATACCCAAGTAGCCCGACTGAAATCATCCACAATTGTAAAAAATATCTAGCACCTGACAAAGTACTCGACACGATATGGACCCCAAATATCACAATGTATCAACTCAAAAAAATCTGTGATAATAGTAGTACTTCTAGGAAAAGGTTTGTGTGTCTGTTTCGCACGATAGCGAGATATCACAAATATTATTCAAAGACTTAGAGTTTAACCGAATACTAGGAATTTGCAAAAGAGGTTGAGAGGATGGATGTCCCAATCGTTTATGCCAAAGCTGATATGATGATTCCTTGATGACAGCAGCTGTAGTTGCTTGAGGCACCGTGTTGAAGAAGAAGACCCCCGGTGCATCCTACCCAGTCCAATCGAGCTCCTCGTAATGTGGTCTCGTATGACACATAGTGGTCGAGTAAAAGTCACAAGACAATCGGAATCCCAAAGTAATTGAGCAACAGAGATTAAATTGATGGATAACCGAGGCACATATAAGACATTTCGAAGGATGAGATTACTCCCAAGGTTGACCATGCCTTCTTTAATAGCTTCAGTTTGAGCACCATTAGGAAGACCAACAGGAGAAGGTGTAATATCATAAATATGGGAAAATAATTCCAGATTACTAGTCATGTGGTGGGAGGCACCGCTGTCAATCAGCCAAGAAGAAGTAATCTTACCAATCAAGGACTCTGTGGTATTTGGAGATGGCTCGAGGAGTTGGAGAAGCCGTTGAAACCGGTCATGGGATAGACCGGGAATAGACAAAGGATGCGCTACATTGGGAGCGCTAGGGGCAATGGACTGCAGCAGCAATAGCGGGGATAGGTTGTGCTTGGTTGATTGTGAGAGCCGGGAATAGGCTGGTTATGGCATCCTCGTCCACGACCTCATCCTTTGCCGGGAGTGATTCCAAGTCCGGTGAAACACTTTTCATATGTGTGTCCGACCCTGTGGCAATAAGTGCGAAAGGTCTTCCGCTCGGGGTACGATCGTGCACTGTAAGTCGTTCCGAATGGTGTTCGATGAGAGAACTACGGCTAGCTGAGTTTGCACCATGATCGGAAGAAATATGGAAACCAACTGCAAGCAACATCGTCCCGAGGTCCCATTACCACACGATGAGATTCCTCATGCATAACCATGGCATAAACTCGATCAAGAGAAGGAAGAGGATCCATATTGATTATTTGAGTCCGTAGCACACCGTAATCATCATCAAGACCCATTAAAAATTGATAAATTTTGAGTTTATCAAACCACGTGACCATCTTGGAACCAGATTCACAAGAACATGGTAGCAAATGAGACAAATTTGTGAGATCATCCCACATACCCAAGAGTTTAGTATAGTATGACATGACGAAACTCCATTTTGCTTTGTATAAGACAAATCGGACCATAATTTATAAATGCGAGGTCCGTTTAGAATAGAATAACGAGTTCGTAGTGACTCCCACATGCTTTTGGCCACATTAATTCGTGAAACTCGTTGCTTTAATAGGGGCATCAAGAGAATTAAGCATCCAAGAGCATAACATTGAGTTGACTTGTTCCCATGCATTAAACTCATCGGAGGTTTTATCGAGTTTCTTAATAGTGTCATTGATGAAACCTAATTTGTTCCGAGATTTTAGAGCCATAATAACGACTTGTTCCCAAATGGCATAATTATCACCTTTTAGTGTAACGAAGTGATAGCGATGCACTAGGTGTGCGGAACTGGGCAAGTAATATGGAGATGATGGGTCGGTGATGTGAGACTTTCCCATGACTCGAGAGCAGATGATACACACACGGATCTTGTGTGAATAACAGAGGACGATCGATTTGAAATTATGCTTGCTTGTAGCCCGTGTCAAGCAAGAGAGAGTGGTCAGATTGACTGTGAGAAAAAACAACGTCGAGCGGTGAGTGACCGAGTATGATTGTGATGGGGCGACACGGCAAGCGGAGCAGTGGAAAGATTTGATTAGAGCTCGATACCATATTAAAAATAATATGAAAAGGTATTAATGATTCTGTCTTCTATTCAATACTCACAAGTTCCTTTAATATACAATAAGGAGACATAGAAATGGAAAGAGATAAGAGGAAAAATATTCTATCTAAAAATACAATATGTTGTGGATTGCATAATATCGTCATAGCTTCCAACTTTGCCTGTCCGTCCCTTCTCCTTTTGCCACCATCAGTAGTTTATTTTCAAAGTTCAAGGCCAATCTCACTTTTGCTTAACTCTATGATTTTTCTCCTGGATTTTTCCTTTTTCTTCGGCAGATTCCTTTTTGCTTTTCTTGCAATGATCGAGCAAATCTCTCAGCGTGACTTTTAATGGAAATCTTGTCACTTACCATTCATAATTCTTCCTTGTAAAATCAAGTGTTGGGATTAAATTCCCTTATATTATCTGAAAATGTCGCGATTGTTGCTGGTGAAATTCCATTCCTATGCGTGCCACAAGATAAGTTATTTTGAAAATGTTGGAGAGTTTTTGAATGCACATGCAGGAGTAGATTATTTTGGAGATCCGATGATTTTGATGAAGGATTAGTGTATGATGATGATCTTTAGAACTCCATATAAGTGCATATTAGGATGAGTAGCTGAATATGTACATATTTTTTGTTAGGGTATTGCAAACTCTAAACGAAAACATATTGTACCTATTATATATTCCCTTTAAATGTCAATTTATTTATGTTTTTGTATTTTTGATTTATGTGTATATCTATCTTTCATGCAATGATTATATCTATTTTTTATTTGTTTATTTTGAAAATTTGTCAATATATCAAACTTATGCCTCCTTCTCAAAGGCCTAGATATCACCAATTGGGGAGAGAATCTGGAGCTTCTCAAAACTCAATTTTCATTCATCAAATCGGCTGCATGCAAATGAGAGAGAGAGAGAGAGAGAGAGAGAGAGAGAGAGAGAGAGATAGGAGAGTATCTTCAGTAACCACATTCAGCAAAAGAAATACAAGTTGTCCATCCTCGTTGACACCAAAAAGGCAAGTGCGGGCTCGACAAGACAATCTAGGTAATAGCAAGTTTCGTGCAATCTAAGGGCTAATAGAAGTAGGTCCTCCAGCAACTAGGTCCCAACTTTAGGAATTGATCTTAATAAATATTTATGCAATTATTCATGGTCTAAAGTCACAAAAATACTGATGATGAGTTTCAGTAACAAAGGACCCAGAAACTTTAATCTACAGTATTGACACGATTTACACTACTTCAAAATCACTCGGCACCAACTTTTCCCCTATTACTATTTGAGGCTGGTAACAGACACATTAACAAAAGACACCTTGACCTTTAAAGGAGGGCATGTGTTTGGTTCCTCCTTGCTTTGAATTTCAACCGATCATGGTGATTAATCCGGGCTAGAGCTCGCATGTCTAAGGCTGATAAGCCTCCTAATCTTGATTATGTTACAGCCCTACTAGCTGAACTTATACCTGATTGCTTTAATTAGTTATGGGTTGTTACAGTTAGTTAGAATTCACTAGGTTGTTACAGTTAGTTAGTACTACTTACTCCTGCATTTTAGAGAAAGTTTTGTATATATATATATGTACGGATGAGAAGGCTTGTATTCATTCAATTTACCATTACTAAAAGCTTTCCTTTATCTCTCCTCTCATTTTAACATGGTATCGGAGCAAGGATATCTTTGAAACTCTTTAATTTCTTTGGTGTTTCTTCCTTTGGTAATCTTCTATGGCTGTCCCAGAAACAAGAGTTCCAAAAGTCAATATTGCTTCTATCACTATTGATTCTTCACAAATTCTCTTTCTTCATCCATAAGACAATCCTAATTCTATTCTTATCAATGAGTTGCTCAATGGCAAAAACTATGGTACTTGGAAAAAGTCCATGGAGATTGCCTTAATTGCTAAGAACAAACTAGATTTTGTTCTTGGAACCTGCACTAATCCTAGAAGCACATCTTCATTGTTGGCACAATGGAATCGATGCGATAAGATGGTTATTTCTTGCCTCCTTCATGCTGTGGAGAAGAACATATCGGATAGCATTTTGTTCTCAAATACTTCAAGACAAATCTGGGTTTATCTTGAACAAAGATACTGGTCAATCAAATGGTACAAAATTCTTCCAGGTCAAGAGAGATTTGTACTCAATTTCTCAAGGTAATCAAGATATTTCTACTTATTTTACCCAGATTAAAAGGTTGTGGAATGAGCACGATTCAATGATGTCTATTCCTACTTGTTCTTGTGGAATTAATTGTGTTGCTTATATTGCCCTTTATAAGATGTTGGGGATGGAACAGTTGATTCAGTTGCTTGTGGATTTGAATGATGCATATAAGGTTGTTAGAGGTAACATTTTAATATCTAGACCTTTGCCTAATGTCGGTGAGGTATATCACATGTTGCTCCAAGAAGAACATTAGAGGGAGATGTCTTCTGGTGCTCATATCATGCATCAATCTGCTGCTCTAAATTCCAATTTTCATTCCTTTAGTAATTCTGGCCAAGATTCCTTATTATCAATGGGGAACAATACTAGTCATGGAAAGAACATAGGGTATGGAGGTCATAGCCATGGTGAAAAAACTATTGGAACTAACAGTTTTGGTTATGGACCTGGAATAATGGTGGTTATAATTCTAGCCATAATTATGGCCATAGTGGAAAGAATTTTTCTCAAAGGAAGCAACTATATTGTGATCACTGCAAGATGCTAGGTTACGCAGTTCAAAAATGTTCTAAATTGCATGGATATCCACTAGGGCATAAGTTTTATAAAGGAAAAAGAATTGCAGACTAATGTTGTTTAAGAGCAAGAAGGAGGTTCTTGGTTAGGAGACCTTTCTAACCCTTTGATGGATGATTCTCATTCTACACCTGTTGTATCATTGCCTACGCTGAATGCTGAACAATATCAACAATTGCTCACCCTTCTCATCAAGCAGTCTAATGAGGTTTCGGGTTCAACTAAACAGGTTTTTAGCAGGTAAAAGTTTCGTTTTCATACTTCTATTGACAATATTGATTGGATAATAAATAGTGGTGCCAGTGGCCACATTACTCCTCATCTACATTTGCTATCTTCAGTTCAAGACTTAGATATCCCTGGTTTCATCACTATGCCCAATGGGAAACAATCTAAGATTGCGCATATTGGTTCAATAAAACCGAGTTCGTCTTTGATCTTGCCTAATGTTCTACATGTGCCGGACTTTCGGTTTAACCTTTTATCGGTTCACAAATTGTGTAGTCAGCTAGCTGGGAAAGTAGTTTTTACATCTCCTAATTGCACTCTTCAGGGGCCCATGTTGCAGCAAGCAGTGGTCCTTGGTAAGGCCAAAGATGGGCTATATCATGTACAAGGAAGCAACTCGATAAGGAGAAAACCGACAATGTTTCACTAGTCATGCAGAGTAATACCAAGGATGATTTCAAGCAACTTCTTTTTCATCGGGATAATTTTTTTCTAAGGTAGACATTTGGCATTTTAGATTAGGTCATTCATCATTTGAAAGGATGCAATGCATAAGTTTGCCTTGTAGTAAGAAGAAGAATGGAACCATTTTCTCTGTATGCCCAAAGGCAAAACTTCATAAGCAACCTTTTCTTTTAAGTAGCACAAGAGCTTCACGGATATTTCAGCTCATACATGTTGACATATAGGGATCTTACAAGTGTGCTACACATAATGGATATGAGTATTTCCTCACTATTGTTGATGATATTTCTAGAGCAACTTGGGTACATTTGTTGTCTTGTAAGAGCAATGCATTTCCGAGATTGCAGAGTTTTATTCCTTTTATTGAGAATCAATTTGGAGTTTCAGTTAAAGTGATCAGGTCGGATAATGGTATGGAGTTTCGGGACAAAATAGCTCTTCAATTTTATGCTACTAAAGGCATTTTACATAAGACCTCATGTGTTGATACAACATAATAGAATGGCATAGTAGAAAGAAAACACAAAAATCTCTAAGAAATAGCTAGAGCTCTTATGTTTCAAGTAAACTTACCTCAAAAGTTTTAGGGTGGCGAGTGTCCTTACAGTTGTATACTTAATTAACAAGTTTCCTACACTTGTTTTAAACAACAAGACACCTTTTGAGGTTTTGTATAATGAGAAACCTTCATACTCTCATTTAAGGGTTTTTGGGTGCCTATGTTATGCTTCTACATTTACGGACAGGAGCAAATTTCAGGCGAGGGCTACACCTTGCATTTTTCTAGGATATCCTCATGGACAGAAAGCTTATAAGTTGTATGATCTGGAAGCAAGAAAGATTTTCATATCTAAGGAAGCTATCTACTATGAATCTTACTTTCCATATTCAAGGGTCAAACATACATCGAACTACCCCTTCCTATGCCTTTTTTGAAGATTATAGTTTAAATCTTGAGCAACATCAGCACATCAACATTCAACAGCTACACTCAAGCAAATCATAATTTTTCAGAACAAGCAATGTCCATTCCTAGTACTTATTATTCAGAACAACATCATTCCCCAACACAACAACATCACATTCCTTAACCTCGCAGAACCCGTACAACTTAGAAGGAACAACTACGCATCTCCGGGATTATGTTTGTTCTAAAGTATCTTGGTGTAATCTAGTAGTGGTTCCCCCTACTCATTTGGCCTACATCTCTACCATTGAAGAATATCCAGAACCAACTTCATATGAGCAAGCTGCTCAATATTCGGGATGGGTTGCAAGCAATGGATAAGGAAACCGGTGCTCTACAAGCAAATAATACTTGGGATGTTGTTGATCTCCCTCAAGTTAAAAAAGCTATCAATAAGAAAAACTCAACTTTGATGGATCCTTGGAAAGATTAAAAGCTAGACTAGTGATTGGCATTAGCAGCAACCAAGGACTGGACAATGTATCAACTTGATGTAAACAATGCCTTTTTACATGGAGACTTAGATGAGGAAGTGTATATGCAAATGCCAAAAAGGATTCCAAACCCCGACCACAAAGTTTACAGATTGAGAAAGTCACTTTACGATCTCAAACAAGCAAGTAGACAATGGTTTAGTAAGTTGAAGGACACTCTTACTTCTTTGGGATACTCTCAGTCAAAAAATGATTATTCTTTATTTCTCAACAAGACTTCTACACGTATCACCATTATTGCAATCTATGTGGATGACATTCTAATTACCGGATCAGATTATGAAGAGATTCAGCAAATCAAGCAATGTCTTCATAGCAAATTCGGTATTAAAGACCTTGTAAACTTACATTACTTCCTTGGTTTAGAAGTACAACAAACAAAACAAAGAGTGCTCTTATCCCAACAAAAATTTACAAAATGAACTATTAAGGGATTGTGGTTATACCTTTAGAAGAAATGCCATCACACCACTTCCACTTAATTGCAAGTTACTTGCTCGATGAAGGAGAATCATCATCTGATCCTAGTATTTACAAGACATTGGTAGAGAAATTAAATTTCCTAACTAATACGAGACCATACTTGAGCTATATTGTCCAATACCTTAGCTAATTTCTTCAAAATCCCAAATCAAAGGTATGTGTAAGCCCTACTACACACCCTCGGTTACATACAGGGAACTGCCACACATGGTATATTACTTAAAGCCTCAAATCACTTAACTTTATAGGCCTTTTCTGATTCGGATTGGGCTGCATGTCCCAAGCACTAGAAGATCCATTACTGGCTATTTAGTTCTCTTTGGTTCTTCCCCTATTAGCTGGAAATCTAAAAAGGAGGTTACTTGTCTCAAAGAATTCATCGAAGCTAAGAATAGAGCCATGGCTCGAGGCTACGTCCGAAGTCACATGGTTGATAAGGTTGCTTAAGGAATTTGGTGTTACAAACCTCACACCTATTACTCTCAACTGTGACAATCAATCAGCGTTGCATATTGCTAAAAATCCGGTGTTCCATGAAAGGACAAAACACATAGAGATTGATTGTCATTTCACCGGAGATAAAGTTCTTGAAGGTCTTACTGCAACTGAGCCATATGCCTACTACATCACAATTAGTAGATGTACTTACCAAAATCTTTCCTAGTTCTCTATTTCACAAGCTCTTATCCAAGCTTGCAATGGTCAATTCCTTGACCCATTCCAGCTGGGGGGTGATAAGCCCCCTAATCTTGATTCTCATTACAGCCCTACTAGCTGAACTTATAACTGATTGCTTTAATTAGTTATGGGTTGTTACAATTAGTTAGAAGGCACTAGGTTGTTACCGTTAGTTAGTATTGCTTACTCCTGCAATTTAGAGAAAGTTATATATATATATATATATATATACACACACACACACGAGAGATAAGAAGGCTTGTATTCATTCAATTTACCATTACTGAAAGCTTTCCTTTATCTCTCCTCTCATTATAACGAGGGCTCGGCTACCCCGCTTGCCTTCTGTCTTAGATTTTGAATTGTGGCTAGGATAGCCTTAATTTCATATGAGCTTAAGACACTAAGGGGAGCCTCCTGGTCAACATTGAGGTTTAAGACCCCTTGATCTCCATCATCCCCTCCTTGAGAAGAGTTTGTCCTCAAACTTTGAAGATCATCATTTTCATCAAATTAAGAACTAACATCAGCCACATTGAAGGTAGTTGACATTCCATATTTTCCAAGGAGGTCAATCTTGTATGCATTGGGACCAACTTTCTCAAGAACTTCAAAGGGTCCATCTGACCTGGGAAGAAGCTTGGACTTCCTTTTACTTAAGAATATTTTCTTCCTTGTATAAATGCAGAGTAAATCCTTGGTTGGAAATGCATATCTTTCCTATGTTTGTTGGCATAGGACTTGGCTTACTAATTGGCCTTCTCAATCCTTTATCCGACCTTGGCATGTACCTCTTTGATTTTATGGGCCATCTTTTCCGCCTCTCTATTGAACTTGATTAGAGTTGGAATAGGCACCAGGTCTAAAGGTGTTAGATAGGACGTACCAGTGGCTTTGGTTGGATGCCAATTGAAGGAAAGCCCAATAGGTGGAAGTATCACATCCCACCTTTGGACATTCTTCTTGTCAAGGATTTTAAGCAAGGTTCCTAATGTCCTATTTGTGACTTCTGTTTGACCATATGTTTAAGAGTGGCAAGTAATATCTTCCTCTATAAAGTGAGCCAGAAATGACTAAGAAACTTCTTGTCTCTGTCCAAGGTTATGCTCCTAGGAATCCCATGCAATCTAATGACCTCTTTAAACTACAAGTTAGCAACATTTGAAGCATCAAAGATGGTCCGACATAGAATGAAATAAGCTATCTTTGAGAACCTGTCCACAACCACCATGATTGAATCCTTGCTCTTCCGAGTTCGGGTAGTCCAGTGGTGAAGTCAAGGTTGACGTCTTCCCAAGGGACTAGAAGCACAAGTAAAGGGAGTACAACCCTTGAGAGAGTACATGGCTCTTAACTAGCTGGGAAATGGAGCATCTCATTAGAAAATGTTCAACATCCTTAGCCATCTTGGGTTAGTAATAGTACTCTTTCAGCATCATCCTCAATTTCTCCACGCCAAAGTGGCCAACTAGGGCTCCTCTATGAACTTCTTGGATTAGAAGTTCTTTAAGTCCCCCTTTGGGATGCACAGTCGACTCCCTTGAATAGGAAACTATTGTTAATATGGAACCGACCTTGAGGATGATTGGAAGTCTTCTCGTACAACTCTATGAAGTTAGTACTCTTGATATTGGCCTCTTATCATTTTAGATTTAAGGACTCTGGGATCTAAGATAAAGAATAACAAATACATCCTAGACAATACATCTATTCCTTTGCTTAAATGACCAGCCTTGTCATGGATCATGAAAATGAAAGTACTCGTAAATACTCAACCCACTTGGCATGTTTGGGATTGAGCTTATGTTGCCCTTGGATCAACTTTAATGCTTCATGATATGAGTGTAATATGAATTGTCCTATCACCAAATAGTATCTCCAATGCTTAAGAGCTCTCACAATGGCATAAAACTCCTTGTCACAAGTTGGGAGCTTTCTCTCGGCATCATTTAGTTTCTAACTAAAGGAGACATTTTTGGTTTTCCTTCTTAAGAGAAAACAAATTCATTGCCTACATTGGAGGCATCACTTTCCACTTCAAAGACTTTGGAGAAGCTAAACAGGGTTAGAACAGGAGCAAGTGGTCAGCTTGTGCTTGATGGTGTCAAAAGCTGTCTAAGCTGAGGTCATTCACTCAAATTTCTTGTCCTTGATCACTTCCATCATATGAGCCATGATTGAGCTAAAATTCTTCACAAAGCTCCTATAGAAAGAGGTTAAGCCATAAAAGTTGCTGACTTATTGATTGGAGATCGGAATCGGCCACTCTTGGATGGCTTCAATCTTTCTTTCATCCACTTGAATTCGCTATTTAGACACCACATAGTCAAGTAAGATTACATGTGAAGTGAAAAAGTGGCATTTATCAAGGTTACCATACAATTGGTCCCAAACAGGATTTCAAGGAGTTGTCTCGGGTGGGTGGCATACTCTTGCTCTAAGCGACTTTAAATCGGAATGTCATCAAAATAAATAGCCACAAGTATCCCACATGAGAGGTTGTAGGACATGGTTCATGAATTTCAAGAAGGTTATCGAACCATTAGTCAACCTAAATGGCATCACTAGTCGTTCATACAATCATGTCTTAGTCTTAAAGGTTGTCTTCCATTCATCACATTCATAGATTCTAATCCGATAGTAACCACTTCTCATATTAATTTTGGAGAAGATGGTTGCATCATGGAGTTCATAAAAGAGGTCATCTAGTCTAGGAATAGAGAATATATGAACTTATTGATGGATCTACTATCCATACACATTCTCTAACTTCCAGCCTTCTTTGGAACAAAGCGAATCGGTACAATACAAGGAATCAAACTCTCCTTGATCAAACCCTTAGACATTAAGTTGTCCACTTGTTTTTGGCCTTCATTGGTTTCTTGGGGTTCATTCTGTAGGTTGGCTTGTTTGGAAGAATTGACCTAGGAACAAGGTCATTTTTATGTTGAATGGATCTTTTAGGGGGTAGGCCGGATGGTATTTCCTCGGAAAGACATGACTGGAATTTTGTAACAATGGTGTCGAAAAAGTGTTGGCCGGAAGGAACACAATTTGACTCATGGTCAAGAAGTAATCATTCCTTGTATGAATCAAACTTATGATGTTGACGTTGGAGCAAGTCGGTTAGAAAAACCAACATCCGAGTGCTCTCTTTGGATTTTTGGATTTGGGAGGGTTTGAGGGGTGTTAGGGTGATTTTCTTGTGATCTTTGGTGAAGGAGTAAGTGTTTAGTCTACTATCATGGGTAAATACTTAATCAAACAATCACAGTCTTTCCAACAATACATGGCAAGCATCCATAGGAATAACATCGCACCAAATGTCACACACAATTCTTCTTGGTCATGTTCTTTGCCTTCGATAAGCTTCTGTAGTTGTTCATTTTCCTTGGCAAACTTTTTATTCTAATAATCATACCACATTTTACCTAATCCTGTCAAAGAGAGAATCATCTACCCACTTGGAGTAACCACAGTCTCCAGCCATGCTGAACCTTCATCACCTTGCAAACCTTCTAATAAGATTCTCCATAGTCATACTTGGGTAAATATCGTATTTTTTCACATTTACACAACCTTTGAATATCAATGTAGGGGTAAGACCTACAAGCCTTATTGGGGCTTCAACCATATGAATGAGACATGGTTGACGCCCTTTCGGATTGATTTTGTGAGAGTTTTAATATTACAACATCCATTTTTGCAGCACATGAGCACAATCTTGATGAATTTTGATGTTAAGGTTTGTCGTGAAACCTTAACTCTTAAATTTTGTGGGTAAAAGGGAAATATAAAGGCTGAGAATTGAAGGAAATTCATTGAATAGGTGTATGATGGGGTTTATTTAATAAAATATTTTGCATTTCCTTATAAATAGCACTTAAAATTTTACCAACTTATCAAAACAAGTTAAAAAAATCAATTATCGGCTGTAGTTGGTTAAAAAGGACTACTATTACATTTTTAACATATAATAATTTATCTAATGACATACATAGGAACGAAATTTCAACGATGAAAACCATGACATTTTGGAATAACATAAGGGCAACTTAATTCGAGCACTCTAATAGCAATGATCTCTTATATTCTGTTGGAGAGGAAAAATAGTGGCTAGGGTTCTAAAGTGATTCTTAAGATTTTACGTGGCTAAAGAAATGCATTCACGTAATTCACTGGTTTCAGCTTCCATGGAAAAGTATACACATCATAATCAGTCAAAATTTAGTTGTTTTGGAACAATCCCAGTATTCTAATCAATAAATTAATTTAAGATATGTCAAAAACAACAAGAATTTAGATCAATCATGTATTACGATGTCATTTTTAATATGCCTTTTGGGGCTTCGATCATTTGAATGAGACATGATTAAAGTTTTTTGGACTGATTTCGTGAAAGCTTTAATATTATGATGTCATTTTTTGCTGCACATGAGCACAATTGATGTTAAGATTTATCGTGAAACCTTAACTCTTCAATTGTGGGTAAAAGGGAAAGATAAAGTAAGGGAATTGAAAGGAATTCGTTGAATGGGTGTGGTGTGGTGTGGGGGCGTGCTTAATAAACTTTTTAAAATTTTCCTAGAAATAGCACATAAAATTTCACCAATTTATCAAAAAAAAAAATCAAAAAGAATCAGTTATAGGCTGCAATTGGTTAAAACGTGTTACAATGACATTTTTAACCTTTAATAACTTATCTAGTGGTACACGTAGGAACTGAATTTCACCGATAGCAACCATGACATTTTGAGATAATGTAAAGGCAATTTAATTCAAACACTTTGATAGCATATATTCTGTTGGAGAGGAAAAATAGTGACTGGGGTTCTAAAGTTATTCTCAAGATTTTACATGGCTAAAGAAAGGCATTCACAGAATTCACCAATTGCAGCTTCCATGGCAAAATATACACATCATAATCAGTCAAAATTTAGTTGTTTTGGAACAATCCCAGTATTCTAATCAGTAAATTAATTTAAAAAATATGTCAAAACAACAAGAATTTAGATTAACCATGTATAGCATGAAGAAAATGGGTGTTCCATTAATCTTGTGTTCAATAATACGATTCATAAACTACACACTTTTGACATCTAAATCAGGAAGTGCGATCAGAGTTCAAAGTACTGAGAACAGAATAAAATTTTGCCATTGACAGAAGAGTAGTCAGCCCAGGGGGATCAACAGGGGCAGGAGAACAAGCATAACCTCCTCTTTTAGAGCTCCACTTTTGGTTGTGCCTACGTTTGGGTAGAAAGTACATCTGAGATAAACTTTATGAACGAACACAGCCCACCTAAGAAGTTATGATCAATAACGCCATTGCCATCAAGAGCATGAGCGAAATCAATCAGCTTAATTGCAGGACTCGACCCCTCATCATGAAACATCAAAATTGAGCAAGAATAGAAATGATAAATTTTTTGATCCTCAAACCACGATTTCAGCTCCATCAGTTGTGCCAAAATGCCTGAAGAACCACCATAAATGCTTGATGCAAGAGCACAATCAGGGTCTGTGTTAAGTTCTGGAGATACATTCGATGAAACAAACTTCCTCAGAACCAACCTGACCTCTTTGGTCGTGTACTTTTTGGTCAGCTGCCTCTTAGGCCTCCAGTAACCCGATTTCTGACCGCCATAGATTTGCAGTCCAGATATCCTGAAACCCAAAGTAGGGGAAGATGTTTCTCTGTCGTTCTTGAAACATTTCTGAAAATATTCATCTGACGCCTGTGGGTACCAAGTTCTAGTACCAATCTTGATATCCATAATAGATGGGTTTGTGTAATTTGAGACTAGGTTCTCCAAAACCAGGTGAGGATGCAGCCCGGATCCATCAGAAGCTTCTACAAACTCGGTTCCATAAAATTTGGGGAGGAATTTGCGTATATGGCCTGGATCTCTCACGTCGGATGAGAACTTTTCGTAGAAAGAAACTTCATTAGAGGCCCGTTCATCCTTCTGAAGTGGCTTGTAAAAATGGCCCAATTCATCTATGAGTGGACCCAGCTTCCCATTAATGGCGTGGTGTCCTGCGACCTGATGTTCTGGGACCTTAAGCGACAACATTGCATGTAGATTTGCTAATGAACACCCAATCAAACTCAGTTAATTCATTTGCTCAGCAGCTCAGTTTCTCCACTTGGTCTCTCTGAGCTGTAACAGGTGGAGAGAAATTCAAGAAACCCATCCAAAGAATCATTTCATTTCTTAAAAATTACTCGTTACATTTTTTTTTGATTCATCTTCTGGTTTTTCTGAATAAGGTCATCTCACAGAGTTCACTAATTTGTCATATATTCGTGGATCAGATTCATATTCAAGTCATAATTGAAACTTTACAATAAAATATACAAGTGGGAAGATGACATTCCAAAAAAATATTTATTTGATAGAAAACTAATAAAATTGAGAGACTTTGAATTTTTATTTTTTTGAAAATTTCATTATTTTTTAATACACTACTCACTAATGCCCTTTCGAAGTTATATAAAAATCGGAATTTATTTATATTTATGTTTGTTTATGTTCATTTATGTTTATTCATTACTTATTTTAACAACTCATTTCTGTTTATTTATGTTCTTTTACGCTCGTTTATATTCGTTTTTCTCTTTTATATTTGTTTCTGTTTATATTTATATTTATGTGTGTTTTGTATGTAATTTCGAACATACTTTAAAATAATTCAACAAGCCCATGTTATTCACAGACTCACCAGAAATTAATTTTTCAAACAAAAATTCACATGATCACACCAAAAAAGCAACATTATCTCAAGCAGATTACTGCATAGGCTGTGTGATTAATTGTTTTCAAACAAGTCCATGCAAAAAAAAAAAAAACTATTTTGGGGTGAAAAAAAAAGCACCAAGAAGGAACCGATCTGCAGTAATTCAAAATTCGAGCAAAAAACTGAAAAGCTTTTTGGCATAATCTATATTGAAAAGCACATAACAGTATACGAATTTCATGGCACATTAATTAGAAGATTGATAGAAGCAGAATTGGGGAAAACCCAAATGCGCATCTTCTTGTTGAAGTAGGGGAGACAAAATCATGAAAATTGAAATCCAGCGAAAATGTTTGGATTTTGTTTGGTACACCAAAAATTGCCAAAAGAAGGGCAGCTTGATTTTCCAGAATTTTCATATTTTTATTGTCTAAATTCGACTTTAACCCGAATTTAGTTTTTTTCTAAATTATCCGACCGAAAAAAACCAAATATTAGACAAAGCATTTCATCAATAACTAATTTATCCAATACAATTTTAACCTCGAATCCAAATTTTTATCAGTGATAATTGCAAAGTACATCCTCCTCCCCATAGCCAGTTGTGTCTAAGCCTACTACTACACATGATGCGTTATCCCTTTTTTTCACCCTCCGCAAATTTATGATTTTGTTCCAAGCCAAATATTTTAGAAATTTGCATAGTTCAAGGTTGGAATTCATTTTTAAAGCTTTTAAAAATAGTGACTCGGGTTTTTTTCAATAAGCATACCAAAGTGTCGAGCCAGTCACCTCAATTCTTTCCTCACCCCAGGTTCAATCCTGGGGGCACAATTTTCTCAATTTTGAGGAAAATTGGTGGGAGGGAATTGTGACGGGCTTTGACGTCTCTTCACATCCCCGGCTCATCTAAGCCTTCCGGGCTTTTCCCTAAGATAGGGGCCCGGAAGGTGGCCTGCTTAAAAAAAATAAGAATACCAAAGTCATTTTCAAAGCTTTTAAAATCCTTTGTACATATAATGGGAAATTTATTCTCACTACAAGGATTGCTCGCCTATTGAGGATATAATTTATCCGTGTAAATTAGATGACATTCTGTACTTATGAGCAACCACTTTGCCATCTTGATTCCTCACAAATTTGGGTTCCTCTTGTTAGGCCTCTTTTGAAATTTGACCCAATTAACACTTAATATTATCATCGCCTAGTTTTGTATATTTGTTTCCCTTAGATTTAGATTCAGGGCTTTCAGTTCATGGTTTGTGAAATTTTCATACTTCTATAGTAGACTTGAGGGGAACTACATACTAGAATAATTGGGTTTCTTGTCATAGAGTATGTATGTCAGAGGACAATCAAGACTCTTGGGGTGTAATCAATCATGAGCTCTATTAGGCTCGACTCGGCTTGTAAGCAAAAAATTGAGCCTGCTTTGAGCTAGCTGAATTTTAACCGAATCGATCCAAGCTTTTGTAGTACCGCCATTGTTGGTGATGAGAGAGCATTGACCATACATCATAACTATTTGGTTTAGTTTGGATCAGTTGTTCATATTGATTATTAATGGTTAATTTGTTATCAAACAATCAAACTGGGGTTGGATTACCTTGAATTTATAGTTTAAATCTATTAAGGTGTTTGTGATTGGACTATCAAAAATCCAAATCTAGATTCAAGCTCCATTCCTGCATGAAGTAGGGCAATGGGATTCAAGGTCGATAAAATGCAGTAACTTTTGCCTTTAACCATATGAGGTCGAGGTTCTTTTGGTGAGACTTTAGATTAAAAATCTTTTGATTGTGGCCATATTACACCAAATAAAAATAAAGGGTAATTTTACGAGTAATTTAATATAATTAAAATAGAAAATGTTGCTACAATTTCAATTGTTGGAAAATTGGACAAGGGTTAAGGTAAACTAATTAAATATGTTGCGAGTATTCCTCAAAGTATTGGACTTCAAAACTTGAACTATCGTTTTCTTATTGTGCTTCGTGAGCAAGATAAACGGTGAAGTAGTGATTATTGTGAAAAATAAAACTTCAAAACTTGAGCTATCGTTTTCTTGAAATAATTTATCATTAATCTTCTTTCCTTAAGAATTTGTAAGATAATTGTAAAGTTAATTATAAAAAAATATAAAGAATTGTAAGATCGTTCGCAGTGCATACTCGGGAACGGTGCCACGCCTAAGATGCAGCTTCCCGTAGTGGACGTTGTCTTCCTGAAGCATGCGTGCATGCCCGTATCTCGACGCCTTCCCAAGCGATGCCCGTTGTCGCCGATTGGTCAAGAAGGGCACCGTGCACCTCTGAATTGAATGAGTTGGAGAAATTAAAGGAAAATAACTAATAGTTATCATTCTAATCATATATATATATATATATATATATATATATATATATATATATATATACTTAAAATTAAGTGATTTGTTATTGGTTAGACATTTGGCACATCACCGTTGGTTCTTTTTATTTTTTTATTTTTTTTTATATTATCAAAGTCTTTTTGTAACATCCACTTTATTACCTACAAATTTTAATTACAAGCGAAATGGAGTCCATTTATTACTCTTAAATGACTATGATCATCAATCACACTTAATTTTGCTAAAAACTTAATTATAGTTTATTACCTATAAATTTTAATTATAATGATAATCAAATTATATTCTACTACCCATATTTTTTTTGAAGGATTGTCCATTATTTAAACGATGTAAAATTAAAATTTTTAAAAAATTCTTAATAAAACTAATATTTATTGTATATAATTAGTCTAACTATTGTAAAAAAATATAATATAATATATCTATTAATTTCAGTTTTGAAACTTAAATAAATTAAATAAATTATGATAATTATAATATAATATTATAATAATTATAATTTAATTTGTTTAAAATTTCTTTAACCATTCATTTATTTTTATTTTATTACATATATTCAGTTATAAGAATATGAATGTTTATTAAGTTAGCAATTAGTATGAAAAATTATATTGATTATATTTAACATTTTTTCTTATTATTATAAAGAATTTTGGTCCAAGTTATTATTTGTTTATCCGTATATGTAACTTATCTCATGATTATGAAATATATTTATTTGAAACTTTATTTTTGTATTATAAAAGGATAAAAATATTGAGATATGGGATAAATAACTTATACAACACCATATGCTATTGTTTTTTTTTTTTTTTCATCAAAAAATTTCCTTTATAAGAAGTAATCAATTACTACTCAATTGAGTGATTAGTATTGACTTATGTTCTTTATTTCCATTGTTAACGTAGGGGTTTTATACTTAGATAATGATGAGAAGACAAACAAGGTTGACAAATGTAGGGCACTATATTGAGAAGAAATTAATAGTTATGTATTTCATTATTTTGATGTTTAATTTTCTTATTATATATATAATCACATATGTTTATTTTATATATAGTGAGTAATGATATTATTATAATATGTTTAAATTATAGATATAATCGAGCAAGTACCATGTGAGATACTTGTACAAAAAGATCCAACAATAAACACATATACATTTTAAAGGTGTTTGGTACTAATAAAGTAGAACATATATGCCTCAACTTTAAAATGTGGTGAGAGAAAATGATAAGTTGGAAAACTATTTTATAGATTCATATGATAAAGAATTATTTTCGTTCATTAAGTAACTCAAAATTTACATTATTCCTCCTAATAATTACCTTTAGATTATAAAATATTCATATGTATTATAAGGTTAATATTTACAATTTTTCAAGAAGTATATATTTAATATTTATAATAGTATATCAACTACTCAAATAATAGCACATACCCGTGCGAGCTACAGTAATTCACACTAGTATTATTGTTATTATTTAACATTGTTATTATTATTATGCGAAAATAAATACTTAATAATTATTATTCTAATATTATTATTATTTAACATTGCTATTATTTGAATCTTCTTTTTACTTGATAAATTTTTAAGATTATTCTATCATTTGTTTAAAAAAATCGCAAGCTAAAATAATTAGTATATGTGTTGTATTATTGTAATAACATTGCTATTACTATTGTATCTTTTTTTATTTAATAAAATTTCTAATATTATTATATCATTTGTTTAAAAAAGTTCGGAGCCTAAAATAATTAATTTCAATTTTCATAGTACACCGAATAATTTTGTTCATATATTATGAAAATAAATAATAATGTAAATATATTGATGAGTAGGTTTCATGTGAATTATTTAAATGGGTAAGTCTTGTTAATGAGTCTTGAATTGTGAAAGTAAGAATTTAGAAGAGATAAAAAAGAGATCCTCGAATATTGTGTCACTGTAAGCCCCACCAAATAAGCTTATAAATAGTTTAAGAAACTAGTAAGGTTGTAAACTAAAACTAAATAAAACAGGGCCACACATCACCTTACTACCTTAGTATTGTTAAAATTGGATTAGGTAAATAAGAAACACTCCTAGTTTTCTAGATTGAGTAATTGAGTGCAACAATTGATATTTTTCATTTATGATCATTCCTTTGCCTTAGCTTTTGGTAAGGGACATGATGCACCTGGCAGTATCATCCTGGCTTACGTATACTGTGTACATATGACAGGCACTATCCTTGCACGTTGTTCAATGTATCTTCATTATGGACTATCCAACTTTGGAGTAATAGGCTAACGAGCCTGCCATCACGCGAAATGTGTCTTCAGTTCTATTTAGTCTCCAATTTTCCATACTGTTTTTTCGTGACATATTTTGCTGTAGTCCATTTGATGTAATTGAAATAGTTACTGACCTGATACGCACTTCATTGGGTCAGGGAGCCTACCAACAGATGTGAGTGGCTTGTCATCGTTGATGAGCTTTAGTGCTGGAGCAAACAACTTGCGTGGGAGCGGAAGTATATGACAGTCATTTTGTAATTTTTCGAGGTTAGAACACTTAGAGCTTGATCACAATTACATCCATGGCTCTATTCCTTAATGTATTGGGTACCTCTAAGATCTCAAGATTGTGTACCTTATCAAAATTCTCTGACAGGCACAATTCAGCAGGCACTATATAATCTCTCCATGCTCCAACAATTGTATCTTTACAGAAATCATCGTTCTGTCCAGCTTTCAGACACTTAAGGTGATTTGCTACCCAATATTCAGGTGTTGTACATCAACAGCACTAAGCTCACAGTCACAGGAAGCATTCCAACACCCATCTCAAATGCTAGCAAACTATCTAAACTAGCCTTGGAAGTCAACCAGCTTACAGGATCTATGCTGGCATCCTTCGGGAACCTGCATGAACTCGAGGAACTGACTATGCACGAGAATCATCTTACCAGTGAACCAACAACAGGGGTCAGTTTTCTAACTTCTTTGACAAATTGTAGGAGGCTGAGGATACTGTGGTTAGGTGGGAAATCATTGGGACTCTCTTGAAGCACTTAACATGGCTTTCTCCTAAATCCACAGCAGGATTCTGGATAGGCAATCTTACAGGTTTGAGGTACTTGAACTTCGAACACAACAATTTAATAGGTCCTATTCCTAGGGAACTAGGTTGGTTGCTTGAGATCCAGGAGTTGTATCTCAATGAGAACAAATTACGAGGACCAATCCCAATTCCTCTATGTCAAGCAAGGAGCATGAGAAACTTAGACTTATCAGGAAATGGGCTAGATGGGTTCATTCCTAGCTGCTTGGGAAATATGACTTCTCTAACCGATGTCAGATTACGAGACAATCAGTTGTCATCAAGCATACTAGTGGAGTTGTGCAATGTAAGAAATCTTGCTCATTTGGACATAGCCTTCAACAACTTGCATGGATCTCTTCCTACCAATATTAGAAACTTTAAAATAACAACATTTATTGATTTATCAAACAATCAACTGTCAGGAGGTATTCCAAACACGAGAAACATCACTTTATCACTTCCCTACGTCCTCATTTTCTTTTGCCTTTCACAGAACATGGACTAGGAGGTTTAGTCTCCGTCAAAGCTAATGTTTATAGCTATAGGAAGTTGTTGATAAAAACGTTCACTAGAAAAAGGCAACTGACACAATGTTTGACACAAATATGGGCTAAATTGGTGGACATATCGTGAATGTGCAGGTGATGGCTCATTGATCAATGTGATTGATCCCAAACTGTTGAACGAAGATGGGGGTAATTTTTCCTCATCCAAGGAGCAATGCTTTAGTGATGTGAAGGACTTCACTTCAAGTTGCATGGCAGAAATGCCTCATTGCAAGAGCAGAATGATTGTCGAGGCAGCTAGGCTCAAGAAAATTAGGAAACAGTTCCTAAATGGCATTCAGGTAACTAGTAAATCAGAGACTGAACATAATTGCCAATTGCTTATTATATCTAGTAATGGAATCTAAACAATTTTGGAAAAGGTATGAATTTGCAATGGCTTGGCCATTGCAGGATACCAGGGTTCCGAGGAGGTGGAGAAGTGGCAAGCAGTAAGGACCATCGGAGACATACTCAGACTCTTTCTACTCTCCACACGCTTTATGTTCTACTTACAGACAGAATCTAAGTATCATCGTACCTAGTTTTAATGTTGAATTACTATTTATATTGAAGACATGGAGTTGAGACTTTGCTCGTATATGCTCTGCTCTAATTGTTAATCTATGCTGTCTTGGGCAGTGCTAAGTTTTTATGCTAACATATTCAAACAAAATCCTACCAATCGACAAGTTTCATGAGCATGCATTCTTCTTATTCCTATTTTCTATTACTCATCAAGACAAGATTTGTTAACACAATTAAAAGTTCCACAAATTAGAAGTCACATAGTCGCCTATTCAGACAAACCATTTGTTCACATCCATCTATTAAGCGAAATTTTCATGAAGCAACACAGTTCAAATTTATCAAGAAACAAATAGACAATCAAAGGGATATCCCATCCAATTACTTATTGAATTCTTCATGATTCAAAACACTAAACATTTGTTTATCAAGAAATAGGTAATGAAATGGCTCTACTACTAATATTTAACCAACCATTATATTAATGATTTTCATACTGAGTATCTTATGTATACGCTCCAGTGCCTAACATAGAACCATACAAATACAACACAGAAGCCCCTTGATCGTCAAGTGAAGAAGCTTAAGGAAACCCATTACACTACAGTTGGAGCCAAATTACACAAGTAGAGTCATTTTATTGGCAAAAGTATTCAACAGGCCACTATAATTCCAGAAACCCATCAACAACATAGGTAAGACAAACCCAACAACATACAAATTGTGATCAAATTATACCGAAAATTCAAGTTACACAGAAAACCCAGATGGCTAAATCCACGAAATCACAAACATAGAGCATCAAGTAGCCACACATTCACATAATTTGAAGCATAATTAATCTTAAACAACGCGGCCAACGACAGGGTACTTAGCTTCGAATTTCTTCTCCCAATCAGCGAGAACCCCGAGCTCCTTATCGGTGAGGCCATCAGCGGAAGGGACGACATCTTCCTCGTTCTTGCTCATCTTGGCAAGAGCGCGGGTGGCATCTTTGCCGGCGAAGACAGCGTAAGCGCCTCCGGGGCCGTAAAAGGATTTTCCGGTGGTGACGTCGAAGACACGACTCTTGATTGCTACGTATATGGGCTTCGATGGGTCGCTTCCATCGTACTGCTTCAGCTGCTGGGGGTGAACTCCATTCAAGTTGGGTGGTGGCGTTTTGCAAATTCGGGATTTCAGAGAGAGAGAGAGAGAGCAATTGTAATTGGCGATTGACAGTCTACCACTCGCTTGGCTTGCCTGATTGCTACGCTACAACTAGTAGAGAGAATCAGGCCTTGAAAGAATATCCACCGGGCCTGCCTAGGGATGAAAATAGGACGCGTTCGAGGCGACTCGAACCATACCCCGTATATGAGAATGAAATCATTTTTACTTATAAAAATTACAATTTAGTTGTGACGTGTTTAATTTTTTTTATACATCCCCATATGATAAGTGGCATGCTCATCGATTGCGTGAACAAAATTATCACACTAAAATAAACCGGGTGCGGGTTTGATGCGGGTGTGGGCCGGGTGAATCCGGTACTCTATCCATACCCATAACCCAAACCCGCTATTTCCCTATTCGCTCCATACCCTATTTTTTACTTTTTGTATCCAAACCCACTATAAATGAGGCAAGTTCGGATCAAATTTTTCGATTCGGGTAAAATTTTCATCTTTAGGCCTAACTAGACCCGGTGACGAGAAATTTGCATGTCCCTTTCCATTTTCTTTTCATGGCCTAGTATTTAACTTAGTTTGGTGAATTCCAAAATCCATGAAAATAAGGGTTTGTTCATTTCATCATTGCCACAGTTTTAACCACTAGTAATTAACAATCATAAGACATAATCATTGGTAGATATTGATAAACAATAACTGCTATTAAACAAACACCGATAATTATTGATAAACATTGTTAACTGCTAACATTTAATCATAACCGCTACTAACATGTCCTAACCGCTAACCATTAATTATAACCGTCGGTAACTCCTAATTTATGACCATTAAGAGTTAATTATAAACTCTAGTTATAATAATCCTTGGTAACTGCTAATTTATAACCATTAAGAGTTAATTATATAAACTCTAAATGCACGGACCAACTTATGAAAATTGCTTCCCTCTTATCTAATTCATGTAAAAACTTGATGAAGTTATAAACTTTTTTTTTTTTTATCCAGAAGAGTCACAGAGGCCAGAGGGTAGTACAATTACAATAGGAGAAGGAATCGAATTTGAGACTTAATATACTCATGATCTCAACCTTGATCACTAACTAGGTTATATATATATATATATATATATATATATATATATATATATATATAATACTCGTATAAAACCTGTCTACCTTATGCCAATTTTTTAAAAAAATTAGTTCAAAACAGAAAGAGAATATCATGCTAGCACAATTGTTGTATACTTTTATAAATTACGATCTAATGTTATGCGAGTAGTACTCAGATATCATATACTTTTAAAAAGGTCAAAGATCTTAGTTTAAGCTTCGCAATACTAAATCAAGCAATTTCGATAAACACTAATGGATGAATTAACAAGTATAACAAATAACAGTATTTGTAAGTTTAAAACTGTCACTCTGACCTCGTCTTTTAGGTTCTCAAACCCTCTTACGACCAAAAAGTTGGCATATCAATACCTCTAAAAAAGGAGCCATTTTGTGTCATAAATAACCACATCATATGACCATAAACTCAATGCATATTCCTCTTCCATGCCCCAAAATTGATTTTTGTATTTGGTGCATGAAATGGAAAACATTAAATCATACCACGGCACAACTACTGTCGCCGTGCCTAAGATGTTAACCAGCTAACCCACATGCTTCATCAATTGATCTCCCTTCTCTCTAGGGTTCAGCGACTTCTTTTCTATTTAGCAACTGTCGATGACTGACTGCTGAAGATTGCTCATCAATACAGAGGCAAGCCACCGCTAGAGTATTCAACATCCTGACAGTAACAAGATCCGTCATCAGGGAATTATGAATAACAGATTTCAGATGTTTCAAAATATATGCCAATTAAAATTGTCTTGCTGTGGAAGAAACTTTAGTGTAATGATAAAAGGCATATACGATGTTCCCAGCTAAGAAAAATAAAACATATGAATTATTGACTAGCAGTAAAAGGGCCAAGGACAGTACAGAAGAGGCATCAGAGTACAATTATGACAACGAGTTTAAGAAAGAATGGCGCATTGAAAGGTCAACCCCACAAGGAAAAATAATTATCTTAATACCAACGTTATCTTTGCAGCAATCAAAGTTTCAAAAACCAACAGTTTCCACCATTTAAAGAAATTCCATCCATAAACATATGAACCAAAGTCACTAAGAATCAAATAACTCTTCAAACTCTGAACTTCACAAAACCACCTGTATCCTTTGATGGGAATAATTTGCAACAATAAAGCAATAAAACTACTCTTTAAGTCTTAACTAACACCTGTCGAAGAAGATGGGGGACCAGAATATAGAACCCCCCCAACAAGCATCTCAAATGGAGGCTTGAGAATGCCAATGTTTTTCGGGGGCAGGGGGTAAGAGGATGAGTTAGAACAGTGATTTTCTTACAATAACGAGAACCACGTGAAAACAAGCAGATACTATAATTGCTATCTCAGTCATTTTGATATTGATGCTCTATGGGTCCAAGCCACAAGTTGAGTTCCTGTGGTTTTGGGCTCATTTGGATCAAGGCTTCAACAACAGTTTCTTCAAGACTTAAGATTTACTTTAAACTCCATGACTTAATAATAATATGGCTTTCTTTTGCAAGGAGCCATTTCTGTTGAACCCAAGATACGTACGGCCTAGATGACATACTAACTCAAGAACACTGAGTAGTGGAGGACAATTCAGTGAAACAATGTGCACTATTCCATTGTAATCCTTACTTTGGTCAGGTGTTACTTTCTAAAGCTATCTTCCATTCCTCCTATTCCTTTCCAAACACATGGTCAGTTCCCTTGGAAGCTTATGAGGCATTCAATGACTCTAGTACAGGAAGCAGCAGATAGGACTAATAATAAAATACAAAAGTGGGGAAAATCTTGGGGTATGTCCAAAGCGGACATGGAAACGGCTGATCATCTGGCATTTCAAGGCAAATTAGCTGGAGCTCTTTGGAAGCTAGCTTCTAATTGCATGGGCATACACATGGGCAGCTCAAATTCTGTTAAATGCCATCTCATGGGAGATATTCTCAGGCAGCAAAGTAACAAGGATATCCACTAGAGTTACACCTTACGCTACACTTTAGAATGTTTGGACCGAAAGAATAGAAGATACTCCAGTTCCATAAAAATAACTCATCAACACACGAAAGATAAATGGCTCCAAATATGTTCATTTACGGGAGAATGTAAATGCAAATTATATTCTTCTATGCAGGATTCACACTAGTAGAAGCTGTTGGAGCTTATCATTATCATCCTTGTTGCTTGCAAACCATTGTTCTTTGTAAGTTGTAGAATTTGCTGGTTGTATCTTTTGAGTAGCAAATAGTAGGATTTTGCTTTGCATATACACCTTTTGTTCCTCATAAAGTTTTTCCTAGTTAAATTATTCTTGTTTTGGGAGGTTCAGCAGGACAAAGAAGAGTAATGTGGTTCTTTGGAGTAAAAGGGAACATGGTAAAGTGAGGGAAATGTTTCCCATTTTTTATGAATCTGTTTTCGGATAATTAAATTGCATTAAAAACACATCACACGATATACAAGACTCCTGCAGATAACCTAAAAATTAAGGTTTAAGAATTTACAATCCAACTTCTTACCAAGAACATGTTACACAATTGAGTTAGGAAACATCTTCAATAATATAACCAACTTTCTAACAAGAAAAATCCTAACATCACTGCACCTTGATCTAAACAAAATCACAAAGAAACTCCTCCAAACAAAGAAATTCCTCCTGAGATAATAAATTTCAAAAACCTTCATTTCTTTCAACTTCCTCCCACCTTCCTCGGCCCTTTTTCAAAGGAGGACAATTACAATTCACTTAATTTGGGTAACCAGGTGCCTCTTTAGATAGCACATTTCTACTAGTCAAGGGCAAGGCTAAAACACACCTTTCCCCCCAGATACTCCAGACCTAGAGGTGGTGCGAAGTAGGGTAGTTGGCAACCCACAATTAAGGGTCAAAAAACAAAGTAAGAAATAAAACATCCTCTAATAGACATGAACAAGCAGACCCATGCAATACTTGGACCTCTACCATGGGAAATGCAATTCACTAATGTCTAAAGAAAACATTATTATCCATGAACGTCTATAATATTCAAGCACAAGTACCATATTTTAACTCTTCTTTCAAACCAAAGTTCGCTTATTTCCTAATATGGAATGCTCATTGACACAATTTTGAGTCCTTAATGTATTTCTAATTAGGATACAATCAAACTCGTGAAGAGCTATCTTTGAGCAACGAAACTCCTACAAATAAGTTTTCCCTACGCCTCCTCTAGCTTTTCATGAACAGTTCTTATTTCCTTTCATCAAGGATAGCTAACAACCAACATTAGGTGCATAGAATACCAAGATTCACCCTGTACAGCTGTAGGTATCTAAGAGACAACTAATGAAGATGGACTAATTTGCAACACCAATCAAATTTTAATCCAACAAATCAGGATATTGTGCTCTCATAAGCAAGGCATTTTTGTATTATTTTTCTCGAATAACAAAACAAAGAAGCCCAATACAACCTAATTAAGAAAACAATAAAAGATAATGCCAGAACCTGAGGCGGTGGTAATGATGAAACCCAATCAGATGGATGTGTTGGGAGAAGACCCAGAGTGTTTAGCTGCCAATTCAAGAAAATGTTTTAGAACCTAGACCCCAAAATAAATATTGGTATAACTTCCGTCACGACATAAAAGTACTGACTGAAGTTTACCTTCCAGATACCAAGGCCAAGACCTGCCAGATTGAGAGCAATGTAGAGCAACTTGGGTCCAAGAAGCTCAACCTTGCTGTCCTTATAAGGTTCAAAAACTGCAAAACATAGCCCAAATTAAATGTCAGCAGAAGGAACCTTCTGTGCAGAATGGGATGGTAAACAAAACAAACCAATCTACCAGACAATTTCTCTCATGATAAAAACTTCATGAGATAGAGGAAGGCCTGAATTTAGTAATAGGAAAAAATAGTTGAAGATTGTACCTTTTCCAACCCCTTGAAGAGCACTTATCGGCTGCCACAAAGCCGAAAATGTTATACCAATGCTGAACAAATGAACAGTGCTTCCAGCCATCCACATCATGAAGCCCATCATCAACAAGTTTTTGAAAGGAGATTGTGCCACTTCCCAAGCTTTCTGTTGGCATATGCAAAGATTTTTAAGGAGAATGTTACATGCTTGCATTAGGCAACTAGGCATACAAAGTAAAACAACAAAGAACTTAATAGCTCTAAGTATATCACAAAATCTTTTGTAGAATAAAGGGCAGCTCAAGGGGTAACTATAAGAGTACTCTTTTGACAACCTGGAGCTTAGAGATTGAATATTCCACTAGCACAACATCAAGTTCTGTGAATACCCCCCAAAAAAAAAAAAAAAAAAAGAAAAACTATTGCCCCTACTCCAGGCTCGGCCCTATTACAAGGTTGGGCTAGGAGGTCCATCTTACGTACAATCCCACCCTCCCCCTTCTGGTTGCACCAAACAAAGAGGGGTTGGGGGAGGAACTCCTCGCTCCCTCCCCAGACACAACAAAGTATCGAAACCTGCATTGCAATCTCAAAGTATTGTCCTTTCCATGTAACCTCTGGACAGTTAGCTTAGATTTCCAACACCGACATTCTAAATTTTCATTCTCATCAGTAAATCGCTCAGTTGGCAATCAAAGGTATTGATTATTGGCTTTAAACAGGAGAAAACGGGGGGGTTCTTGACGTCCAATTAACAATTCAAAAGCAATTCCTTCAAGCCAAATCAGCTAGGTCGTTCTGTACAAATAAGATCATATGAGCAAGATCCGCAACAAAGTATCACGCATAAATTCAGAAAGCAACCCCTTTCTCCAGAGGCGCCCACATTCATATTCTCAATACATTGAAAAATCAAAGAATTAACAGCAAAAAATAGTTGAATAAAGTTAAAACACTCCACATCTACATCTTCCGACCAATCGAAATTACACAAATCGCCAAATCCAACAACAAATCAGTTAAACAAAGAGGATATAAAGCATAGAACACAGACATAGATTACCACAACATAAACCCTAAATTGAAAAGAGGAGCAACAAAAACCTGAGCTTTCCAATTAGCTTCAGCATCCTTCTTTTGACGAGTAAGAGAAGAATCATCCTGAATTATCAACAAGAACAAAAAGGAAGATTAAATAATTGCACAAATTGAATAAAAATCAACGCATCTGAAGCAGAAAAAGGAGGGAGAGAGAGAGAGACCTGATCTTGGGAGGCGCGGGTGAATCCGGGAGGATCCGGATAGTCGCGAGAGGAAGGAGCAGTTGAATTGTCAGTAAACTCAACAGCCCATCTTCGACCTCCTCCGTTCATCAATCCTTTTCCCTTCTCCATCTCTCTCTCTCTCTCTCTCTCTCTCTCTCTCTCTCTCTCTCTGACTTCTTCAGCTGCAAATTGGTGCTGAAAATTGACGACGAAGGGTGGGTTTTCTGATCCGTTCCCCTTCCCCTATTTTTTTTTTTTTTTTCTTCTGTGAGTCCGACTTGGTTAATAATTTTGGCAGCTATTTTCTTTATTTTTTTATTTTGGTGGGGCTGATGTTGGACTTGGAGATGTAGATGTTAGATTGTCTAAATTATTGGCTCAAATTTGCTAATGACATATTAAATTATTTAATTCAATATGTCATTTAAAAATAAAAAAATATGAAAAAATTTATTATAGATAGGTTTTTTTAGTATTTTTTAATGGGAATAATATAAATTTTGGGAGTATTGGCTAAAAATAATACAATTTTTTTCAGTCATGAATAGAACGAACTTTAACATTATTTAACAATGTTAAAACACAATCCCTTTTCGAGCTGTGACTCTTTTGAAAGTTGACGTATCAAATGAAGTCGACACGTGTATGACGAGAATCAAAATTTTGATATTGAATTTTGACTTAACTTAATTATTTAATGGTCACTCACAAAGGAGATATGTGGTCTAAGTTAAAATTTTATGGGTTACTTATGTGGCCATCAAACAATTAGGCTAAGTTAAAATCCAAGGTCAAGATTTTTAACTTCGCTGTAAACTTGTCGACTTCATTTGACGCATTAGCTTTCATATGAGTCCCAATCCCAAACTCGATTATATTCCGATATCATTAAATAGTGTTAAAGTTCGTTCTATTTAAGGCCAAGAAAAAAGTCGTATTATTTTTTACTAATACCACCAAAGTTCTTATTATTTCCATCCAAAAATTATTTTTTAATAATATTTTTATTATTTTTATTAAAATATTAAATTAAATAATTTTTTCATTTGCATATTCAATTATTAACGAAATTCAAATAAATATAATACTAAAATTGAGTTCATAAAAAATTAACATATTCAATAACTTGAGTTGCTCTGGTTTGAGAATTGAGTATTGCTCTTATTTGAGAAGAAGCACAAATTAATTTTTCAATTGCTCTCACAATATAATCTCTAGGGTTTTAATTTCTCTCTCTCCTGCCTTTGAAATTACAAGGACCAACTCTCTTTACCGTTTTCGTGTTTTTTTCTCCGAAAAATAAATAAAAATTCGTAAAAAATTGACTTCAACAGGTTACCTTATATAATAGTGGCATACTAATGCGTTTTAATGTAAATCGGTGGCTCTGCTAGATACATAAATAATTAGGGATAAATTTAAATAAAATCCAAAATTTAGGAATTTTTTGCCTAAAAACTCATAAAAAACCTAAGCAATGGAAGAAAAAGAGGGATTTTCACTTTAAATGAGGCAGAGATAAGAACAACATCAAGGTAGTTCATGGTTACTCTATATTTGATGTGTACAATTCCATTTTTATTAATAAAAAACATCCCTAAAAGATAAAGGAAGGGAAAAATAATAAGAACAATTCGATAATGAGGTTCAAATTAGGTCTCGAGCTATCAAGTAAGTATAGAATTATTTATTTTACTTTTTCCTATTTATGGTAGAGTACGTAAACTATATAACAATAAATAAATAAATAAATAATGAATAGCATATCTCAAGAACAAAAGTGACTAACAAACTATCCAAGGTTTGGAGTTACCAAGGCTTGTGTCCTCGATCAAATTAGGGTGAAAACATAACATAATAAAACATTATACTTACTAAATTTATAAAACATAAGTAACAGTTTTTCTTACGTAAAAAACTTAGTAAATTTATAAGACATAGTAACAATTTTTCTTACGTAATAAAATTTACTTTCACATAGATCTCATTTATCATTTTGCTATTTTGAAGGTAGGGTATTAACACAAGTTACAAAAGTTAAAACCATCATTTGCCAATAATTTTCCTCATTTTATTTTATTAAGCTTTCCAATTCCAGTGAAAACGGAAGCTTCTTTTCCTCCCTTGCATAATATCTTCCTCTTATGCATACATATGCTTTAATAAGAATTGCTGAATAGAATACACTAAAGATCAAAACTACTTCTACACATGCATTCTCGTGCTAGAGCTACAAACACAATTTGCCCCAAAACAATAATCCCCATCAACCCCTCACCCTATTTCAAGGAAAATGGGCATAAAAATAAATTATAAATTCTAATGTTTCCAATTTTCCATTGGAGTTTTCCTTTCGGGTCAGTCGAGTCAAGCTACACAAGAGTATTGGGGAACCAAACTTCTTTGTCTGACAAGCTCGTGAAGATCGTGAACAATCTTGAACACGGCATCTGGCCTAGCATGCTTGAGAGCATTCTGTGACATTATCTGCAACTCATCAGCTTTGGGACCAAACCAGTCAGCAACGATCTTGGCTATTTCCTTCGGTGACTTGGAAAATTTGCCAATACCGTTTTCTAAAACATAGGGCACATTTCCAGCTTCCTGCCAGGAACAGCACAAATCATAAGAAAGGAATATTATCAAGCAGAAGTCAGTCGACACAATTAGACAAGACATACTGATAGTTCAACATCATGTTCGTGCCTTCAAATCCAAACACATTCCATATCACAAGAAAATATCATCCAAGACCTACTTCCGAACAATGCTTGTAAGACATATTTGAACTTATAATTTGATTTAGAGCACCCATATCGCCATGTCGGACTCTAAATCATGCAAATGTACTCAAATGTATGCATCTGACAACAAGCATTTTTCGCAAGACAAACAGAATACCAAATGGGCGCTACAAAAAAACAGCATTTTCACAGAACTCAAGAGCATTTGCAACAATCTATTAAGGGCCAAAGAGATCAATGCTTAGTTCTTGTACCGAAAGGTATTATAAACAACCTGCTTCTCCCCCCTTCTTCTAAAAAGAAAAATGAAAAAAAAAAAGAAAGGAGGGGCGGGGAGGGAGAAGCAGAATCAAGCAAAAGCTAATCAATCAGACCAATACTAGCAACATTAGCTTGCATAGTTTGTGGTCTTATCTGTTCCTACCACTCACATATAATTGGAGCTAGCATAGTATCAACAGAACCAAATGCTCCTCTCCTCCTGGTATCTCATACTTCGTAATTGTATTTCTTATGACTTACGAGATGCAACAATAACAATAACAACTCTCAGTATGGGTCCCACCTCTGTAGGGTCTAATGAAACCCAGATGTAGGCACTCTTACATTTGCAAGCATCTCTACCCGCAGAGAGACTAACTCCGAAAAGAACCTCTTATGCTACAAAAGCATAAACAAACCCCAGAAGTACACATAAAAGCACATAAGAGTTGAGGGAAGTTCTTAGATACCTGCCCAGCTATGTAATCATTTAGAATGATGGGTAGTCCACGAATCATTGCTTCGGCAATAGTTCCAGGGCCAGCCTGAGAAGAAGCCACATGAGAACATATCCAATCTAAAACCAAAAACTACACATGAAAGAAAATATTTACCTTAGTAATAATACAATCACAGGCACCCATGCACTCCTCCATTTTAGTGACAAAGCCCTTAACCTGAAATTGTAGTACAACAAACATAAAAGGATGAGAATGACAGGGGAAAAAAAAAAGAAAAAGGAACAGCAAACTTCAGCTTAATGGTCTAATTAAAGACTAAGGGCTAGAAGGACGAAGAAAACGTCAAATTGTTCACTTCTTATGTGATCTCATTTATTTTAAGATCTTACAATAGGTAATTTCTTTAATTTCTTACCCCTTGTATGCATTTTGACAGACTCATGACAGACACATAGATAATTTCTTTAATTTATAGGCATCTTATTGCTGATAGAAAACATTTGGGTAATAAAATAGTTTATAAAAGACATTTTCATATGACAGATTCCTTTTCAAAATAGCACATTGCAGAAGGCGGTTGTAGTCAAATGTCAATAAGCTTAAAGCATGAAAAGGGAATGTGAGATCTCACTGCTAGCAATGCAACACACAAAGTTAGTACACAAAGATGTATACCTGGACAGGAATCTTCCAATTAATTGAGCGCAATTTTTCAGCAAGCTTTTTGTTGCGGCCACATATTATGAGAACTTGACCAGTTGGCTCATCAAGGTTCTCATCATATAGTGCATCTCCAAGTGCCCTTGCAGTGGCCTCAATAGGCCCCATGCCTTCTCCTCCTCCCATCAACAAAGCAGCTGGAAGATGCTCATCCATTCCTAGCTCCCTCCTTAACTCAGGCTGGAGATAGAAAACAACAAAATCCCTTGCTTCAGCTACACAGGAAGGATGCCCAAGGGAAAAAAAAAAAAAAAAAAGCACATGCAAGATGGATATTTTTCCTCTTATTTTTTGGGGGCAGGAGGGCAAAGGACTTCAACGTTGACTCTAACAGATCCCAATTTCAACAATTTGTATGAACTATCAAATAGAATATTCATTGGCAATATTGAAATTTTTGTATAATAGTGATAAAATTAACTTAATAAAGGGGTGATACCGAAGATAAATGTAAGCACGCTGAAAACATGAGTGCAACATATGCCAAAGCAAGGAATGAATCCTAGCAGTACAGTAGCAAACCCCTCCCCCACAAAAACAAAAAAAGAGAACACAGAAAAAGGGGAAAGATAAAAGGTTTGAAGTCCTATGAAAAAGAAAGGGAAGAGAAGGTGAACAGACCTTGGGTCGGACAGGCCTAACAAATGAAGGTCGTACAGGAAGGCCATACACTTTAATTTGAGAAGGCCGCAACCCAGCTTTCATTGCCCTTTTAGCCACCTCATTTGATGGGCAGTAGCATCTCGTTACAAGCTTATGAAACCTAGAGCAAGAAAACAAAGTTTTAGATTATAGATACCAATGTCACAAGCTTTCTCCAAGACAATATAATGAATGGGGCAAGAGGAAGAAAAAGATAACATACCAGGTAGGATGACAGGTGCTCAAATCCGTCACCACAGTTGTAAAGACGATTTTCTGAAGAAGGCCCTTGGCCCTCAAGATACGAAGCGGAACATGTTGCATCAAAGGATGCACACTTATGATAATATCTGGCTGGTATTTCATCAATCCTTTGGCAACCTCTCTGTCACAGTTAGGTAAATTCCAATGAGCTTACGCAAATGTATGGCTAGCGATTTAGCAGTGACCATCTCAGTCAAGAAGCATCAAAGGGAGATAAATCATCATTAGCCAAAAAAGCTGTCCGGGCTCCAACAAAGCTTTTCTTAAAATTCATAGTACGCTAGTCTTTTCCAACTCTAGAAAATGTGAATTCCTTACCCATCAAATTCTCCAAATAGAAGTAGCAAAGCCTCGCACAGATTGTGCGGACAACATAACTTATTTATTATCTAATATCAACTGATTTGTCACAATGGATACAAAAACCAAAGGAATATCCTTTCACCCGTGGACCCACCTAAGAATGCCTTTGTTATAAACCAGAGAAGCATTGAAAATTACATTTAGAGAAAAAGGAAATGTCATACCATTCTCTAGGGGCGCTTGGAACAGAGGTCTTTAATAAGTCAACGTTTGGTAAGGTCAATAGCATCATAGGAGAAGCTTTTCACATGCACCAAACCAAGGCAGGGTTAACAACTCAGCTATAGGAGGGGAAGGGAAACACACTCTCCTCAACGACCACCACCACCCAAAAAAACAAAAAGGAAAGAAAGATACCCAGATACATTTTCATGGAAAGATCCAAATAAGAGAGTAACCTTTTAATCGATAACCTACTTTATTAACAAGAGATCAACATTTCAATTCACTAGAGCTTTTGATCATTTATCCATGATCCAAAATCATACACATTTGACGCTTATCATATAGCATTGTGGGCATAAAAAATTAATATGGCAAGAAGCAAATTGACCATGTATCATCAAACGCAAGGGGAGAATGGCAGGATCAATCAGTGTCATCAGTTACATCTTCCTGATGGTTGCTTAGTATAACAGAGAGAATTAAAGGCAAAACTTAACAAATACCAGTACAAAATAAAGAATGCACTCAAATAGCAGCCACCAGAAAATGCATGCCACTTTTATGACCTTGGGAATCAAACAACTGTATCTGATCCTACACTGGGTCAGAAGTCATCTTCTTTAATCTTTATTGCACATTTAAAAACCATAGCCAAGACAACTTCTTTACTGACTGGTTAAAAACCATACAGTTTCTTCTTCTGTGAAATCAACGTTAACCAAAACAATACGTACGGACTCACCGTGCTATAAATGTTGAACTCGCTGCAAAATTGGATTGATGGATGACACGAGGAGCTGTACCATAATACATCATTTTCCAAAGAGGACCATGTTTTACCAAGAAGTTGTAGCTCTTTGGTAATTGGTTAAACGGCCAGGGAGTATGTTCTGACCATAAATCTGTGACAAATACCTGCAAATATCACTGTTTAAAAATGATATAATCAACGAATAAATACATGAATCATAAATGCAACATTCCTTTTCCCACATCCCAATCAGGAACAGTAAACTCTCAATATCCACCCAACCATACAGACCATTGGGAATGATCCATTGAAACTACTCCCAAAATAGCCAAGTGCACGTTGTTTTGTTCTTAGCTATACACAAACCTCAATCACGATTTGACCAATATGCAACTATATTAAGTTAGGCACTCAAATAAGGCTTAGTGATTAAATAAAATAATGGCAGCTACACAACTATGTGGATCCTGATAAAGCTACAACTTTCCCTCCTTGCTCTATTTACGCTTAAAGAAAATACACAAACGAGCAATGTGAATTTGTACGAGCAAAAAACACAAGCTAACCTGATAATCATCACCAAACTCCTCATTGAAAGCATCCCTGATAGCTTCAGCAGAAGCTCGATGACCGCCACCGGTGTCGCTCATCAAAATAAGTACTCTTTTAGGGTGCTCAGACTCAACCCCATTGATGGGAACTTTCACATCATCCAAAACTCCATGCCCATTATCACTCAATCCATTACTCTCCCTGAATTAGTCCCAATTGAAGCAAACCCAATTGGGATTCTATCACAATGAAGCCTAATAGCCCTATTAAATTCACTGAAAAACCGCTTAAAATGAGAACCCCCTTTGTTTAAACTCAATGAATTAACTACCTTAAAACTGTTCTGGCTGCCCAAACTACCAAAATACAAGTAACTAGACAAAAAGGAGAGTACCCATTTGGGCTATGGCTCTGAAAGCTCGAATTTTGGGCAAAGTGACCCAATCTAGAAACGAGGTCTGGAAAAGTGAAGGGTTCTGAAGTAACTGTTGAAGGGTGAGTCATGGTGGGGTTCCGGGGTTTGAAGAAGTTCCGCAGAGGAATTCTCAAGTGACTAGCATTGGGAGGCAACGATTGGATTTGATTTATAAAGCAAAAAGGCAGAGAGGAGTCAAGGGAGAGATCGCAGACACGAAAGTTGGACGGAGGAAGTACGAGTCTGGGTTGAGAATGGGTAGGGGTTGAGAACTTAGGAGAGAGAGAGGGAGAGAGAAGGGGAGGGGGATATCTTGGCAGGGATTGGGAGCCACAAGGACAGGATTTTGTGAGCGAATAATTTTATATTCTTCCAAGTTGGGGGAGCAAAGACAATTGATTAATTCAATTCATGTGCCACCAGAAAATTATATGTTAAAATTTAAATTAATTAATTCAATTCAAAACTAAAAATAAAATGGGTTTGAACGTCCAAATCTATTTCTATATAGATTCATGTGCCACGAGATTGAATTATTTTTTATTAAAAAAAATTGAAGAAAAGGATGTGTCTACTGATTGAAGTCAATTTGTCATTTTATTTGGCATCTATAATTAATTTAGGGTTGGCAGTTTACACAATTTCTTTTTATCAGTATTTAATCTTGAGTTTTAAAGGATTAATAATTGGTGTAAGTCATAGGGCCAATATTTTTTTATGGAGAAAGAAGTCAAATGACAAACTTCGACCCTATTTGGGATAGAAAATTGAAATAAAATGAAACGAAATTAGGGAATGATACTTGAAAGATTAGGTATATAATTTAAGTATTTTTTTTATGTGTTTGGTAGAGAATAGAAATAGAATTAAGTTTCAATTCTTGTTATTTGGTTGTTAAATATGAAATGGAATCAAAATTGTTTTATTTTTTAAATTACTTTATGTCATTGTAAATTATTGTTGTTGTTATTGTTATTATTATTATTATTATTATTATTATTATTATTATTATTATTATTTCAAATAGAATCCCTAAAACATTAAGAAAGTTAGTTTTTTACATTTGTAAGTGGTGTTTTATATTTTCTAATAAAAATGCCCCTTCATTAATTTTATATTTAAAAATTATACATACCTTTTTATGTCAATTTATGAGGATAAGCTATTTCAATTACTAAATTTAGATAATATATTTTCTTCAATCGCTTAATTAAACAGATTATACACTAATAGCTAAATTCTAACAAAAATATTTTGCGACAATATCATCCTCCCAATAAAAATTCAAAACAAACCAACAAAGGCCATTAATCTCATTTTTGGACGTTTTAGATGAAGATTAGTATTAGATTAGATTAGTTTAAGTTAGATTATTGTTAAAGACATTGAATTTGGTTGATTTCAAGCATAAAGACTAAGTTTTTCTCTCTCCCTTTCTCAAAGTTCATGATGTTGTTCTTGTTTAATTTAGTCTGATTCATGTTTTTGTTGATTTCTTTAGATTAATTGCTTTTATTGTTAACTCATGTTAGTTAGTTTTTAGATGTTAGTTGTTAGATTAGTTTTTCTCAATTCATTTCATGTTTGTTTGTTTAATTAATGGTTTAGTGTTGATGTTTATTAATTCCACGTTAATTTGTAGCTAATTTGGGTTGCTTTGGTAGTGATTCGCCTCTCTAATGGATAGTTGATCTTTTATACTTGTGATTTGGAATTTTGTCTCATCCCCATTATATGTTCGATTAAATGCTTGAAAGAATTTTTATCTCGATTTTTGGGCTATTGACTTACGTTGAAAGGTAAAGTCAATTTTATAATATGGGTAGAAAAAATAGTTGAAATTTTGATATGAAAATAGTTTGAATCCTAATTAAGTCAATGAGTTTGCTATAAGGAATTGTAAGGTTCTAAGAAGTTATAAGGAGTTATAAGCGACGAGTAAAATAGTAATAAGATTAATTGTAAGTTGTAAGAAATTGTAAGGAGTTGTAAGTAAGTGTAAGAAGTAGCAAGGAGTTGTTAGGTTGTAAACTAAAACTAAAAAGAACACGGCTTAATCGAGGCTAACCTCATAAAAATAAGTAGTTAAAATAATTATATTAACTCATGACAATTGTTATTAAACCTCCGATTCGGATCTTACTATCATACGATTCTACAATCCAAAAACCATTCATCGATCCAATTCCTATTAGAATCTTAAATGTATTAGAATCTTACGATCCTAATTTTGTTCAAGCAAATCGTGGTAGGATTGTAATATGATTCTACCATCCTACAATCCGATCCACGATTGAAAACAAATTTTATCAATTGCTTGACACATAGTTTTATTTGAAAAATCATCATAATAGTATGCTTTTGAAACAAAATCTTTTGCAAAGTATATTTTAATTGGATTTTTATAAATCTTTATAAATATTTGCTAAGATTTTTATTCTTATAAAAAAATTCATTATTACTAACAAATATTAGAATCTTACGATCCTCGATTCAATTTTATAATTTCAAGTTTAACCACCCCGATCGATTCTAACTATGATCTTGATTCTAATAACCTTGCTCATAACCCTTAAAAGATGAATTGGGTGAAAGCTTTGATAAGTTTGTTGTGACCTTACCTAATCCACCATTTCTTCAAGCTCAATCAACGGAGCTTGATCTATGATGTGTGATCTTAATTTTGATGTGAGCAATGTGAAAAACACATTTAGCATGTTTATGGGAAATGTTGTCCGACTTTGTTGAGTCTCTACGTACCTTTAAAAGCATAAACCTCCCTTTTTCTTATTATACTTACCTAGAGTACTTACATAGAAAAATCATGTGGTTTTCATAGATCTTCTAATTTTTCCGAGACAATCGATAAATTTAAGACAAGTATCAATTATCATTGGTATATTTATTAGTGTTTTCTTACTCACATTGAGTTGTGTGCTTAAATATTTGATAAGTTTCTTCGAACTTTGGCGATATATCCGAGTTAGAGATATGTGTCTTCAAATGTGAATGAATGGTTAATGCTCCTAGAGCCTCCTATAGCACCATCCTAGAGGGTCATAGTTTGGATACAATCGGTACTTGACTTGGTATAATCATTCTAATCACTCTTCTTTTCTTTTCTTTTCTTTCTTTATGTTTAGAATTATGAATATCATGTCGGTGATTCTTTTTGCTTATAATTGTGGATATTAGGTTTGTATTTTTGTTAGATTATCAACTTGAAGGTAAAATTTAGGATGTTATTGAGGCAATAGAGGATGATGATCACTTTTATTTTCCTTGCATATTTGTTGGTTATAGGAAAAGAGAAGCTATGCTTCAAATTTTTGATAAAGAAAACAAAAGGAAAATGAAGAAAATTTTACATTACAGTCTTAGCTTCGCAATTTTAAAGCAAGTAGTATTCACCTTGTAGATGAACTCGATCAGGAGACTTTGAACCTTGAAGACTAAGTCATTACTTGAGTCTCATAATTTCATTTCATACGTGACTCTTCCATGGTGCTATCTTCCGAACATCTTTTGTCTCTGTTTCAAATTACACTTGCCATATTCTAGAACTTTTTTGTCTCTGTTTAAAATTATACTTGCATATGTATTTGTAAAATGATAGACATTTTTAGTTTTCAAGTTACCTTAGCAAAAAAAGTCACCTAGTAATATGTGGTGACCTTTTTCCTCACCCTTTTCGCCTTTACTTGTTCTCGTTATTAAAACTATATATATCAGCGACACCCTTGGTCTAAGTACATTTCGTATATTTAAGTCAAGTTTAGTTAAGTCTAATCGTTTTGGTGTGCTTGTTGGATAGTTAATCTGTAAAGGGATTACCATTGTTCTATAATTTGATAAAAACCCCCAACCTGTTCCACATATGTGTATCAATTAGCTTTGAAAGACTTGATGAATTTGAGGTGAATTACCATTATTCACATGCCATTCATCCATCCATTCGAAAAAAGGGAGAAAACTAAAATAAATTAAACAAAAAAGAAGAAAAGAGAAATAAGCATGTGGAATAGTGAGAGCTCCAATGTTGTGTCCTTCCAACTCAATCTAAAGGTCTTCATGGTGTTATGTTTATTATCATAAAGGTGTGAATTGTGTATTATTGTTGGTGAAGTAGATTTCATAGTCTATTAGCTTCTTGTCGAGTGGTGAGTGGCCAACCAAACTTCCCTGGTTCGAATTCGGGGCACAATTTTCTTCTTCGAGGAATTTGTGTGTGGTGGAGGTATTTTAGGGCTTGATATGGTTCCCTTTTCCGGTTCGGTTAGCTTATTGGACTTCTCCGAGATAGGGGTCCAAGTGGTGGGTTTACTTATCAATCTAAAACAAATAGTCCATAGCTTCTTGGATGCTAACTCCTCATTTCTCAAAGTGTTTTCCCTTGTCTCCTTTAATTCAAGCTTCATTACAATTTTTGAAAGTCTCTTCGTTACATTTTGTATTTTTTTCAAAGAGTAGAGGAGAATCAAGGTTATAACCAAGCATGTGGACAATTATACCATGGGAAGAAGATAAGATAGAATCACCGATAAAATTACACATGAGAGGGAATGCCACACATTTTCTAAAGTGAGGTTACACTGGTCGGTCTTGATCATTCTTTCTTCGAGTGTAATAAAATATTGGTGTCTGGATGTCATCAATAGGAATTAAGAATCTTAATATATACATTGTGTTTGTATCCAGGTTAATACCTAGGTTACAAAGATATGATTGCTTGGTATGTGTAAATTTTCTCCCCTTATATATAATTGTGAAATGTTTGAAAACTCAAAAAGATTTTCCGTTTCTCTCTCTCTTTTTTTCTTTCTCAAGATATTCTTAGTTTATCTTCCGCAAATCCTCATAAGGTCTCACTTATCTACTTGAGAGAACCAAGAGAATTTAAAACGCTTGTTGCGAGACATTAATACAATCGTGATTCCTATGACATTAATTTAGTTGTTTTAATTTGTTTTCTTTTTGTTAAGTTTGAGGACAAATAGACATCAAGTTGAAAAAGTTGACATATCTCTTGAATTCGTTCCCACCAACTTGCAACTAACAAATGTATTCACAAAACTAAATTGTGAAGATGAGCCTTCTTCTCCTCCTTTCTCCCTTCTCTCTAGAAAACCTTACCTCCTTCTTTTCTTAAGGGCTGCCATTGGTTTTTTATCAATGGTAAGCCTCAATCTCTCTTTCTTTTATATCTTATCTACTATTTTCTCTATAAATAATTGTTCTCTCTCCATTTGTGAGAGTCTCTCTATACCCTCTTAGGAGTGGTATTATTTCTCGCTTTGGAAGCGATTCTATCGGTTTATTTTCATAGATTTATGGTTGTATCCGGTTGAATTGTTTATTGATTGTCGGATCGGTTCGCAACGAGTATTAATTTTTCAAATTCGGACTACTCCAACAACTAAATCTATTCAAAAGGAAGAATATACAAGATTTACAAACCTCCTCATTAAAGGATGTATGATAAAACAGGTTATCGAATGGGAGAGGAGCATTCGAAGAGTTTCAATTAGTTCTTTCAATCGAAAGATTTATTTTGTTATTTTAGTTATGAATTTGTTTAAGTTTGATTTTCTTTATATATGTCGTATAAATTTAAATTAATGAGTTTGGGAAGACCATTACGTGAGTCAAGGAGCCAATGAGAGTGTTCGTGATGATGAGGTGTAAAGGAGTTAGAAGGCTCTAACTATTAGCTACAATGAGCTCTAGGAATGAAAACAGAGTGGGTCGAGGTCTCGTCCTCGTCCTCGTCCCCATTTCGGGGACAAATCTTCTCTCTAACCCCGACTACGACAGTCGCCGATCCCTAGTAGGGAAAATTTTACTGTGCACAAATGTTGAATGAAGTTAAAAAAATAAATTTTAAACCAAATAAATTTATATAATAATACAGATCTACAAGGCTAGAATCTCAAGAGTGAATTTTTTACACTTATTAAGTAGTATTTTATCCTTGAAAGTTCGGAAAATACAAAAATTACCATCAATTGATACTCATCTATGGAGCCAAGGAGAAGAGTGTGAAAGCCACAGGAAGAGGAAATTAGATCGAGGTCATGGGAGTTAAGGAGAATAGACTGAGTGAGGCCATAAGAGAAGAAGAACGAGAAAGGAGAACTGTAACAAGCATCATCAATTGCGTTAATCCCAAGCTTCTTCGATGGTAGACGAAGCGGAGTCTTCGACCCTTTTTCCTTTGACGTCCGGGACCCTTTCATCGGAATCTTCCCCTCCATAACAGAGGAGGTGAAAGACAGAGGAAGAGAGAAAGAGATTGAGAAGAGAGGAAAGACTAAGAACGAAAGCTAAGAGGAAAGAGAAAGGAAATCAACCGAGAAAAGAGTGAGAGCGAGAAGGGTGAGACATGAGAGTGAGAACAAGAGGGACCGAGAGGAGAGAGAGAGTATTTGAGCCCTACCTTTTACCATCCCTAATAAGCTCATGAGAGCTCTTATCGAGTCTAATCTCCAAGATATATATATATATATATATATATATATATATATATATATATATATATATATATATATATGAGTTTTAAAGTTAGATTTAGAAGATGTTGGTATAAAAAAAATGCATTAAATTAGCTATTTACTTTTTTTATATATTTATAGGATTTTAATGATTGATTTTTGCATTTAAGTAACTACTTTTATTTTTTATTTTTTAATTTGATAATATTAAGGAAAAATTTATTCATGAGCAAGTAAATAACTAATTTAGTATGATAAAAGAAACTAATTTAGTAAAAGACTATTAAAGTATCTTATTATTTCTATTTAGTATGCCGCTTACTTTTATTCTTTACTATTAATAATTTAAAAAAAAACTCCTTCTAAACAATTAATTGTATTCTTATGCAAAATTTATTATAATTATCAATTTAAAATATTCATTCATAAATCTAATAATTAGAGGCCAAGAAGTTCAAGCCTACATTAGTACATCCTTTTTAATATCATCGTCAGTCGTTGTCGTCATCATCATTATAAATTATGCATTAGTATCAATAGATCAAGTAAATAAAGTATCACTAATACAACTTCATTAATGTTGACTAACTGATCATGATGATTTTTTTTTTTTTGTGATCATATTTATACATACCTTTAAAAAATATTAATTTATTTATTATCTATTTACATACTCTTATAAATTATAAATCCATTTTAAAAATAAATGTATGTAATAAATTTGAACAAAAAGAAAAATAAGTCAAAATATAAGACATAAAAAATTATAAATAAGCTTTTTAAAATAAGCCAATGTAAATACTACGATGTTCACATGTGTCCAACAAGCTTTTAAAGTGTTAATGATAATAATATTTGTAATTTAAAGCAACATTAAATAGTTTGTACCACTATAAAAAATTTTATCAAAATAGCGATGGAAATAGTTTGACGGGTAATATGTTGAGAACGAACGATGTGCTTTTTTTTAAAAGTCAGAAAGTCCAATGGATTGATTAATATTTAATTAGAAAATATTATATATTGTACATGACGCCTATTCATTGTATATCTTCAAAAATTAATACATGCACTATGAATATAAAAAAAAATATAACACAATATATAATTTTTATTTTTAAAGATGAATATTGGGTTTTGAGATTGCCTCACAGGTTGCTATTAAATATTACATTCATTAGTTGATTTTTTCTCTCTTTTAACTGGAGTATTCATGGATTATTATTAATAAAAATATAAATGTTAAAAAATTAATAAGTTTGTATTAATAGAAATAAATAATCATTATTTAACCAATTTAAAATTAAAATTAAAATTTATTATAAACTAGTCATATAATAGTGTTGTTATATAATTATTATATAATCTAATCCAATGATTTAAAATTTTATAATATTAGTAAAACAATTCTTTTTAAAGTAGAATATTATTTTTAAAAATAATTGTATCTTACTAAAAATAGTTTTTAACTTAAAAAATTAAGCTCACTTATTTTACATGTAACTCAAAATTAAATTATATTTTTTTATGGTCTAAATATATATAACTAACTATTAAACTATATTAGTTTTGTGATCAAACCAATAGATTTTTTAATAAAAAAATTAGAAAAAAAAAGAATAATATAATATACATCATATAATTTTTAGACAAATATCATAAACATATGCACGGTTAAAAACTAGTATATATATAAAGTTAGGTAGAAACTCTATATGAGTGACACATAGGATACTTATGTGAAATTATCTCATAAATACAGTATTTATATAAGGTATTCATTTAATTATATTTTAATAATTAATTTATATAAAATTATGTTCCATAAATTAATTATATTGAGCCAAAAATTTATTTATTCACATTCAAACATTACCGTTCTATAGTACTTTTTCATAATTTATAAAAAGTTGGAGAGAATCAATGTATAAGGCTTGTTTCAAAATACATGATTATATGAGTAACACATATGTAATAATCATATATAGAATTACTTGACTAAATAAATGTCTGTCTTAGGTTGAATTAATATAATACTATATTTAAATAAAACAAATAACTTTTTAATTGTATACGTATAAAGTAATTAGTAGGAATGTAATAGTATTATTATTAAATTAATTAATATTTAAAAGATATTTCATGTACCTATTAAAAATAGAAAGAAAAGGTATCACATATTAGAGAATTTTTTATTTTGAAACAAACAAGAAGGGTTTATATTATTCCATCAAACCATCAATAACATTACACATGTCTTTCGTAGTCGGATTGTAGACAACCTCCGGCCCCCTTCCATCCATATCCTTTCCCGAAAAGAAATAGGTTGGAGATAGGCAATAACAGGAGCAACATTATTCCCCGCTTTTAACAAAAGCCCAAGAAACAAAATCAAAATCAGAAACAAAATCTAAAATAGCAGAAATAAAAAACCCGGAGGAGTATTGGGAGCACTTCTCCGATTGAGCTTGAAGATCAAGTTTTTACAGTCTCCTTCAAAAACCACTCTGTTAAAACCCTTAGCTTTTACTTGTCGGGCCGCAAAGAGACAAGCCCTTGCCTCCTCTAATTCGGGTCCTTGGAAACCCATTCCTTACTTCCCTCCTTGGATGAGTATGTCCCGGATGCTATCTCTAACTATGAAGCCCCAACACCAACCTTCATCCCCTATCTTTCCAGGCATCAAAATTCATCTTAATAAAACCAACTTGAGGTGGATTCCAGTGAGAGCTCACAACACCGGCTTCGGGGTCCTTTCCTTGATGGGCAGCTCGGAAGTCGACCACATAGCTAATGGCTTTACATCCCAGGTCACGCCATTGCTCGTCCCTTTTGCCAAAGATGAATATATTTCTAGCATTCCGGACATCCCACATAATCGCTACAAACTCTCCCAATCTCTCGTTTCCCAACTTGGCTTTTGCTTTGAGTAAACAATCAACAATAGAATAGCTACTCCATCCTAAACTTCTCTTCAAAACCACAGTCGTCCTAGATTTCCCGAGCCAAAGGGCACAGAAATAACGCATGGACATTCAACTCCTCCACGAGCTCCGCATATCACACAGTTTATATAAAAATTAGGGATTCTAGAGGTGATATGTACCTTAGTAGGTAATGCATGTGCTGCCACTCTCCATCCAAAGACGCGAATTCTCGGAGGAACATCTAAGTTCCGGATGGATTTCCATATCTCCGAGTTGCGTTTGTTGCTACCGAAGCCATAGCTTGTTTCTTCGGAGCTCGGGCTACATGATACACCGATTTCACGATTAAATCTCCATTGTTCGTAAAATACCAAGATAGCCTATCAGGTGGCCAATTGGGACAAAGAGGAGTTTGTAGAATCGGGTCCGACACATTCAAACTTGCCATGTCCGTCTTCGGAGGATTCACTAATTTAAAAGAATATGGTCCGGGTATCCATTTCGAGTTCCATACATTTAAATTTTGATCGTTCCTAACAATCCATCTCGTGCCCCTACTCACCACCTGGCCTTGCTCCCTAGAGACTCCGCCATGTGTAACTCGGTTTGACGCCCGACCCGCAGAAAGAATATCACTCTCGGGTTAGTATCGGGTCTTCAACAGACGAGCTACGAGTGACAATTCGTCCTTCATGATTCTCCAAATTTGTTTGGCTAGAAGTGCATCATTAAATGCTTTCAAATCTCTAAAACCCAAACCACCGTCATCTTTCTTATCACACAATTTTGAGCTTCCTATCCAATGAATCTTCTTCTTCTTAGCCCCATAGCCCTACCAAAACCTATTGATAAGAGATTGGATTGACGAACACGGATCCTTTGGGAACTTGAATACACTCATGGAGTAAGTTGGGATTATCCGAGCCAATGCCTTTAATAGCACTTCCCTACCCGTCCATGAGATAAGTACCATCCAACCCGATAATCTCTTACCAACTCTACCGCTAATGGAGATAAGGGCCTTCTTTTTGATCTCCCTATATAGGAGGGTAAGCCAAGGTATTTGTCGTGAGCAAGCACCTCCTTGATATCGAGGACGTTGTTATAAAATTATTATCTATTTTAAAAAATTAAAATTATATAAAAATAATAGTTACATTGTTATAAAATTATTATCTATTTTAAAATTATATATTTTATTATTTATTTATATTAATAAAATTAAAATTAAAAATAATTGAGGTCCTTGTATCGTAACTAGTAATATAAGGGACTGAAATTATAAAATTTTCCATTTGGGAGAAATGTTTCTCTATAGGTACTTCCAGGGCCTTTGCATATATATATATATATATATATATATATATATATATATATATATATATATATATATATATATATGCATAATAGATAGACATAATATGTCGAGATATTCTCCGTTAAAAAGAGTATAGAAATCAAATCAATTACAACTTTAATTCAAAAATAAAAACTATTCTAATACGAAATTGTAATCAACAATTCGAATAAAAATTACATGTAATGATAAAAAAATAACTTACGAGACTCTCACAAGAAGGAAATGAGACTCTTACCTCTCATAGAAAATGAGAGAAACCAAAATTCTTAGATGAAGGAGAGAAAATTTATCGAAAAGAAAATAACGAGATGACAATATTATACCCAAATTATATTTTTTTTGTCGGGTTAGTCAAGTTGAATGTGTCGTAAGGATTATGGTTGTAGTAAGCATTAGAAGCTGGTAAGTAAAGAAGTTGGCATCATTACGTTGCTTTTTGTATGATCTGCGTTTTGGTGCTCTTCACGCTGCCGCTAGTGGTTGACCCCCGCCCCCTTCCCTTGTAGTCAGTCATTCATACTTCATACGCATATTATTAATAGATATGTCATAATAAGTTGACGATCCATTATAGTCCAAAAAGAAAAAGTAAAACAAAAGGGAAAAAACACTAAAAGTTAATCACAGCCGTTGACGAGCTGTGATGATGATGATGATGGTGATGGTGATTTAGTCATGGCGTATTTCCGAGTCACGACTCCGGGTCAACGCGCTCACATTATACACGAGTCATATCATATGGGATGCCGGCCCATGTTGTAAATATGCCCCCACATTTCAGTCACCGTCCATCTTTTCTCTTTCCTTGTTTTTTTAAGCTTGTGTTCTTCTGGGAATAATTTAGACGAGGAATATCTGTCGAGTACAGGTCGATCTATTTAATGAATAGGTTAATTTTATCTCGATCGTGAAAATAGTTTAATTTTATTTTAAAATTTAAAATAATGAATTTTTAAATTAAATGACCAATTCGTATCAACTTCATGTCAAATTTAGACTTGATTTGTGTCGGGTTCGATTTCTCTCAATAATTTTAATTTTAATTTGGGTCGTGCCATTATATCGAGCCAAACCTTCTCAACTATAAGAAATATAACAACCAACTTTGTTTTTGGTTCTTTTTGAATTCTTTGAAATGATATGTAAAAGTAACCTTAGATAACTCTTCGATTAAAAAACTGGATAATTTTTAAATTCTTTGCAATAGTATTCTAGACTTTAAAATACATTATTATTTGACAATTTGATCGGATCAGTTGCCATGTTAGTGATGTTACCTTCTCGAAACATATTGAATGAACCAAATGAATATTTCATGGGATATAAACGGTACTTTAAATTACCCGTAAAGCTATCTTGTCTCCTTCAATTTAAATGTAACAGGTAAAGATGAATACGGTTTCGAGTATATGAATAGAGATCCAATGAAGAACTCAATCTAATATCTCATAGTGCATGCAAAGCGATGTAACGCATTGGGCTAAAATTTTCTTATTGGAAATTTGACGAGGTTCTTAGAGCTTTGAAAACTGAAGAATTTTGGATGGAGCAACAGGCAGGTGGTGATGGTGTCTTTCGGGGATCGAAATGGGAGTGGCTGGGTGGCTTTTCAGAGAATATGGGATGTTGATCAAGCGGTTAGAGCTGAAGTTAGGTCATCCATAAGGGTATTCGATTGCAGCTAAGGAAAAGGGGTTCAGGAAACTGTTCATCAAAGTGGCTCACTCAGTCACTCATATGGTCATTGGTATGCTCAAAGGACAGATGATGTGTAATGCTAGGCAAGAAACTTTTATGCATCGATGCAAGGACTTGATACCTTCTCCTGACTAGGAAGTCTTGATCACCCATTGCTACCGAAAAATCGATCGAGTGGTGGATGTTTTGGCAAATATTGGTGTATAACTTAATTGTAGATCTATTTTCTATATGGAACGTTTTTAATATTCTCTATCATATAACATAGAGGTTACATTCTTCAAAAACATTTTACCTAATAAAATGAATTTCAGGGTTTGATTTCTCTTTCGTATCCAAAAAGATATATATTATTAAGAATTGTAAAAGTTATAAATATAACCACAATTCAAATATAAGTTTCTATAACAACTTTGTAAAACTTCAGTTTCTAAAATACACTCAGTTTTTGGTTGAAGAGGAGTGATGATACATATTAGTGAGGAAAAAGCAAAAAGTTTTTATTTACAACGTATCCAACATGACAATGGGTTCTAAATATTTTAACTAGTAAAATTTATAAAAGTTGTAACGAAAACTTTAAACTTGAAATCCTTCTACACCGACTTCTACACCACCTTTTACACTAGAAAAAAAAGGGATATCTTATGTGATAAAAGGAGCAACCTTGTAAGTTTAGTATCATACCGGATTGCCTCACCTAATATATCTTATAAGATACGAAGTATTAAAAATATCATTTTATTTGATATAACACGCTTATTAATTTCATAGGAGTGACTGCAATAGCATCATTAAAAATAAGCATTTACTGTATTAAAAAAAAGAAATTTATATTTTATTATAGTCATTAATCATTGTTTTTTCTCTTGAAAAATATTCCATATCTCAAAGGGTATAAAAGTAAAGAGTCTCAATTAATTATCCACATAAAAAAACCTAACAAATAATATAAAATCGTTGATAAAATAATAAATAAACAAAATAAGAGGGAGGGTGTATTATTGAAGCATATAATAAGTCTAAAGAAAATAAATTGTGTCTCATACAAAAAATCAATGAAATGGACTTGAAAATTGACTAAATTATATTTGGCTCGTTTTCCACATTAAATATAATAATATCAACAACACAAAAAAAAAAAAAAAAAAGGTACGTAATGCAAGCTCATTTCTGTATTTATTTTATTTTTTTGTTTTTTGATCCAACATTTTTCTGTATTTATTATTACCCATTTCTTTAAAGAAAAAAATCCCATTGCATACACAAAAAAAAAAAAAAACAAAAAACAAAAAAAGGGTCCAAACTTGCTCACCAATCTCCGCCTTCTACAAGCGAAGAACAAGAAAAATCAAGCAGCTGCAGCTCCCCTGTACAAACCTTCCACGGCTCTCTCTCTCTCTCTCTCTCCCGCTCTCCCTCTCGTTTCTCTCTGTGCTTGGATAATTGAAAAATTAGCGAAGATGTCGAGCTGTATGTGCTGTAGTCCCACGATTTGGATGGAGCCCATGAAAATGAATTCGGCAACAATTCATCTGAGAAGACCCCCAACCGGCGTCGTATTGGATATGGCCCCTCGGCGCTTCAATGGTGTTAGAGTTTTCAAAGTTCGAGCTTCAATGGTGGATTCCTCTTCCGAGAGCTCCTCTAATTTCGCCAAGCGTATTGAACAAGCCTGGTTAATCTCTCAGGTAATTCGCCAATACCCTTAAATTTTTAATTAATTCAGCAGTTTAGCTTCTGGTTTTCTTACAGTGATGAATTTGGACTCGCAGGATTGTTCATTGTTAAACAAGTAAAATGTGGGATTATCGTAACAAAAAAAGAAGTGAATTTGGGATTTTTCTCTAATTTATATGGACGGAGAAATTTTAGAGAGTGGAGTATTATTTTCTGCAGTAATTGGGTTACCCCAGCGTAATTAGATTCACATGTATTGCTGTTTTTGTTTGTGGTTGGGTCATTTTTGTGCTGCAAAGGGGTTCGTGGCTACAAATTGTTTGTCCGCTGAATGTAGAATTAGGGAAATATTTCTCCTTGGTGGAGGGGAAAGGGACTTGCTTTTTCTCCTTTCCTTTTTTTTTTTTTTTTGTTTTTAGGTGGTTGGGTGAGAGAGATTGTGGGAGAATAGTGGGGGTAGACTTTTTTTTTTTTTTTTTGGGGTGGGGGATGTTTGTTGGAAGAAAAAGAGAAAAGGGGACCGGGTGGATTGAGGACAAGGGAATTGCTCCAATACATTGTGAACTGAAACCTACGATATTCCGCTGTGTTCCTTTTGAGACTGTGTTCGGTAAAACTAGTTGTTTGATACTTTGATTAGCAGATAGATGTTCAAGTAATTAGTAGCCATTTTAGAGCATAGCAGTTTAGAGTTGTAAGGAATGTCAAGATTCGGTTGTGGGAGCTAAAAAGCAACTACGAGCAGTTACATTTAGCTTGTAAGCGATTAGTAATTCTCTAAACAACTAAACAAATAGGCCTGTAGTAGCATTTAGGTGTTGTAATTTAGCTATGATTAGCTATGAGTGCATAGCTGCTTCGCTAAGCGATTAAAGACAATATGTTTGGTGAATTAACTATTCGGTTAGTTGATTGATGTTACTTATGACATAAAAGAATGTCGATAACTTGCCAAACGTGAAACTCCTGAAGGGTATTTTTTAATTAAACTATTAAATACTCCCTTTGAAAAGCTAAAATCTAATTTTATTAGCTTTTCAAAAATGCTACTTAAAATGCTAGTGAAAACACTATTTTACCTGATATCAACATTTGGGTGTTAAGTATTTTGACTTACTCACACTCCAAATGCTATTGGAAATGTTGGCAAACAAAGCCTGAAGTCGCCATACTTCTTTTCCTTCAAGTTTATTCCTCTTGGCTACCAACCAGGGTTTGAAATTTGCTCTCCTTTCCCTTCCTTTCCTTTCATTTCTCCTTATTCCATTCCTCTCCTCTCATCTTCTTTCAAACAGGTTGTTGCACATATTTTGTTCAATAATAAGTTGAAAGAAAAAGGAAAAGAGAAGGAGGGGGGTGTCGATGCTGCTTATCAGAGTGTAGTCTGATTTCTGAAATTTACATGGTGCTATGAAAATACCAGCTATGGTAGAACTAGCACATGATCAACTTAGGTGGCTCCTTTAAATCGAGAAGGAAACGGTCATGTTGGTTTCATCCTCTCTAAGAGGCCTGGGATTAGAGTTGGGCAATAGGTCGGGTCGGGTTCGTGTTCGTGTCGAATTTAAACGGGTTGAAAACAACCAAATTTGTACCTGACCTATTTAATAATCAGATCCAAAATCACTAACCTAACCCGTTTATCAACTAAACGGGTTGATCTCGAACTCGACCTATTTAACTAAGTTGATGAAAATATAAATTTAACATAATTCAATAAAAAAATATCATAAAAAAAACATTTCCAAACTCGTTTCCCGTTCAAGCATTAAGCATTGTAGTTTTAAAAAAAAAAAAAAAACGTACAGACATTAGCATATTACAAACTAACTAAATAAGTCTAAATTCAAATTACAACTAACTTGAAATTGTCACATTGAAAACTGACCCAAAATTTCAATTCCCTCTAATTTTTAAAATTAAAATTTTAGTTGCCCTGAAAAATCAATACTAAACAAATAAACGGTAAACGGTAAACGGTAAACGGTAAAAGGTCGACCTATTTAACCTAATTAATTAATCGTGTTAAATAGATATTTTTTCGTATCAAGATTCTCAACCTTAACCTAACACATTTATTTAAACGGTTTGTTTGGGTCAACCCATTTACATAAACGTGTTGAAAATTTGTACCCAAATCCGCCTAACTTTGCGTCGGGTTCGGATCGGTAATCGTGTCGTGTCAGATTTTCTCAGCTCTACTTGGGATAGTTCTCTAATTGGAAACTTGCTTATGTAACTAGGTGAAACCATGACAGGCTTTGGTTTAGGGATGGGGTTATATTATGTCTCGGTTGGTCTTGGAAACAGTAAGTGATCATATCGGTTTGATGTTGATGATGATGTACCTAGTAATTCTTTCTGATATTCCTTGTTATTTGTCTTGCTGTTTTCTGACATCTTCTGCTACATACTCCGTGCAGCAACCTACACCTGTTGCATGTGATTCTTGCAACTCAAAAGGGAATGTTGAATGCAAATGGTGTGCGGGAACAGGCTTCTTCATACTTGGTGATAACATGCTTTGTGAAGTTCCATCCAGGAACACCACCTGTGTTATATGCACTGGAGAGGTAAGGATATAAGCAGTGATTTCACTATCTTACAATACCCATCAGTCTCTTATGATACGATTGCTTTTGAAAACGGATGTGCTAGTGCTAGTCTAATCCTACTATTAGTGCAAAATCACATATCATTGGATGATAAATTTTTGTTTGTGCCTCGATATTCCTAGGGATCAATTTGTTGTGCTGATTGTCAAGGGACAGGGTTTCGTGCCAAATGGTTGGGGAAGCCACCAATCTACAAGAAGTAGGTGCTTTGTTGGAAAAAGGTCATAGTCATATTTCAGAAAGGAATAGGCTCTGTTTCTTCTGCTGCTGATTTGATTGAATGCTGCAATATAAAAACCACAGCATGACCATTTGGTACTCAAATTATATTTATCCAATTATACAGTGTACATGAAAGAAATTTTACACTTCAATATCATAATTGCATTATTTTTTAGTTATTACTGTCCCCTCCTTTAAAGGGTTTGAATGGCCGTTGAGGACCTTCGGGATGACAATGTGACGGGTTGGGGCGAAGTTTCGGCCCTACGTGGCCTCTCATCTGCTTCTCGTTCTCGTAACCAAACCTCACCCCCCTAAAAAAAAGGGAAAAACGGGGACGAACTTTTTAAACTGGAACAGATTTATTTGCATAGGACCCTGAAAATTTGAGAGAAAAATTGTCATATTCCAGCTCGTCCAAGTCTGAGCCCAACAACAAAAAGGTGAACGGCCTAACGATTACAACACAACTTAATACCTACATAGTATCGAGCCTCCATAGAACGCTTCTTCCTTCTGTTTCCAGGATCAAAAATTAAACATAAAATCCTGAGGATTAAAATAGAAAATTCAAGTATAGAATACAATAGCAACTGAGCAAATAAGTCTATGTTCAAATAATGTTATTCGAAATTTAAGTTGAGTCAATGTGGGTTTTAATCAAAACTGATGCTCTACCAATTCTTATTATATTTTTTGATGTTTAAATGATGGTATTGTATTTATTATATTCTTATTAATTATCAGTTCTTTTCTTAGTATACAAATGGTATATAAAATGAAAGAAATAAAAATTACATTTAAGGTAGATATATATTTAGACAATGAAAGAGAAATAATAATATATTCCTCTAATTTATGAAAAATTTATCAAATAATGATCATGCACATTTCTATCTAACCTAATCATCTAAACGTATTTTTAAAATAAAAAAGCTCTTAAAATACACTTCAATTGTAATTAATGATTTTGTCGCATGAGCTTCCCATATACCGCTCATACTTGTTTTAAATACTTTTAGTTAAACTAAATTAACCTCAAAAATTCTAAGAATTCAGGAAAAAAAAAGTACGGATAACTAAGACCATTTTAAATCAAAATAAACAAAAAAAAAAATTAGCTTCAACTATAAAATAGAGGAATATTACTTATATTACCATGCAATGTCTAATGTTTTTGAGTGGATGTGATGCAAATCACTCTTCTACGTAGTATTCATATAGTAATAGTCATTAAATTTTTTTTTTTTTATGAAGTAATTGTCATTAAATTAAAAAATAATTAAAGAGATTAAAATTAATCTTTAATTACATAATTCAATAAAATATAAAATTGTTATTAATTTTGTAGGCTAGGCTATGTTCTAGACTCTAGTACAATATTCAATTAGGACTTTAATTTAGAATTCATATATTTCTTTTTTGTGATATTCACATAATTCCTTTTGATGTCTTTCTATGTGTTTTAGTCCTTCATGCATATTTTCTTTTTCTTTTACGTGGAGCCCAGATAATGAACAACGAAAATGATGACTAAATTATTTGAATTAATGTGACATTTTTGTTTAATAATTTTTTTAGTTAATTTGTACTTCCAAGTAAAAGATAAGGTTATAATTAAATATATATTATTTGATTAGAAATCTAATGAAAATATTTCCCATTAACCCTTCAATATGCAAGTATTAAGTTAAATAATTTTTATATATTATTAGATTAAAAAATATCAATTTATTTTTTCATATAACAATAATAAATTAATATATTAGATTATATAATTTATTATAATAATAAGTAATCATTTTTTAATTCTTCTTCTATTTTGATTAATATATTTTTCTGTCCATTATACTTTATAATTTTTTTACATTAAAATAATTTTTGTGTTAAATATATTTAATATTATCTTAAAGACTAAATGTACTTACTAATATTTTATAAGACATCTGAATAGTCTCAATATTAAATCTATCTATTTAACATGTTATATGACATCTTACATGTCACTCCTACATTGCTTAAACCGAACTTTTGATGTATACTAGAGTTATAACTTTTAATATGCAAGGGCATTAATTAACTTTATATTCATCATTATTTATTTTTTAAATTTATTATTTTTAATTAATTTATATAATAAAAACTAATAATAAGTTAAAACAATATAAGTGGATATATTTTTCTTTAAATAGTTAATATAAAAATATTTCTTTTAATTCTAACTTATGTTCATTATTTATATATTTTAATCATTATTTGTCTTTTCTCCTTTTTAGAACCTTAGACCTTAAAATTTCAATTTCTTTTGAAAAAAAATGTTCATATGGTAATGACAATGTTTTATCTGAAGTCACAATATTACATAATGTTATTCATAAAATTAAAATAAATTAGTTTTAGAAATATACACATCCAACAAAATAAATGCATGATATAAAATTTTACAAAAACATAATCATCTTAAGTACATGAATCATCTAAACATCCTAAAAGTTGGGTATAGTTAATGTATAATTGACATATATGATGCTTATTTATATAGCATTATAATAACTATTTTATATTATTTCAATTTCAAGTATACATTAATTTTACCCAACTATACACATATAATTGTTTTAGGCTCTCTAAATTTTCAGTGAATCTCTCCTCTTCTTTTTTTTTTTTTTTTTTGTTTTAAATTTCCCTACAGTTTCTTCCAATTTCAACTAAATAAGAAAGTGGAATGAGATGGGATGATTGTTGCTGATCGGGATATGTAGGTTGGAAATGAAGTAAAGGTGGAGGAAACCGAGGCTGAAGCTATCTTGTTTGGCTTGACTAAAACGGTGGAGGCAGGGTACAAAAAGGTGGTGATTGAAAGTGACTCGCTTGAGCTAATTAGGAAGCTACACTCGGGGAAGAGAGATTGAGCTCCTGTAGACCTCATTTTAGAAGATATTAAGAGTTTAGTTGGATGTTTTACTTCGTTACTTGCTTGCCATGTCAAAAAGGGGTAACATAATGGCACACTTGGCTAGACTTTCTCCTAATAATGGGATTGAATAATTGTACTATGAGAATTTTTCCCCAAGGGGTTATTACCCTTGGGAAACTGAATTTAATTTAATAAATCCTTCTTTTTCGTTTTAAAAAACAAGAAAGTCTTGTACAATTCCAAATGAACTAGTTGGCATAATGAGATTACAAGGTCTTTGGATTGGTTTTGCCCGAAAAATTCCAATTTCTTATGGCGTTTAGTTTAGTTTTTTCACATTTAAAAGAAGTCTATAGCCATCAAGGATCTTAACTCAACCGTGCTTCCTTAACTCAACCCTCTCCCAACAGAAAACACCATCACTTTTCTACCCTCTACCTCTAGCCACCGGAAACATCACCACTTTCTACAGTGATTGTTTGGCAAATTTCCCGTTTCTCACCAGTGTTTTTTATTACAGAAGGGAATGGGGTTATTAAGTTACTTGATGGGAAGGTTACAACTGAACAGCTCAATAACCATGGTCAATACAAGAATAAACCAGGCATTGATATTCCTAACCCTATATTGTTTGAATAGTTATTAGAAGCAACATAGATCACTGCCACCCAGAAATCAATCTATAACTCTTTGTGAAACACACATGACAATTCACTGCAAATTAACTGATATAAATCCCCCAAATTATTTAGTGTAAGAAATAAAATATCTTGGAGTTGCCCAAGAACCATGGATATTTTGAGATATGTCAAAACATGTAAATAATGACAGCAGCCCATGTTCAAGTGCCTGAATCCAAACTCAATGCTATTGTTAATGCACATAGCAACAGTCACATGAGGAGGAACTGGTTCCATTCTTCATCTTTACAAATGATGCAAACTTCAATCATTAGGCTGTACAGGATTTAGTCTATAACAACTCATAGCAGTTGCAGGAGATTAAACAGCTGGTAGAAGAGTTAGGTGCTCCGTACAATTGATGCAAATAGCAGATTGTTAATATCCTCCGGTGCAGCTTCATCTTCCTCGTTGCCTGCAGTGTCAAACATGGATCTAATCAAACATATTTAAACTGCTAGGACCAAAAGTTATAAGGAATACTCCACCACACCCCCTTCATTCCCACAAATTTGCTAACCTTTCCAGGTTATCTACTTTCTGAAATCTTGACCTAGAAGCCAAGATTAGACTAAAGTAGGGTAACTTAATAGCAACCAGGTGCAATATTACTGTATCATGACATGTGGTATGACTCGGGCAACTCAAAATTCAAGTAATATACTGATATAGCCCCACAAAACATTTCATTTATACGGAAAATATAGATACATTCAAGTAACGTTGTCTGATGCCTCACATTGACGGCAAGCACCAAATTACCAAGAGAACAATCATGAAATCAAACCACTGTAGCAATTTCTGTCAAAGGTGACCAGCCCCAGGCCCATCTACCTTGGGGGGAGGGGCTCCTTTGATAAGGAATTTTTATTATGAGGGGGCGGGACGGTTCTTAGCACATGAGCAAAGACGGACTTTTCAAAACAGACAAAATTCAAGGGTCATATCCGCTCATACCTGTTCCTGATCTGACATGAGCTGTCCACTCCTCAATGATCTGCACAGGTAAATTCAAGATGTCAACACATCGCCATCTTAGTTTACTTCATGCCAACTAGTGTTCCACATAAAGCACAGTAGATCGAAGCCGAAGGAAATATAGCAAGGCCCCTAGAACTGACTAGAGGATGCTCAGTGCTAGCAGTTACTATTAGAGCCTTGCCATCATGACTGATTTGATCTCGGTTGCTTGCTGGCAAGTGGCACAAAGTCTCCAAACACCAATTGGAAGAAGACAACCTTAGATGAAAGTTAGGCACAAACAACACATTCGAGGTTAGGGAAATGCCATTTCAAAAAAGCCATATCTAATCCTTTAGTAGTATCAGTAACTTTTCGCATGGATCGTAATGGTGGCATGCCAAATCTACAGATCATTAGTATGAATTGTAAACTGCAAGGTTTCGTGCACAAAAATGCATAGTTATCCTAACAAACTTAATGGAATGATAGGGCATATAGCAAATCGACCTGATTAAAGTTGGAATAAGCAGGATCCTCAGCATCACTAGTCACTGGAATGCCAACAGATGCTTGCACGCGCTGCAACATGCTTCTATTGCCAACTAGAATTGAACTTGCCTTATCAATTAACTCCTGTAAGTTGAAAAGCAGATTAACGAAAAAGCTTCCTCTCATGGCCACAGTGAGTCAGTGACTATCATAATAACCGAATACTTGTTGTATACAAGTCACCTAAACAAACTAGCAATTTCAACGATAAAAATTGGAAAGGACATGGCTAATTGAAGCCCTTAGGCCCCATCAACTCTGCTAAAGTAAAAGGTCCTTATATGACCTTGATAAACCACTAGACTTGGTAGTTTGGTAAGCCAAGCACCTAACATAGTCGCCGCTCTCACAAGTCACAAGATGAGCAATGTACCTAATTATTACTTCTGTACAAAAGACCCCATAATACGACTTTACCCAAAACCTCTTAGCTTCTTCACATTTCAGTAGAATTCATCAATAGAAATGCATAATGCTCACCTTCCTCAAACATTTCGTATCATGAGACAACCAAAAGATGACATGGCTTATCGAGATTTGACAAAATCTCCTAATCACTCTCTGTATACTTTACGCATCAGTTGCCTCATTTGACATCACTTTGTACCTTCCCTTAATGTCAGAACATACAAGTATGGGTTGCTAACTTTTTATCTGAATTTCAGAAAGATATCATAACCAACACCGCTCAGAACAAATAATTCTGCAGAAGGTTACGATTGAAAAATTCAAACAAACTACTCATATAAAAAGAATCAATGTTTAGCTGAACCAAAATTGTGCTCCTTCAGCATCGATGTCAAAAGGGTCGCATGCATTGTTCTTGACAAAAAAAAAAAAAAAACAATTATATACATCTGAAAATTGGGTTTTACTTCTTTTTTTTTACCTGCTTAGCCGTGAGAAGCTCGCGACACTCATCCTTGAGAGACGATAGCTCATCCTGGATTTTCTTAACCCGAGCCACCAGCTTCATAGGATTTGCCTGAAATTTGAAAAAACCCACAAATTTCTTACTAAACACAATACTAAATTATGCTTAAAAACACAAAACCAAAAACAATTTCTTAAAATAATTGGGGATAAGCGAAGATGACGCGGTCGCATTTCAATGGGCTCGGAGATGACGAAGAAAGAAAGTTGAAGAAATTTTACATTATCTGGATAAATCTGGTTGAATTCTTTGTCGAGCTTGAGGTGAACGAGGGAGAGGTCGCGGTGAGCTTTGCTGAAGAGACCGAGTAGGCCGTCTACTGCTGGGTGATGCTGGTACAGCTGCTGATGCTGCCCCATTTTTCTCTCTTCGCTTCTCTGTGTTCGTCTCACTCTCAGACCAGCCCTGGAATCCCGATGAGCGGAGACGAGGATGAACACGGAAATGGCTTTTTACTTCAAATGAACTCCCCAATTTGCCCGCCCAAAACTCCCAGCAAACCCTAGAGTTTGGATTTTGCTAAAATCAAAAAATAACATATGTTAATTAGGCCAAAAAATAGCTTATGAATATTTTGTTTTGATAGAAATAGAATGAGAAACATCATTTACGATATTTATAAAGATAATTTTTTCTTTTTAAAAAAAAGATAATTTTTTAATAAAAATAAATATAAAATATCAAAACATATCTCTATTTTGACAAAATTAATGGTAAATGTACTATTTGACTTCATACTTGCAACATTAATTTGGTCACAAATCGTATTATTTGACTTCAATATGTCATTTTCGAACATCGACGAGTTATTGTATAATTTCATAAAAGAGATTTACGTGTAATATAATAAATCCAACATAAAGGAAACATCACTTTGATCAAGCCATATGAAATTCATTGTTGAATCATTCCAATCAAAATCAATAACACTAATTGATAAAAATATAATCTCCAATTGAATCAACAACCCTAATAATACTCGACACATATTAATAAGAGAAATAACTCGCACAAAGGCGAGAAACAAGACTCTTACAAGCGAGAAACAAGACTCTTACAAGAAGAGGAGAAACCCTAACTCTCACAAAAAAAAAAAAACCACAAACTCCCACAAGGAGAAAAATATAAACTCTCACAAGAATGAGAGAAATTCGAACTCTAACAAGAAGAGAAATCCAAATTCTCACAAAGAGAGAAAATTTATTAGAAAAAATACATTTAGATTTTGAAGAAATTGAAGTAAAAGAAAATTATTTTTAAAAAAAAAAACACCTTTTGTGAAATACTTTAAAATAAAGCAAAAATGTGATTGTTTAATAATTGTTAAAATCATTGAAAGTATAACCGTTGTTTATTTGAATAACATAGTTGACATGGCTCAAAGTAAGTGAGCCTCTTTAGATTGATGCTAGCTTTGTTAATGAGGGTGTTTGATGGTGCATTGTCTCATATCCCCACTTCATCCCTCTTTTAACTCACCACTGCTCCCATATATGCATAATGCATTTCCTAAGTTCTTAGGTGCCTTTGGAGCTTACATTCCTTCCCTTAACTCTATCGTTTTATCTGGACAGTTGGCCTAGTAAAATCATGTAGATTAGATTATTTGATTATTCTTTTAATTTTTCTATGACTTCTAATAAAATTAAGAGGGCACTAAATATCACTAATATGTTCTCTTATTCCCATTCATATGAGTTGTCTACTTAGGTGTTTTATAAGTTGCTGCCAAGTCTGAAACATATGAGCTAGAACTTGATCTTGAAATAAGAAGTGGATGATGTTTCTCAAGCCTCCTCTAATACTGTCTTAAAAGACATTAGTTTAGGTACATCCATCACCTATTCTTGTATACTCCTTCCTTCTCTTTCTCTTTTCTTCTCCTTTTTGCTTATATTTCTTTCTATTTCTAGTTGTGGATATCTAAGACTGTGATTTTCTAATGTGATTATTTTGATGTTGTTGAGCCATGATAGCTATTATCACGCACCCATATGTTTATATTTGTGTTTAGTTTTATTATGTAGTAGTAGTATTTTTGTATATGTGAGAGTAGGGATGGCGGTGGGTCCTGGACCCGACCCGGCACTGTCGGACTCGACCCATTTAATCGGGTATGGGTCCAAAACATTTGGACCCGATGGGTCCGGGTTGGGTGCAGGTCTAAGCTGTCTCGAGTCGAGTCGGGTCTAGGTCTCAAAAATAAGACCCGGACCCGACCCGAGACCCGTTTAAGACCGGAACACTAATTTTATTTTTAAAAAAAAATTCTAACAACGATATTCATGCAAATTTGGACTTGATGCAATTTGGAAACCCTTCCTACAATTTGTTGTTAAACTTTGATGGATTTTGAACTTTGTGTTGTCAAACTTTAATGAACTTTGTGTTTAATATATTGGTGTATTTGATTTGTATGAACTAAATTTTTGGTTTGTATAATAGATTGGTTGATAGATAGTTAGTATAATACTAAAGAGGTTATATGTAACAAAATTGCTTATAAATTTACAATAATATTAAAATAGGGCATAAAATATTGATTTTTAAACTCATTTATGATAAAATATAGTAGACCCGTTTAAGACCCATGGACCAGTGGACCCACTGGGTTTGGGTCCGGGTCCAAATTTTACAGACCCGTCGGGTCCGGGTCGGGTTTGGGTCCAACTCTAAAAAGTTAAATGGAGTGCGGGTTCGATCGGACTCGACCCGGATCCGACCCATTACCATCCCTATGTGAGAGTTTATTATGTTAGTGAGGTTGTTCATTGACTCCTAATGAGAACACAATGAGACCTACATGGAGGGGATGAGAAGTCATGTTTTAATATTTTAAAAAAGAAAAAAATTTATAAAATTTTTTGAGTACTTTTGGTGAATGTGTACTATTTTAATTAACTTTGACCCATTATAATTTGGTTCTTGGTTTTATATAAGTAAGATCTACATGATAGAACTTATTCCAAAGTATGACATTCCACGCACCAGTTTGAGCCCCGTCATTCAATTTTTGAGCGAGTTGTATGATTTTGGTAGATGTACCTAATAAACTTTTAGCCTTAAAGACTAATTAATCATATTTAGACCATATTCCATTTAAGCTGTAAGGAGCTGTAAGGTTGTAAGGAGTTGTAGGAAGGTATAAGGGGTTATAAGGAGATGTAAGATAGATTTAGTATAAAAAGATGTAAGAGGTTGTAAGCAACTATAAAGTTGTAAGCTACAACTAAATCGAATAGAGCCTTAGTCTCGTTTCATTTCATGTGTGACTCTTACTTGATACACTTCCTCTAGAATTTATTTTATCTTTCCTCGAGACCACACTTGGCATATGCATATTGTGACATGATAGAGGAATTCTTTATTTTTAAGTCTGCTTGAGCCAAAAAGTCACCATATTTATATGTTTACCCTTTTGCTAGCCCGTGAGCCTTTACTTGTTTCTTGTTATATCTTCATCTACTTTACTCTTAACCTAACACATTTCCTATCTGTATCCCAAGGTTAAGGAGCAACATTTCCTAGGATAGTAGTTTTGGATTGAACAAGGAACGTATTTTGTTTGGTTTATAGTTCTAAACCAGTATTGATATTGTTGCAAATTTGAATGTATCCCCAATTGGTTGAGTGTAAAGACCCTTTGAAATTGAGTTGTATTTGTGATTCCCATGCCAATATTGTTTGTGCATAAAGAAGTGCACTTGGGAAAGAAGTTTGCATTTATTTTTGGAATGGTTTTTTTACTCCTTAGTTAATTGGATCCTTGGTCTGTTTAGCTTTATAATTCTCAAATTGATTCTCTTTCTTATCCATGAACCTTAACCCCATTACAACATTTTGAACGGACTCTTAATTGTACGTGTATCCCTAATTAGTGGGTCCATTCAATTTTAACAATGAGGTGTGATTACTTTTTCACTCATAGGAAGCTCTCTCAATTTCTTGAGAAGCACCGATTATTCAAGTCTCACTATGTATGCCGATCATAGGGGATGAAATTTTTATATTATGAGCCACCATGTTTATCCGACTTGAAATTCCTTGTAAATATAGTACTTTAGCGGTTTAGGTTGAACTTCATTTGCATGCCCGAATATGCGTGGTTGTTTTTTATTATTTGATCCTTTTCCTTGAGCCTAGCAACAATAGTTTAGCCAGGTTTTACCCAATCTAATAATTCATACATTGGTGCAAAACAAAAAATATAATAAAACTTTGAGTCGGTCTTTTTGTACATTTTAGCCAATTTTAAAATTTCCTTCCTTCCCCTCTAGGTCGTTCTATATTCGTCTTCCCCATTCAAAAGTTTTTCTTTTAGAGGTCGGTCCGTTCTTCCTCCCATATCTCGATAAAAAAAAAAAAGGCATCACAAAAATCCAGGCGGACCTTAGGCCGAGTTTGCCCGCCCAAGTCATTCCTTGAGTCGAGTCCTGCCACTAGGTCCCCTTTTCTGTTTTAGATGTTTTGGGTCCATTTTAAGTTTTTGTATTTGTTTTGCATTAGCAAAAAAATAAAAAATCATCTAATTTTAGGTGAGTCCATTTGTTTCGCATTAGGAAAAAAATCATCTCATTTTAGATGAGTTTATTTGTTTTGCATTACCCAAAAAAATTTATCATTTTAGGTGAGTCCATATTGCATTAGCCAAAGTTAAAAGGTTTATTCCCTTTTAGGTGAGTCCATTTTACATAAAAAAAGAGAGCATTTATTTTCTATTTTAGGCGGCCCGTTTTTGCATATTGAGTCATATATGCATTCATTTTTCCTTTAACAATTATCTTTTCGTCTTTTATTCATGCATTCTTATGTGCATCCGGAAAAAAAAACTTATACTTTCCTCTTCTTAGATCGGTTATCTGTCTCCGGGTTTAGCATTTAAGCCCCAATCTTCCTTAACATTTTTAAAGAATCGATCCCGGGCACCTATTTTTGATACACAAGATGAGAAGCCTATTGGAACTAGACATCGTATGAATCCCCGCATGAAGCGACAAGAGAAATCGGGAAGTAAGGAGTATGCTTCAACGCTAGTGCATTTAACACCTGGTGCACACAACACCTGTACGCCCGCACATTGATACTCTCTATATAAACGAGATAATTGCCTTAATAATTTAAAATCTTATTTCTTTTGTCTTTTTCTTTTTGGAATCGTAATAAATAATGACAATTCATTAAGTTTAACTCATTGGTCATTTTAGCATAATATTAGCTTATTCAACTTAAAGTAATCATGTTTAAATGTCAAGGTAATATATCAAGTGCCTTTTTAAATTTTCCAAAGTTAGGGTTTTTGATGATCAACAAAAGAAATGAGGAGAGAGATGGATTGAACGAGAGCTCTTGCTATTTTGATGGAGGGAAAAGAGAGATGATCCTTTATATATAATTTCTTCTTTTATTTTTTAAATCACCCCCAACTTCTATTATATTGGGTTTTTGATGGTCTTTGTTTCTTAGAAATATATTTTTATTTCGAGAAGCCTTTAAATTGTTATACCAAACCTTAGGTAACTCGGGATAATTTTTATGCAAAGGTCGGGGTACTTATGAGTAGTCTTTCATATCTAAGGGATCTTTAACTAATTACACCAAACCTTATGTTACCTCTAGATAATTTTTTACAAAGGTCGGAGTACCTAGGAGTAATTTTTCATACTTGATGGGTTTTAAAATAGTTACACCAAACCTTAGGGTATCTATAATTTTTGGCTATATAATTGTTTACCAATAAATAAACTTAATATAAATAAATTTATTACAGTGATTATAAAATGTTTGACCTTTGAAATATTTTTTTGATTATGTAATTAGAAAAATTATTCTATAATTTTATTAAAATTACATAATTTTTACATAATGAGAATAAAACTAGTAATCAATAGTTATATTTTTCTTTTAAAAAAATGCTAGAATCAATAAAGAGATAATATCTTTCCAAGAAATAAAATTATTTTAAAAATTGAATTACCTATGCAATCCCTTATGACTATGGTACATAATATTATTCTGTTAATAATAAAACAACTTCAGACTGTTTTTATTAGCAAATTAGTAAATATATGATACGTATCAGTTCGAAAATTATTTTTACAACTATCATACCAAATAATAATATGGAATTCATTGTAATATATTTATATTTATCACATGAAAAACAATTTGTACTTACAATAATTAAATTACGTATGTACATTAAAACAACTTTATAAATACGTTTCTTAACTTAATTACTATTACATATTAATTATAGAAATTAATTCAGCACATTTTAATATAATTCAGTATGTTTTTATATTTTAATGTTAATATATTTTAACAATTTATATAATTAAGTACTTATTATAAGTTTTTGATAAAAAAATACTTATCATAAGTTGAAAAAAAAAATAAAGAATTCCGACCAACCGGCAACCGCCAATAATAAAAGAAAAAAAGGGGAGAAAAAGAAGACAACAATTGTACGCCGGTTTGTTTAAGGGGGTTCACTACCGGTTCAGAGTCCTTTTGTGTACAGCAGTTTTGCAAGCTCCGGCAATGGCGAATGAAGAGGAGAGGGTTCTGGAGGGACAATTGGAGCTTCAATTACAAGAGCAGAAGGAATCTCTCTCCGCAATCAAAGATGCTTTGTCCTCGGATCCCAGCAACGCCGAGCTTCTTAGTGTATGCTTCTGCTTCTCTCACCTTCCGATTTCGAATTCTATGTATGGTTAGGGTTTCTGTCGTCAAATTCGTACTCTAATTTTACTCTATATATGCTCTAATTTGGACGCTTTTCGTAAATTTCAATCTCTCGTACTATTAAACTGTCGTAATATAGGGAAGGTCTTAGTTGAATAGAATAGTGTTGGATAAGGATAACTTGTTTTGTTTGCGGACTGAAATTTCGTGATAAAGGAGATTCGGTTTTCATTGTCTAGTTTTAAATGGGTGTTATTTGAGGAACATGCGGTCGAGAATGGGTTAGTTGGAACCAATGAAATGATATTGGGTTGGTCTTTGAGTTAATTGGGGTTAGAGGGTGAGATTTTGTTGGTTTGAGCCCGCAAGTGAGATGTGTGAATGGCTGATGGACGTGGCCGGGTCTGTTCGGAATTTGGGTGGTTAAGTAACACCTCTCTGTTTCGCTGCGGATCCATCTTGGCTGAATGTGAAGTTGAAGCCTGGCACTTTGGCTGCAAAAGCAAGAGGAGAGCTAGATGTTTGCTTACCTTTATTAAACAGTGGCCTTTCAACACCTGAGAAGTATCTTTGTGGAGAGCAACAGAGCCATGGAATTTAAAGGCAGAGGTTTTCCTGTTCTGTTATTGATCATTCAATGTTAATCCTTTGTGCAGCTATACCATGTTATTTTTATTGGCTTACTATCTACTCAATGGATACAAGTCTTTCATATCCACTTGTTAAAGTCACAGTGGCTTCCGTACAGCTGCCTGCTGTCAGAAGGTGACATTGGCTTTCTTTATGAAAGCCATTACAACTACAAATGCATGGGGTTAGCTGAATACTTTGGTTGCGTTCTTCATGTTTAGTACTTAATAATGATACATCTCTTTGAGCTGTGAACTCTCATGCTGTGTGTTTGATGGACTATTCACATGACTTCTAGACCAGAATCCTTTGGTTATGCTCATGCTTTGTGCGTATCCCTCCAACCTGTATCTGGAATGCGTTCCAACCAAGTAGTTCACTGTCCCCTACTTGTTTCCCGAACTGAAGCATTCACTGACCTTAGAAACTATGTTTTTGCTTGCTATGGAAACCAGCAGTTGTATCTGATTATTGTCATATGGATGCTTCTTCATAAAGCTTTCATTCTTTAGAACTTATCTAAAGAGAGGGGTGGGTTTAAAGGAAAAACGCAGGTTAGATGCCAACCGATGGTAAACTACTGTGGTTGAGTGAATGTCTTCTGATGGCTATAAAGCCTTATATTTTTCTTCTTTCTTTTGCTTGAAACAAAATTGAAAGGAGCAGTCTTTGCAAATATGCATTTATCTAAACAGTAAAAGGATAGTTTCTCGCATGAACTTTATTTTGTATTTTGATGCAGGTACAAGAAGAGCTTGTTTTTGCAATCAAAGATGCAGAAGAAGGCCTTCTTGATCTTAAGCGTTCCCGGCTGTTGCGTGAAGCTGATTCAGCACTGTACTGTTCGTTATATTCCCCTAAAGATTCTGAGCCTGAGCTTATTCATCCGACTGAGACGCAGGGTTCCAGAGTTGCAATTGAAGATGTAAAAACTGAACCTTTAGATCCTACTGATGTTGAAGCAGAAACATTGGAGGAGTCGAGTTACTGTGCTGGATCAAAATGCAGATTCCGCCACACTGATGGGCGTTGGTATAATGGTCAAGTCGTTGAGTTGGTTGGTTCTAGTTCTGCAAGAGTTTCGTTTCTCACTCCAACATCAGAGAAAATGATGGTGAGTATCCTTCCTTGTAAATTGGGTGTTGTCCATGTTTGGACCGGTTTCCAAAATTAGAACTTCTTTATTCTTTGTAAGTGGTTATTTTCTAAATCGCATTACAGGCCTTCTTAGACTACCTTTCCAATTTCATGTCTCTGGATAACATGAAAAAATGATAACACTAAACCATATTTGGAAATTTAATCATTTTATAGGCTATATGTGATGGTTGGTCCCGTCCCCTACCGCCCCCTCCCCTCTTCGGTTCTGGCCTCAAGGTGAAAGGACTATGTACATCGTGTTTGAAATTCGAAGTAAAAGTGTTGTCGTTTCCATCGGCTAAAGTTAGAATATTGATTAGGAGATATTAAGGATGACTTGTGTAATTTGGAGGGGAGCAATGCAACTAGTAATTCTAGTTACAGCTCAGCTACTGGCTTTCCAGGATAGCTGATTCATTATCTGTATATTCTTTATGGATGGTACTCGAAGCTGGAGGGGTTTGATTTCCTCTCTCACTGCCTTCATCTTGGACAAGTTTGCTACATTTTTCTTTGGGTTTGCAGCATGGTGTCTGAATTTTGATTTCTTCCAGTTGGGTCTGATTGTGAGTGCATGGCAACCCAATGAACCCATACATATTATCCACTGGCTAATCCCCGTGTGAGAGCTAGAGATTATTTGGCCTTGTGGTGATAGAACTGAAGCAAAAATTCTGGATGCTATGGCCCTGGGAATGACATAAATAGGAGGAAAATTTATGGGAACCTTGTTTTCTAAGGGATTCATACTTTTTAAATGGATTACTATTGTTATGGGTGATTCATATTTTTTGATGGGTTGTATTGAATCCCTATAACAGTTACTAGTAATACGTGGTAGCAGTATTTATGTCCTGAATTACTTCATTTTCACGAGAATTTTCTTTCTTTTGTAAAGATTGGAAAACAATATTTTTTTTTCATCAACTTGGTATACTGATGATAGACCCCTAAGTGCAGATGTGCAAGTTCTTCCTTCAACAACGATGTCGATTTGGTGCTAACTGCCGGTTATCGCATGGTATGTTTGCACAAAATTCTGCTGTGCAGAATTGTTAGATCTTTTAGACTGCTGCATAGGTTAGTATTGTCAGTATTTGAGAGTTGTAGGTGAGAATGAAATTAGTGTATCTCCTAGTTATGGAGACAGTTGTTTGATGAATTGGAAAAGTTGTACTCCCTCTTTTTGATATTACTTGTCCCTCTTAGAAATAAGTGCCATATTTATGCCTCACAAAAATAGGGCTCTTAGTTCTAAGAAGAACACAATTTGGGATGGAGGGAGTATCATTGGAAATCTCAGAATATTGTGTTTGCACCCTGGTTTCTTTTAGTCTTTTGCTGGCATGAGTGATATGTCAACTCTATGCTAGTTATTGTCTGAAGTGGTTTGCCGAATAACTTCCTTTGAAGTCATTGTGATTGTGAGCGAAGAATGGCCAGCTTCTTTTGTGAGATACACGGGAGTAATCTAGATCTTGCAATGTGTGTTTTGGCTTTTTGTACTAACAATCACGTACAGATGTTTAAGTGATCTGTAGCCTTTTGTATGCCTTTCACTCTTATTATGTGTTTTTTATCCTTCTTTTTCATTTGGTATCTAACTGCTTCTGGTGTTTGAATTATTGGGATCATTATCTATTCCAGGTGCCCAGCTGCCACTGTCTTCCCTGAAAAAGCATGTCCCAACTTTGTTCGGTCAATCTTATGTAGGATCTAGCATTTTGGCTATTTCAGAGAGTAGTAAAGCTGGCATTTGGAGGGAAGCAGAGCTCGAATCTTGGGATGATGAACTCAACCAAGGCCTGGTTGTATTTCAAGACAATGGAAGCTCGGAAAAGCTTGGGGTTGAAGCTATGGCATCGTCACAGTATGCAGAAGTAAGTGACAATGAGGAAGATAGTGATTACTCAAGTTCGGAGCAGTCTGGTTCAAGTGATTATGAAGATGAAGATGGTCTGCCACAAGGCCTAGGGTTTGTTGAGAGCACTGCTTTGCAGAAAGGTATCCAGACAGATACCACCATCTTTGCTAAGTGGGAGAATCACACTCGAGGCATAGCATCCAAAATGATGGCTAACATGGGATATCGTGAAGGAATGGGCTTGGGCGCATCTGGCCAGGGCATTGTAAATCCCATTCCTGTTAAAGTTCTCCCACCGAAGCTGTCTCTTGATCATGCCCTTCAGTCCTCTAAAAATGAAGACAATGAAGAGGGTCAAGAAAAGAAAAAGAAAAGGAGCAGAGGGGGTAAGAGAAAACGTGACAAGAAACATGCAGCAGCTGCTCGAGCAGCAAAACAAGAGGAACAAAGACTCGATGTCTTCAGCCTTATCAACAATCATCTTGCAACACATGCACAGATGATAAAAGATGTACCAGCAAAGAAGCAAACGAGCAAAGAGGGGAAGAAAGAAGATAGGCGGTCACTCATAGCTTATGAAGATGAGGTGAAAGAATTGAGGGTCCGAGTGGAGAAGTTGGAAGAGATGGTCAATCGGAATAGAAAAGAGAAGGCTGTTTTTGAGGCAGCAACTAGGAAGTTGATTGAGACTCAAAAAGCCTTGGCAGAGGCTGAGGCAAAGCATGCATCAGCCTCACATGCAGTTGTTAGCAAAGAGAAAGAAAAGAGATGGCTAAGGTTTTAACACTATTGATCATGAATCAGCCACAGCTCTAGGTGTACTTTGTTCATTGATCATAGAGTTGGTAATAGGGTGTTATGTGGTTGCACTGGTTCCTTTCGTCAACTGTTGTCCATGCAGAGTGAGATACTACAGAACCGGGAGCAGACTATATGCCAAATCCCATCAATTAGTATGTTTGATTAAATGTAGAAATTTATGACATGATAAATTCTTGTTGTCTATTCAGATTCTCCTTCAGCCAAGGATTACGAGCTTTCCTTTGATAACACTCTCACAGTGACGATCCCCGAGAGAGAGAATATGAGCTTAGATTGTATGAGGTTGGAGTGTGGCTAGTGTATGACCTCCACGCACCACCTTGCCTGCAGCCTCCACAGTTCTTCGGTTCGGATCTCTTCACCAAGCATTTTCTCTCACTCATCCCCCCCAAAAAAAAAACCTCTCCCTCCATAATCATTTCATCACTTGCAAGCCTAAATTTTGCTTATTCTATTATTAGCTTAAGCATTAAAGGCTCATTTCCGAGAGTCCTTCCAGGGCTTGAGGTTAGACTTGGTAAAACTGACCCGAACTGAGCGGGTCAACCCAAACGATCCGAAATCCAAATCGAACCAACATCCGAAACAATTGAACCGATTTTGACCCGAAAACCGAAATGAATCGACCTGAAACCGAACTGACCCGAAATATAATTAAACCGATTACAACCTGAATCGAATTAGACCCGAATTCAATTTGACCCGAACCCGAATAAAAGTGAGCCAAATCCGAACCGACTCGAATTCAAATTTGACCCAACCCTTATTTTTTTTTTTGGTGAGTCTCTCATGATGGACTTTTGTGCTTGTAATGGTACAATTTTGATCGATCTCAAATCCTATTCAAGCGGGTTCATACCAAGGGATGGTGGTGGACTTGATAATATCGTATAACCCGAAACCATACTCGAAACCTACCGAATCGACATTGACCCAATTCGAACCAAAATCGACCCGAATTTGACCCAATCCGAAATTAACTCTGAACCGAACGTGACCCGAGCGAGATTGACCCAAAGTTGAACTAAACCGAAGTTGACCCGAACCGAAACCAAATGAGATCGACCCAAAGTTAACTCGAATCGAACGACCCGATTGTCGGGTCTACTTGAGGTCCTTGTTGTAGGTCCACTGAAGGAGGTGTCATCGGCACTAGGTAGACCGTTCACAACTCCCTGCATCCCGAACCTCCCAATCTCACTACCTCCAGACCGTGCACATCTCCCTCCATCCCCGAACCTCCCAATCTCACTACCTCCACCACCGTGCACAAACAACCATAATTTCAAGTTTCAATTCCTGGGACCTTTCCTCTTCCGCCCCCCAAAAAAAAAAAAAAAAAAAACTAGCTTTTACCTCCTCTGTGTTAGGCCATTATTCTCTCTTCATACAACAATTTGTGTGATTAACTAGTATGGTCTAAGACAATCGATTAAGATCGATTTTTAAAATCATTGCAATATGGATTGTGAGGTCTTTCATTAATAACAAATGTATAGAGTTATTGGAGAGTATTAAGATTTTGGAGTTGAATGATATAAAATTTGTATTAGTTATTTCATAAAATTAGTTACCTAGTATTTGAGTTTAATTTTTTTTTTTTAATGTTCATTATCTTTACAATATTGAAAAAGGATCAGAAAATATGTAAGATAGTTTTTATATTAGGAATCAATTAAAGATTTTTTTAACTTCAAAACACCTAATGATTTGGCTACTTCTTGGAAAACTTCCTCGCTAGTTTTAATTTGCAATGTTACACTTGCCCAACGCTATGCACCCAATACATTAATTAGTTCAGTGACAATTATTGATCATCAAATTAATTAGTAATATTTTTGGCATTTCGAGATAATTTAGTGACATTTTAATCCGAGCACTCCCCAATATAACACGTAAGATTTTTCAGTTTTTCAATGTCACATCAATTATTTTTCTCTTTTATTGATTGACACAAAAGTAAAAAATTGTTGAAAAAAACTAATAAATCTTATTTACTTCATAAATAAATTGAATTTTGGGTTAAATAAGCTAGCCGATTATTTAAGTAGGAAGCTGAAGTAGATTTCTTAAGACAGAAATCCAAGGAAACTTAGCTTTAATAAGAAGACACAACATTTTTCTATGCTAGTAGCCTCGTCCAAAACAACTATACTATGCCTCTCAAGACTATGAAAAATGATACTAAGGATCTTTATCAATTTTTCTTTTATATTTTAAACCTAATGAATTAATTTTTTAAGTTTTTTTTTGGAGGAGGCGACGAGAGAGTTTGATCTTTATTGATTTTTTTTTTTATACTCACATAAAAATATAAAGTTATTCATTTATGAATTAGCGATTGAAATTTGGGTTAGAATTCACTACCATGAAGATTTGTCTGTGAAAAAGAAATTGGAAAGAAAAGAACTGTGAAACCAAAGGAAATGTAAGGAAAAACAAATAAATTACTACATTTTCTTTGTCCGAATAGGTTCCAAGTTTCGGGTATTTTTTCGGGAGCCGAACCGTAACCGATTGGATCGATTCTTTCTAAATCGAAACCGTTTGATCGATTCTAGGATACTTGTGAGCCGTGCTCACCCGTGCTTTGATCATGACAAGAGTAGATACAGACCGGAGAGAAGAATGGAAACAGTTCTTAAAGGAAAACAAAGTGGCTCAAGCAAAGCTACCTGTCATGGCTCCTTTGATCACGACAGTTGTGTATGCAATGTGGAAATAGAGAAATATGAGGAATTTTTCAAGGGAAGGAAAAGACAACAGGTCAAATAGTCAAGGAGACTGGATAGAAAATTAGAACACAATTATTTCACAAAAAGTGTATAAACCTTGGGTTGAGAGAATATGAAAATGTTACGTTATATTTGTATAAAAATGTTACGAGACAATTTAAATTTTTAAAAACAAAAAAATGTGTCATCACCTCCTTATTTTCTAAAGTTCAAATACAAAACATATTGCCTTGACTATATTTAGATGCACAATAATCACTTATAGGCCTCGGACATTTTAATATTTCGAACGTTAATCATACACTTGGAAGTATGTACTCTCACACATATGTCGATAGATAATTGGATAAACGAAAATATAAAAGAAATTTTATTGATCTAATATGACACTTGAAATTATAAGTTACTAGGTGGATATTAGAATTTATTTTACGTGCATCAATTTTTTTCTTTTTCACTTAAATTTAAAAATCATGCCTTGATTAATAAGTGACGTGAGCCTATGTCATCAAGATAAACACAACCTGTTTTTCTTTTCCTTTTTTTTTCTCTGGGAAATAACTGGTAATTCTGTTCAGTCAGTTACAAAGCGTAACTACCAGTTAACAAGATTCGCCCGCCAAATTTCAATTTCCAATCTCTCTCTCTCTCTATAAACACAAACTGAAAACCCTTCTCAAACCCCCTTCTGGATTTTCTTCAACAATGGAAGATACAAACTCAGAGGCTGAGAAATTTCTTTCAACAATGGAAGATCCAAACTCAGAGGATGAGAAATTTCTTTCAACATTGGGTGATCCAAAGTCTCTCTATTGCACCCCACGTCTCTCTCTCTCTCTCTCTCTCTCTCTCTCTCTCTTCCCCCTCCAGTTTCTCTGTTTTCCGCTGACATGTTTTCATCTGTTTCTTCTGTTTCCTTCCTCGTCATTTAACAACGACGAATCAGAAAAACACCCTTTCCAGATCGATGGCTTGCCGGGTTCGCCATATCAACTGATTCAAACGACATTGCTCGGGTTCTACGTTCGGCTGGACTTGCCGGGTGTGCCTCTCAATGGGTTAAATTACTACAAGAAACCGGTTGAGAAGATGGTCACTTTCAGTGCTAGGGCTCCCAGGAAAAAGGACTTCCCTTTGATGAATCCGAGAGAGTCTATGGTGGCTTTCTAAAAGTTAATCGAAACCCACTTGTGATTCCAATTAAAGTTCATGGTCAAAATGGCTGCTTCTTCATGCATTTTCCCGACACTGAGGGTTCTATGTTCTGTCTGCCCTCACCCAAATCTGGGCCTGGTCAAACTTCTGGTATCTCTCTCTCTCTCTCTCTCTCTCTCTATCTCTCGGTTGCCATTGTTAGAATTAGGCTCCCTTTTTTTTTTTTTATTAGTAGCCAGAAGTTTGATACTATGTTTTTCGGAGTTTTAGGAGAAGGGTCAGGGAAATCTGCACAGGGTGAGGGTTCTCCTTCTGGGAAATCCATGAATGAAGCTCATGGTATGCTTAAGCTCAAGCAAAATCTGTGTTGTATTATGTTTTGGGGGTCTGATATCTGATTTCTTTTCCTCTAATTTTTTAAGGTTCTGGGAAATCTGAGTCAGTTAAAAATCTACTCCAAGTGTCTATTAAAGGTTTGCCCAAAATATTCTCAGTTTTCTTGCTCTCTGTGTCTTGAATACATAACTGCTGGGTTTTCTTAAAATTCTATATATTTTGAGTGTTATTGATTGGGGGATTTCGAGGTTATGTTAGTCAGAATTTAGGTTGTTTCTTGATGCATAGTCAATGGTATATTTCTTGGGCTGTAATTGTGAAGGGTCAGAGAAATCTGAGTCGATTCAAATCAATTCCGAAGTGTCTACCGGGAGGTTTGTCCAAAATCTCCTGGGTTACGTTGCTATATTTCTTGAATTCGAGACTGCTGGGTTTTTTTAAAATCTCTTTTGGAGTCTTATTAAATGGGGAATGTGAAGTTATGCAGTCAGAATTTCAGTCATTTTCTGATTGGTAGTCAAATTGTTTCATGTTATATTTCTTGCGCGGAAATTGTGAAGGGTCAGAGAAATCTGAGCAAGATGCAGGTTCTTCTGAGAAATCCATACATAAACCTGAAGGTACTCTTAAGTAGAACAATCTGGGCGTCTTTATCAGTGAAAGATGCGTAATTTCTTACTTCTCTTATAATTTTGAAGGTTATGTGAAACCTGGGTCAGTTGAAATTTCTCCCAGTCACTCTGTTGAAGGTTAGTCCAAACTGTCCTTGGTTTTCTTGGTCCATTTGTTGTGTTGCGACTGCTTGGTTTCTTTATATTTGAGTCCTAATTGTGTATTTAGGTTGCCATAGTTAGAATTTTGATTTGTTTTTCATTGGTAATCAAATGTACGATGTTGTGTTTTTGGGCTGTAATTGTGAAGGGTCAGCAAAACTTGAGCTGGGTAAGGGTACTTCTTCTGGGAAACCAATTGATAAAGCTGAAAGTTTGTTAATGAGAGCATTTTGGATTGCTTTGTGTCAGATGCCCTATTGTCTGATTTCTTCATTTTCCTGTAATTTTGAAGGTTCTGGAAAGCCTGGGTCAAGTAAAAGTTCTTCCAAAGAGGATCATGAAGGTTTGGCCAGAACCTTCTGAACTTTTTTCTCCAGTTTCTTTCAATTGAAACTATGGGTTGGTTTGCTTTGGGTCTTACATGGGAATTTGGTTTTGGACTATACAGCTTGGATTCGTGCATGGATAAAAAGACATATTCTCCTAATTGAACCTGAACCAATAAAAGGTTATATTTCTCATTACAATTGTGCATCCTTGCCATTTCATTATATTTTCTGGTAATTTCTCATGCTTTTACTTCTATTTCAGATGTGTCTCTGTCTGTTGAGACTTCTCTTATAGAGCAATCCAGTCATGAAGTACCTGAAATAGCAATAGGTATAGTTTTTGCCTCCCAAAAATTTCATGATGTCTACAACTAATAAGTTTGTCTGAGGTTTAAGTTGGTTTTCCTTCCTTGTAACCAAAGGCTCAGTAGAAGACTGCGGCATTCACAGTCCTGGGTGCCAGTGCCAGCAATGTGATTCAAATGGCTTATACCTGAAACTATGTGAGTATAACTTTCCATGAAAACCAAGTCTCAAAACTTTTGTTGTTTATAGAGAGAAATTTGTGAACAGGATGTAGATTCTGGATTTTCTACCTAATCATCAAATGTAAACTCTATTCTAATATTTTCATCTTCAATTTTTCCTTTAGAAAAGCCAAAACATTACTATAACAGGCAATCACACGGGTTCTGTTGGTCAATCATACACATGTTTCCAGAATATGCTGATTTGTTTCAGGATCGCTAGTTTTTCTTGTCATTAGTTTTACCAGTCATGCTGCCTGGGTATGCAGGGTCCAAAACTGAAGACATCATTGACTACATGCACAAATTGAAGATACAGGGACCAGATGGAGTGTGTCAAAAGCGGGTGGTGAAGGAAGGTGGTCTGTATTCACTGTATGTGAGGGCTGACCTCCCGGGGCTTGAACCAAGCTTGTGTGTTACGACAGTGTGGGACCGATGTATTCTGGTCTATGGAAAGCTTCAGCCAGAAGAGCAGAAAGTTGCAGGTGCCAGGAACTACCTGTTTTTGTGCAGCTCCGATGCTCATGCTGCAAGTTCAATAATCTGCAGCAAGATCACCGAGATGGAGTGCTCAGGATGTTCTGCAAAATCATAGGACCGGGACCTGGCCCTTCTGCTGATTAGTCACTAGTCAATTGTGGTATGGGGAATTTAGAAGTCTACAAAATATGTTTGACATGATGTTCTATACTGTTTTGTGATAGTTCTAGGTTTTCAGAGTAGCCTGTGTAAATTCCAGGCATTTGTGACAGCATATCTTGTTGCTGCCTTGCACTTGTAACTGCACGTTTTGACTGGATGGTCTATTGTCTGTAATGTGAAGTACTCTCTTGAAAAGGTTTGTTATAGCTTTATTTCATGTTCTCTTGTTACCTTACACTTTGATTAGCCCACAGCTTGTCATTTTCAGTTTTCTTGTGCTGCTGCCTATTGCTTTGCTTTTGTCATAATCTTGACTAATTTTATTGAAAGAGAACTGTATCAATTCAAGATATGCGCAGGACGAAAGCACATCAATCATAATATGGCAATGGAAATGACAATGATAATGGGCCAATGACACTAACGATGTCTCTAAGGACAATGTTTCGGACTAACGCTTGTGTTAGTGTATTGACTGTATCCAATTATTGAGTATCCAATACGATCTAATGGAGCTAATCTCTCTGCAATTAAGAGATAAGGTTGCTACATATGAACTTTTATGATTCTATATTTTTGTGGATACAGGCTGGTATGAACCAGTGTTAACTGAAAGTTGGCTATACAATTTAAGACATTCTTCTATACATTTTGCTATTAAGACAAAACATATTCGGAGATATGATCTGGTTAGTACTAATAATTATAATAAAAACTACATTATTTGCAATTCATAACCATGATCACTAATATAGTCCCCAGATGGAGATTGAAGATTTGGAGGTCGCAACCATCCATGACCATTTTATCCTTGTTTAGACTTCGGGTCTGATTGACGAAGCTTTAAACTATACTAATTGAAGCCGCAAGCCCTCTACAACCCCAGAAATTCACTTCCTTTGGGTCTATAAATATCCAGCTGAGCTCAAGAATGTTCTCCTCTTTCGCATCGACATATAGTAGCAACAGTGGTCCATGATTTATCAGGGTAAGCACTTTGTCTTGGGTGGACCATGTCTGCTGTGAGAATTGTGGACTAAAAACAAAATGTGTTTGAGTAAGACCTAATTTAAAAATAGAAGAAAACTGTCTCACAGATATTAATTGTGAAATTGTCTCCCCAGGAATTAGTGTTGGATACGGGAAGGGTGGTGAACAGTTCAGAAGAATTACAGAAGAAGAAAAACATTAATTTTTAATACAACAAACTGAAAGCAGCAAAGACCTTGCAATATAGTTGGCTGCTGTATCAGGGAACATATAAGAGGAGCTCATAATGTTCTTATTTCAGCTGCAACATCCACCATATACGGTCTTTGGAATTTTTCTTCGATGCACCTGCACATAAACTCCACCTATGCTTGCAGTTGATACTTGAACTCCTCATCAATTATGACTTCATTATCAGTTATTGCAGAGTCTACAGTCTCCCGGATACACCCATCTTTGAGACCTTCCTGCATCTAGTCCTTAACATCCTCCTTATTCTCTTTTTTCATAAGCTGAAAGAGATATTTTCTTGTCAGAAGCACAAGGAAAACCATGCCAAAAGAAAAATACACATCTGGTTTCTTCCCGAGCCTTTCAGTATCAACATATACAGGGCCTGCATAACCGAAAGTCCCAATCACTACATCCTCCACATGTGTTTTACCATTGGGAATAGAAATTGAATGGTTGAAATCTGAGAGTTTTGCAATATAGTTCAAATGCAAGAAGACAGTGTAAGGTGTCAAGTCCCTATCAATAACGGTATGAAGAAAGCATAATGGACATGAGCAACTAAATGAGATATCTCCCATGCAATCCTTACCCTCTCCACCATTCTAATGGCTGATGATTTTGTCTTATTTGGTTACTTAGAAGTCCATTTCCTCAAAAAGAACTGGACTTTTAATGTTGAGGCAACTAGGAGCTTATGGATATTCTTATGAATACCCACCCATCTGTCTCGCCATAGCAATTTCTTGACAACATATTTCTAAAAGTTTGTATTTAAAAACTAAATTATCTCCAAGAAATTTCTCAATGAAAACGTGTTTTCTGTCCCAGTCGCATTTGGGTTAGTTACGAGCTGCAAAGCTGTCATTCCAAGCCCAATCCTCACTCTTTGGCAACAAAATAAATTGTGAGTCAATTTCCTTCAATTCAGTGTAGTTTGAAGTTGACAGAATTGTTTAGACACCACTCTTTCAGTTCTCTGAGATTAAAATTAGACAAACTTAACAGATCGAGTCATGTGAATGAAAGAACAAGACATAGCAGGAAGTGCCATTAAGAAAAATGGAAGAAAATATAACAAAACTATTAGCAATAAAGTTGGACGTGGTCATGGAGCGACATGGAATCTACCTCATTTCTGGTGCGTTCAAACTAGCAGCAAAGGGAATTCACCTAGCTGAGAGCCCAATTTCTGAGTTAGCTATTTCAGTTTCTTCCTCTGGCTCAAACTACCCAGGTATTTTCGTCTGATTAGCTCATTAACTTTGGTAAGAAAGCTACTTAACTTCGACAAGATTTTGTTGTAAAATACAAGGGCACATACATTCTTTCTTTTGTTTGCAGCATTGCTTGTGTTGGTCAAATATCCCAAGTCGACAGAAGAACAAAACTAACAGACTCTTTCTTGTTGCATACAACTTACATGACCACAGGAGACAAAAGATAAGTGCTGCCGGAGCACTCGAATGGGATTTACGGAGTATTTAACTACAAATGACCTACCAAATGAATGGAGACAACGAGAGGGCTGGAGTTACCACAAATTTCTTAAAACTAAAATGATTGTGAATAGAAGTTACGTCAAAAGAAAATAACGTGGAACCAAAAATACTCTGAATTTTCCTTTTAATTATTCCAGCTAGATCTCTTCAGAGAAATGTGGAATCTCTGGACAATGTAAGGAGTAAACTCACGCTGCAAGTCTTGCAACCAATGGCATGCTTATATTGTGAGTAGCTTTATGCAGTAACACCATGTTTGGTAGGGCCAATGCAATGCAATGCCAAAGAAAAAAGCAAATTTTGACAAACTTTATTGTTATGGATTACGTATCAGATTATCACTCCAGCCTACCATACTAATATGAGTTATGTCAAAGTAAGTCATCCTTAAAATCAAAACAACAATGATCTTAATGCACTTCTTATGAAACCAACTATAAAACTATAACAATGAATCAGTATAGATTCCTCCTGAATATGATATTTAAGGATATATGCAATCCTGAGAGGCTGGAGAGAATGTTCCAAATTCGGGAGTAGTTGTTAATGAAAAGGTCAAGTTTGCGAACAAGTCAAAGAGCTAACATGAAGGCTATGATGTGAGAGAGAGATGTTACTCAACAGCTAATCATACAAAGAAATCACATCTTCCTTCATAAGAAGTGCCATATTTCCCCCATGTTTTTTTGTGATAAATCCTTGAACTCAAGCAAAGATTAAAAGGCTATCATAACCAACATTTAAACAATGAAACATTGTCCTTTTTAAAATTTAAAAAGAAAAACTATACCATGTTTGTTTACTAGTACTATCATCACTTACATGTGATGATGTAACACCAACAACGACAGAAACTATAAAATTTAAAAAAGAAAAAACTGTACCATGTCTGTTTACTAGTACTATCATCACTTACATGTGACGATGTAACACCAACAACCACAGAAACGAGAGGCGAGAATAGAACTCATAGCAAGGTCACTAGTGTGTTCAATGACCTACTCCTTAAATGTCACTGAGAAACACAGGTAAGTGTGATAGGGATAGATGATTCAAAGGATGTGAAGATGTTCTTAAGTTTCCTCCCTAGTAGGCCTACTGTCTGCTTCTTCTGCTATGGACCTGAGTACAAGCTTTCAGGGATGCCCAGAGTTGGTGACGGAGCAGGTCCTCATTGGTTGTTGCTTGGTAACCAGTGATGGTTACAGTGTCAACAATCCCACCGATGTTGTCTTTCATAAATTCTCATATGTTAGGGTTGGATTCGATATGCAGCACAAGCGAAAAGTAATTTGATTCAGGATGTAGGGAAGTTGATAAATCAACAATCAATAAGTAAGGTGATGGAAAAATAAATTTTAAGTGGAAAACCCAAATCAGAAATGTTCTCAACGAGATCAATAAAATGAGATTACAATCTCTCAACTAAAATTCTCACAAATAAACTCTCAAAGAAAAGAAAAGTGGAATAGAACGAAACATTCTCAAGGGGTGGTGCCAAAAGGCACATTGGTTTTGCCACACATAATTAGGCTAAACAACCTAGTATTTGTAGGGAACCTTTAAGAAACCCTAGGGGTCTTCTAATCACAATCAACTACTTGGAGCTCAAATAAAATCTTTCTCAAAAAGGAAAGATAATATTTTCAATAAAATACTTAAACATGGAATTGGGACAAAGCCCAACATCATGTTTGTTTACTGACAGACATGTCCTTGTCCAATGATTTGCAGCTAGGACTATACAGCTGACTTCTTATCAAACTCACTTTCAGGAATCCCCTCGACAGGTCTTTGTCCTGTCAAGAACACATGAAATAACACACCAAAGGAATATACAGCTGACTTCTCCAATGATTTGCAGCTAGGACTAATGAAATTTCCTGGCGCTATGTAACCACGAGTGCCTATTATATAATCATTTTCCACATGCTTTACCTCCGAAATAGAAACAGAAAAACTGAAATCAGATAGTCTGGGAGTATTGTGATGATCCAAGATAACATTGGAAGGTTTCAAGTCTCTATGAATGATGGGCCTGGGAAAGGCAGTGTGTAGGTAAGCAACTGGATGAGATATCTCCCGTGCAATTCTTAGCCTATCCTTCACTTCTAATGGTTTGTTTTCATTCTTATTCTGAGTATTCTGTCAAGCAAAGATCCATCTTCTACATCCAAAACAGATCTCCCCCTCCCCCACCAAAAAAAAAAAAAAAAAAAAAAAACACTTGTAGCGGACAGAGTCCAAAGCTCAGCATGCAAAATCTAAGCCTCAAAATTGGTATTAAGGTCATTGACTGACAAACAATGGATGGGTTCTTGCCATTAAATGAGGAAACTCTCTTCATTACACTCGGCATTGTCATAGATCCTTTTCTGTTCTTCCTCCATTTCTTGTATCTTTCTTCTTTTGGACCTAAATTAAGTTTACGACTGCAATTTCAGAAATAAAGTGGAGTTTTTAAAAATGAACTCTTCTTACCAGATTTCCTAGACTTGTTTCTTGTCCCCTTGGTAGGACAGGACTTGCCTGCATGGCTTCATCTGACAATTCATCACTCTCACAAATTGAGCTGAAAAAGAGAATATGAGAGAAAAAGAGAAGGGTGATCGGATAAAGGAAAACAGCGACGTATACAAAGAGGAAAGTGAATTCAAAACAAGAAAACAATTAGATGTATTAAAACTAGAAATGGTCCTGCAACAAGTGGTATACTGGTGTCATAGATGTTGGGGGGGATGATGGTATGTCAACAGTTCATCTAGCATTTAGCAGGGATAAAAGTATGAAAATTCTCATTGGTATATGCATAAAATTTGCAGGGTTGTTGGATACATTGAGACAGAAGCTTCGTTTTAATATCATCTGCCACCACAGGTGAGCTATTACAGAAAAAGAAGAAAACTATATACAACAGGTACAACTCAACATTAGTTTGAGTGAAATGTGTTTCCCAATTAAATTAAGTGTGATAATAGATGGTATGCCCCAAGTAAGTGGCATCAAATACCCGTCTTTGCAAATCAGGATTAATCCAACCTGCCATTGTGAATCTAGCTTCAGGCACACCACAACGATTACCCGGTAATGAGTAGAATGTTTTATCCTTTGAAGTCTATTAGTATCAAACAGCTCAAGCTAAAGCTGGCCTTGTCCCCCTCCCCCAAAAACCCCAATAAGGTGTTATAATGGATCCAGACCTTCCACAGTAACAAGTAGTTGACTAGAAAGCCAATCCACATAATCAGAGATTAGCTCATCATCTTGCAAGCAGCATATAGGGTAGGTTCTACCATTAACCAAGTATGTATTGCAATGACATCATAAACATTCCCCATTCCGTACAAAATTTTCATTGTTTCCTTAAAATCATCCTCATGCTCATATTCCCTGCACTGGCTTCATCGATAAAGGAAATTTGCAAGCTCTGATGTTACATGGTGCTATCTTCATGTTCAGCTTGTGTGGCTTCAACTGTGAGTCTTTGTAGCTAGGGATGTGACAGTTGAGAATAAAATTTTTCAATATATAAAACTTGCCTAATTCTCAGTGACATGGCAGGGATCTCTCCTTCGAGTTGACTGTACATAAAAGGGATAGATGAGGGAAAGTGGGATCTTCCCCTAGTCAGTCATCAACAACTACAACCACTAAGAGCGCAAATATTCTGTTTTTATAAATATTCTAAAAAATAATAACTTAAATAAAGCTTTAACCTAACCTGTAAACATAGATTGTAATGACCTAAGTGTAACAGGCGGAGAATGGAAAAAATGGTGTCTAAAAAGGGGTGTGTTTGAACTTAGAGTATAAAACACTATTCCCGACATTGAAAGATGCACTTAAACTTTTGGTTGAGATGGTTATTAAACAGATGGCGGCCCCTCTAACTCAAGAGCGAGCGGAGGTTGGGGGTTTTTTGGGATAGAGGAGGCTGAAAACAAAAACATTTGTCTTAAATACCTATAATAAATATCTTTTGCGAAAAAAAATTCTCAGAAGGGGTAAGTTTAGCTAGAGTTTATCACAAATTCTGCTTATTTTAGTACTGGTGTCAGATTACATAACGTTTAGTTTAGACTTAAAATCATTCGGGCATGACAGTCACATATGTCATACGGGTATCTGCTGGCCTTTTTCTTTTAAAGTAATTTTGCAGACATTTCACAATGCTTCCACTCTGCTTTTGGTAATTCTATGACCTACAAGAAAGTCGTTAGTTATTCTGTTCAAGAGTAAGAAAAGACCAAATAAGGATGGCAACAATGCCAACTGACTCCAGAGCAAATTAGCGTGCTTTGAGCTAAAGAATTCCGATTTTAACTTGATCAGAAAAAAAAATATGAAATTGATCAAATCTGGGTTAAGCTAGATTTAACATAGATACAAACTGAATCTGATAATTTTCTTGTTTACTCCCCCTTTGGGGTGGCACTCATGCTTGCACAAGTGTGTGTGTGTTCTAGTTTTGTCAATAAACTTGATAAATAATTCATGTATGTCTTTTAACTTCTTTACATTGCTTCCATTATGCTGCACTCCTAAGGTCATAGATTTTACTGTAGGCAGAAAAACTGAATGAGTCTACCAAGAAAGAAAGATCATAATTATTCAGGCCAAACAATAACACAATTTTGCACTTTCATTGACATGATTGCATCTGATCCCATCAAAGTTGAACTAAGCCAACTCGAATATTAGAAAATAACAGAGTAGTTCAAGCTGGATTTGGTGTATCTGATATCCAACCTATTACCACTTCCTAATGATCCAGGATTATGTTAAGTTTAGAGCGATTAAGTGCGGAAGCGATTTGGATGAATTGAGATAATTAAAAGTATAAACAAACCAAATGAAAGCATTAAATCAATGAACACAAGGATTTACGTGGAACCCACTGAGAGAAAAAATCACGGAGGAGACAGAAAGTACAAACTATCACAATTGAATGCCGATTTGATCAACCATGCAAACACAATTCTCTTACCTGATCCGCACCAACTAACTTCTTTGGTACACCATAGCTTTTCCAGGCAAAGGTAGGTTTTTTTTTTTTTTTTTATGTTAAAGTCAGTGCAAACTCCCTACTATCATAGAAGCTGATGCCAAAATTTATGGAGAGAGAAAATGTTACTGAAATATAGAACTTGAACTTTCAGCCAGGATTTCCCATCAGCAGGTGGAAATGCTTCCATTTGAACTCCTTAGTATGGTATCCACCTAACCAGCATATTTAAAAGCACAAGATAAAATATAGTTCATGATACTACAATTAAAGAGACTATTTGGCTTCATGATACCTTCAAGTATGTCTTCTCTCTTGGTCTTAGTGATCTTGGAAGCCAATGTACTTAGTACAAGGCTAGGAGATTCAAGCAGAATGAAATTTCTTACATCTAAGCAAGTGAAAACTTGACAGCAACTCTTTGATTATATGTCATTCCTCTGCTGCTTCCTTCGACAATTCTTACGTTTACAGATCTAGCTGCACAACCCCCCTCTCCAAACAAAAAGGAGGAAAAAGTTAGAAGGCCCCCTTGATGCACTGCTGTAGTCCTTACTATCAGACCATTCCAATCTGACAATGGATAAGGAAATCCTAGTACTGATCCATATTCCATTGTAAAACCATCTCTGATTAATTTAGCACTAAAAAAACTAAAGTTTGTGGGATTCTGGCCCAGAGCAGAACATAAATCAGAATTAGCAATAAGTTAATCAGAACCAAGGGCATTATATTTAGAATAATGTTCTGTGAGTTTACAAATCTTGCAATAATAAACTAACTGTAGACTGCTCACACTCAGACATGTTTAGCAATAACCACGTGTTCTAATGATTTATACTGACAATGGTATTATTTTTGGAATTTCTCCTCCATTGGTATTGGCTGTGGTTGATTAGAACAACTACTTTGACCGTCGAAGAAATGAAATGAAAAAGACAACAGGAAGTGATGATGTTCTTGATTTGAATTACGGCTTCCACTATGGCAAGTCTGCTATCCTTTCCTCTTGTTGTGCACTTGATCACAAGTTCTGTACATGCCTGCAGTTGCCATTGATGGTAATACCATTTCCTATAACTAAGGGTCAAAGATCTAGGTGACCAACCCTTCATTCAGAGGTTCCTTTGCTCGGCCAAATAGGTCAACCATGAATCTCCATTTGAAAAAAAAAGCTCAACCATGATTAAAGTCAAAACAAGGTAGGCAATCTTCTCTCTAGAGAAAAAGAAGAAGCATGCCAATTGCTAAAGGCAAACAAACCAGTCGTCTTGTTCATACATTATAGGTGTGATAAAAGGAACTATAGACCAGTAGTCCACCTTTGAGTTGCTTCATACCATTAAACCTCACGGGTAGGAAAAGAGGGATTGAAAAGGGAAGACTGAAGTTGGCCAGATTAGCAGCATCGTCATGACCAATGCAACAATACATTACCTGGAAATAAGTCCTCTGAATGATGGGCCTTGACAAAGCAATACAGAGATAGTCAATGGCTAGAGAAATCTCCCGAGCAGCCTTTAGCATGTCTGACTCTAGTGGGAAATTGTCTTAGTTCTTATCTCCAAATATTTATCTTGAAGGCATCCATTTTCCACAAGCTCATAAGCAAGAACTGCAGATTCTGCCTCAAGGAAACAGCCTAGGATCTTATGGATACTCCCACGAACAACCAATCTGCATTCCAACCACAATTTCATAAACCCACTCCATATCATCTTTTGTAATGTATATGGATGTTGCACCTTTAGTCTTTATCAAAATAGTCATTCCTTGCCAATCACCACTGTACCATTGGCTGCCATGGAACAAAAGCTTCAGTCTGTATTTAACTCATTGACTAACAAACAACAGAAGGGGTTTTTATACCATAAAAAGATAACCTTTTTCCTCTAGTAGTGCCCTTACCTTCTGTATAAAATCTTTGTTACTTACTTTGAAAACCATCCTTTCATCAACATCATTGCTTCTTGTTTCCTACACTATGTACTATAGAACTTGGAAGGATTTATGACAAAATTCCAAACTTTCTGTTTAAAAATAATGAGGAAGAAAATTGAATTTCCTAGACATCCTTTAAAGAAACAGGAAGGCTAATGAATTTACAGCATAGTGTTATACTAGAATTGTCGGCAGAAAACAGCCAACCATCTTGCAGTTGAAAGCTCATAACCATAGAACGATGGGATGAGGCGTGAAGGACTAATCTGAAAAATCTATATTCATGTCAAAGCATAGTAAGTCAGCTTATACACCAAAATAATAACAAGCTAGCGTACATGTTTGGCAACTAACTACAGTAATGATTTTAGTATGGATATCTCTGATCACTAACTCATTAAGAGATCAAGATGTAACCATGTTCAGAACACAAGGGGTTGAGAGGGTTTTCCAAATCTAGAGGTAATATTCATAGGGCTGTAGGGGCAATATTTGGAAAAGATCAAACAAAATTTTCAATTAGAAAAAAAAAGGTGTGATAAAAAGAAGTATGAAAGAGATATGTGAGAACAAAAAACAAATTCAACGACAGATTATAAAACTTGTTGCATCTTCAATCATAAGGAGTGCTAAATCTCCCTAAATTGTTTACGGTCAAGCCTTGGAGTCTTTAAAATCAATTACATGGGAAAAACATATAATAAAAGGAACATAAAACATAAAAGATATTAAAAAAGCGCCATCATAAGCAACAGTTTTATACCATGAAATTGTTGCCCCTCATCAGACAGTACCTTGTTTAATTATTAGATAGGTCACGATGCAGCACCAAGCCACCAACCATCAGGGAAATCAAGGTAACACCAGAACATGCCCCTAGTTAGGTAGCTAGAAAGCTGGTGATACGTTTTGGAAATTGAGGTTGTCTCACATGTAGGAGATACTTAGAAAACAATATGCCATCTCACTCAGAAGTGCTTGCACTTGTGGTAGGGATAGATGATGCAGATGATGTGATGATGCTCTTGAGTTCCGTTGCGACTTCCACCATAGTGGGCCTATTGTCTTGTTCCTCTTCTATGCACTTCAACCCAAGGTCCACTGATGCTTGGAGTTGCCAACGCAAGAGATCCTCATTGTGTGTTGCCTCTCTGTACACAATGATAATCTCATTGATGTTGATTTTCAGAAATCCCGTTATTAGTTTTGCATTGGAAGACGAGAACTGTTCAATACTGGAAATGTCTTTAACACTAAAAGTAGACTCTGATCCACTGTCAGAATACTCCATTACAGGAAGAACTACTCGGTGGGAAGATTCGTTATCAGAATACTCAGTTGCAGGAAGAACTAACTATTGGGTGGGGACTGGAGCTTAACAGTGTCGCCCTATCGGGACATCTTTTTCCTGTCAAGAGCTCAAGAAATAACACACCAAAGGAATACACATCTAACTTCTGCATCACTTTCCCAAACATTGTATATTCTGGTGCTATGTATCCATAAGTGCCTTCTATGCGCTCAAGTTCCAAGAATGTTTTACCCTCAGGGATCAAAACAGAAAGGCTGAAGTCTGCAAGTTTGGCTGCATTGTGCTGATCCAAGAACACATTGGAAAGCGTCAGGTTTCTGTGAATTATGGGCCTGGGGAAAGCAGTGTGGAGATAAGCAACTGTATGAGAGATCTCCCATGCAATCGTTAGCTTGTCCTTCCATTCCAGAGTGAGTCTGTTTTGGTTCTGATCCCAGAGTATTCTATCAAGAAGGGAATCATGTTGTATAAACTCATAAACAAGAACTGGACATTCAGACTCAAGGCAGCAGGCGAGGAGCTTGTGGACTTTCTTGTGGATACCCATCTGCGTTGCAGTCACAATTTCTCGACAACGTTGTTGTAGTTGATATTCAGAATCAGTACTATATTTATGAAATATCTTCACTATAACAGGTCTTTCTTCCCAAACAGATTTGTACCAGTCCCACAAACCATGCCGTTGACACAAAATCCAATTCTGAAAACTATTATTGAGATCATCAACTGACAAGCAGCGAATGGGGTTGGTCCTACCATAAAACAGAGAGACGCTTTCCTCTTGTAAGACCCTTCCATTCCTTAAAAAATTTTCGTCGCTTCCTTGGAAACGAACCCTCTTGCTTGCACTGTTGCTTACAGTGTCGCTCGTAGTTCCATTAGTTGTCTGCACCCATAAGACAACCAATGCAATAAATCCGCTTTGTTAAGATGAAGCTCATCAATTTTGTTGTAATATCAACGGATTATCACAACTTACCTTGCATCGAAAAAAACTCTGAACTTTCTGTCTCATGCCCTGTGCCATTATGTGAGCCGAACCGTTTTCATCCATACTCATCAAAGTGTTTGATCCGCATGAATGAATTATCTAGATCTGTACATTGTGTTTTGTATTGATGGTCCACTATGTTGACATTGACTTCAGCTATCGAAAAGTCAACTGATCCACACCTCTTTTGAACTTTCCTTCCCAAAATTAATCGGGAAAATTGTGGTTGAATTGAGGTCCACAAAAGCTGGCAGATCTTCGTGGTGGTGGATCGATAACTCAAAGATTCTGTTTGTATTGAAATTAAAGAGGGGAGGGTTGATGGAAAAGAGGAGAAGGTCACGGAGGGGAATGGAAGGGAAGTGAGTGAACTGTGTTATCTTTGTTTGAATATGTTAATACTAGGGATTAAGTGCAGGGGGAAAAATAGTTATATATATTTTTTATTATTATTTTGGGGAAAATAAACATGGGATTAAAAGAAGGATACGGCGTTGAAATATTCCTCCTTATTTTCCGTCCCTAAGATGATTTCTTCAAACAAGGAGATTAAAGTTAATTAACTTTCAATCCCCCTCCTCCCCTCAATTTGAACATAGTGTAAGTATGCTAAATTCATTCATGCACCCAAGGAATGTTCCGTTGAGCAAGTCGCCCGTCTGTTGTTCAAATATATGGAAAAGTATAGGGGCTTGCCTTGTTCGATAGTGAGTGACCGGAATATGCTTTTACCGGTCATGTTTAGCCGAAGCTGTTCAAGCTCATGGGGTTTGAGCTTAACTTTTCCACTAGTTTCTATCCTCAAATTGATGGCAATTTGAGAGGGAAACTACTGTTTTGGAGCTATACTTGAGTCACTATGTGAGTGTCAACCAAAGCGATTAGGAAAAGTTGTTTGATGTAGCCTAATTCTCGGACAACTTGCAAAGGAGCAAGTCCACATGTCGAAGCCCGCACAAGATTATCATGAGCTTACAACCTTTGACCCAAAGTACGGTTGCCACAAGTCATAAGGATCCAAGATTGTCGACATTTAAATTTGCTTAGGATTGGAACAACCTAGCCAACATGGCTCGGCCTTACTAAGAGAAAGCCTTCAAAAAAAATGAAAAAGTGGGCTCACGAAAAGAAATACCTTGGGAAGTTCCAAGTTAGGAACTTTGTCCTAGTCAAAATGTACAACTATGCGAGGTTAAGCGGTTGACATCCAAGTCTCGTTCGAAAGTATGAAGCACTATTTCTCATCCTTAAGAACGTGAGGATGCAAATTTACAAGGGTTACCTCCGAGGATCAAGTATTACTCTATCTTCCTCGTAAGCATGCTCAAGTCCTACCATAGAGACCAAATGGATCCAAGTAGATGTATATCTCAATACAGCACCATTGGGCACAAAGTGGACAAAGTACTTGCTAATCGGATCATGCACAATTTGTACCAACCCTCCATAAGATGAGCTATTTGTGAAGTGGAAGGGATTTCGAAAGCGAGGCTAGTTGGGGGCTAATTCAAAATCTATGGCAATTTAAGGAGAAAATCCAAGAATTTGAGGAGAAGAAGACAATGGGGACGTCACCGAGAATATGTGGGGAAATGTCATGGAACAGCTTCGGAATAACCTTAATTTTCCTAGAATTCTTGTGTTTAGTAAGGTTCCATAATGTATCACACTTACCTAAAGTAATGGATATTTGTATAAAGAATAGAGGATGAATGTAGACCATTAGATTAAATCGATCTCCATCGTCCTTACGAAGATAGAAACCTATATATACCCCTAAGGGGGATCATTTATAATTCATCCAAGTGAAAAGCAATAGACAAAAAATTCTCCCAAACTTTCTAAGTGTTCTCTTTTTCTTGTCTTCCTTGCCTAGTTTTCTCGTAAGCTTAAGTCAAATGTTCTTGCAGGTTTACTAGCAAACTAAGAAGGGTTTCAAATATAATTTGCTAGCGTTGTACAAATGTCGAGTTTGTGTGAAGAACCACCCATTACACATGGAAAAAGTAGCTAATTATGTAAAATAGTAGAAGTCAAACACTCCACCCATGTCTTCGATCCTAAAAAAAAAATAACGAGGTACTAAAGTTATTGCTTATATCATGATTCCGAGTCCGTACACTTGGGATATGTGTAAAAATATAGTAACATGATAAGTTTAAGGGGTCATGTGCTTAGAGGGAGAGCGACAAAAATGAAAAAAATATTTTTTATCTGTTTGTGGCTCGGACTATTAATCCCAATCACACGATATAATTTGTATCCCAAATGAAATCCTACGCATGACATAACTATCAAATATTTCTCGTTAAGCCCAGTCCACACTTGGAGCCCATGAATTGAAGCAAGGATGAAGACAAAATAGAAGCCCAAGTCAGACGAAGCACGGGCCTTTAACCAAATTAGAACAAATTGTTGCTTCACATCTTTCCCGAGTTGAGTTTTTGCTTTCCTCACGCGTCCCAAACTTGCTTTACGACAATTGAATTTAGTTTTCCTTTTTTAAAGGAAAGCGGGATTTAGTTCATTAATGAAATATCCTGGAGTATATAACTTGAGATAGGTTCGAGGCATACCCCTAACCAAATCTACTCTATCTTTTAGGGTATAAGCCTAGCGAGATGATGAGCGACTGTGTTCCCCTAACATTGCCTTTGCTTCTGCGATAGTCGTTGTCCAATAAGCCTTGACTCGTTTGAATTTAGTTTTCCTTAATCTCTACTCTCAATTCTTCATCTATATGTGTTTGAAGATAACATGAAATAATACCTTAAGACTGATATTATTCATCAACTCGTAAATCAACACAATGCAACTTAGGGAAGATAAGGTTAATTACATAAGATGAACTTGACATAACAAACATAAGAATTCAACACTTAGACTCCATTTAATTTTAGGAAATTTAGAAACAAAGAAAAAAAATGAAATATAATTTATTTCCCTTGTTTGAATTGAAGAAAAAATGAGAGAAAAAAAAATTTGATGGAAAAAATCATGAAAAATTTTGTCAATTTGGTCAATGATAGTTTCCTTCTAAAATTAAGAAGAAAATAGAAGAAAATTTTCATATAGAGAGAGAAAGGCGAGAAAAGAAAGGGGTAAAAAGTTTCTCTTTCCTCTTATTGCAATAGTAGATAAAAACAATATAAAGTGAATTCAAGTAATCAAGGCTATTAAAAATTTTAATTTTTTTCCTTCTATTTTTCCTTGAACCAAATAAAAGAAAAAAATTTTCTCCCTATTTTTTTCCTCAATTTTTTTTTCATTTGAATTTTCTTTCCAACCTATTTTCTTAGAATTAAATAGAGTCATACTCTATGATTATAAATAACAATCAATTACAACTCTGCGATGGAAATAAAGAGTGTAAAGTTTAGAATTAGCCTGTTTGAGTCGAAGCACGAAATATGCCTTTCTAAGAGAAAAAAATCTCCTATATTGATTGAATTTGTATATGTATAGTCTTCCCCCAAAATATGACGATATGTTGGACTCTTTCGATATGCCACGTTAGAACTTTCTGGAGAACATTAGATCTCATTAGCTCGGAATTGAAAACCTATCACCACGCTGAAATCTCAAGATGTAGCTAGCTAGCTACCCATTATGAACACTAGTTCGGAATCGCATGCATGGAGAGAGTAGCTAAATAAAATGAGATAATGTTAGGATATGTTGGAGCTCATGAAAGAACAGATGACTATAAGGTATTGCTAAGGTGTTTACAAAAAATTAGAAGTAAAATGTTAAATTAATATTAGAAATATAATCTATATTATACGGAGTATTATTAAATAATTTATGGGATGAATTATGATAGGTTAAGTAATTGATATGAATATTTTTAACAAAATAACCTTGTCAAAGTATTAACTAAACATTGTTAGACTATTAACTAAACATAAGTAAAATATAGAAACTTTTTTAAAAAAATCAACAAATTATAAATGATAAATAAAGGACATTCTAAATTATTCAGGAACTTCTATGTCTTTAATTATTTCTCTCTTTTGTTCAAATATGAAAGAACAATGCTTATTTAATTTATCTATACACTATATAATACCAATCTTTTCAAATTTTGAAATGCTCCAACCAGAGTGAATTAAGGAGTTTCATCCAATAAAAAAATAAATAATTTATCATTTAAAAAATAAGTTTCCACTCATCTATGGACTCTAATAATAATAATAATAATCATAATGATAATAATACTAATAATAATAATAATAATAATAATAATAATAATAATAATAACAATAACAGTAATAATAACTATAATAGTAATAATAATAATAATAATAATAATGATAATAATAATAATAATAACAATAATAATAATAGCAATAATAATAATAATAATAAAAATGATAATAATAATAATAATAATAACCATAATAATCATAATGATAATAATAATCATAATGATAATAATAATAATAATAATAATAATAATAATAATAATAATAATAATAATAATAATAATAACAATAACAGTAATAATAGCTATAATAGTAATAATAATAATAATAATAATAATAATAATAATAATAATAATAATAATAATAATCTATGCAATAATAATAACTATAATAGTAGTAGTAGTAGTAATAATAATAATAATAATAATAATAATAATAATAATAATAATAATAATAATAATAATAATAATAATAATAATAATCTATGCAATATATAATAGTAATATTTTTAAATTGGTCAAATATTGTAATGGGAGTAATTGTAATAAGAAATTAGGGTAATCTTAACCATAAAAATTATTTGTCCATTGAATATGAGTCGTTGATATAAATAATTAATTAAATAAATAAATAATATAATTTATCCAAATAAAAAATCCTTTTATAAGTGAACTATTCTCGTCCTTTTTTTGTGTGTGTGATAATACAGTCTCATTAGTATTTTTTTCTAATAAATCTATACAATATATAACAGTAATCTTTTTAAATAGACTAAATACTACAACAAGAGTGATTGTAGAAGCTTGGTGTAGTCTCAACCATAAAAATTATTTGTTCATTAAAAATAAGTCATTGATGTAAATAATTAAATAAACGATAAAATTCATCGAAAGGAAAAAAAAAGTTTCCCTTTAAAAGTAGACTGTATCAAGGTAATATTGGATCCCCTTGCTGAAAAATAAATAAATAATATTATAAAATTATTTAATCTAAATCTAAAAATGAAACATTAAATAATTAGCCTTATTAATTTAAAAAATATAAAACATAAAATAAAACCAAATTGAGCAGAAAATTAATAAATAAAAATTATAGAAAATTATATAATGAACTAAATTAAAAATCTGGACAGAATTAAAAACATAAAAATTTTTTAAATTTTTCAGAAAAATTAAACACAATTAAAACAGAAAAACAAAAACATAATCTAAAATAGAAAGTTAAACAAATAATCAATTACACTGCAATACATATGAAAATAAATACTTAAATAAACTAGAGTATTAAAACTATTTTTGGACCGAAATATACACTAAAAACCTAAAATTAAAATACAAAAATTTAATTTATAAATTTATTAAATTAAAAACTTGCTTTAACCTAAATTAGAAAATAAATTAAAAAATAATTAAATTAATCATAAAAACTAAGAAAATTAATACTAAGATATTAATACTCTAACTATAACCTATAATAATATAAAAAAATAAAATTAACCAAAGGAAACTAATTTAATCCAACTTCTAACAATTTGACTAAAAATAAAAAAATAAATAGAAAAATAATCTGAAAATTAAAATATATTAGGACTCAAAATAAAATTAATATAAAATTACTGAGATATCTATGCTATTATCAATCAATGTAATTCATTCTCATGTCAATCATTAGTAAAAACCCGTGAAAAATTCAAAAAAAATATATTGATGACAAAAAGTATATTGAATGATTTTAAAGAAGGGATGTAATTAAGAGTAATTTTATTTAAGATAAATTATAGAATAATATTTTAGAAAATAATTAAAGGATATTCTATTATTTTTAACGGTGTTAAGGTTAATTCACCAATATTTTTAACCTAAAAAGTATAATCTATATTATTTAAAATTTTGGTTTGATTTGATTTACATTTGAGAATCACACGTTACGTTTTTTTTTCCCTTTGTGACTTTAAATTGTGACTCGACTGAAATCTAATGAGATAACTATCAAAGTGAACAATATATATTTAATTATATATTTTTGGGTGGATGAATAAGATATTTCATTAGATGAGAAAATTTGTTCTTCCTTTCTACTAAAAAATAAAATATGTATTGTAAAGATGTAACAATAGCTTCTGTCATTGTTTGGTTTATTAATTTGCTAGGAAGATGTGGTTGAGGTGACTAAAGAACATGGTATCGGTTTCAAACTAATTTTTAATTAGTGGCTTTAAGTTTTGAAAGTGATTGAATCAGTAAGGGTCGGTAAATTGGAGGAGGTGCTGTTATGATTAAGGTATGAGTTTAACTACTTATTTATGTAATTTTTTGTCTAATTTGATTTGTTTGGATCATGAGTTTCTCTATCTTTCCACTTACTTTTTAATTTTGTGTCTATTCTATCATTTTCAAAATACGATATCGATATGCATCCACGCTTTTACCATACTTATGTTAAGTATGGAAATGGTATGAGTGGACAAATATTCCACACACTAAATAAGTCGGATGAGAGTCGTCTTGAATCACACATTTATATTCAAAGAAAACACCATCACTATCCATACTTATATCTATGGACATATTACCCCTTGAGCGAGTCTTTTTTTCCTATTACCAGTTTGCGCTTGAAGCAACTTCTACCACTGATATAGACACTTAGGTTGTTACCGGTTAAGCTACAAAATTCTTTTTGAAATTAACTAGGGTTAATTTAAATATATTATTTTTTTACTCTTTATGCCATGTTTTTTCTCTTGAAAGTACGGGGTTGGGTGACCACGGTTGCCCTAACGTAGATCCGCCTCTCGGATTAAAAATATTTAATTCTTCTTCAAATTAGGGTTATGTTCATTAAGGTGAATTTTTTTAGTTTTATTTTATTTTACTTTTCTTTAAACAACATTAAGAAAAAAAAGATATAAAGCGGGCACATGTGAAATTTACTGATTAAGCGAGAAAATAAGAGAGAAAACGAGATTAGAGTTTGAGATTTGAGGTTTATTTTTTATTTTGATTTTTTCAATATATTGGGCATTGTGTTATAAAAGAGAGAAATCGAAAATTTGCATAAAAATATTTCCTTTATGTGTTTAATTTTTATAAAAATTCTTTTCAATTATTTTTTTAAAAAATTTCTTTTTGATTGTAAATTTAGTATTTGACTTATATGATTATCATAAATTGTCCAATGCGAAAAAAATTCTTTTATATATTTCAATTATCTCAAAATAAGCTGTCACGCTTATTATCCATGCTAAATAATCATTTTTTCAATAGATGTAAATCACCACTCTTAATATACATGGATATACCTTAATAGGTTAGTACCACTCTTACAAGAGTGGTTATATTTTTCCATATTATTATGTGTGAAAATGATTTCATGCAACTCATTTTTGCTTATTTTTTTGCCACACTCAATCATGTGTAATTAGATAAGGGTGGAAGCATACCATATGGTGATTGTAGCATTTTCGATTATTAATCTCATTTATTAAATGTAGTTATTAAATATTTACTTTTTTAGTTCATAACTTATTAAGGAGTATTAAATTACTCCGTGCATAGCACGGGTCCAAACTAGTTTAAATAAGTTATATCACATTTTTCTTTACTTCGAGATTTTTCTTAATTTTAATTTAGGGATAAAATCAATGCAAAAAGTTAGATATTAAAAACTTAAAAAACGATTTAGGGGTACCCCACATTATGTGAAAACTATTTTTAGGGGATCACATTATTAGAATTGTTTTAGAAATGATATACATTTCTATCGTAACTATTAAGGGGATACTTTCTGTTAAAAAGTTGTTTGCATCCTTTAAATTTTATTGAATTTACAAAATTCCCCATCTCCCTCACTATCTTCCTCCGGTTCCCTATCTCTCCCTCTCTCCATAAACGCATCTTTCTGTCTCCTCCCTCGCAATTTCATCGTATTCACCCTCCTTCCTTCTCTCTTCTTGCTTTCGAGCTTACAACACGTGCCTCGCAATCCCCAATCAACAAAGAAGGCAAACCCCAAAGATTCTCCATAGATAAATTCGAGAATCAATCGCCTCAATTCAAATGGAGAATCACCTTATAGCAACAGTTGAAAAAGCAGAAAGTTCTCAAAATTGACCAAATACTATTATAAAATCATAAATTTTATGACCCAAATTCAACTAATGTTCTTATTGTTTACCAAATGAGATGACATTTAAAATTTGAACACCGTTACGTATCTCGAGTCCGAGTAACAAGCAAGAACTCATTTCCTCCTCTTCCTCTTTCAAAACCATATTATCCCACTAGATTGAAATAATAAATTGCGAGACAAAAAAGCGAGAAAAAGAAGAGGGGAAGAATACTAGTTAGGCATAAGAAAATGAGGTTGAAAATCGGAAAGGTTAGGCAATGGCTGTCCCAAAAATCATAAAACAAAAATGTCACTTGACATCACTCGTATACCACTAGTGGCGGATCTAATATAATAGGAGTGGTGTCAATTGACATTACTCGTTTTTGTGAAATAACAATTTACATGTAATACATCGGATAATGTTACTTGGTTCAATGGTCGGGCTTTAGGATAAGTGAGCCATGCTTGCTTGCGAGTCATGAGTTCGAGTCACGGTGCGCGGCCTTTTTGTTACCATTGTAGATTTTTTTGGAGCCGTAAGAAGACTCAACCCAAAATCACAATTTTGGAGACTCAACCCAACGCGCTACGGTTTGCCCCTCTCGACTCTCGACCCAAAACCTTAGCAACACCTACCACCACGCTCTCCACTCCACCCATCCGGCGCCGAGTGCTTCTTTCTCTCTAACCTGCGCTGGCCTCGGCTCTTACGTCGTTGTTGGGTGGTCGCCTCGCTCGCCTCGTTGCGTTGCGGCTCGCAGTCGGTAGTCACGCCGGGCGCCTCCTTGTTGGTCGCCGCCGGCGCCGCCTCCCTCCGGAAGACCCACTGCAGCCACCGGCCACACCCACATCAGCCGTGAACTTCTTGCTTGCTCCACTAGGTAATTAATCTAACGTTCTCATTTTTTGAATTGGGTTCTTTCATTTCATAGCATATTTTTGTTTAATTAAATTTAGATTTCTGAATTAAGTGTTGTTTTAAATTTTTATAGATTGTTAAGTAATTATGAATTCTTTTGTTTGATTGTTTGATTTGATATTGTTGTTGGATAGACAGGGGCGGAGCCATTCACAGCCCAAGGGTGTCCACAGCTCAAAAAATTTAAACAACACATATATTAAAATAAGAAAAATAAAAAAGGGGTTAGGGGACACCCCTAAAATTGGCCCAAAATAAAACCGGACACCCTTGGGCTCGGATGGACAGGCCTAATATCGCGTGCTCCTGTCTCAGCCCTCTCTCTCCACTCGGTCTCTCAATTTCGCGTGCCCTACCCCCCTCCCTCAGTGGTCTGTCTCTCCTCCAATGGTTCCTCGCTCACGCTCTCTCTAACTCTCTCTGCTGCTCTGTCTCTCCCCCGTGGTTCTCTCTGCTGCTCTATCTCAGTTTGTCACATCCTTCTTCTCTCGCTAGCTGCTCTGTCTCTCCCCCGTGGTTCCTCGCTCACGCTCTCTGTATCTTTCTCTGCTGCGGTGGCTGGCTCCTCTCTCGGCTGGACGGCTCCGGTAACCGGTGGTTCTTCTCTCGCTCTCTCTAATCTCGTCGGTCTCGCTCGGTGCTCTGTCTCGTCGGTCTCGCTCTGCTGTCGTTGCTCCGCCACTTGCTGCTTTCGCCGTCTCTGCTTTCAAACTCACGGCAACGGCTCAGCCTCCACCGCTCTTCCTCGGTGTCCTCTCTGCCTCGTTGCGACGCTCGCTCAGTGCTCCTTCTTCATCTCCGGCCAGCAAGCAGTCCACGGTCCAACCCCTCAGCCAGCCCTAAATTTGATTCATAAACCCTAAGTTTTTGAAATTCAGGTATACTCTCAATTTTAGCCTTTAAAATTCAGCCTCAATTAGACTTTAAAATTCATGATTCAGTATAAATAGATGTGAATTGTAATTTATGTTTGCTATGAACGGAAAAAAATGATGTGAATTGTAATATGATATGATTCATAAACCCTAAGTTTTTGATTCACTGCAGTGCATTATGGTGTGAATTATGTGAATTGTAATATTATATGAATTATAATTTGCTTCATAAACTCTTAAGTTTTTGAAATTCAGTGCATTATGATGTGAATTATGTGAAATTTGTTCACTGCAGGAAAGAAATAGTAAATAGATGTGAATTGTAATATGATATGAATTAAAATTCATGATTCAATTAGTTGATTTGTTATTTTCAATTTTATTATGTTTTATTCATAATTCAATTAGTTGTTTTGTTATTTTGTCAATTAGTTGATTTATACTCCAGTGCCGTAATATTGTGATTTGTCCTCCACATTTATTCATGATTCAATAAGTCCACATTTATGCTCGAGTGCTCAAAGCTTGATTTGAATAATGAAAGCCATACAAGTTGTGTGTAGTTGTGATTGGTGCGATTGTGTTTATGGGGTTTGTGTTGAATTTTTTCAGTTTTTTTTCCTTTGTCCAGTTTAATATGGGTTGAAAAAATTCTATTTTACAATACTTGAAGAGGGAAAAAAATTTTAATAGGTGGACATCCTTGTTCGAAATTCCGGCTCCGCCACTGTGGATAGAGCCATATGGTAATGAAATGTAATTTTGAGTTTGTGAGGAAGAATGCTATTTTGATTCGAATTGAATAATTTTGAGCTTGTAAAATAATCAAATGTAAGACTTTTATAAAATGTGATTTAGAATGTAATTTTGATTTTGCTTTGTGAAGTTATGCAATGTATTATTCTTCAATCTTAATTAATTTCAAGTTTTTGTAGTTGGAAATGCATAGATTTTAAGAAGGTTTAACAATTATATTTTTTATTTTACTTTACAATTATAAGTATTTCATTTTTAGTACTTTGAATATAAAAAAACAATTTTAATAATATTTTTTATTTTAGTTTACAATTATGAATATTTTTTCGGCCCCGACACCACTTTATTTGAATCCTGAATCCGCCACTGAATATCACTCCTCAGCAATGGCAACGACGTCAGCTTCTCTCTCCTCAGTTTCATTCCTCATTCTCTCTCCTCTCTCTCCCCAGCAAGACAAGCCCACTTCCCTCATTAACTTGGCAACGAAGCATACAACGGTTATCCGCTGTTCGGTAGCCTCCTCTCTTTCCTCTACTCACTCGAAGTCCTCAGAGCCCCAGAAAAAGAAGAGGGTATGGAAGGAAGGCGAATTCCCAGCAATCTCGGAGAATTCAATTCCGGGATTCCCAAAGAGAAGAACACAGATTAAGAATGTGAAGAAGAAACTTGATCGCAAGGCTAAAGCTAAGGCTTGGGTTAATACTGTCACTGAAGCTCTCTCTGATCTTATCCTCAAAAAACAGTGGCTTCGAGCTCTCGAGGTTTCTTTCTCTACCCTCATTTGTTACTGTTCTTCCTGATTTTCCTATGGGCGTGTCAAATTAAGCTGATTTTGCCTTTTGACCCCCTGTTTGGGAACTATGCATTTGCTGAAAATGTAGTAAATTGTTGGTTCAAGATTATAAGAATTTGCATTTTCTTTTCCTGCTTACAATGAGAGTATTTGTTGACCTGGAATTCTGTTAGTAAGAAGAAGTTACAAATTAGACTTTGAGTTTAATTACACCAAAATGAAGGTTTGCTCTTGAAGAGAGTCACCTTAGAGGGGTGAATAGGGTGATGGAAGATTTTTAGAAAAATCAAACTCTTTTGTATAGAACAGAATAATAAATCTAGATTGGACTTAGAAAGTTAAACATTTAAAAATACGTGAAAATCCTCCTGCGGTAGAAAACCACGGATAATACTAATCTAATTACCAACTCGGATCCATTAATTGAATCCTCAATTATAAAGGACTCGACTCTAACCAAAATTGCTCCCTTAGACAATTCCTTTGCAAGTTTTCCTAAACTCAGATTGAACTAGTATTCCTGATCGAGTTAATCCTTACTTGTCGGGGACAATTGAGCCAAGTTAGCCTTTCCACCTTAGTCAAAGGACTTAAAAAGAAAGTAAAAAGTAGAAGTGATTACAAGACTTTCTTTAAAATTCAGCAAATAAAAGATTACAGATTTGGAGTTGTAAAAGCTAAAAGATTGAGTAAGAGTAGAATATGTTCGAGTTCAAGTAATCTTTCAAGTCTTGTGAAGTGGCTTCTATTTATAACAAGGCGGAATGACGAATGAGACTCATTCTAGACCGGTGATCTTCATTAGTGAGTCACTTAAAAAAGATTCATTGAAATGTGAACATTGTGTAATGATTCTTGGCTCAAAAGATGGTCCAGTGGTGATTGGAATATGGGATGGAAACAAGCTGTTAGACTCAAAGTTCCGAGTGTTCTAATTTTGGAAACAAACAACCTTGACACGATGTATCGAGCCATGTCTAAAAATGGTTAATCTCTGCGGGTGTTTAACGGTTAGAAACCAATTGCTTTTGTATTTCAAAAGTAGATTAGGCTTGTTTAAACAACCTACAAAAGCAAATTAAAGTGGTACTTACGAGTATAAAAATACTTTGGTCTAAGATTAGACACAATCTACGTAATTAAACACTTAATTATTTTTAGCCTAAAAGAATGAATTTTTTGAGTCTAATATCACTAGATTTGTATTCCATTTTGATTCAATCCTTAAAATGACCAAGTTAAAGAAAATAAAATATCGAATACATAAACTTGATCAAGCAAATAATTCTCCATAAATAAACCGACTTAGAAATTAGAATTAATGCAAGTACACAATGTCGAGTGGTCGGAATAAAAGTGTTAGAGAAATTATTTACTAGTACGATTGTTCCGAGTTGTGTCCGAGAGGGTCGAAACATAGTTAAGAATGTTATGCTAAGAGACTGGTTTTTAGCCGTTTAGACCAAGATGAAAACTTAGATAATGGTTTCTATAAAACTCAAAATGACTTAGAATCAAAACCCAAGAGAGATAGAGAGTTATACCGACTCTTCACAAAAATTTTGCTCTAAAGAGTTGTTAAAGTGCAACTACTTGTTTGGCATTTCAGAAGGAATTGAACTGAATGTGCTTTCAAACCTTGAACTTATTTGTCTCTGTGCCTAACTCAAAGTTTGGTCTCTATTGTTTTCCATGGAAAGATTAATTGTAGGTCAAAAAACCTCTTTGCATCTTTGCTCAAGGGGTTAGGCTGGATACATTTGATCCCTCATTACCATGCTTAAGTATACTCGAATAGTCAAAGTTACTGGTTTGCTTTAGTCGCCAAACTAAATGCGATTGTTCTTGGAGTTCGATATGCAGTCTCCTTCAAAGCTAGTGGGTTGGAGTCTTTCTATAAAGAGGAGCTTTGATTATTTCTTATGTTCATGCACCGCCCACAAGTAATGGAATTTTCATGTGAAAGTTGGAAGATGAATAGAAATTGTGTGGAATTAGTTGGTCTTAGTTGACAGGGTCAGACTGCATGCCTCTCGTTTCTCTAGCCTGAGCTCTAGAAGTAAACATGCCGGGTAGCCATTGCCTCTCCTTTTTGAGTTCTGAGAAAAAATACATTGCTTAAAGTGCTACAGAAGTTGTTAAGAAAGCAATGGAATATATCTTGCGGTAGACTTTTCACAACAACTAAAGACCAATATTAATGGATTTTAGCGCATAGAGTAATAGCGTGCAGTAAGGGCCTTTAATTTAAAACAACCCAACGTAGAAAATTGAGAGTTAAGACTGAGGCTAGTCAATTTCTGATGATCGTTGGGGGATTGGAGAAGAGAGGGGGGAGGCGAGGGTTCAACAAATACATAAAAATTAATTCATGCATCCTTCATGTTAAGGAGTTTGTATGGCTTTTTAATCTAAATTCCAAAGGAAACAACCTCTCCATAATTCAAGAACAAGGGTAACGCTGATATATCTAAACCCCTCCCCTTGAATACCCAAGGAACTCCAGTGTATGGATTTGGATTTGGATTTGGATTTGGATGCATATGGCTTTGGTATTTACATGATATTATGCTTGCCCATTTTCACTGGAGACCACTTTTTTGGCTTTGGAGTTCAATGTAGTAACCCAGCATCTTATTAAACAATCATTACTTCCCATTTCCACCGGAGCTTCTGGAAGAATTATGGGTTTTCTATCTTGAGCAATTATAATAGTTTCAAAATCAGATGTCTTAGTAATTGCTTTTCTCTCATAATTGGGGAAGCTGAATACATTTGCACCCCTACCCTTGCCTGACGCCCTGGTCTGGTTTTTAGTTTCTGCAGTTGATATTTTTAAGCCAGTGGACTTATGCATCCTGTTTACGGTTGTGAAAGAGGAAAATAGATCTAGAATTTGTATGCATTAGTCCTAGAACATTGCTACATCATCCAAAATTTTCAATTCCTTATTCATTCTTGTGTCATGTTTATGCTTTGGATTGCTTAGTAAGTAACCACTATAAGTGCAATAATAGACTTTTTGCAATTTATGATCATTGATCAATGGAAAAGGATTCTTATCATTTATTCACTTTGCAAATTATTGTGATTCTTTTATATTGTACAGGTGTTTGAGATGCTGAGAAAACAACCCTTTTATCAACCAAAGGAGGGAACATACATGAAACTGCTTGTGTTGCTTGGAAAATCAGGGCAATCTCAACGTGCTCATGAACTTTTTGACACTATGATAGAAGAAGGAATTGAACCCACAGCTGAGCTTTACACTGCCCTGCTTGGTGCATATTGTCGCAGCAACCTGATTGATGAAGCATTCACAATTCTTAAAAAATGAAGGAACTTCCACTTTGTCAGCCTGATGTGTTCACATACAGTACTTTGATCAAGGATTGTGTAGATTCTTCTCAATTTGATCTAGTTGAGTCCCTATATGAAGAGATGTATGACCGAGGAATCTTGCCCAACACAGTTACCCATAACATCATACTCAGTGGATATGGTAAGGCTGGGATGTATGACCAGATGGAGAAAATTCTATCCTCAATGCTTAATAGTCATATGAGCAAACCAGATGTATGGACCATGAACACCATACTTGGCTTGTTTGGAAATAAGGGTCAGATTGCTATGATGGAAAGGTGGTATGAAAAGTTCCGAGATTTTGGCATCGAACCTGAAACAAGGACTTTCAACATCCTCATTGGTGCTTATGGGAAGAAGCGTATGTATGATAAAATGTCTTCTGTGATGGAATACATGCGAAAACTTGAATTTCCTTGGACCACTTCTACTTATAATAATGTGATCGAGGCATTTTCTGACGTGGGGGATGCAAAAACATGGAATTAACCTTCAATCAGATGCGTGCTGAGGGCATGAAAGCAGACACCAAGACCTTTTGTTGTCTTGTCAGAGGATATGCTAATGCAGGTATATTTCACAAGGTGGTGAGTACAGCTGATTTGGCTGGGAAATTGGAGATACCTGAGAATACATCGTTTTTCAACGCTATCCTTTTTGCATGTGCAAGAGCAGATGATTTGATGGAAATGGAGAGAGTTTTTAAGAGGATGAAGGAGAAACAGTGCCAGCCAGATTCAACTACTTTCTTCATCATGACAGAAGCTTACAAAAAAGAAGGTATGCATGACAAGATATATGATTTAGAGCAGGAGAGAGATAAGATGGTGACCACCCATCTTAGTGATAATTCAAGTGAAGAGACAGAGCCTTGGTTTGATATTTGATTGAGGATCTGATGTGTCTGGCTACTATCCTCTTCTGTGGGAGAACCGAAATTGTCAGTTTTGGATCCTGCACTTGGCTCAGTCTCTTCATAGCAAAGATCATGGAACTCTCATCAGTAATTGCAGTGATGTAAGAGGTACGTTGGTTATTGAATGTAAAAGAGTGAACTAGTTGGAAACCTGCAATTATGAGCCTGAGGTTGACACATCTGCTTATTTGTTGTTGTTGTTTATTCTTCTGATTGGTTCATGAGGTTGACACATCTGCTTATTTGAAGCAGTGTGACGAGAATTGCATTTTTGGAAGTGTAATAGTACAACAGAAATGTCAATCTATTGAAAAACATTCCTGTATTACAGTTATGTTGCTCTAAATTCGGTTATGCTCGATTAACCTCTATTTTCTGCTCCTCCTAGTTTGAGTTTTAGTGTCAGTTATGTTTATTTTGACTGTCGAACTATTGCCTGAAATTCTACCTATGTGTGATTTTTTTATTTTATTTTTCCCCCTTTTTTGGGAAGGGGGATTCAGATATGTGAGTTCTTATCACTATTGTTGAAATATAGAAAGGTCTTCATTATTACTATTTTTTGCATCATATAAATATAGAATGGCTCAATAAGCTAGTTTGTTTTAAATCCACACAATAAACTGAGTGTTCGGAAAATTGTCGATATTAACTTCTACCTGTTTTGCAAAAGCGATAACAGTTGGGTTTATTTGGATTTTGTTATGAATCAATGTTGGCAGAAGGAATGTTTTATATGCCTTTGATTTTTGAAACGTAAGAATTTCTACTCTGAAATATTTAAGCATTAGAGTAAATTTATATGAATCCTATATAGTTATTTATAGGTGTGTGGATTGGGTTATTCGGTTGAGCTTGATCCAAACAAACCAATCAGAAATTAGTCTGACTTCTAGAAGTCTAAATCTACAATTTATATACAATGTAGTATGTGCTAATACTGCAACTGACATAAAGAGCTAATTGCCAGACTATGCCATAAACTACGTTAGCCAACACCACAAATCTGTATTTTATAAACAGGTAACAACTTAAGCGTAAACCATCAGTTTTTGAGAAATCAAGCCAGAACTAACACAAACCCTACATCCAGAAACTCGCACACCTAGGTTCCTGAAGGTCATTTTTCAAAGGAACCTTTTGCACCATGACTTCATCAAATTACCAACCCGGCTAGAGAAAGATCATAAAATGGTATCGGATTCCAAAACCAATCAATGAAGACTTGAAGATGAAAATGCCAGAAGAACCACAACAATGAATGAATATTGTTACAGATTACAGCAAAAGTTTATACAAGTGAATGTCCTCGAGAACAGTAGCCTAGGAACTAATCTCTCAATTTGTGTCCATGTGTAAAGTAAAGCAATCACATGGATGTCCCTTTGAATAAGATCAAAGCCCACTCCTTTGAAGAACTCAGGTGGCCGGTGACAAATATTTAGGATTCATTCATGATGCAATTGATTGCTTGTTTGCAAATCCCGGTCATTGTTGCCTCAGGGCCAGACACCTGCAAAAAGAAGTTTGCTTTTAAGAGAGCTCGAAAAAGCATGATAATCAAGAACGTAATGTTATGTTTAGAGACAGCAGTCTTGCTCAGGCTGAAGAATTATTCTTCTTTGAGTATATTTGGCAAGAGCATATTGCAATCCAAACTTTATAGAATTCTGAGTTGATCTGTCCTTTTGCTGTATTTGGTAAGAGTATATAGGAATTGGGAACCTTTTTTTTCCTTTTCTTTTTCTTTCATTCTCCAGAAAGGACAGGAGGTTGGCAGTTAGGTTGCAACTCAGATTCTATCATCACATGACGTCATCAGGCTATATTTACATGTTTGTAATCCTCGTTCAACACAAACAATACTCTTTTTGCACCATTTTCAGTTATACCAAAAAAAAAAAAAAAAGGAACTCAAAGAAGCCTCTCTCATATTGACTATACTACTGAATGCATCAACTTAGCTGGAGAGATCTTTAGATGCTGGTAATAAAGAACTACATTCAAATCCTATATTGGCCCTTTTGGTTTCTTTATAACCAATAATAAAACAAAAAACAAGGATCATCCCTCTTTTTATAAAAAAAAAGAAAAATTGAATCATCTCAGATTAAGTATACCAAACTTCTATGTACTTAACTGAACCGTTGCTATTAGCTCTTTTCAGTTATTCTCAAGTATTGGCGAAAAGTCAACTAACAATGATTTTGTCATGGAGGGAGTATCCAAACTTCTTGTACTGTACATATCTGAAAGGCAAAGAGAGCTATGCTATTTCATGTCTTACCTCAATAGGGACTCTAAGCTCCTGACCCAGTGCACGCATCTTTGCCAGCCCTGTTTGATAGTTTGGACCTCCTCTTCTCACAAAAATATGTATGCTGGCTGCTTTTAATTTAGATTCCTATAACAACAGAACCAGAATGAAACCCAGCAGGAGCGGACGAAGAGGTAAGCTTTCAACAACAAAGATTATGGTTTTGATAGGTAGAGAGAGCAAGTGATTACCTTTTCTCTGAGGGCTCTAATGATTCCATTAAACGTAGCAGCAACATCAGTGAAGTTGGCAATACCCCCTCCTATAAGGAGTGCCCGTTTACGACCATCAGGATTTGCAGTGGCACACTACAGGATAGGAATATATTGTTATTTGTTCAACATGAGCACCAATATGGTGCAGTATCATCACTTTGACAAGCACAAGAATAATGCATGGCAGATTTAGTATTGAGATCCTTACATCAATAACTACACGAGCATAATTCAAGACCTCTTCTTCATTAGGTGCACCACTGTACTCGGCGTAATTCCCAAGTTCTGAAGCATAACCCAAGTCTCCAACCTGATAGAAATTATTTAGCTCATGTTCATGTTATTCACACACTATTTCAACTACCCATGTCAGGAACTCTTAACATTCTGGCGTGGATATGGACAGATTAACCTTTCATTTTACTAGACTAACGAGTGCACAAACTTTTTGAAAAAACCAAGCTTTGAGACCAAGATTTGCATCAGGTCCCGGACATTCAGACATGCTTTAGAATCTTAGAACCATAGCTCAAAACATGCTAAGATCACAAGTCTCTGTTTATGTCTCGAGAGGAGGCCCCTTTTTTTCTTTTTGGGGGGTTATGTTGGGTGATGGAGCCAAATGGTCGGGTTGGGCTTGGTATTTACAAGCAATGAAGATGGCATGAGTAGCATGAGCATGACGTTGCTGGGTGCGGTCAAGACGAAGGCGAAGGGTGTTGCAGGAAGCTACGGGAAGAAGGGTTGAAAGGTGGCACGGTTTCAACCGTGTCACCGAGCACGCCCGTGCCAACATGGCACGGTCGTGCCAAGTTCATGGCATGACTATGCCATGTAATTGCTGCCTTGGATGCTATTTTCTTTACCGTTTTCGTCGGTTTTTGTAGTTAATGCCTCGGTTAATGCTTGTAGATGTTGTTTGATTGAGTATGCCTATTTAATCGGTGCTAGAAACCTCCCTTGGGAAGCAAGTGAGTAGTGTATTACAAAGTGAAGCAAGTGGGTGCTTGAGGGAAATTCCTTGTAAATTACTTAAAATCTAGTGCATCGGTTTTGTAATTTTTCCCGAGTTTGGGTTTTTCCACGTTAAATCTCGTGTCTCAAATTCTTCTTTCATTTTCTTTTGTCCAAAGTCTCATTATTTGTGAAACCCGATCCTAACAAGCTGGTATCGGAGCGTAGGTGAGATTAACAGTTCACAAAATAGAGAGCGGTAAAGTAAAGATTGAGAGGTTAGATGGTAAGGACTTTGCGTTCGACAAATGCAAGTAGAAGACTTGTTGTACCAAAAGGAGTTACATCAACCCCTCTCGGGAGTGAAGCCCGCGGACATGGCGAGAAAATGATTGGAAGTTGCTTGATCGGCAAGCGCTTGGGATGGTTAGATTGACGTTGTCGCGGAATGTGGCGTTCAATGTGATGGATCAAACTACGACAAAGGGAATGTTGGAAGCGTTGTCCAACCTCTATGAGAAACCTTCATCCGTAAATAAGGTATATCTCATGCGTGGATTGTTTGATTTAAAAATGGGTGATAGCACTAGTTTAGCGGATCATATTAATGAGTTTAATATGATCATCTCTAATCTTGCTTCGGTGAGTATAAACTTTGAGGATGAAGTTAAAGGCCTTAATCTTGTTGTCTTCGCTACCCGAGTCTCGGAATACTATAGTGTCTACTGTTAGTAGTGCTAGGGTTCAAATCCATTAAAGTATGATGAGGTTAGGGATGTGATCTTAAGTGAAAGCATTCGCAAGAAAGATATTCTAGAGTCATCGGGGGTGCATTTCATGTAAGAGGTAGGGAGAAACAGGTGAAAAAGGCCGGGGTAAATCCAAAGCAAGGGGACGATCCCAAAACCCGGGGAGGTTGTGTGTTGGGGTCGTGGGGATAAGGGACATTTTAAGAAAAATGTCCTAAAAAGTTTGATGACCGGAGCTCATCAAATTCCATGGAAGATGTAGGTGATGCACTTGTGGTTAGTGCGGAAAGTCCTATTGAGCCTTGGGTGGTTGATTCAGTGGCGTTGTTTCATTTCGGGTCTAGTAGAAGTTTGTTTCACAATTTTGTTACGGGAAAACTTGGGAAAGTTTTTGTAGCAAATGGGAAAAGCTTGGACATTCTAGGCAAGGGGGATGTGAGGATCAAAACCTCAAGTGGGGGTTTTGGACATTACAAGGTGTTAGGTATATCTCGGGGTTGGCAAGAAATCTGATTTCGGTGAGTCAATTGGATGAGTCGGGATACCTAATGAATTTTGGCAATGGTGGATGGAAAATTGTTAAGGGGGCATTGGTAGTGGATAAGGGCACAAAATCCGGCTCTTTATACTATACCGGGATGGTAGTGACTTAGCTTTGGATGTTGGGGTTAGCAATTCTAGTAGCGATCTTTGGGATGAAGGACTTGGTGTGGGTTCTACTTGTATTGGGAGTTGATAAGGATGACGGGGTGTTTGTTAAGTGTACAAACGGATCATCGGGTGCTCCACAAGGAAATTTGCAAGAATCCGGGATAATGAAGAACGCGACATTGTCTACGGAAGGTAAAGTCCGAAGGTACAAATTATTTCTTCATTATGTTTTATTGACTAACGCCGGTGAGCCGGTTGTGCATGGTGAAAGTGTGCAAGATATAGATCGATCCGAGTGGGAATTCACGTCGGGTGATGAAAATGAGTTTGAAGGCTTGGATAGCGGAAATCGGTGAATGAGCTAGTCCAAGGTAAAGATACCGAAACATTGAGGCGGTTCAAGGCCTCGGTGGGTCTCTCTCCATGAAGGGGCCGAGTTTCGGTGGCTAGATGAGTGCAACAAGGAGGTGATCCATTAGTCTCCAAGTGGGAGATTGTTGGGTAATGGAGCCAAATGGTTGGGTTGGGCTTGGTTTTTACAAGCAATGAAGATGGCATGAGTGGCACGAGCATGACGTTGCTCGGCACGGTTAAGACGAACGCGAAGGGTGCTGCAGAAAGCTGCAGGAAGAAGGGCCGAAAGGTGGCACGGTTTCAACCGTGCCAAGTTCATGGCATGATCATGCCATGTGATTACTGCCTCGGATGCTCGTTTTTCTTTGCCGTTTTCATCGGTTTTTGTAGTTAATGCCTCGGTTAATGCTTGTAAATATTATTTGATTGATTATGCCTATTTAATCGGTGATAGAAACCTCCCTTGGGAAACAAGTGAGTGCTTGAGGAAATTCCTTATAAATTACTCAAAATCTAGTGCATCGGTTTCGTGGTTTTTCCGGATTTGGGTTTTTCCACGTTAAATCTTGTGTCTCAAATTCTTCTTTTATTTTCTTTTGTCCAAAATCTCATTATTTGTGAACCCCAATCCTAACGAGGTTGATGTAGAAGTAGCAAGGGCATCATTCGACTAAACATGAACAAAGATGGAACTTAAGCGATGAGAATGTGAGGTGTAATGTAATGAGATAATAAGAAGATGCCATTTTGGGAACAAACTCACGAGTGTTAGCATATATGACACTTGTGTAAACACAAATTTCGAGTCTAAAATAAATAAAGACAGGAAATTAGGAAACAAATATAATTTATATTGATTTTCTTTGAATGGGTACAATATCCGTATTGAATATAATAAATGTAATCCTCCGATTCAATCTCCTTGTAACTTGAACGATTCGAGGGCGTTGTAACTTGATCTTAAACGTTGATGAAGAGGCGGATGGTGAATGTTGGGTGGTTCTTGATCTGGAAGTGCTGAGAGTCTTCGATCCGAATTGTTGACTACGATTTACGAACGGTTGCGAGACTTTGATCTTTGACACTTGGTAGCTGGATGCTTGTTTGCAGTTTGAACTCTACATTGTGCGAGATGCTTGAATGTCTCCGAAAAATGATGGGATGACCTCTATTTATAGCTTTTTTGGAGTTAGGGTTTGACTTGGATTTTGAGGCCCGACCCATAATTTAGTAATTATTTTCTAAAAGAAATATTTACTATTTACTGTGTTAGTTTCTAATTGGCCTGAATTTAATTTCTTTTGATTTTAATTTTAAAGGTTTTTTTGGAGCCAATTTTACACGTGGCGGCAAATAGTTGGCTAACGAATTTTTACCTCCTACAAATGCCCCCTTAGAGAGTCAGCTGCGTGCACGAGCTTTCTTGAGTGCTTGGAGCGGTTGGATCTCGAACATTTAGAAGATGATTGATATGAGTCAATTTTAATCACCTTCTCGATGTGAATACGGGAATTACCTAGGTCACATGTTTAGACTTGTTTAGGTATAATTCACGGGGTTTCTTTTATATATATATATATATATATATATATATATATATATATATATATATATATATATATATTACTAATCATAATTTCATATAGAAATTCTTGAGATTCCAGAAAACTTGTAACAATCGAAGAGAGAGAAACCATGGGCTTTCATACGTAATGACTTAACGACACAACCAAAATAACTCAAGACACGACAGGTCACCACCACTTGTGAGCCACTAAGATACTTCGGCCAATATTGCATGTATTTAATTCTCTTTGCTTATGTTGTTATTTGTCGGACGTTTTACTTTCAAACTCGAGACCTTACCAAGTATTGCATGTAATATAATTGAATGTTGCATTGTTCCTTGTTTGGAGCGGCGATAATGCCTCTAACCTTTCTTTCCGCTGCGCTAATTACTAGTTAATAAGTCTTTATGGTTATTCTGGTGATTATGGGGTCGGGGCGTTATAGTAATGGTATCGAGCCTAGGTTATTAGGAACACCGTGAGCCGTATAGGTGTTGTGTGCGTCAAGTTAGGGATAGGATGTGCAACTTGGGGTGATTGCTTAGCATGCCTCTATATGCATTCGTATGAAAGTAGTGATTATGAAAATTTTAATATCATGTTAAATACACTAATCACCCTTGATGGTATGATATTGTGGATTAACCTTTGATTTTTGTTATTTTAGATGTCAATTCCAGGTATGCTGTTCACCCGTACTCCCGGCTATGGTACGGGAACTTTGGTACTTGACCATATATCCCACCTTGAGACCTGCATGGTTGCACACATGCAAGATCCCTTCTCAACCTTCCATATCTCACTTGTTCCAGCTCACTGTCTATTGTGGACCCTACCACTTATCGAGCCATGGAGGCACTTTAAAGTGCGATACCATGTTTTCATCACCACAGGAAACCCCGAGGCGGATTGGGGTAGATTTTAGGGCCCAGTGCTTGGGCCATTATCACGCATGAGTTGCTCATGCGTGAATGGCTCGAGTACGGGGGATCACCTCTCAACTTATTCCTCTCCTTTTCCCAGAGCTTTTCACGCCATCCTCGTCCGCACCACCACCCTAAGTTCCACTACCTCAACCCTCCCGAAGCCAAAACCCGAGCCTCACTTGGCCGATTCTCCTTTAGAGGATCCCGAGGAGGAGAACGGACCTCTACCATTGACCCCCAACCATTTTGAGGACTCTGGGGAGTCCATATTCTTATCGACGTCCCCGACTCACCCGAGATTGTGGTGATCGACATTGATGAGGAGGATGTTGTAACGCCCCAATCACCATTACTTTATAATCCCCGATTTGAGAGTATGAAGAATGGTCGCAGCGGAAGTTACGACCGAAGGCGTTACCGTCGTCCTAGAAATAGGACCAGAATAAAATAGAATGCATATAAGAAAACTTGCGTCAATCACTTACGCTTATACAAGTTCCGATAGGAGTAAATATTTATGTCCTAAAGAGTTAGGCCATACCACATGACTAAACCGACTCCCAACATACATTTCGAGACATTTTATATATTATACAAGCCTTTACAATAGTCTATCCGAAAGTACACCGTATGTAATACCTTACAAGGCAAACCCAAGACCGGATGCGAAGAAAATCACTTGTGAGCTTCTATCCCCATCACGAGATAAGTGATAACGATGTGACCAGCTAAGTCTTGCTTCCATCCGACTTCTTTAGGCAATGGGCTGTTCACATGTGCTTTTCCTAAAAACAAAAACAGTAAAATATTTCGAAGGATGAGTCGAAACTCGGTATGAACATTCCTGCACCTGTAAAAATTGCTTCGAAAATATTTTAATTGAGCGTGCGCATTTCAATTCATTTTAGTTTGAAATCGGGGGAAAAAATATGAGTAAAACTTGCTTGCCGGTTATTATCCGAAAGTGGAACCCCTTGATAATTGATACGATCTTAGTAAGGTGCACACCTCTCGGGCCGACCGAGAACCCGAGTTGAAGCCGCGCGGTGGAATTGAAGGGCATAAGCCCCGATAATTGATAATTGAGCGGGAACCACTTCATTAGGTGGCAAAACTTGGCTTGCAAATGATTCATTGTTGGTTATTGATGTAAGAAATGTTGAGATTTGCTGAAATATGTGAATTTTCGAAGGGTACAGGCAATAAACGTACTCGAATTGAGAATATTTGTTTCTCCCTTTTATAAAAGTTCAAGTTATCGGCTAATCGGCAACGGAAGTGGCCGGAGTTCTGTTTCAAATAGATTTTTGTTGTTAATAATGTATCTCTTGAGTTTTAATAATTGAATTTTTATGAGCATTGACAATTTATTTCATTTCCTACACTTATATGAAAATCGATTAAACTAACGTTTGTATTACTCAACTTTACTCGCGTCAATTCCGTTTCAAATATTGAATACAATACATAATAATTAAAGAAGTTGATTAGGCTAGTGAGATACTCAATGATTTTGATGTAATTCAATTTGTTAGTTGACTTGGATTGAAAATGGTATATATATATATATATATATATATATATATATATATATATATATATATATATATATATATATATAAACAAACACTTATTCCTAATTTATTCCTTATTTCTCACTTCATTATATTAAAACTCCATAGTTAAGTAATTAATTAGTCCATCAGATGCCTTTCCATGAGAAGGTTTCACAATTTACTAAATTGCTCAAAATTCATACATACACTACTTTAAGGTCATGAGAACTATTCTCTCAACAAAAATTCACATTCACAACCACAATTAGGCATATTTAGTGCTCAATCTTTCCCCACGCCTATACACTTACTCATTATCTAATTTCAATCTCCACATACATACTCCTTTTTCACTTGCTCAATATGTCTTATTTCCAAAATACAATGAAATTCATCAAATTACTCAATCCTATATCAACACATCCTCAATTTAATTGACTAAATCACAATTTTACAGGAGAAATCATATTCATTCACCTTCACACACAATTACTCTACCAAATTACTAATCACAATGGTTCGCACCAATTCAAAATTTCCCCAATTCAAACCTTGAATTTACACCATAAACATATTTCTAAATCATATACTCCAATTTACAACTATAATTGCTTAAATAAATAATAAACTTGATAATTTAGGATTTAGGGTTTTACCTTTGAATTCACAAAGGAGGAGTCAAGGAGAGGAAGAAGGGGATGTAGGTGTGCGGCTGCCGCTATGGTGACTCGCTGGGAGAGGCCGGCGATGTGCCTCGGCGCCGGGGCTGCAGTGGTTGGCCGCTAAGGGGCCGCGGCGAGGAACCGGGAAGCGAGGGCGGGGCCACGCGGGAACAAAAGGGAGAGCGAGAGCGCGACAGAGAGAGAGAGGGATGCAAGGGAGGCCGGCGCCGGTTTCGGCCGGCGTCGGTGGTGCTGATGGCCGGAGCAAGTGAGCGGCCATGAGGAAGGTGAGGCAGGGGAAGCAAGGCACGCGAGAGAGGGAGCATGGGAGAGCTGAATGAAATGACGAGGAAGAAGCAAGTTGGGGAATTTGAAGTTAGTTTTTTTTTTTTTTTTTTCACAAATTCCGAGATAAATCTATTTCTGGATTTTTCCTTAAAAAATCTGATTTGTTTATTTTATTTTCATATTTATTATTATTATTATTATTATTATTATTATTATTATTTTGTTACTTATTACTTTTTAATTTTATTTTAATAATGATATTTACAAATTATAATTGTATTGATTTGTTTGAAATATGATATTAACGACCTTAGCTGCATGTAAATTTTTGAATTTTCTCTTTTAAACATATACATAAATTATAATCATTATTATGAAATTTTTATTAGGGCCACTTCATCGCCTTAACCGCATAACACATGTAAAAGAATAATGTAAATATAAAATATCGAATTGAAATGCATGCGCTCAATTATATAAATCTTATAATTAATAAGATAAATAATGTGATTTAGGGTCGGGTTGTTACGGATGTCGTTATGGAGGACCCTGTGGAGGACCCCAAGGAGGATGAGGTGAAAATCGTGTACGTCGGCTCCGAGTCCGAGGAGGATGACGACCCTAGCGACTTTAACTACGATCCCTCCAGGGATCGTTAGGCTTGCATAGCCTCTATTCTTTTGCCGTGGGCCATGATGGCTCGAGATGATTTTGTATAGTTGGCTAGAATTTTGTTGTATGTAATGTACGTATTTGTGTAGGTGATAGTATGGATGTATTTATGTATATACTTTCCAAACTAACTAATATTGATGGCCGACTATGATATTTTTTGGACTTAGGCGGTTTGACCTAGCTTGCTTACCTAGGCTAACCTCGGGATGAGGTATGTCCTATAGGAATTAATGATTTAGGACACGAGTGTGGTTTGGGCGTGACCTTCGATGTCACTATTCCACCTTTTCGTTAAGGATTATTTCCTGTTATTTATTTCGTTCCTTTTTAATTATTGTAAGATCTATGTAAGTTTTTAGCTACATCGTAATATATGTCTTACTTAGGTGAATAAATTAAGAAGAAAACCAATATATTTGTTTTGTAAAATGTCGCAAGACGCAAATAACAACCAACCTGGGAGTGAAAACCAGGAAGGATCAGGAGATAATCATGTGTTTGTTGGACCCCTAATACCACCACTTACCAATACCCAACAACAAACCAACCAACCCCAAACTCACATTTCCATTCACTCCAATCCTAATGACGGTGAAAACCCCGCATATTGGGGAAATCTTGTTCGAGGAGTTACTTGAAGAAGATACCTACCCCGACCACACCAGCTGAAACCTCCCATAACACTCGAAAAGTTGGCCGACAGAGAATCTAAGAGAAATCCCGGAGTGTATAATGGGAGGATCGACCCGATAGAACTGGAGGAATGGATTAGGAACATGGAGAAAATCTTTGCGGTAATTGAGGTACCCGAGGATAAGAAGATAACAACAGGGACATTCTATTTGACTCGGAGAAGCCTATATATGGTGGAGTACTATCAAGGGCCTGAGTTCACTTGGACCAAATTCTTTGAGGAACTTAGGGCTAAGTTCTACCCCATTTCGGTTTAGCGCTTGAAGGAAAAGGAATTCCTAGAGTTGAGGATGACGGAAAACATGACCGTTATGTAATATATGGCTAAATTCAATGAATTAGCTCGTTTTGCTCAAGATTTTGTGGCCATTGAGAAGAAGATGATGCTAAGATATGAGGAAGGCCTTGTTGTTTATATCCGACACTAGTTGGTTGGTCGACCAATCAAATCCACCCATGAACTGTATGAATGCACTCTGCGAAGTGGAGAGAATTAAGGAGTTGAGGGCCCATAGCTCGAGAAATCCAAAACGAAAATGGAATGATCAAGGAAATCGAGTGAGAACACCACCCCCAAGAAGACTACTCCTACCCAAACCAAGAATCCTACACTGGTCACCTTTGAACGATGTGCAAAATATGGGAGGACCAATCATACAACGAGTTGAGTGCGGGGTTGGAACCGACTAGTGTACCTGGTGTGGAAGTGCTTGAACATCGAGCATACAAGCTGTCCTAAACAGCTGAAAAAGGTGGAGAAAGGGACAGTGAAGTCGGTACCTAAGACAATTCCGGTTCCTAAGCTGCCCATCCGGCCAGCGTAGGCAAAGCCTATGTGATGGAGAAAAAGACGCAGCCGCCACTAGTACGAGTTGTCACTGGAACCCTCTTTTTAAATTCCATTCCATTTTATGCATTATTTGACTCTGGGGCATCCCACTCTTTCATTTCAACCCAAGTTGTGCCTCGACTGAAGTTAGAAAGTAATAGGGTGATAAACAAACATCAAGTCAGCCTGCCTAACGGCCAGGTGGTAGAATGCCCTTATTCTTACCAAAATGTTCCATTGACAATCTCCGGAGAGAATTTGCCAACCAACCTAATCCAGTTTGACTTAGCCGAGTTCGAAGTGGTTTTAGGAATGGATTGATTGTCAAAGTTTGGAGTAAAAATAGATTATGAAAAAAAAATAATAGCGTTGAAAGGTAGTCGGGGAGGAAAAGTGTGTTTTCATGGGAATGATAGTAAAAGGAGTGTTCCGTTATATCTTTGATGAAGGCAAGGAAACTCGTATAGAAGGGGTGTCGAGGCTTATTTCGTTACATCACTGGGGAAAGTAAAGAAGAATTAAAACTTCAGGATATCCTTATAGTAAGGGAATTCCCGATGTTTTTCCTGAAGAATTTCCAGGAGTACCACCTCAAACAAAAATAGATTTCGAGGTAGATTTAATCCCGTGGCCGCGACTTATCTCCAAAGCACCTTATAGGATGGCCCCAGCTGAACTTAAGGAATTGAAAACTTACTTAGAAGAACTTGTGGAAAAAGGTTTCATTAGTCTGTGTACCTCACCTTGGCGAGCATCGGTTTTATTCATAAAGAAAAAGGATGGTACGTTAAGGTTGTGCGTCAACTATAGGGAGTTGAATAAGATCACGATCAACAATAAGTATCCCCTGCCCGAATTGATGACCTATTTGATCAACTGCAAGGTGCTGGGATGTTTTCAAAGATAGACTTGAGGTCCGGCTATCACCAACTTCGAATTAAGCCTGAGGACATACCTAAGACTGCATTCAGGATAAGGTAAGGTCACTATGAGTTCATTGTTATGCCATTTGGGTTGACTAACACACTTGCAAAGTTTATGGATTTGATGAATAAGATTTTCAGACTCTATTCGAGATGAATTTGTGGTGGTATTCATAGACGACATCCTACTATACTCCAAGGATAGGGAAGAACATGTGAGTCATTTGAGAATGATTTTACAAACCTTGAGAGAAAATCGGTTGTACGCCAAATTGCAAAAGTATGAATTTTGGTTGAATGAGGTGGCATTTTTAGGTCACATGGTGTCTAAAGAGGGGATAAAAATTGATCCACAAAAGTGCAAGCGGTCACAAAATGGCCAAGGCCGACTAATGTCACCGAAGTAAGGAGTTTTCTAGGGTTGGCTGGATATTATCGAAAGTTCGTTCAAGATTTTTCAAAAATAGCTCTCCTCATGACAAATCTTCTAAGGAAAACCACCAAGTTTGAATGGACCAATAAGTGTGAAAAAACATTTCAGGAGTTGAAAAAGAGATTAACCACAACCCCGATGCTGACCCCACATGAGAAAGGCAAAGAGTATACCATTTATAGTGACGCCTCAAAAAATGGGTTAAGATGTGTATTGATGCAGGATGGTAAGGTTGTAGCATATGCTTCGCGTCAACTAAAACCGTATGAAAGGAATTATTCCACTAATGACTTGGAAGTGGCAGCAGTGGTATTCGCTTTGAAAATTTGGAGACATTACCTATATGGAGTATCTTGCAAAAATATACACTGACCATCAAAGTTTAAAATATGTCTTCATCGAGAAAGAGCTCAACTTGAGGCGAGGCGCTGGTTAGAACTATTAAACGATTATAACTTGGAGATCCAATACCACCCCGGAAAAGCGAATGTTGTCACGGATGCCGTAAGTTGAAAAACTCAGCATAGCTTGAATACGATAATCATAACCTAATTGACCCTTATTCGTGAGTTGCAAGCGAAAGGATTGAGTTTATCAAACCTCGGTGTGGGTGGAGGGTTGTTAGCTTTTTGGAAGTTAGATCATCAATTTTGGAGGAAATCAAGATAGGGCAGGTGAAGGATGAAGAGCTGGTAAAGATCAAGCAGAGCCTAGACAAGGGTAAATACGAGGATAGTAGCTTATGATTTCGAATCATTGGTGTGTACCCAATCAAGGAGACCTGAAAAAGACAATTCTAGATGAGGCACACACTACCGCATACTTTGTGTGTCCTAGGGGAACAAAGATGTATGTGGACTTAAGGCGAGAATTTTGGTGGCCTAATATGAAGAGGGATGTGGCAGAATATGTGGACCGATGTCTTACCTACCGGAAGGTGAAAGCAGAACATCAACGCCCTATAGGGGAACTACGACCTCTTGAGATACCAACATGGAAGTGGGATTCGATATCGATGGATTTTATCATGGGACTTCCCATATCCGCCTCTAAGAAGAACACAATTTAGACCATTATGGATTGCCTCCCCAAGTCTCGCATACTTCATACCCATCCACGATGGTTGGAGTGTGGACAGGCTAGCCCAGTTATATGTGAAAGAAGTTGTAAGGCTACATGGCATTCCGAAGGATATAGTGTCAAATAGGGACACTCGGTTTCAATCGCAATTTTGGGGAGCCTTGCAAAGAGCTTTTGGGACTAAGATAAATTTTAGTAGCTCGTATCATCTTGAGACGGATGGCCAAACCGAGAGGGTTAACCAAATACTAAAGGACATGTTGAGGGCATGTGTTCTTGATTTCCAAGGGAAATGGGAGGATTACCTCACTCTAGTGGAATTCTCATACAATAATAGTTACCAAGCCACCATCAAGATGGCTTCATTTGAGGCACTTTATGGGAGGAGGTGCAAAACTCCTTTATGTTAGAACGACCTTGAAGAAACGCTCATTGTGGGGCTAGAAATGATATAAGATACCACTGAAAGGATTAGGATGATACAACAGCGTATCGTGGAAGCTCAAAGTAGACAAAAGAGTTATGGCGACTAACGAAGAAAACCCTTGGAGTTCTAAGAAAGAGACATGGTGTTCTTAAGAGTTTCCCTAACAAAAGGTGTAAAGAGGTTACGTATTAAAGGGAAATTGAGCCCTAGATACATCGGACCTTACGAGATCATAAAGAAACCGTAACAACCCGACCCTAAATCACCCTATTTATTTTAAATCACATTATTTATTTTATTAATTACAAGATTTACATGATCGAGCGCGCGCACTTCAATTCGGCATCTTAAATTTAAATTATATTTTTATCTCGTATGTTATGCAGCTAAGGCGACGAAGTGGCCCTAATAAAAATCTCATAATAAGATTTTAATTTGTGAACATCATTATTAAAATAAAATTAAAAGTAACAATAAAAGAAAACAAAACAAGTAAATAAATAAATAAATCAAAATAATAAAATAACCAAATCGGATTTTTCTAAAGAAAAATCCAGAGAAGGAATTCTCTGGATTTTTGAGGCAGACTTAAATGTATTTCGAGCTCATTCCTTCGCTCTCGTGCTCCCTGCTCCTCCCGTCTTCCCCTGCTTCCTCTGGTTTCCTCCTTCATTTCCCCCTCGCCTCTCGCTCTGCTGTTGCCGGCTCACAGCCCGGCCACCAAGCGCCACCAACGCCGGCAACACGTCGGCGTTAGGCGCCGTCCGGCAGCGCAGCTCGCCTCCCGTGCGGGGTCTCTCTCTCTCACTCCCTCGCGTTCCTCTGCCTCTCCCCTGTCGTTGCTCTGCCTCTCCAAGCCCCGGTCACGCCGGTTCCGGCGACCGAGTACCGCTAACGCCAGACGAAAGCCGGCGCTAGCACCGGCCGAGGCTACCGGCCTCCCTCTCTCACGCCATCGCTTTTCTTCTCCCTTTCCGCGCGGCCCTGCTCCCTGCCCCAGCCGCGGCACTTAACAAGCTAACCACCAGCAGCGGCGGCCGCCGGAGCCAGCCGCCGTCCCCGCCCAGTGGTCGCCGGTGCAGCCGCCACGCGCCACCATCTCTCGCCTCTCATCCTTGACTCCTCCTCCGTGAATTCGAAGGTAAAACCTCAAGCCCTAAATTATTACAGTTTGTCATTTACACGCTTGTTGTAGTTGTGAAACCGAATTATCGCATTTATAGACATGTTCGTGTAGTGAACTTAAAGATTAATTTAGAGAAAATTCGAATTGGCATGGAGGATTTGGGTTTGGTGTTAGTGGTGAATCAATTGTTCGAATGTGAATAAATGTGGTTCTTTTTGGGAAATTATGAATTAACGAATGAGATTGAGGAGGTTTTATTAGCAAATGGAACAATTTGGTGGAACTATTGCATTTTGGAAATAATTGAGCAAACGAAGGAGAAGGTGTGCGTAGAAATTGAAATTTGATAATGTACAAGTATACAGGCATAGAAAATAATTGAGCATTAGGTTTGCCTAATTGCGATTGTGAATGTGAATGTCATTGTGAGAATAAGGCTCATGACCTTAAGTTGGCATATGAATGAAATTTTGAGCAATTTGGGTAATTATAAGGCCTACCTATGGAAAGGCATCGGTAGACCGAATAATCGCTTAGCTGTGGGCTTAAATTCGATAAGTGAGGAATAAATTAGGAATAAGTGTTGTTAGGTACATTTATATATATATATATATACCATTTTTTTAATTCAAAGCCGCTAATAAACGGAATTACACCAAAATCATCGAGTATCTAAATAGCCTAATCAACTTCTTTAATTAATATAAATTATATTCAATAAACGCAGTAAAGCTAAGTAATACAAACATAAGTTTAATCGATTTTCATACGAACATAAGAAATGAAATACATTGTTAAAGCTTATACAAATTCAAGCATTAAAACTCAAGAAAACATCATTAACCATAGAAATCCACTTGAAACAGTAACTCGAGGCCACTTCCGTTGCCGAACAGTCGCTGACTCAAATTTCGCAAAAGGGGAGAAACAAATATTCTCAATTCGAGTACGTTCATTGCTCGTACTTTGCGAAAACTCACATGTTTCATCAAATCACAACATTTCTCATATATACAAATAATAATGAATCATTTACAAGGCAAGTTTTGCCACCTAAATAAGTGGTCCCCGCCCAATTATCAATTACCAAGGGCTTAGGCCCGCCAATTATACCGCGCGCGGCGTCAACTCGGGTTATCGATCGGCCGGGGTGACACCTGTTCAACGATCGTATCAATTACCAAGGGGCTCCACTTCCGGATAATAACCGAGCAAGCATGTTTTACTCATATTCTCTCCCCCGATTTCAAACTAAAATGAATTGAAATGCGCGCGCTCAATCAACATACTCTTCAAAGTTATTTTACAGATGCAGGAATGTTCGTACCGAGTTTCGACTCACTTTTCCAAATATTTTATTGTTTTTGTTTTAGGAAGAAGCACTCGCGAACAATCAACCATTTATTAAGTCCGACGCAGGCAAACCCTAGCCAGCCTCGTGGCATTCGCAAACCTAAAGGTACATAGACGCTCACGAGTGATTTTACCTGTCAACCAGGGTTAGGTATGGCCTTGGGAATCATTGTACACTATTTTGTGGATTAGAGAAAAGTCTAGGTTGTTTAAATATTACATTGCTAAACCCGTAAACTGTATTTTGGGATGTCATAACTACTTGGGTAATAAGTAGCTACTCCTAACAAGATCATTGGAAATATAACCATGGATGCACCAAATTGTATTTCACTTTATTTCAATTATTTAGCCTTGTTCTTTTTCTAGGACGGCGGTGACGCCTTCGATTATTACCTTCCGCTGCGACATTACGTAATAGTCTCTAATGAAGGGATTTATTAAGTAATGGTGATTGGGGCGTTACGAAGTGGTATCGGAGCGAGGTTTAGAAATCACTGTGAGCAATAGGATTTTAAGGTGTCATGATTTGACCTTTAGAAAACTACGTGGCCATTATTTCCGCAAGTTGTTATTTTGGGATTTGTGGATGTGGTGTAACTAATATTGAATTGAGGTATATAATTTTGGGTGATGCTAAGTATAAATCAATGTACATAATGACTTAAGTTGCTCGACATACATTTCATATGCTTTTAAGTTTTGTAGCTTGTAATTAAATTCGTAAATTTTGTTTCGGATGTATTATGAGCCATTTGGGTGGTTTTAAGCTTTAATGTATATTGGTTGTACTCCGGCGTGTGGCCGTTGAGTTGTGTACTCCGAGCGTGTGGCTCGTTGAGTGATATTGTGTTTTTATGCAGGGTTTTAAAGCTTTAAATTTATGGGATAGGCCATATTACAAACGGAACTATGCCGAAATTTTTAGAAAATACCAAACTCTTTTAGGAAATTCCCTATATTACCTTTAAGTCTGGAATTAGAAAGCAAACCCGACACCCGAATAAGCCTTGGGAGTCCCTTTGATCGAGGATTCCTCAATCGATAAGAATCCCGAGAGAATGATAAACTAATATGCAATTGGGTATTACTGATCATATAAGCACAATGAAAGCGTGAGTTACCTAAATGTATTTTATATTAGAGATTGTGATCAACTTGGTTCATGAGAGAGGGAAGAGATATTTGCACCTGAGGAAAAGAGGTATAGGGATATATTATTGCAATGGACATATGGTGAAGCCCAATGAAAAATGAGGTTGTGAGTTCGCTTGGGATAACTTTCTGGAAGAGTTAGAGCTAAATTTTACCCACTGCAATTCGTGTACGAAAAGAATGGGGGTTCATAGAGTTAAAAATGGACTACAAGATGACAATAGTGGAGTACGCTAATAAACTTATGGAGTTAGCTAGATATGACTCGGACCTTTTCATTATTGATAGGGTGAAAATGTTAAGATTTAGGGATGGCTTGGCCTATCATATTCGACATTAACTTGCTAGTTAAACTATCAAAGATTGTCAAGGACTATATGGAAGAGTGGACTAAGGGCTTTAAATTCTGGAGACTCAAAGAGAGCTGAACAACACAAGTGAGAGTATAGTTCAAGAGAAACATGTTATTAGTTTCAACAGAGGTCACTCATTGAGCATCCCTGAATCTTGGGGAAAATGTTGCCAAACAAATCACGCCCGTATCAAATTGTTGAATAGGTGGTAATAAATGTATGTGTGTGGTAGCCTTGAACATTTAGTAAACACTTTCCTACAAGGACAGAAAGTTGTAGAGAAGGGAGTTGTCGAGCCCTAATGATACCATGTGAAGAGACACTCTAGAAATTAAGAAAAGGTTACCCATAACTCAAATTCTTACCTTGCTCATGGAAGGTAAAAAGTATACCATCTATAGTGAGACGTTTAAAAACAGGTTAGGATGCGTATCAATACAAGACGATAAGGTCATAGCTTATACATCTCAACAACTGAAACTATGTGAAAAGATTAGTCCTACTCACGAAGTTAAGTGGGCTACTCGTTGTTTTGTTTCAAATATTTGGAGGCATTACTTGTATGGGGTAACATGTAAGATTTATATTGACCATTGGAGTTTGAAGTACAAATGTACCCTAAAGAAGGTCAATCCGAGGCAATGTCTGTTAGAAGAATTACTTTGGGGTTACAACTTACAAGTATAATATCGCCTAATGAAAATGAATATAGTGTCAAATGCGTGGAATACGGAGACAAAACACAAGTTAAACGTGATAATGACAACTTAGCTTGTGGTTATATGAAATCTCTACAATATAAATTGAGTCAATCTCGCATGAACAAATGAATGGGTTCCTAGCAGCAATAGAGGTATATAATAATGAAAGGTATTCGCATAGGCTAAAACGATGATGTCGGGATGGAAAGGATCAAGAAAGGTATAAAAAGGAAAAATCTCATGGTTTCAAGGAATACACGAGGGTAGAACCTTAAGGTTTCAGAATCAATTTTGTTTATTGAAGAGAGAGAAATTGAAAAGGAACTCTTGAGGAAGCACATAATCCACGATATTTGGAGGAACAAGCGGTATAGAGACTTGAAACAATGTTTTTGGGGAGTAACGTGAAAAGGATATTTTAGAATATGAAGATAAGTGTTCCATTTGCCAAATGGCTAAGACCGAACGATGGAGGGTACAATATGACAAGAGATATCAATGTTGTATTGGTGAGTTGAAACCTTTGGAGATTCCTATATGGGGATGAGATTCAATTTCAATGAACCTTGCCATAGGGTTACCTATTATTGTTTCAACGAAAATTGCTTGAGCGATTATTGATCAACTTATAAAGCCTACAAATTCCGTACCAACGATGTAGGGATACCGGCACAATTACACACCAAAGAAGTCACTAGGTTACATAGGCATACCTAAGAACATTATATCCGATAGCGATAACAGGCTTCAAATGTGTTTTTGGTAAGCTCTATAGTAACCTTTTGCGACTAAACTCAATGATGATAGTTCATACCATCGGGGACAATAGGACACACCGAAAGAGTTAATTAAATATAAGAAGATATGCTGAGAGCATGTGTATTCGACTTTTAAAGAAAATAGAAAGCCGATCTATCTTTGGTAGACTTATCCTATAATACAATTATCAAGTCATCGATTAAATCGCTCCGTTTGAGGCATTGTATTGGAGGAAATACGGAACCTCGTTATGTTAAAGCGAGTTGAGCAACGCCTTGACTATGGGTCTAAGTGGACCTAAGGAACAACCGAAAAGATTAGCAAGATTTAAGACCACATCAAGAAGATTTAAAGCGACAATGAGCTATAAGGATAAAAGTGTTTTTGAAGTGTCTTCACCGAGAGGAGGTCAAGGATCCAAAGTTAAGGAAAAGTCAAGTCCTAAGTATATTGGGCTACATGAGGCTATAAACAAGTGCAATCCATTATCATATATATATATATATATATATATATAACTATTTCATCTCGAGCCCAAATATGAGAATAACATTTCTCATATCTAGCAAGTAGTATATACCTATTCCAAACCATGATGTGGTGACAGAGTTACTAGAAATCGTTGAAAATTCAATATGTGAAAAGCTTCAGTGCAAATATTGGATTCTCGGGGTCAAGGAACTCCGTGATAAAAAGCATTCCTTTGGTGGAAATACTCAGGACTAACCATACATCATCGGAAGCCACATGGGGAAACTGAAGAAAATAAGAGAAATACTTACCCTCACTTATTTTAAGTTTAAGTTTTCAAACCTCATTGCAAAAGGCTCAAGTTTCGAGGACGAAACTTATTTTAAGGGGGAAGACCGTAACAACCCGACCCTAAATCACCCTATTTATTTTAAATCACATTATTTATTTTATTAATTACAAGATTTACATGATCGAGCGCGTGCACTTCAATTCGGCATCTTAAATTTAAATTATATTTTTATCTCGTATGTTATGCAGGCTAAGGCGACGAAGTGGCCCTAATAAAAATCTCATAATAAGATTTTAATTTGTGAACATCATTATTAAAATAAAATTAAAAGTAACAATAAAAGAAAACAAAACAAGTAAATAAATAAATAAATCAAAATAATAAAATAACCAAATCAGATTTTTCTAAAGAAAAATCCAGAGAAGGAATTCTCTCGGATTTTTGAGGCAGACTTAAATGTATTTCGGGCTCATTCCTTCGCTCTCGTGCTCCTCGCTCCTCCCGTCTTCCCCTGCTTCCTCTGGTTTCCTCCTTCATTTCCCCTCTCGCCTCTCGCTCTGCTCGTTGCCGGCTCACGGCCCGGCCACCAAGCGCCACCAACGCCGGCAACACGTCGGCGTTAGGCGCCGTCCGGCGAGCGCAGCTCGCCTCCCGTGCGGGGTCTCTCTCTCTCACTCCTCGCGTTCCTCCGCCTCTCCCCGTCGTTGCTCTGCCTCTCCAAGCCCCGGTCACGCCGGTTCCAGCGACCGGTACCGCTAACGCCGGACGAAAGCCTGGCGCTAGCACCGCCGGAGGCTACCGGCCTCCCTCTCTCACGCCATCGCTTTTCTTCTCCCTTTCCGCGCGGCCCCGCTCCCCGCCCCAGCCGCGGCACTTAACAAGCTAACCACCAGCAGCGGCGGCCGCCGGAGCCAGCCGCCGTCCCCGCCCAGTGGTCGCCGGTGCAGCCGCCACGCGCCACCATCTCTCGCCTCTCATCCTTGACTCCTCCTCCGTGAATTCGAAGGTAAAACCTCAAGCCCTAAATTATTACAGTTTGTCATTTACACAGCTTGTTGTAGTTGTGAAACCGAATTATCGGATTTATAGACATGTTCGTGTAGTGAACTTAAAGATTAATTTAGAGAAAATTCGAATTGGCATGGAGGATTTGGGTTTGGTGTTAGTGGTGAATCAATTGTTCGAATGTGAATAAATGTGGTTCTTTTTGGGAAATTATGAATTAACGAATGAGATTGAGGAGGTTTTATTAGCAAATGGAACAATTTGGTGGAACTATTGCATTTTGGAAATAATTGAGCAAACGAAGGAGAAGGTGTGCGTAGAAATTGAAATTTGATAATGTACAAGTATACAGGCATAGAAAATAATTGAGCATTAGGTTTGCCTAATTGCGATTGTGAATGTGAATGTCATTGTGAGAATAAGGCTCATGACCTTAAGTTGGCATATGAATGAAATTTTGAGCAATTTGGGTAATTATAAGGCCTACCTATGGAAAGGCATCGGTAGATCGAATAATCGCTTAGCTGTGGGCTTAAATTCGATAAGTGAGGAATAAATTAGGAATAAGTGTTGTTAGGTACATTTATATATATATATATATACCATTTTTTTTAATTCAAAGCCGCTAATAAACGGAATTACACCAAAATCATCGAGTATCTAAATAGCCTAATCAACTTCTTTAATTAATATAAATTATATTCAATAAACGCAAGTAAAGCTAAGTAATACAAACATAAGTTTAATCGATTTTCATACGAACATAAGAAATGAAATACATTGTTAAAGCTTATACAAATTCAAGCATTAAAACTCGAGAAAACATCATTAACCATAGAAATCCACTTGAAACAGAACTCGAGGCCACTTCGTTGCCGAACAGTCGCTGACTCAAATTTCGCAAAAGGGGAGAAACAAATATTCTCAATTCGAGTACGTTCATTGCCCGTACTTTGCGAAAACTCACATGTTTCATCAAATCACAACATTTCTCATATATACAAATAATAATGAATCATTTACAAGGCAAGTTTTGCCACCTAAATAAGTGGTCCCCGCCCAATTATCAATTACCAAGGGCTTAGGCCCGCCAATTATACCGCGCGGCGTCAACTCGGGTTATCGATCGGCCGGGGTGACACCTGTTCAACGATCGTATCAATTACCAAGGGGCTCCACTTCCGGATAATAACCTAGCAAGCATGTTTTACTCATATTCTCTTCCCCCGATTTCAAACTAAAACGAATTGAAATGCGCGCGCTCAATCAACATACTCTTCAAAGTTATTTTACGATGACGAGAATGTGCGTACTGAGTTTCGACTCACTTTTCCAAATATTTTATTGTTTTTGTTTTAGGAAGAAGCACTGGCGAACAATCAACCATTTATTAAGTCCGACGCAGGCAAACCCTAGCCAGCCTCGTGGCATTCACAAACCTAAAGGTACATAGACGCTCACGAGTGATTTTACTTGTCACCCGGGGTTAGGTATGGCCTTGGGAATCATTGTACACTATTTTGTGGATTAGAGAAAAGTCTAGGTTGTTTAAATATTACATTGCTTGAACCCGTAAACTGTATTTTGGGATGTCCTAACTACTTGGGTAATGAGTAACTACTCCTAACAAGATCATTGGAAATATAACGGTGGATGAACCAAATTATATTTCACTTTATTTCAATTATTTAGCCTTGTTCTTTTTTAGGACGGCGGTAACGCCTTCGATTATTACCTTCCGCTGCGACATTACGTATTAGTCCCTAATGAAGGGATTTATTAAGTAATGGTGATTGGAGGCGTTACGAAACCGAACTCGTGGCTTACAAACTAGCATTGCCTTCCAATCTTGAACATGTGCATAACGTGTTTCATATATCTCAACTTCGAAATATATATCCGATCCAAGCGACATCATAGAGCTCGAACCTATTATGGTCGCCCAAAATTTATCCTACGAAGAACAACCTATACGAGATAATGGACCGGAGAATCAAACAACTCCGCAATAAGACCATTCCATTAGTCAAGGTATTGTGGGCAAACCATACTTCCACGGAAGCCACTTGGGAAACCGAGGAGGACATGAAAAGAAATACCCTCACCTATTTTAAGGTAATATCATCTTGTCTTACTTGCAAGTTTCGGGGACGAAACTTATTTTAAGGGGGAAGAGTGTAATGTCCCGACCTTAATCCAATATATCAAATAAGATTAATAAATATTAATGAGTGCGTGCACTTCAATTCACACTTCCATTTCTCATTATCATGTGTATTATATACCGTGTAAGTAACCATATTATGTGTTGCGGGACTTCGATGATGATAGTGAAGCTTGGCAAAGAAATAAATAAATAAATGAATGATCAAATAAATTATGCCTTGTGATAATTCAAGGAATAATAATAATAATAGTAATAATAATAATAATAATAATAATAATAATAATAATAATAATTATTATTATTATTATTATTATTATTAGACGACAAATAACATTTCAAATGGTTCATTTCATTAAGCAAACCATTTGATGGTGTTATGCATAAACATATGGGTTTTCGTAAGATACAAGTAATAAACGTACCTTAAAATAGCAGGTGATATCCTTTCTTTGGTCCCTTTGGAGTTGCTGACTCGGATGAACGACGTTACTATCTTATTATTATCGTTGCTATTATTATTACTACTATTATTACTTATATTATTTCCTTATTGTAACTTCCTATGACTAGATGAATTTAAATAAAACAAAATCACTTTGTAAATTGTTAAAGCGGTTGGTTAAATTTAATAGGTTGAAGTTTTAAAGTAACACTCGCAACTTATACCAATCCCTCTTGTCACGCAATATGCTCATAAGGTTCACTTAATTGTTTCTCCATAAAACACCTAACGTGTTAATCGGTCACTTCTCAAATTAAGTCTCTTGGTTATTTAATTGTTTAATCCTCCAACGTTGCTTAATTCTCCACTTGCATACCTAACCCAATTCTTATAAATCGCCTAAGTTAACCCATTTCCTTTAATTTCTTTAAATCATCAAATTCACTAATTTTCTTTAACTCTTTACATCGTCAATTTTGCTTCTTTTCTTTAACTCTTTATATCATCAATTTTGCTTCTTTTCTACTACCACAATTACTTATTCACTTATTTCCTTTAAGTCACTAAAATCCTTTATTTTCTTTTGGATTGCTAAAGTCACTTATTTTCTTAAATTGTCAACATCATTTACTTCCTTTAATTTATCTCAATCATCCAAATGACTTATTTTCTTTAAACTCTCAAAATGACTTATTTTCTTTAATCTTCCGAAAATTACTTATTTGCTTTAACTTCTTAAAATCATCCAACTTACCTATTCTCTTTAATTCATATTTTTAATCCACATGCTCATAATTCAACATGCATGCCTATTTCTTTTTAAATCCTCACTTAATATCATACTCCTCCAATGTCCCATTTTAACTTTTACATGCATGCACATTTTAATTAATCTCTTCCTCCAAAATTTGCGAATAAACTTTGAATCATCACAAAACAAAATTTTCTTCCCAAAATTTACAATCCACAATCATCTAAGCAATGACCTAATATAACATAATCAAGAAATTTAAATAATTCTTACAAGTCCAATTTTTCCTTTTTCCATGAACATCCAACCACCTAATTCAAGGCCTTTTTGTTTCTTTCACCTACAAAATCTCAAAAATATGATTTTACACAATAATCCCTTGCATGCAACATTTAACTAATTATTCTTAAAAATTTTAAAAATTCATTAGTTGAAGGTTGAGGTTTTTACCCAAAACCCACAAGAAAATGACGTTTTTATGGAGGAAGAGGTGGTTGAACGGAACTCCGATGGCTGCGGTGGTTGGTGGCGACGACCGGCGACAGCAGCAGGCGGCTATCGGCGACGACGGTGGCTGGTCTGGCGGCAGGCAGCAGCAGCAGGACCCGGGTGGCCGGCGACTGGCGGCTCCGGTGACGGCGACCGGCGGAGCTGCTGGTGGTGGTGGTAGGCAGCCTGGCTGGGCAGTAGAGAGGAGGTTGAGTGAGGGAGGTGAGTTTCTTTGGGAAGGGAAGCAAATGATGAAGGTGGAGTTTTTGAGATTTTGGGGGCTTAAATAAGCAATTTAAATCTGAAAATTGTTGATGTATTAGATTAAGGTTGGGGCATTACAAGAAGGTACATCTTTGATGATATAAGTAATTGTTTCAAATCTTTTAAGCCATACTCGAATATTAGAGCTCGCTTTAGTCATTAATATCTAACGGGTAATACTTATGGGAGTAAATAAATGGCTATGGTTAATAAAAACAATTTGTTATATATCTCAGGACAAGTAGTTTGCTCACACACAAATTGATTGGAAGAAAACACTAAATTTCTTGAAATGCCTACACTTGCATTTTTGCCATGAGTGACCAAGAGTGTTAGTAGAGTAGTCACGAACTTAATGAGGACATGCGGTTTGAATTTTAGTGCTAGTATAGTAGTTTAATACACATATGAAGAGTATTACCAGTAGGTCATGAATCTAGTGTGGTTTCCCCTCCCGTCCCCCTCAATGACTAATCCAATTTTTTTTAATTTTTTTGATAATAGTGTATAACTTTTAGTTTTATAAAATTTATAATTGTTAGAGTATAAACTTATTGGGTTTGAAGTGTGGATGCAACAAAGATTCCTCTTTATCTTATGCAATAATCAATATGAAGGCTATTGAGATTCGAACCTGAGACCTTTTGCTCAGAAAAGGCTCGATACCATGTTCAAGAATAAACTCAACCAAAAGTTTAAACTTATAATATCAATTAAGCGTTCATGTTAAAATTTATAATTTGGTAAAATTTTTATAATATCCAAAAATTTTATATAATATAGTGTCGGACTTTTAGTTTTATAAAATTTATAATATCATGTTACAATTCAGAAAAAATGTTTATCAAAGGAGATGTAATTTATTTATTTTTTTCGATCATTGATTAATTTGGTAAAAATAAGAGAGTACAAAAACCTTTAAAAGGCTTAGTCCCTCATTTAATATATGCTGCCACATGAATTAGCTTTTTTCCCCATTGATGGATTGAGGCTAAATATATTTTGGTGGAATAGTAGGTGACTTGAATCTTTTGCTATGATCTTACCGTGAGTTGTGAGCTACAACCATAATTTATTGATTTGAGCAACGTTGTTTTTTTTTTTTTTTTTTTGCAGTAAACATTTAAGGTAAAAGTTCTTTTAATAAATGATCTTTCGAAGATTCAAATTTATATTTTTCTTTATAGAAATAAAATTATTACTACCGCAACTAACAATTTGTTTGGTAACAGGCGTAACTTATAGATATATTAAAAAATAACTGTCAAATCAAAGATAAATATAAAAAGATAGCATTGCCTACATTGTATATATAAAAAATCAATCTACATACACTACTCAAATACAACAATAAAATAGATATCGAAATTTTACTAATATGCTGTAGGGCAAGTAGATGAAAAATATATTGCACTAAAATTCTAGAGCTTTTAATGATAAAAAATAAATATTAACCAATTAGAATGTGTCTTTTTGTTAGTAAGAAAAAGATTTTGGTTGAGAAAATGCATCGTTGGCTGTATTGCTAAAATTCAAGCCAAAAGCCAGTTATGGCCTTCATCCACAAACACACGAAGTAAAAAAAATTAGGGCCTAACCAGTAGTTCTAATCATGATCCTGACCATCACCATGAGCGCCACCCTCGCCTTCATCACCGCCTTTGTCATCCTTCCCACCATCGTCACCACCCTCCTCCTGCGGCTGTTCCCCTGCCCCTTGCTGGGGATTGGCATTGCCTCCATGATCACCACACAGCATATCTTGCTCTGCCTGCTCCAGTTCGTCTAATTCTTCCTCACCACCACCACCACCTCCACCTCCACCAGCGTTTCCTCCAGGACCACCAGGAGGAGGAGGCGGCAATCCCATCCACTCTGCAATGTCGTCAGCTTGAGCGTTGCCACCTGCATTAACCTCGTCCCCATCACTCTGATCATCAGGAACAAGATCAACAACCTCTTCATCTTCATTAATCCTTAAAATTGGTATCAGTGCCCACAACTGATCACCTGATTCCGGTGGCATTTAGAGCTGCAAATTGATATATTTAAGTTAGTATTTTTTTCTAATGGATCTAAAACCTAGTTAGCTGTATATATATATGTTTCCTAGTACATTAAATGTGTGATGAGAGGGAAATTTTTCATAAATAGAGGGGCATATCCGATACAATGGACAACATGGTATATGTGTATAAGAGGAACTCAAACTACAGCAGAGTCCACCCCACTCACAATACTTCTAGCTGCACCGTGAAAAATGATTAGTTAGGTATGTTTTGCAGATAAAATCAGATTTTCTGTACAATATCTTCTGCAATACTATATCTGTACTTTATCGTTTGCAGTATTTTCGGTTCTCATTTCCTAATCCTCTCTCCCTTTAGAAAAGAGTTACATCATTCTTGATTCTCCCACGTCATCTCTGATTCCCACTCTCTAAACTGATAAGTGATCAATCTGGTAGGGAGAGTTCTTGTAACATTAACCTGGGTATAAATGTCACTTCCAACTAATCAATATAGGTGTATGTATAATGAATAAAATTACTACAAACTAGGATAAAAGATAATAAGTGTACCCAACTCAAGGAAAAGTGCTAGTTCAAACCATGACCCGGGGTAGTTATAACTAGCCGGTAAATATGGTTGAATCCTGTAGTATTTAGATTGTAGTCCTCAATATGATGCTCTATACTCGTGTGTCAACAGATAGTTAGACAAAATGGGTTATATGTCAACATATAGTTGGACAAAATGGAAAAATAAAGAAGTTATAATAGTTCATGGAACTGCTTCGGTAGACTGATGGAATTTTCACCAACTGAGTTGCAGAAAACAAAAATAAAGTCCAACTAAATCTCTTAAGGCTAAGTAGGCTTTGGATGTGTCTGTCGCCCAAAATCCAGCTAAGAGGACATAAAAACATGAAATAAAAGGAAAATGAGCAAAAAGATGAAACTGAATGACAAAGAATTGAAAGTATTACCTCAGAGAATGGATTGCGGAAAAATGAGGAGTCACAAATAAAACTTGAGTCAACCAGACAATTGAGACCTAAAATTATAAAAACGAAATTATTCTGAACTAAAAAAAACTGTAAAAATAATATGGGAATGAACCCTAACCTGACCTTGAAACTACTCCTACGGCTGCTGATGATCCTTTTCAATTTGTATTGCTTCCCCTTTTAATAGTAGCCCAATCACCACAAGGGAGAGTGGGATTCCTAATTGTAGTCAAAGTCTATTTGCCGCTGATGACCACGACAAACCATGCATAATATTCTGATAACGGGAACAATACAGAGATCCATTTTCCTAATTTTATCCAATATAATTCCTAGAATTACTCTTGAAAATTTCCTTAGAAAGATTGATACTTACGGACATTAGTTGACCTGGAGAATTAGCTATTTGTTTTGTTAGAAAGAGAAATTTTATTAATAAAAATTCATATGACATTTACAAAGATAATTTTGTTTAACCAGAATAAATTAAAATATTAAAATAGATCTCTATTTTGACAAAATTAATGGTAAAAATACTTCCGTTCGGCTCTATACTTGCAACATTAAGTTGACCATAAATTGTGTTCTTCTACTTTAATATATCTTTCATAAACATTAGCGAGCTATTGTATAACTTCATAGAATAGATATTTGCATGATATAATAGATCAATTTGAAGGAACTATTACTTTGATCGAGTCATATGAAATTCTACTGTTGAATCATTCCTAATTAAAATCAATAAATCTAATTGATAAAAGTATCAAAAAGTATACCCTCCAATCAAATCAATACCCTAATAAAACTTACACATATTGACAAAAGAAATAAGTGGCACAAAGGCAAGAAACAACACTCTCTTAAGAAGGACAGAAATCCCCTAACTCTCACAAAAATGAGAGAAACTCAAACTCTCACGAGTATGAGAGAAAATTTATTATTAGAAAGAAAATAACAATATCTATAGATATTGATTCGATTGAAGAAAGTGAAGTAAAAGTGGTTTATCACTAGCTATAACTAAGCCAGTAGTAGTCTCAAGAATCGTAAAAGAGAAAACAAGTAGTGGATACAACATTAGGGTTTAGAGAGCAGGAAGGGAGAGTAGATAATTTTATTAGCTAAGTTTTTGTTGCATAATTTTGGATTAATTTAACTATTTAGTGTCTAAAGATATTTAATATTGAAAATTTTTATGGTTAAACATTTTAGGTTAAAAGTTTAAATGGTTTAACCTAATACCATTAAAATTTAACAAAATAACTTTTAATTATCTCCTGGTGCACACATGTGTGCAATCTTTGCTAGAACTTGAAGCCACTGAAACCATATGTGGGGTGCTCTTGGTGTGTACATGTATGAGTAAACTTCTGCAATATAAGTTTAAACTTCTGCAATATTTAAGCTTGAATTTTGTTGAAAAAATAGAGCAAAGTATGTAGCAGAAGCGATTCGATGTAAAAACATTAAGAAATTAAGCAAGAAGGCAAAATAAACATGAACACCGACATTTAAAATAGGGTGAAAACCATGGGGGAGAATAAATAATCCACCAATATGAGTGAGTAGAAAATTAATCTCAAAAGGGCATATAAGCATAATGAGATTAGAAAATAGAGATTACAATCACTCTAAACACTCACTCGAAACCTAAAAATGGATAATTGAGATAAATTCACAAAAGAAAAAAATGGTGTAGAAATTGGATGATATTTTTGGGATGATTTGGTGTATGAAAAGGATGGATTTTACAATGGAGATGGAACTCATATCTATAACTAGCAATAAAGTAGGCAATAAACTCAGCAATAACCCCGCAATAAACATCCAAAGTCGGTTGAAACAAGTCTCGGTGGATGAATACAAACAACCTCAAACCGGAAAACACCATGCAAAGTCCGGCACTCGACATGGGCCATGCCTAGTGACATGGACAGCCTATGTTGGGTGCTAGAAGGTGAGTTTTCACGCCGTTTTCGCACATGGTGCGTTCCTCCTCGAGCACGATCATGTTAGAATGATAAACTTAGTATAGAAGTGGGTTTTTAGTGAAATTTGGCCACTAAACCTAACAATCTCCACCATAGACAAATTCACCAAGACGAAAACCACCAAATAAACCCCAAAGGGTAGAGCTATGTAGGGCTGAGCACCGAAGGGAAATCAGAATATTGTCAACAACAACTTAGTTCAAGCGATGCTTGAACCTAGCAAATGAAAATGGTTTGAATAGACATTTATCAATCATATGGCTTAACCGAAAATAACAAGAGGAAGATAAGGGAATTAAAAAATCATGAGAACCTGTCATCAATGAACCTTGTAGAAAATAGAGGCCAACATGCCTCAAGCCTTTAAAGAGCACCTGAGCCCTTTGGAGACTTTGAGAACTCCACTTTCAGTTGAGTATACACACCCTTTAGATTCAAGATTGCCAAGAGACATGATGTTACGCTTTAGACCTGGAACATGACAAACATTAGATAAAGTTCTAATAATGTCGTCATGAGTTTTGATTCGAACAATGCTAATACCGGCACTGTTGCAACTAGTCTCATTGCCCATATAAACAACATCTTAATAAAGAGACTCATATGCTAAAAACCAATCACTTATGGGACACATATGAAAAGTGCAACAAGAATCAAGTACATAGTCAAAATCACTCCTCTTTTCAAGGGAACTAGCAAATAAAATGTCACCCTCAAATTCGAGTATCAGCAAATGCAACTTCACCAGAAGGTTCCTGATATTGTTTATTCTCTTTCTCTCTCTCTTTATGTTTCAATATAAAACACTTGGAAATCTCATGTCCTGCCTTTCTACAATAATGATAGCTTTTGTTGGATTTACGTCTTTGAAACTTAGATTTAGAATCCCTCTTCTCACTTATAGATAAACCTTCGACTTTATCAACACAAATTTCAATATCATATTTCCCTTTAGACAGTAAAATGGTCTTAGTCTCATTGTTACTATATAAAAGGATTCTTTAAAATGCTTATAAGAGGCTGACAACGATACAACTAATAAAATATGTTTATCCTCCTCCTCAATTTTAACATCTAAAGTCCTCAAATCAATAAGAATAGCATTAAACTCATCAAGATACTAACACATAAAGAAGTGTACAAATGCTCTTTGAGATGAATTTTATTTGCAAGACTCTTGGTCATGTATAGTTGCTCCAAACGAAGCCAAATATTTGTATAAGTTGACTTATCCGTCACCTAACGAAGGATGTGAGGAGCCAATCATAAGTGATTTGTCGAAAGAGCTTTCTCATCAAGCTCCTTCTACTACTCATTGGTCATGGATTCGGGTTTTCCTGTCTTTTCAACCAAAACCTGCTTTAATTCATGCATCATTTGGACCTCATAGATACTGAAATTAATCTCGCCATTGAACTTTTGATTATCAAATTTCATGACGGAAAAACTATAATTCTCTAATACTACTTGTTAGGAAAAAGAGCAAAGTATGTAGTTGAAGTGATTGCATGTAAAATTATTCATAACTTAAGCAATAAGACAAAATAAAGATGAATGCTGAAATTTATGTGGAAACCAAAATACGGAGAAAACCATGGGTGGAGAATAATGAATCCACTAATTATAAGTGAGTACGTAATCAATCTCAAGCGGCATATAAATAACGAGATTAGAAAATAGAGATTACAATCACTCTAAACACTCACTCATAGACCTAAAACTGGATAATTGAGATAAATCCATAACCAAAAAAAAAAAAAAAAATGGTGCAGAAAGTAGATGAGTTTTGGGATGATTTGGTGTATGAAAAATGGTGGATTTTGTAATGGATATATGGAAGTCATAGCCGTAACTAGCAATAAATTAGGCAATAAACTCAACAATAACCCTTCAACAAACATCCAAAGTTAGTTGAAACAAGTCTCAACGGATGAATACAAACAACCACAAAGTAGCAAAGCACCAAACCGTGCCCGAGTGACATAGCCAGCCCTGTTAGGTGCTAGAAGGTGAGTTTTTATGCCATTTTCATGCACAGTCTATTTCTCGAGCATAGTCTAGCTACAACGATAAATTGAGTATAGGAGTGGGATTTTAGTGAAATTTGGCCACTACACCTAACAAATTTGATTGTAATTTGACTTAATATAGCTAGTCAGGATATTAACACGGTACATAAGGAGCCCAAGTACTATTTGTAATTTATTTTTACAGGTTTATTAAAGTTGAATACTCTTAGTTTAAAGAAAAAACAATGACTTTATTATCGTTTAAAGACAACAAACAAAAAAGCCGAATATTCGCAGGCGGACTCGGATAACACCTGTCACACCTGTTTGTTTAAGTTGTGCTAACTTCTGGTTTTTAAGTCCGATGATTGGTTCTACCTTGTTTCTTAGATACAAAAAGTTGGTAGAAATTCTTTTGAAGCCTAAGACCTATGTTCAACGCCTACTTTCACAACGGTTTTATTTCTAAGGACTTAGACTATTTGTTGTAACGACTAACCGACCTAGAAGCTCCTGCCCAAGGCATAACAACTTTCTTCATATTGCTTCCTATAAATAGAAGCCTTGATTGAAGACTTATAAGATTGGTAGAACTAAGAACTCAAGCACTCTTATTCTCTCTTCTAGCTTACAACTCTTGTTCATATTCGAAGTTTTGAGTTGTAACATCTTGTAATCTCTAATGTTTTCTTAAAAACTTTTCATAGCTTATCCTTTGACTGAGTTATAAGGGTTAACTCAACTCAGCTTGTCCCAAATTGTACAGGGTACCTCGGTTTGGAAGTACTAGGGCGAGATAAGGTAATTTCGTAGTGCTGGGAAAACTTATATTAAAATTGTCTAAGAGAGCAATTTAGGTAGTCAATTCATTATATTTGTGAATTCAAATAGTGAATTTGACTTAGTACTTGGATAAGAACTGGCCGTAATTTTCTGCCCCGAGAGTGTTTCCACGTAAAATCTCTATTTATCTTTGTCTAAGTCACTCTACACTCGGATCTGGTTTTTGAGTTAAATTTTTTCAAAGAAATTCAAATTTCGTAATTTCCCTTCATCACCCTATTAACCCCCTCTAAGATGATTTAGACTCTCTAACTAAGCCTTCAATTGGTATCGAGCCTAGCCTTTCACTAAAGAATCTCACAATCGAAAGGTCTAAAGATCAAACGCTCAATATAATGGAGAGCTTGATGAAGGAAATCATTCACCATACCACCGAAGTTCAAGGGCTTTAACTTTTCCCATTGGAAGAAACTAATAGAGTGTTTCATCCGAGATCTAGATGAACAAGTATGCGAAGTCATCACCGATGGAAACCGCATTCCCATGAATTAAGTTGGCAACCGGACCGTGGCAAAGCTGAAGTTAGAATTCACTTTTGAAGAGAAGGATATATACAAGAAGAACTTTAGAGCCATGAACATCCTTATGTGTGCCTTGGATGCATCCGGGTACAACGAGTCTCAGCTTGTGACATAACAAAAGAAGTGTAGGACATTATGATAACCACATATGAAGGCCCAAGCCAAGTGATATAAACAAAGATAAATCAATACTTGGAACAAATACGAGCTATTCAAGATGAAGAATGACGAGAGCATTACTTAAATATATGTGCGGTTTATTGAGATTATGAACAATCTCAAGTCACTTAGAAGAAGATGTCTAATGAAGAAGTTTTCTAAAAACTTCTAAGAGTCTTCCTAAGAAAAGATGGGGTCCGAAGGTCACAGCTATTGAAGAGGCACAAGACCTCAACAAGCATAAGCTAGATGAGCTCATTGGAAAATTTCTCACCCATGAGTTACATCTCGAGGAAGAAGAATATGAGGTCAGCACAAAAAAAAAAACATCGCTTTAAAAGCCTCACAAGAAGCTGGTCCTAGTCTAAGCTCCTCGGACTTAGAAGAAGATCCCATAGCACTTCTGGATAGAGACTTCAAAGCGCATGATGAAGTACAAGAAATGGCGGAAGAAGCCCAAAAATGATATCTACAATAAAGAAAAGAAAGGTAAATTTCTATCCTCTTCAAATTCAACTTTCACTAAAAATTCTGGTTGTTTTGAGTGTGATAGCAAGGAACACATAGTGAAGGAGTGCCCAAAGAGGAAGACATACTACAAGAAAAAGAAAGCCATGGTGGCGACATGGAGCGAGGATGAATTAGAAGAAGATTAGGGCATTAAGGATGAATCTAAGTGTCTAATGGTTGTCACTAACTCAAAAGGAGAGTCCGAGCCGGAGGTAAAGGCATCCGACTCTAGGGAAGCCAATCCTCAAGAGGTAATCAATTATTTCCTCAAATTCTCTAAGCATGACTTAGTTAAATATATTTTTATTTTAGAAGAAAAGTCTAATTCTAATTCTTTTAAGTTTGAAGAAAAACTTGAGTTTCTAAAGTCTTAGAACAAAATTTTAAAAGCTAATTTAGAAAAAATGAGACTCAGCCTAAAAGTACTTGAGACCAGACTCACAAGATAACGAGACCGAGTCCGAGTGCCTCAAAACAGAGAATGAGTTATTAAAGAAAAAGCTCACAAAGTCTCGAAACTTGTTTTGAAACTTACTCAAGGTAAGAAAAACCTTGATATTTTGCACATTAATGTGAGAAGGGTTAATGTGTTTGCATTTTGCAGGTACCTCGAGCCAAGAAGAAAGATCGCTGCTATCTCGACAGTGGATGCTCCAAACACATGTCGGACAACTCAAAACTCTTTTCCGAGCTAGAAAAGGTGGATTTAAAGTCATGTTTGGAGACAATAGCAAGGGAAGGTTGTGGGAATTAGTAGAGTTGGTCATGATGACAACTCAGTCAGTCCAGTCTATCTTATCAAAGGCCTCAAATACAATCTTCGAGTATCTATCAATCGTGTGATAAGGGGCAAGAGGTAAGATTTACTCGAGCCAACTATTTTATAACCGATACTACTTTAAAGGAGACAAAGCTCTCAAGTCCGAGGTCAAATAACACTTACATTATCCCTCTTAGTGATTCAACTTAGAACTTATCATGTTTAAAAGCTTTTGCTAATGATGAATCATGGATATGATATCATAGATTAGGCCACATTAATGTACATACGATTAAGAAATTATCTTCACAAGGGTTAGTCCAAGGACTCCCTAAATGTGCTTTGAACAAAGATAAAATTTGTGATGTATGTAGAAAAGGTAAACAAGTTAAATCTTCATTCAAACTACTTAAAACTGTTTCAACCTCAAGAGTGCTTGAATTAATTCACATGGATCTGTGTGGATGGAAAAAGCTTAGAAGGTAAATCTTATGAGCTCGTGATTATTGATGATTATTAAAAATTTACTTGGGTATGTTTCCTGAAAGATAAGAGCGCAAGGATGAGGAACTAAAATTATGCATCCGAAAATCTTCCAGCAACAATGATTAGATCGAACAACACACAAGTACATGAAATACTTGGTACTTCCAATTAATTTTAAAGGGATGGTAATAATAGTGCGATAAATGAGGTGTTATAAAAGGTTTGATGATATACGAAAAAAATGACAAAATAATCTTAACCAATGGTGATGTGCTAAATGTCGATCTCTTAGTAAAACACTCGTTTTTAATGGATATGCATATTTTTGAGGAAGGAAAAAGTTATAGAGTCATAAGAGGATGTTTATAATGCATTAACTCAATCAAATATTTTTTTTCTTTTCTTTTTGCAAGGGTTAGCATGGACTCTTATCTCAGGGATAACCTAGCTATGCTTGAAGGCATAAAGGAGACAATAATAGCAAATCTAGGCTTAAAGCCTGGACCCTTAACCTACCCTAACTTATTTTCGACAAATATAAGGAAATCTTGGGCGGAGGGTAGAAGTGAAAAGTGTTGGCAATTAGGCCAAGCAAATACTCACTTGGTAAATATTTCATCTATTAGTAAAGCATATTCTCGACTTTAGTGGTTACTTTTCAAGTTTATGTCTAAAAGTTTTATTGGACCGTATCTTATCATTGTAGTAAGGAGTCTTTTCCAATTTTTTTTTTTATCATGATTTTACATTTGAAAATTTTCACAAATTAAATTTACATATCTACAATTCAATTCTTTGGGAATATTAGCAATTATATTAGTAGTAATCTACACGTGTTGAGCAACACTATAGATTACTACTAATATAATTGTTAATATTCCCAAAGAATTGAATTGTAGATATGCATGCCACTTGAAACTAGCTAGTATCATTTTAATGAATATTCAATCTCTAGTTTATACAGTTTATGCATATTATTTTTAGATTATTCCATAAGTCTCTAGTCTAGACAACACAATTTAAGTTCTTCGAAGCTGTTTTATTTTTAATTATTGATACTTTTTCATTAGTTTTTAGATTGGAACTATGTCTTATTGTCTGAGTTTTCTCTTTATAATCATAGGAAAATTGTGAGCAATATAATTTATGTTTAATATATATATACTTAAACCATGATCTACATTTAAATACTTAAAGCATAACGGGCATGTTCAACTTTATATGAAAAATAAAATTTATTTATATTTTATGTTTGTTTATGTTCTTTTATGTTTGTTTATGTTTGTTTATATTTATTTATGTTCGTTTATATTCATTCGTTTCTTATTTGACAATTCATTTATGTTCATTTATGTTTGTTTATGTTTGTTTCTGTTCACTTATGTTCGTTTCTACTCTTTTATGTTCGTTAATGTTCGTTTTGTTTATGTTTTTATTTATGTGCGTTTTGTATGTAAGTTCGAATAGGCCCAACATCTTCAAATCAAATATAATATATAAGACAATATTGACATTGCATCGAAACGCAAAGCTGCAATAGTGGATACAAATCAAATACCTAAGTCATAAAACCAGTAATGACCTTATTAAACTAGGGGATTCTATGATCCTAATGATCACTATGCACTACGTGTAATGATCCTAATGATCACTGTTCACTGCATATACGTATATGGCCAGATAGTAATGACCTTCATTAAACCTCGAGGAGGGCCATCCACAAACACACAAACAAAAAGGCAAATAAAATGATCACTACCATGGTCCTGGCTAGTAGCTAATATTCATGTTATCCTAATCACGATCCTCACTGGCCATCACCACTAGAACCATCCGCTCCTTCATCATCATTATTGGCATTAGCATCTTTGTGTCCATCCTCAGAATCATCGTCTCTATTATCACCATCACCACCCTCAGCTGGCTTCTGCTCGTCATCGGAATCATGATCACCACCCTTGGTAGGTGGTTGCTCATCCTTGTCATCTGAATTACCATTACTACCATCACCACCCTTGGCCGGCAGCTGCTCATCCTCCTCATCATCAGAATCAGCATCATCTCCTTCAGTTGGTGGCTGCTCATCCTCATCCTCATCAGAATCGTCATCACTACCATCAGCACCCTCAGCCAGCGGGCTGCTCATCCTCCTCCTCCTCATCAGAATCACCATCACTACCATCACCACCCCACAACATATCTTGTTCATCTTTCGTCAAGTCATCTCCATCATCCCGGAAGCCACCAGGAGGAGGAGGAGGCAGTTCCATATTAGAGGCGATCTCTCTGGCAATTTTGTCATTTGGTTGACCGGCCATTTCTAGGTACGTTTGTTTTCTCTAACTCAAACTATGTAAGAGAGGGGTGTAAGGTAATGGGCTAGCTTCAGGTTTGTATATATATAGGGGCATGGATAATCATTACCTTTTAATTTCTATTAAGTTGATCCATCCTCACCGTAGAAATTTCATCCATATGTAGTTGCTTGAAATATATTTTAATTTTTCTTTCCTTCTTTAGGCATGGCCCTTGTTAAGTTAAGTTATGCATGTCCCTTTTCTGTTAAGTTGAATTATGCATTACCCTTGTTAGTTGATGAATTATTCTTTTTTCCTTTTGTTTATAGAAAGTTGAGGAGTTATTCTCTTTTTTTTTTTTATGGGAAGTTGAGGGGTTATTCTTAAAGTACCAATGAAATTTTGAAGAATAAATAATTCTAACACAAGAAAAATAAATTGAGAATATATAGGATAACTAAAACTATAATTGAAAAAGAAAATCTTCAAAATTGATTTTACAAAAGAACAAGATAAATTATATACTCTCTTTTTAGAAGTTGAATGTACATTTTTCAACCAAAATACATGACTACTAAATATTTTAGTAATTTGCCTTGTATCATAAGGGTATGACCTTGCAGTCTTTTGCGTTGCTATATGGTTCATCCCAAACAAAGCGGTAAGGTGACGAGCCCAAGGAAGATGAGCCTTTGCATTCAACTAGCGCTTCGTTTGCAATACAATCCCTTATAAGAAGTTGTTTTCAATGTGCACATTAAGGTAAAGAATTGATAATTCCCCACTCGATTTTTAATTTGTTGGAGGAAGGCAACTAAGAAGATTACTTACTATTGATGGAGGTTGGGTAGGCCCGGGTTGTTATAAGAGATTGGGAGGCAGCAGTTTTTAGCTGCGGATGTGAAGTATGTCAAGGCCTGCCGGACAGCGGCAGAGGCGATGTACAGGCTGCAACTCACGAAGAGGCTGATTTCCAAAGGGTGGTCCTTGAATTTGATTGTCTTGCACTAATGGTGAAGCATAAGAACCGTAACCTAATGTTTTCCTTAAGTCACTTTGATTTGATCTTACAAAACTTGTTTTGAATGTCATGAATTTTCAAAATGTGTCTAGTCTTATGTTTGTAGGGCGGGTAATGTACAACTATGTATAGTGGCCCATGATCTAGCTAAAGTAATGCCTTTTGGGAGGAACAGTTTGGGTTTGGCTTGTACCGCAAAGAAGCGAAACCTTATGCATTGACGGATAAGCTTTCAAGCTAATACAATCCCCAAACCTCACATTTCAAAAATAAAATAAAATAAATAAAACAGAGAGTACTTGCTATTTCTGAAGACAATCAGCTCAGGAACCTCCCCCTCCCCGAGAATTTTCGGTCATCTAATGAAGTCCTAAAAAGGCGAGGATGAGGGGAATTAAAATCTTCCAGCAACAATGATGAGACTGAACAACACACAAGTATATGAAATACTTGGTACTTCCAATTAAAACAACAAACAATATATTTGTCATGGACACCACCAAACTCCAGCTTCCTCAAATAGTTAGAGAGGACAAATGAGGACACACAGAAATCAAACAAAACAACCAAATAGAACCGACAATGTGATATGCACAGCTAATCACATCTCTAGCTTGATCAACCTAACCCTGCATTACCATCTGCAAAAGAAGCTGGCAGCTTTAACCTCTGAATGTATGGGATGATGTGTATGACAGGATGTGTCACCTCCATACAGTCTCATTATCGCATTGTGGTGCTCTATGAGGCACCGGATAACCTCAACGGCAGCATCATCAATAGGCAAGCCGTCATCCAAGGGGATAGGGAATGAAGCGTCTACAGAATCACTATCCTCCGGTTTCAGCAAAAGACAGAACAAGGAATTCATCAAAAGGATGGCACGTGCTTTGTGAAACATATAATTTAAGTATTCAGTTCACCAACTAATCAAATTTTCCAACTAACAAACAATATGCAAACTCAAAGAGAGACCCTATTGTGTCTTTAAATTCTTATTCAGTACTACATTGTTAAGTATGCTATAGTGTTAAAACCTCCTAAGGACTTTAGTCTCAATTATATTTCAAGATAACGTTATTGGTAAATTACAGTTTATAGATTAACCCTAGACTAGATGCTATCTTGTTAGGAAACTGAGCAATATCTATATGTAGTGGAAGCTTAAGGATAAAAAATATTCAGAAATTAAGGAAGAAAACAAAATAAAAGCTGAACATCGGATTTACGTGCAAACCAAAAATAAGAAGAAAATCATTGACAGAAATAACAGATCCATTAAAATAAATGAGTAAAACTTCAATCTCAAGAGGTATGAAAGCACAATGAGATTAGAAAGTAGAGATTACAATTACTCTTAAACACTCATTCACAACACCTAAAAGTGGATAGTAGAGATAAATTCATAAAGAAAAAAAGGTGTAGAAATGTGGATGATTTTGGATGATATTGGGATAATTTTGGTGAATGAAAATGATGAAATTTATAATGGAGGTTGAAACCATAGCCATTACTAGCAATAAACAAGGTTATAAACTTAGCAATAATCCTTGCAATAAACGCCCAAATAATAGCTGAAACTATTCTTAAACGGACGAATACGAACGACAATGAACTAAGCAAAACTGCAGGAAAATGGGCTTTGCACGGCCATGCCAACCATGCCACTCCTCTTCCTCAATTCTCTTGCTGCATTTCAGTTTTTCTTGCTTTGGCATGGTCCCATGCACGGTTGTACCACCTTGATAAGGACGGAATTAGAAAATTTTCTTAGGGGGCCAGGTAGTGAGGTAAAGAATACTATTTATCAGGGGCTACTATTTGGTCAGTGGTATCCGGGACATCTGTTAGTGTAAAAGTGTATGAGTAAAAATCCTCAAAAATCCACAAAAATGTTAAAGGGGACACCCATAAAAAATAATTAATACTTATAAAATTCAAGGATACTTTAAAAGGCACACCATTGAATAAAATGTCTAGGTCCATCATTACTATTTATATAAGTTATAAATAAGTTATTATCATATATCAAACATTAGTTACAAGAGTATTACGAAGAAAATTTGTGTAATAAATAATAAGAAATCATACGTCATAACTAATAATATAGAAACTATCCTGTTAATAAGGATTATTTACAAAATCTAACTCATTAGTCTATGTTATTGAATTAGTTGACACAACTCTAATTGTACTAAGTATTTAATATAGTAATTAACTAATTCAATTGAACAACATAACAACTAGTATCATTATCATTAACGTTTAAAAAATTAATTAGATTAACTAATATAATAATACATAAATTTAATAGTAATCAATTCACTAAAAGAAATATAATATTAATACTATACATACCTAGTGTTTCGATTAGGAGTCTTGGAAGGCCAAAAAAATTGTCTTCTTTTAGAAACTGCTAATTGGGAATGAAATTTACACTACTTTATTAAAGGATTGGGAAAAAAGTAATATTATATCTTACAAGACAATACATTAACAGGTTGGAGAGAATAAGGATGACAACGAGATAACAAAAGAGAGAGAGAGAGATTAAAAAAAAAAAAGTTAAGATAGCTATATGCATTTCCAATTTGCCATAACATATACACTAACTCTTTCCATCCTAATTTATTAAAGTATTATAAGACGTGTTCAAAATATTATCTAAAAAATAATACAGTATATTTTATAGAATAATTATATAATTTTACCTTACACCAAATATTGGTTATAAAAATTCATTTTACTTGAACATTTAAAAACATATGAAAATAATTTTTCTAAAAACTTTTTTTCCTATTTTACTTTTTTAAGGATAAATTTTAGAAAAAAAGTAATTTTCAAAATCATGGGGGACCATGCCCCCGTTCCCGTGATTCCACCCCTGCCTATACACCCCGAGATTTAAAAATATAATTGGATATATTATGAGCCACACTTAACATATCTCATGCTTAATAAGCATGTAACAAATTTTCAGTAGTCATCCCCCCCACCCAACAAAAAAATAAATTTAGACATAAAAAAGCGAAGAAAGAAAGACGAATAAGAATGGTAAAGCAGAAAGCCTCAATGTCAGACATCTATAGGTAGGGGTGAGCCGTTTCGTGTACCCCGTCCTAAAATTGAAAACCCGAACTCGACCCTGTTTGATCGATTCCTGAACTTTAAGAATTTGAACTAGAACCTTTTTGACTGGTTCCTGAATTTTAGGAACCTTAACTTGAACTTTAGGGTCCGGTTCGGGTTCCAGAGTACCCTGTTTATACCATTATTTTATGAAAAAAATATTAAAGCCTTAAAAATTATATATTCTTGGATTAATTACATTTCAAGTATTAATAAATAGCAAATCAATTTTCCACATGAAGATTTAGAAGATAACTTAAAAATCCTAGACAAAAGGAAATCGAAGCAAAACATCAATTTTTGCCTCTCTTTATATTTAATGAGTAAATATTACGAAACACAAACTAATACCCGAAATTACACGAGTGTCATATTCACAAACTGAAAATTTTGAAAAAATTACCTATTTTAAGGTTCTAGGTTCCAATCTAGGGTTTGATTTTGGAACCGGAATCGGAACCTGGTTGACAAGTTTCTAAATTTTGGGAATCTTAGTTGAAACCGTTTGACTGGTTCCGATTCCGAAATCTTACCCGTTTGACTGATTCTGGTTCGATTTTAGGGTACCCATAAGCCGTGCTCACCCCTATATATAGGTGAATTACATGACACTAACCAAGCAAGTCCCATGTGGTATAAGTAGGGGCTGAAACGCTCTTCATGGTCAGACTGTTAGAGTCACAGTGCCAAAACTGTCTATAGAACTCTGGCATCCGTCCCATCTGCTAGATAATAATGGGTACCATTTGCTCGGAAACATTTTAAACATCTATCTGCAGAGTCAAAGGAGGATGAAGATGAAAACCAATTGCGAAAGAATAATTAGCATTTCCATATTTCAAGTAAATCAAGACTGGGTTGTTCGCTTCAGACTTCAGAGACTCCGCAAAGTTTCAGACAGTGATACACTACATTTATCCATAAACTGCTCGAGAACGTAAAATAATTATCAAACTCACCGGAATGCGTAACTTTACTTATAATCACCAAAAGTATGAACTAACAAGAATCATGGTAAGAGTGATAGTAACATATTAAGATATTTTTAAGTGTATTAACCGAGATGGTTGTTTTTCAAATAATTAAAAATATATATTTTAAAATTTAACACAAAGAGGGAACATTTTTAAGCGAATTTTTGATCTCCCACACTTTTACAGCACAATGCCCAATATATTTGAAAAATCAAAATAAGAAATAAACCTCAAACTCCAATCTCATTTTCTCTCTTATTTACCGCTCAATCAATGAATTTTGCATGCGAGCGCTCAATGTTTTTTTAATGTTGTTTAAAGGAAGTAAAATAAAATAAAACTGAAAAAAACCCCTTAATCAACTAAACCCTAATTTGAAGAATAGCATATTCTTAACCTCCAGGGCGAATCTATGTTGGGGCAATGAGAAAAAAAATTGTGTAAAGAGAAAAAAATTTCTAATTATGTTAATTGACCCCAGTTAATTTCAAGACGAATTCTATAGCTCAACCGGTGAAGCGCCCCAACATCCTAAGTGTCTATACCAGGTGGTCGCATATTTCGAGTCCGCCATCAAGCACAAATTGGTATACGCAAAGGCAATAGGAAAAAAAATTGCTTGCTCAAGGGGGTAATACATTTGCTAGGAAAAATAATATAATTTGATTAGAGTGTACGTATGCGAAAAATAGAAAGAAGGATGTAGATATTTAAAAAGTATAGGCAAGATCAACAATATCGAAAACGAACATCGAAAATTTACGTGGAAACCCAAATTGGGAGAAAACGACGGGTGACAATGGCATTCCGGATGAGATCAATTACAAATGAGAGACAACAAATCTCAAATGGCCTAAAAGTTCAACAAGATAACAACAATTCAATCACAAATGAGAGACAACAAATCTCAAATGACCTAAAAGTTTAATGAGATAATAATAATTTCTCTTGCAATTTTTCTCAAACTAAATCTCTATATAATATGGAATAGACATGAATGAAGGCATAGATCAGTACTGAAATCTTCACTAAAATAGCCCACAAAAGGAGAAGACGCTCCTGAATGCTACAAATGGTGGAGAGGACTACAACACAACAAGGTTGAAGAACCAACATAGAAATCCCGATAAATTCCCGAGGCAAAGCTAGCATAACAGATGAACAATAACCTGACACGGGCAATGTCCAGTGACATGGCCGGCCTGTGTTCATTCCTGGAAGTCTATAAAATTGCACAAGCTTGGCAAAGCATGATATTATTTTGTTGATGTCAGCTGCTACTCTTTAATTTGCATAGCCTCCTATAACTTCTATTCAACACCAAATGCTTAATATAAGCTTCTATGGAGTTTAATTTGATTACAAGCTATTAAGCTCATAGAAAAATTTTGTAAAAAAACATCAAAGTAAGCTAAGTAGAATTTGGGACACAATCCCAACATCCACAGATATAAGTATGATAGGTGATACTGCTTTCTTCATATATAAGTATGGTAGGCGATACTGCTTTCTTCATATATAAGTATGGTTAGAGGCGACTCCTACCATGTTTATTAAGCGTGCTGAATATTTCTTTACTCATACATTGTAAGTAGACCTCGCCATACTAATACACATAGCAGGAGGCAATTTTAACCATGTATGCATGCCAAATTTTTTATAGTGTAAACCCCACCCCCCTCCCCTCCACGCCCCAAAAAAGGAAATTTATTGTGTAAATGCTCATAAAAACTTCAGAAAAATGGACTTTAGTAATCTCACTTCATTTCTTACTCTATCCTCATTTGTGGGTCCCACCTACACTTTATTACTTGCAGCACAAAAGCAAAAGAAGCAAAGAGAAAACACCTTTAAATCATGAATACATACACCCCAGCACACATCTATAAGCTAGTATGCATATATGGGTACCCACGCTTACCCACCTAACTTAGGTGGGTAACACCCATTAACAATGGGTAATGGGTGGATGGTGGATAATAATTCAAGTCTTAAGCAGGTATTCAATGGATAATAAGATATCCACATATCCATAGACTCTCATGTCAGTAATATTTGTTCAAAAAAAAGTCAGAAAAAGTTGAGAAAAGTTGAAAAAAGGAATAAGTGATTGACATGAGAATAGTTAAAAAAAAAAAAGGTTTAGACACATTTCTTTGGTTTTCTTGGTGTTTGTTTGTGTTTAAAGAAGTAAATGGCAAAAGAAGTTTTTTATTTATATTTTAAAAGTGCTCATGATCCTTAGAATGTGACCACTTGGCAATTGAGTTTCACATTTCCTAAATTGATTCTCTTTTCTCACTTATACATTAGTCTCATTGCAACCCTATAAAAGTCCTCTTGATTGCATATGCGTTCTGCCTCTATATTGGTGGATAATGAGAATTTAACCAAACCTATGATAGGTTGTGTTTTTGGAAGAAAGTTTGAGAGAACCACCCATGAGTTAGAGTGATCTATCTTCCCGAAAGTGAGGTTCTACGAGTTAAGCTAATTCGTCATTTGTTTGAGCGCATCATGATTGTTAATGTAATTCAATATTGGGATAGTCATGCTTTGTAGCATAGCATTGTAATCATTCAATTTTTCAAGTGAGTTTTCATGAAATATACTAAACTTCAAATAGGTTGTCTATGTGTGCGGTTATTGCTCATTGATTGGATTATTAACGCATCATATGAGAAGGGTGAATATGAGGCTTGACCCCGAGTTTGTTAATTGAGAGTCTTGCTTGGAACCAAGCAATGACTAAGAATGAGGGAGTACCACTTCTTTCCCGTTATTTCACTTATTTCCATGGTAATTTTGAAAATGTATGTTTGGTTTTGGGTTGATTTTTGCATATTTCCTCTTAATCATCATCTAAACTCGTAAAACTCTTAATCATAGTATTTGAGCATAAATGAGGGAGATTTAAGGTGAATTTGATGAAAAACAATAAAGATGAGGGTTCGAGCCTAAAAGAAAGAAAGAAGAATGGCTAAAACTCACTAAATCAAGTTACACGAGTGCTCGTGCAAAGGCACACAGCCGTGCGGACCTTCGGATAAAGAGCATAAATCAAGGTCAATCCGCACGGTCACCCTTATAAGGTCGCACGGTCGTGCTAGAAGCTATAGAAAGGTTGATGTCGTGCATGCGCACTTGTCTTGGGTCGCACAACCGTGCATATTAGAAATTGGCATAAAGTTCGGTGTTGTTGCACGAGTACCCATGTAGGGTCGCACGACCGTGTAATTAGAAACCGACATAAAGTACAACTTTGCTGCACGGGCACCCATAGAAGGGTACGGGGCCTTGTAGGATGGGTCACACGGTCGTGCGAATTCTGCATGGTCATGATGATGTTTGCTCGGCGACTTTGTGTGCGATTTTTGTTTATTTTTCAAGGAGAACTTTTTTTCCTTTTTGTAACGGTTTTTATTATAATTTTTAGTATTCCAATTCCTTGAGACGGAGATATTGAGATTGTAGTTTTGAAGATTAATTTCAATTTAACTATTCGGATTTCTATTTGGTAAATTCTAATTAATTCTCTCCCTATATGCTTGCTCTTCATGATTTCTCAATAGTTTTCATACCTATGTTCATCAAAATCTATGATTTGTTTTTTATGATGTTTAGAGGCTGAATTCTCAACTTAGGTTGGGATTAATCCCTATTATCTTGATAATTATGATTTAGATTTCTAATTGAGTTATTCTATGCTTGCTTTTTTAGAATTCGCCTCACTCACCACCTAATGAAAGTCTCAAAAGAGAAATTATCCAATCTTATTTAAATTTTGTGAACATTGCAAGATAGAATCTTTGCCTAGAGTGACGTTGTGAACGATTAAGACTTTGATATGAAAATAATTAAGGTTTTAAATCAGGGATTTTTAGATGCATATATAGTAATTTTATTCGTTTTTAATCCCACGAAAATAGGCGATTGTAATGAACAAGATTATCTTTGACCTTCAAAAGTATGCGAAGATAAGCTTAATTGGCATCTTACCCTTCTAAATTGCGAACATAAACAAGTTTCGAAAAAATTTGAATATGATTTCAGGCATGACAATGTGATTAATCCCAATCCAAGGGCCTTTATCATTTGAATTATCACGTTACTACGAAACCATTTTTAACTACGGTCGATTTATGAGGTTAAAAGAAAAGGTCGTCATAAAAAATGAGGCGGTGGCATTTTTGTAAATAATTGGTCTTTTATAACACCTATGACGACGGTTCATTTAAAGAACCGTCATCAAGAGGTGAAGTTGTCAACTTTTGACTACGGTTCTGGGAAAGAACTGTAGTTATAAGTTCTATATATGATGACGGTTCACCAAAAGAACCATCATTAAAAGTGGACTTCACATTTAGTGATGGTTCTTTAGTTGAACTTGTCATTAAATGTCTTAAAAAATATTTTTAGGGTGAAGGCTTTTCATTTCCGAAAACCCTATTAGCATTGTCTTTCTCTCTCGCTCTATCTCTCCAGCCCACCGAAATCCCCCTCCCTCTCTGGTCTCTCCCATCGAACGCCCTCACTCTCTCCCTCTTTTCGGTCTCCGGCGTTCCCACCACTCGAGTCTTCTTATTGTCTCTTGCGACGTTTCCAGCAAGTTTCGGAACCTCGGCGGTTCCGAGTAGGTTGAGAGAGTTAGAGAGAGGGAAGTACCTCGGCGGTGAAATATTCAAGGACAGACAACGAGGTAGACGGGGGCACCGACGCCGACGCGTTCAAGCATACTTTCCGATTTGACGCATTCTCCATCCTCTCTCTCTCTCTTCTCTCCGTCTCTCGCAGGGTCGTTGTGTCTGTCGATAGATTTTGGCTCGCGAGAATGACCCGAACCCTAGGGTTTTTGGCTCTTCTTCTCATTGCGTTCGTTTATGAAGCTGCAATCTACCATCCCGTCTCCGATTCTCACCTATCTCGCTATTGTTGAGATCTTCAAGCCCGTCGATGGATCCTTTAAGAGGTCTCCTTATAAACCCTTCTTTGTTTTTGTCATTTTTGTTAACTATTGTTGTAACAATGGTTGTTTTTATTGTTGCTTTTTAGTTCAATTCAATTGTTTGATAGAGCATGAGAAATGTGGTTTATACTTGTCGCTAAACTCTCATTCTTCTCCTTAGCTTTTATTTTTCTTAGATCAAGGTTGTTTTTCTTCGTTTGTTTTTCTAGTGTTCAAATCTATCATAGTGTTCGAATCTGGGATTGTTTCGATTATTGAGTAATTTTCTGTTCATTTGCTTGGTGATTGTGTTTTGCTATTAGACTCTTAAAAGTTGTATAATTTGAACAATTTGAACCTGGACTTTGAAACTTCTCTCTCCCTGAATAATTTAATTTTTTAAAAAAATAATTGTACCTATAACTACGGTTACGGAGAAAAACCGTCGTTATAGGTCACCCTATGACGACGGTTCTCTAGATGAACCGTTGTCGGAGAGATTATTTTATTACGAGTTTTGAACCTTAGTAAAAGATGCACACATACAATGACGGCCACATAGACAATGCATGATAAGCTGTAGTTAAAGGTCGTTTTGAACCGTAGTTAAAAGTGTTTTCTATAGTAGTGTCACATTGTAATTTTAGTATTAGTTTAGTTCGATAAGTAAACAATCTCTTCGAATTGAGTTTTGCCTAGATTAAAGTTTCTAAGTGGATTTTGGTGCTTGAAAGTGAGTTCCTCGACGACACGACTCGTACTTGTCGGTTGCTAGCTACGGCTATGTCGTGCACTTGCGGTACTTTCTCAACTTACGCCTATCAAAATGCCTCATGATGTCCCTCCTAAAATGCTCTTGAAGGCTCTTGATATATCTCCAACGCAACGTATCGAAATACCTACCAAACACATCGGATAAAGCCTCGGAAAACAAGTTAACCGAATAGTCTCAGGCCGCCATGGACGGTGATCCAGACCATGGGACACCCCATGGTGGTCTCTTCCGGCCAAACACAATCGCTGGCCATCACCACGAACCGCAGGGAGCGACGTTTTGACCGAGGTGCATGAAACTTCAGCTAAGCATGAGATAATGGGAGAAGCAAAGAGAATTTGTGCCACTATACCCAACACTTTTCTCCATTGACTTTAACAAATAAGGTGAGCCAAGTCCTACGGACAGAGAGAACTAAAAATGAATTCATTCACCTCAGCAGAGTGCAGAAATTAAAGATAAAATAAAACAATGTTTACGCTATTATGATTGCAGATCTTTTCATAGAATAACCTCGATGTAGCGAAAAATTTTGAATGAAGATGATTTGGAACTTTTGACGTTTCTATTATTACAATCCCACATCGATGAAATAAGCATCATTGAACACATCTTTTTGCACCCTCCTCTGCTTTTAAATACTCAAATCTACAAAACCGAGTATATTTGTGAGAGTAAACTAAGGTCTACTCGAGGCAATCTGTTGACGACATCGGCTTCAGTCATCAAGCATTTAGACTAGTTCACTATTCTTGCTCGAACTTGGGTTTTCCCTTCGAGTTTATTTTCGATTGGCCCTCGGCTACTAGATTCTATATCCACTTTTCCAATAGTTGAAAAATCACTGTGCCAAATTTCACAGCTTAGATTACTATGAAATATGTCAACATTCCACACAACGAGTGCCCTCTCGTTAGGAAATTTGTCCAACTCTAAACGTCACTTTGTTAAGTGAGATTAGAGCAATGATGCAGAAACAATTTAGGATGACAAAAACAATATCAATAACTTAGATGGAAATCAAAAATAGCAAAGAGACAAGAATTCAATATGGAAAACCCAACTCGCAAAAAACCACGAGTAGCACAAGCACAAACAAATCCACTATCATAAGAAAGTACAAGAATGACCTCAAATCCCAAGACCTTCCCAAACCCAAGATGTCTCAATCTCACACGACTCTCTTTACAATCACACTTTATCATCTATCTAGAATAGTAATAGGAGCCCTTGGTTCGCCAACAATCACAAGGTGTACATAAGCCCTCTAGGATCCCCCTAATAACAAACTCCTACCAAAATCTCCTAAACCTATTAAAACTTTTACTCATAATTCTAATAGGTAACAATTAGTTAATATAAATAGGAAACAAACTCTTATCTATACAATTAAGTTTAGGATACCCAAATTTATAAGGAAACAATTTTTCTAAAACCAAACCAAGCGAGACTTAGACTGCCGACCACCAACACGAGCCAACCAATTTGGGTTCCAACTTGGGAGCATCAACTAGGCTTGAACACCAGATTTTGGGGCTCCATCCAACATCCTCCATTTATTTCTTTGTTTTCCCTTTGTGGAGAATGCACCAACCGGTAAATCAAAAGGTTTTTAATACAGGGTGTAAAGCAACAGTCTATTATTCAATGCTAGGTCATCAAATAAGCTCCCCTTTCCCTTAACAATACTTAAGGAAAACTCCGAGTACGGATTTGGATTTGGCTTTTGAGAAGTTCCAAACATTAACACATTAATGAAGCAAATATAAGAACAATAGTTAGTGCTATGGAATTTAATACCTAAAAATCTCCATTAGAAATGTGCTCTGTAACCAATCACTTCCAGCCCTCAAAAACCTTGCATGCCCTTTGGCCATATTTCGAGAACATGTCTAATCACATTGCATTGTTCCAGGGCAACTGTTTCATGATTTTCCCATATGCTCAATACTTGTTGAACTTTGCGATTCTCAAAGCCACTTCCTTCGAACTTTTCCTAAAAGTAAAACATAAAATTAGATTATAGATCACTGTTGAGCACATATAATGAGCTCAAAGATGAGTCTTTTCCAGCTGCCGGGGGGTGGGTTGAATCTTATAAATAGAGTGGTTATCTTATTGAATTATACACAGAGGTTGATTTCTAAATATTCCCTTTTCCCCCTCTCAATCTTTTCTCTCTCTCTTAACTCCTTCTCCTTCCTTTCCCCCTTAATTGTCCTATGTCATCGCCTATATTGTTGTATCTGACATTCCTATTGTGGTTGCTGAATGAATTAACCTTTCGGTCTGCTTAAAAAGAACATCTATATTGAATTTAGAATTACGTAGCAGCTTGCTGATTAATGCACTTACTTGGGGTTCGGCTCCAAGGGTGGTTTATAACTTCAACATTGGGGATATCTTGAATTAAGGGCCAGTCATCCCCATCAGGCTTCTCACATCTTCTCGCCAGCAGTGGACAGTTGGAAATATAAAGAAGTTGTAATGCTGTGAGCTCTCGAATTGACTTTGGAAGTGCCTCCAAATTAGTGCAGTATATAATGCGTAGAGAATGAAGCTGGGTCAATTGCCCAATCCACTCTGGTAGAGTTTTCAAATTATCAAGCCTACAAATTGAAAGTTTTTGAAGCATTGTGAAGCAAGCAATTGCTTTAGGGAGTGAATCCAGCATTGAAATGTTAGCCAAAGACAAGACACGAAGACTCTTCAGACATTGCCATGAAGAAAAATTCACACTATTGTTATTGCCACCGCCATTATTCTTCACAGCCCACAAATCCAATTCATAACAGCTACTAATGGCCAAATTCTCGAGGATGTTTGACTTCCTGAGATTCTGTGCCGCACAGAGCGGCACTTGCGGCATTGACATCAGCTTTGGGCACTCCCAGATTTCCAGGGTTAGAAGACGAGGAAAAAAATGTTCTATCTGCTGACTTTGTTGCAATTGTTTGTTGATATTAGCATACTCAATTCTTGACCACTGCTTTAATTTAGGCATATCTTCCAATGTCAGACTCTCCAATGATGGAAAGTATATCATTGCTGACGATGCTGTTTGTGCTGCTCCAGAAGAAGAGATAGCTTGACCACTATTCCCACCTCCATCCTCTACGTATTCCAAGGAATGGAGTTCGCAAAGGTCAAGCTTCTTAAGATGAGGCAGTTGGCCGAAGGATGGAAGATATTGCAATGCCTTGCACTCGTATATTTTTAAATTAACAATTTTTGGGAGCTCTTGTATCCCCCAACTTAACCTTACTCCCTTCAAGCGGTCAACTTCTAGGTATTTGAGAGCCAAAGGGAGCCGTAAGCAAGTTAACATCTCATCAACTTGAGTATCTGATTCTTCCCCAGACGGCCACCTCAATGATAGATGAGTTAGCTTCTTGCTCTTCAAATTAGCCATCATAGCTTCCGATATGGCATTTTGCCGATATTTTGCAAAAAAATTGCCAATTTTCCCATAAGATTCAGCCTAGATAGTGCATCTAACCCGTTATTTTTTCCTACTACAAAAGCACCTAATGTTTCAAGATGTTCTAATTGCCCAAAACCAGGAGGCATATCATCCAACTCATAATCATTTATCTCCAGATGCCTCAGGCCAGTCAGTTTGTTGAAATCTCTTGGGAGTTCTCCCAAACTCTTATTAAAGGGGCTTGAAACATTCAAAGTTTGCAAGTTTTGCAATCTAGTGATCCCTTTGGGAAGACGAGTGACCCTGGCTCTTAGGTACCTCAAATGTGCTAGTTTCCCAATGGAATTCGGTAGGCTTTCATACTCAGCATCAACCAAGTCCAATCTACGCAACTGCCTAAACTGCAAAAATATTGCATTGAGATCCCATAAATCACTAGGTGTGAGAAGACATAATGATCGTATTTGTGGGGGATAAGCAAGCCACTTTTGCGCTTTCCATGGTAAGGATGAATACGTTGTATCAGTTATTGTAACATGCCTAACATTGTTATTGATATCTTCCATAGGCTTATCTACTATAAGGCATTCATCTCCAACATACTGCGCCAGGTCATGCATTAAGTCATGCATTTTGCAACCCACCATGATACCACATGTATCCCTTGTCACATCCTGAAAGAAGCATTTTTCAGCAGTTCCATGAAGCATGTGAGACCTTCATTCAACGACTTAACAAATCCTTGAGCCATCCATTGGCAAATCAGCTGTTTTATTTCAAACTCGTAATCCTTGGGGTATACTGAACAATAAGCAAAGCATAGCTTTTGTTGAGGTAGAAGGTGGTAATAACTGAGCTTTAGTGTTGACATAATATCCTTTTCTTTTTATCTATCATTCCTGTCAATTTATCCCTGACATACACCCATTCATCCACAGTGTCTTTAGAATAAAGAAGTCCCGCGATAGTCCTAATAGCAAGCGGGACATTCCCACATTTCTTAACGATCTCCGTACCAATGCTTGCTAAATTTGGATACCTCTCCTCTTGGCCTTCTCTATATGCTAGACTTTTAAACAATTCCCATGACTTGCACTCCTGTAGGCCTTGCAATGTATAAGGTTCAACTGTACCCATATTCAATGCTACTACTTGAGATCTAGAGGTCACAAGTATTTTACTGGTTAGTTTACCTTCACAAAGTAAATTCCTCAGCTGAATCCACCAATCCCTATCTTCATCCCATATGTCATCTAATACCAGCAAGAATTGTTTTCCAGTCACGACTTGTCTGAGTTTTGACTGAAGTTCTTCCATACTGAATTGCTGCCATCCATCATCGTTAGTCATAGACCGAAGAACTTTCCCAACTAGCTCTTTAAAACTCGATATCTTATCCGAGATGCATGCCCAGTATTTAAACTCGAAAAGTTGTGTTATCCTTTCATCGTTATAAACAAGCTGGGCCAGCGCAGTTTTCCCTAGCCCACCCATTCCAACAATCGGGATGACCGATAAAACATCGTTAGTATGGCCCGAGTTCAAAAGCATGCTTATGATGGCATCTCTATCTTCATTTCTACCTATGACCTCTTCTTCTCGAATGAACGAGTGTGTCTCTCTTGTGTCCATTAGAGTTACTGCAGTATGGCAATTGGCCATATTGAGCTCCCTCAGTTGGAGATGAACCATATTATCTTTTAGGAGATTTACCTGACTCATGATACCCTCAACCTCTTGGGCAACTATTTTGTTCATTCTAAGGGAACTCAACTTAGAAGGCAAGAAACATACCACTTTGGAGATCTGGCTTGTGAACATAGACCTTTGCTCGCTCATAGCGACCTCTTCAAACAAGTCTTCCAACCGGTACAACAAACGCTTCAGCTCTCTCAGCCACTCTTTAATCAGATGCCCATTCTCGTCTTCTTGTCGACTTTCTGCATCAGAAAGTCGAGCTTTGATCAGTGTCATTGTCAGGCGAAGCTCGTTCAACTTCTCTCTCCCACCAAAGTAGGGGGCGATTCTTTCAGCAATGGATTGGCTCAGGAATTCCAACACTCTGACAACAATATCAGACACAATGGATTCAGCCATTAGTCTTCTTAACAGCTTTACTCTCTTGTGAACTTTGTAACAAAGATGAAAGTGATAAGTGCAAGATGTGCTCTCTTTCACCTTTTAATTAAAGAAGTCCTGAGATCATTATTGCGAAAAACAAAATCCCATTTTCCATCTAAATTATTGTCAGTGTTGTCAATAAAGAAATCAAAACAAGAGACATTTTGTAGTGGTTGTATTAAAAATTAAGACAAGATAGTGAACGTTAAACTTTTGACTACAATCGAGGCCCACTTTTTTGTTTGCTATAGAAATGAAATTCACCTTGGACCTTGCAACCCTCTCACGTGCTCCACTTTTTTTTTTGGGAGGGGAGGAGGGGGAGGGGTTGGTGGGGGACGGTCGTGTGAGTGGTATAATTGCGCCAGCTACGTATGGCATTTCAGCTTAGATTAACAATTGCAATCTTACATAATTCCTCCATTTTACCTAACTCTAAACAATCACTCCATATTAAGATTACAGGTATTGTGTAATACTATTATTATAAGTGAATGTAGATCATACGACACATGTATTGTGTATTATTAGAATTGTGTGGAGCCTTCGGGGTATCTTGGGCTCGAAAAATTGTAATTCAAGATTTGGAATAGCGAGCACGATCCAAGAGTAAGGGTGGGTCGTGTAGGCTCGAGGAAACGAAACCGCCCGGCCAATAGTTGGCACGAGGTGGTTGTATCCGAGGATATTGTTAGGATCGGAGCTCACAAACAATGAACTATTGAAAAAAAAAACAAAGATGGGGACACTAGAATTTTTAACATGAAAAAACCAAAATCGGGAAAATATCACGAACCCGATACACTAGATTTAGAGTAGTTTACAAAGAATTTCCCTCAAGCTAGCCTATCTTACACTTTGTAATTCCACCATTCTCTTACTCAACAATGGAAGTTTTAACATTGATTAAATAGACTAACCAGACAAATTACAACATTTACAAGCAATAAAACGAGCATTAATACACAAGGAATCCAAAGCAAAATGATAGAAATCGAAGAAAACCACCAGCCGCCTAGTTTTGCACTTGGCACGGTCGTGCCAGGTGCTTGTCCCGATTGAGCCCGTGCCCCCTCCCGGGTCCATTTTACTACGTTTTCTTCATGCCGAGTTTTTCCGTGCCAATGATGCCATGTCCGTGTCACCTTGTTGTTGTGACCGTGCCGTCCATTGCTTGTGAAACTCGAGCCCAACCAACCATTAGGCTCCATAACCCAACAATCTCCCACTTATAAGCTAATGGTTCACCTCCTTGTTTCACCGATCTAACTCACCGAAACTCCTAGCCCCTTTAACAAAAGAGACCCACTGAGGCCATGCACTCGCTTCAATGTCTCGGTACCTTTACCTTGGACTAGCTCATTCACTGGATTCTCGCTATCCAAGCCTTCAAGCCCATTTTCATCAACTTCTTGCACACTTAACCATGCAAAACTAGCTCACCGAGTGTTAGTCATTAAAATATAATGAAGAGCAAATTTGTACATCCGGACTTTACCTTCCGTTGACCACGCTGCGTTCTTCATTCTCCCGGTTCTTGCAATTCTTCTTGTGGAGCACCCGATGAGCCGTTTGTAGACCCAACAAACACCATGCCATCATCACTATCTCCCACTACTGCAGAACCTTAACCAAGTCTTTCGTCCCGAAGACTCCCACTTGGAATCATTAACCCCGACATTCAAAGATAAGTCACCACCAACCCCAATAGAGTATAAAGAACCAAATTTTATACCCTTAGCCAAAATTAATGCCCCTTTTACAATCTTCCGGCCACCATTTTCAAATTTGATTAGGTATCCCAACTCATCCAATTGACTTACCGAAATCATATTTTTAGCTAACCTTATGATATACCTAACACCTTACAAATTACAAAACCCCCACTTGAGCTTTTGATCCTCACATCTAGGGATGGCAATGGGGCGGGATTCCCCGCCCGCCGGGCCCCGACTCGTATTGGGGAAAAATCCCGCCCGAACGGGAACGGGCGAGGACGGGAAAATTCCCCCGAGCGGGGACGAGGATGGGGCCGGGGAAAATCCTAGGCCCATCCCCTTTTTTAAAAAAATTAAAATTAAAATTAAAATTAGGGTTATATTTGTAATTTCCTTTCTCCCAAAATCCTAACTATAAAAGCTAAGTCTCTGCCTCCCTCCTCTCTCTCCTCGGTCCTCTCGGCCTCCAGGCTTAGATGCTCTCTCTCCCTCCTCCATCTCCTCCCTCTCGCCGGCTCTCCATCTCGCCGTCTCTCCCTCTCGCCGTCTCTCACGGTCTCTCGCCGTCTCTCCCTGTCGTCGTCTCTCGCCGTCTCTCGCTCTCGCCGTTTCGTCTCCCTCTCGCCATCACCGTGGTCTCTCTCTCCTCCCTCTCGCCGTGCTCTCTCTCCTCCCTGTTGTGCTCTCTCTCCTCCCTCTCGCCGCGCTCTCTCTCCTCGGTGGAGGCGGGAAGCGGGACCCGGTGGGGGCGGGGACGGGGCAAAACCATCCCCGCAGCGGGGAAGGGGGCGGAGGGAGCAGCGGGGACGGGGGTGATGATTGTTGTAATACTTTTTTTTTTTGATGCAATTGTTGTAATACTTTTGATTAGTGATAATTGTGCTTTACTAAGTTTTTGGTCAATAAAGAAGAAAAAGAGAGAAATAAAATTAAAAGGGTGCTTACATGGCAGAAGGAAGGGCATTAGAACCCATTTTCTTCATCCACCACACACACATACAGAGAGAGAGAGAGAGAGAGAGAGAGAGAGAGAGAGAGAAGGAAGACAGCAGCAACGGTAGCTCCATGGCCACCGGCTTATCGTTTCCGACCAAAAGGAGGGTGGAGAAGCCCAATTGCCACCTGGGTGAAACACAACGAGAGAGAGAGAGAGAGAGAGGACAAGAGGGAGAGCGAGTGGCGGCGGCGGCGACGACCAGGCTTCTTGTCGTCCAGCCATTTGCGACCAAGAGAATAGCCAAGGAGCCTAGCTCTTACCCAAGCGCCAGCAGAGAGAGAGAGAAAGAAGTGATGTGGCATTAGCCTAACCCTAACCCACAACCACCACCCTTCACCTTCGCAGCTGCCACTACGACCACCAGGGAGTGAGATAGCGACCACCAAGGGCAGCCAAAGGCCGAACTTTGGCCGGTTTGGCTAATGGTAGTGAGAAGCGAAGTAGTTGGCAGGCAAAAGGACTCGGAAGCAAAAGGAATATCGATTCCTATCAAATCGAGCCCAAAACCAAACCCTAAGAATCAATTGGAAATCTAATGTGGATAATCCCTTACTTTCATTCTCACTCTTAATTTTCTGATTTAAATGAGAAAACATAATGGCTTGTAGTAGCTAGTGAAAGTCGGATCATTTGTTCGTGTGAAATTTGCATGTTGGAGGTCCCATCTCATTGTGCGTATGAGCGTATAGTAGTATTCATGCTTATGGATTTGCTTTTAGTTCCGAGAACTTCATGTGTTTAAACTTACGCAAGTCATGTTGAATTATGAAACTGCGATGTGTGGTGTAGACTTAAATTAGTGGATGCTCAAGTAAAGGTCAAGAAGTTACTGGGTTGTGGTGCTTGTTGTGATTCTTGGACAGAACAGAACAGGGCAGAATCCTGTTTAGTCTGTAATATTTTAGCCACCTTTTTCCTTCGTTTATGTGATTTGTATTCATTCTTGTGGCTTTGCTTTCAGTTTGTCCATACTTTTTCACAATAGCATTCTTTAATTGGATTCTCTCCAATTGACTCTCCTTAATTAGAATCTCCTCTAATTAAAACTCCCTATTTGATGAGATTTATCATCTAACTAGGCTTACAATGAAATGTTGATCATCTAGCTACTCTTACAAAGAGATGCCCCTAAGGGCTCTCACCTGTGTAATCCTCTCACCCCGCTTTTGTTTGCTCCCTTACATTTTTCACCCACCATACTCGGGGTGTACATAAACCTCCTTTAAATATAAAAGGATACAAAACAAGCAATCAATGCAGGAAACTAATGAAAAACAAACAAAACAAGCAGACACACGAATCGTTAACAGCCAACATGGGCGTGTCCACCGATATGGGCCATCCGTGTTGCATGTTATCACACAAATTCGGGCCAGCTATGGCCAACTTTGGCAATGTCCGCAAACACAAGCTGCCCGTGTTGGCTGCTTGGTTGAGCCAGGACAATTTATGACACTAACAACTTGATGCAGAGTGAAATTTAAGGACGTCTTGACTTAATTTTGGGTCATCACCCAATGTGTACGACTAGTAATTTAACAACACTAAACATATCAATGTTGAAATCTCGATTATACAACAAATGTTTTGTGTAAAACTGGTTTTTCTTTTTTGTGAAAATGTAACATAATTTTTGCCTTAAATAATATGAAAAGTTTAAAACCAAACAAATTTATCACTTTAATTTAAAAAGTCTTGATCAAATGTGATGAAGATTGTTTCTATTAAAATCAAAATATCAAAAACTCAGTGAAATTAACTAAGGGTGTATTTGATTTACATGAAAAAAAATATCTATTTATGTTTTATGTTCGATTATGTTTGTTTATATTTATTTCTTTTCATTCATTTATGTTCGTTTCTATTTTAAAACTCATTTGTGTTCGTTTATGTTTGTTTCTATATCGTTTATGTTAATTTCGACTATTTTATATTCGTTTATATTTATGTTTCTACTTATGTATGTTTTTATGTCAATTCGAACAAGCCTTAACATCATCCACGGATGCTAAATGGGTAGATGAATGGTCTAGCAAAGTGAAACCAATATACAACAAAATAGAGCAAGTCTACTGGGATATTCTTTTTTGGTAATAAAGAGGCAAAACCCAATATAGGTGGAATTCAAATTTAATTTCTTAGAACAACTCCCAAGATTTTACCAACAATGAACTAACTGATATCCATTGAAATATTGTAATAATAAATGTTGAAAGGGCACACAACCTGGTCTAGTTCAAATAAATTTTGTGGGCGAGAAAAGCTGCTTGATTAACGCATTAACGGACAATAATTACATGCCACCTGTGCTTAAAATGAAAACCTTTAACATCTATCATGTATTAGATCGATTTTCAATCAAATAGCCATCATTCTCCTACAATCAACCCACGATTTCACTTCGGTCAAGCATATCTACCAAAGTCATCCTTCTGGGAAATCTTGGTGGTAATCTTAGGATCATTGCATCCTCAATCTCGATTGGTAAATGAGTTGCTACAAACACAATTCCGCCCTGCTTGCGATGCTCAGCTATTATATACTCAAGCAGTTTTACCCCGTCATCATCCAAAGCAACAGAAGGCTCATCTAAAAGCCAAATTGGCCTATCGATTGCAAGAAGCCTGGCGAGTTGCAACCTTTTCTTCTGACCCATTGACAACATTCTGGCCTTCTCATTTGCTAATCTCCCCAGACCCATCAACTTCAATGCTGGTAGTGATCTCCCTTCTTTTCCTTCAAGAACTTCAAACCATTGAACATTTTCCAGTACCGTGAATTTCTCCTTGATGGCATCTTTAAGGGAAACCCATCCAAGTTGAAGCTTGTACTGATGGAAAACTCCAGACTGTGTTATGTCATGACCATTCCAGAGGATCTCACCAGCAGAAGGTTTGGAAAAGCCCGCTAACATTCGAAGAAAAGTGGATTTTCCAGAACCATTAGCACCCGTCAGAATAAGTGCACCTCCATCATGAACTGATACGTTTACATGACGTAAGATTTGCTGGGCATTTCGCATGCAAGATACATTGTTGAGAAGTATGCGTGGTAGTTGTGGTTTCGGGAAAGACATTTAAACTACTGAATCAACAAAAAACAGTAATAATAAATACGACCGCTCAGTAACAGAAAACGAAAATACAGAGCTCACGGCAAGTTACAGAGAAAATTACCATATTTACCACTATAGATTGCTTTCTCAGTCATGCACAGCACACCAAAGCAACACAAATAATACAAGTAATCAAAGACCAAAACGTAACAATCAAATTTATGTAGCCTGATCCCTTCAATTGAAGCTTGTTCTTGATAAAAGATGAAACAGCAAACACAAATATATATTGGAACATATTCTCTGACTCAGCAACAAAAAGTTAAATGAAAGCATAATTGGAGTTATTAGGCGAACAATTGGAGGTACCTGAATCCCTTCTTCTTGCCCCCTTACTAACTTTCCTAACTAGCTGAATGCACTGCTAAGTGCTCACCAACAACATTTCACTCTCTTTCTTCAAAAGTAAAAGCCTTCTGGATAATATCTATGACTTTCACATGAGTTTTCTCCTCTTCCTATTGACCATATGATGTTAAATTTAATTCCACTGATCCACTTCATTCAAATAATCTCCACTATGTCCTATTTCATATAATCAAATCTTAAAAGCAACCACTACGATTAAACACCATGAAAGGATTGATGGATTGTGCTCTTCCCTTCTTTTACAACACATTCATTCAATCAATGAGGTCATAAGAGTAAGGCTTTTATAATATCATGATATTGGCTGAAAAGCTCAAATGAGTATGATGAAAGAAATATAGAAGATCAGAATTGAAAATAATGTTCACTATCAAATAACCAATCATCATATCTTAGGGAGTAAAAGGCTCAAAGAGCATCATCAACAACACATGTACCTCTGACAAAGGCTTCACCAACTAGGAAGACTTGGAAAGAACCCAATATAGATGCAGAACTAATGCATTAGGGTTGGAGAAGAACAATGAAAAAACAATTTAAAAAAAAAAAAAAAAACAGAAAAATGAGAGATGATGATCGACAACATAAGTCCTAAGCAAACAGTAAACAATGGAAAAATTGGGAGCCGAGATCAGGAAAACGAGAATTAAGACAAGATCACGGAAAACGTGACTACACTCATGCACCTAGATGAAAAGAGAGATCTAAAAAGGTAATATAGCACAGAGCATACATGATGCATTGCCGTAATCAGGCTTTAAATGGCAAAAACAAATGCTCCTCTAATGGCATCTCCACTTTGCAGAAAGGTTTCACAAAGACTTCTACAAACCAAAAGAGAACCAATAAGAAGAGTTTGCCTCATCAATCTTATGTTATTTACTCATATCAACAACATTCTCTAAAGCTAAAGCTAATATCCAAAAAAGCTCTTGACCAAAGCGCATCAGAATGACTTTGATGTGAAGCACCAGACGGTACAAATAAAAACAATACATGAAACACAAAGCTAGAATGAGAGACACGCCACCAAGAAAGGGTACATCAGCTCCCAACCACTCACATTCGAAACAGGAGTATCCAGCACAAGAATGAGAAGGATTGCAAATGTGGAAACACCAAAAGAAAAAATAGCCTTATGCTCTAAAGAGAGCCATAATTAAAGCCTATACTCAAGTACATAAACACTGGGGAGATCACATCATAGTTGACATGAGCTAGTCAAATGGCTTGACTTGATGACTTCACAGAATAGCACATACATAATGCTCTCTAGATTTTGCAATTGTACAGATGTATAAGATATTTAACACTTCAAAAAACATAGTGTACTTTTCAATGTATTTCAACATCTTTCCTTCTTTCAGCAGTTTCAATATTCAATAATGTGAAAATTATATTTACAATCACTTCTCAGTGAAGGGGCAATCACCGGCCAGAAGTATAGCACCTGACCAACTAATCCAGGTCGAGCACATCCACTCATAGTTGATTGCCATCCATTCTAATGAGCAACTGGCCAGAACTATTAAGTGTCTATGCATCTTTTGAAGTTATAGCACATTTTTCATCTCTGCAAATGGTTGCCTAATATCAAAACCTTAGGGATACCCAAGCCACCAAAGGAAATATTGATCTCCACATTCTCAAGCCATTCCTATTTGGAAAGTGCATATTTTGCACTCACAACTGAAAATAAGATAAAGGCTAATGTCCTTATGCACTAGCATAATGGTTTTAGAAACAAAAGGAACCGTAACTGAAAGGGATTCAGTGAGATGGCAACTCCAACAGATTAACTTCCCTAAGTCAACATTTGAAAAAGTCAATTGCATTTGCATATTAGAAGTGGTACCATTAGTCACTTAATGGATAGCTAACTGAAATCAACATGACAATAGCATCTTCATTCATTCATGACAACCAAAGGCCATATGGATGACAACACATGTGTTAAGTGTATATAAGTTATAGTTCACAGCTTGAAAGAACACTAATAACAGCATTCATAAAGGGGTTATCATTCAACACAGATCAACACTAATGCAGATCAATGGTAATAAGATATTGCATATTTAGGAGTAACACCTGTAGGTGGAAGGCAAAACCATTTATAGACTTTCTTGAGCCTCTTCTACCCTAAGTGGCTAAATAGTAGGCATTTCACAAATTACTTGTAACCCCCCCCACCTCCCCGGCCAAAAAAATATATTATAAAGAAAAAGCAAAGTCTCCCCAACCCCTTCCCTGGTTACTGCAAAGGTGGACCACCCTACCTCATGAAAAAAGGAATGGGTGATTACCATCAAATTTTAAAATAGATAAAAGCCTTAGTTTAAAAAAGCTCAAGACACACAAAAGCGCAAAGGGGCCTGGGCCCAGGGTACATGCTTTGAGGCGAAGGGGCACACTTTTTGGAATGGGATACACTTAAAAATGCTTGAAAATTAGTACAAAGCAATATTTTTGGTCGAATATGGTGGTGATGACATCAAATAAGTGATAAGATATCATTGTAACTACGAAAAATACCACGAAGAGTTCTAGATTGTGATAATACAATGAATATGTTACAATTTTAACCAAAAAAGCAAGGAAAAAAATAGCACAAATTGAAAAAAAGGGGGCAACTTACCCACTTACAGTCTAACAAAGACAGACACAAGAGAGGGGGAGACATAGAGAGAGAGAAAGAAAACAGCAAAAGAAAAAGAAAAAAGCCCTCTGGGGTAAGCGTGACACACGAGGCACACTTGCGCCCTGGCTGAAGAGGAGACTGGCCCCTCAAAGGGCTTTCCGGAGGGGTTGGGCTTGACCCTTTGCAAGGCACAAGGGAGCGGGCTTCGGGCTTTTGTGCGCCTAGGCACGCCCTGACTTTTTAAACTAAGATAAAAGCTAACAAAAATACAAGCTCACAACAAAACCAGCAAGGGCAACCCTTAAATTCCCATACCTCCGTCACATCTTCAACAACTATAATAGTTCATAGTTCCAACTTCCAACACAAGCTCACAATAAAGCTACAACTTTAAGTCTCAAATTCTCAATCATTGTCTTTTTGCCAAATGCTTCACATGGAAAGCTCAAAGCACTCACAACAAAAATACAGTAAGAAAATCCCATTTCTTGCACCACCCTCAACCTTAAATGACCCATAAGCTAAGAGTCAAATCACCACCAATAAGAGGGGAAGGAAGAAAGACACTAAGTCTAAATGTAGTTTGTGATAATCAAGAAATAAGGTTGCCAATAAAAATAGTCATCCATTCGCCTATGAACAAGTTAAGCTACAAAACAATGTCAAGAACATCAAGATCATATACAACAGTGGGTTAAATTCATACATCAGCTATATTGTTTCCAATTTACGAGATTCAAGAGCATATCTCAACAGAGAAAAATCTAGATCACCACTGAATTAGGACTATTTGCTGCTAAAAGAGGTGAAAGAGTTAGGATCATTGACAGCCAATGGGATCCACTTTTGATGCGGCAAAATTCATTGAAAATAACCCAGTAATTGTTGCTTAGTATCATAAAGTATCAGCACAAAACCAGCCAAAAAATTTGAAAACAACGAGTACCCAGCAAGGAAAAAACACCCAAAAGTTATGAAGAATTTGGGAAATTGAATGTAATGAAAAGAGAAGGGGCTACAACAGCAAGAAAAACTGAAAACATTCAATTGTATTGACTCTCAGGTATTCTTTACATAGAAATGCTTGTGTACCATAGACCCAATTAAGTCTGCTGTAAGGAAACGTTAAAATAAACATACAATTCTCAGTACAAAGCGGAAATTAGAATGTGCCCTGCATCAAACAAATGCGAATGGCTGTGACATTGGAGTAAAGCTGGTTGAAAAACTCACCCAAACCCAACAAACCAAAGGCAAACTCCCATCTCAAGCTAATCTAGGCAGTCTCTTGATTTTTCATCTCTAGACTCTAGTCCATACTCCATAGACCTCTGACTTTCTATCTCCTCTGCAAAGACCCTATAACCTTACAATTGTGCCTAGAAAATTGGAAAATAGTGCAAAAATTTGTCGAATCAACCTAGGCAGGCGATGGAAATAGCATAGTAGGAAAAAATAAAAACAGGATAAAGAGAGAAATAGAGCATATAAGCAAGAGACAGAAGACTAAACAAATTTGTCCTCGGCAGCTACAACCAATTGAGAGACTAGGGCAAACCCAATTCACAAGGCTTATTCAATGAGCGCAATTTCCTCTCTAATTAGAAGGATGAAGAAGTTGAATTAAAGACAAAGGTACAGAGGGAGAAGAAATTGTTGATTTGGTCATAATTGAAGAAAGGGCAAAATTTTCACAAGCTCCATAGCTGGAAATTTTTCAGAGGAAGAGAATGGATGAGGAGAGTGAGTTTGTAACTGTCGATTTTCCGGCCCTTGAGGTTTTGTTACAAAAATATAATAATTCTACTTTTTTGGGGGCAACTTTTTGGACTTCGTTGGTTTTGGTGCATCCGGCTCATATTTTCACCTTTTTGAAATCCCAATCAATTTTTGCCTCTTAAATTTTGGTGCTCACTTCTTTATGCGTCCAGGACCAGTTTATTCTACAACTTTGAGTTATCTATGGCAGACATCTCATACTTATTGCTCTTTTAACATTTGTAAATGTGATAACATTCGTTAATAAATTACAACAGGCATATACTCCAGTCGTAATTAGTAAATAATAATGACAGAATTTTAACCCAATCGTAATTAGGTTGTCCCAATTGAATATTTTTCTTGTGGTGGTCGGCTACCATGGACATCAGCCAACCAACCTCCACCATACTATTAACCTGTAATTTTAGGTCCAATCAATTGATAAAGATTGTTTCATATTAGGATTTAGGATTGTTAAGAAATTTTGTTGGGATTTTCCTCTCCTAAATTTTCTTTTTTGTTTGGGTTCTGCTTGATTATATTTTCCCCACTCCATTACCATAGGAGGAGTAAACGCACTTAACTTGGTGGTGGTGATGGTTGCCTTCAGCCATGAAATGGAGGCTACAAGTTTTTTTCTTTCATTTGGATTTGGCCAGTTCACATATTTTAATTTGTTTCATTGCCTTTCATTTTGCTTTTCCCTCTTTCCCGGTTTCTTTCTTTACCCTTTTTTGATTTCCTTCTTTTGGCATAACCAGGTGAGAGAGAAGCATCTCTGCATTTTAGCTTAGCGTTGCCGATGGGTCAGGTCTGATAGGACTAGACCCATTTAATTTTTCTAGACGTGGATGCCGTACCTGACACATTTGATTTTTCTAGACTTGGACTCAGATCCGATGGGTCTATGAAGTTAGTCATATAATCCTGAGCATGTTAAACATGTTTGGAATTACTAGTGATACTTCCCAAGTTTCTATCCCAGTTAGCACCCTTCAACTCAGTTCTACAATTAACAAAATCAATAATTTCACAAAGGCAATAATTGTATGTTTCCCCAGAGTTAGTCTCTGCCCAATTTCAATTATTATCCGTTTAATATATCATTATACTTTTAATATACTTTTTATTAGTGAGGAAAATATGTACAATCCGTTTAATAATGGAGCACTTTCTTCCAGTTATTATCCGTTTAATATACTTTTAATATACTTTTTATTAGTGAGGAAAAACTAAGAGAAGCAGCTAAGGCTACTAGTTCCCCATCTTCCCAGCTGTAGTAGTACTAGTAATATCCTTCTCAACATTCTTTCATCTTCACGGAAACTTCCATACTGCATTGAGTGTTCATATAGGTTACAGGAGGTCAATTTCAATTATCATGTTTTTCCTAACAATATTGCCAGAAGCATTCAATGGAAAAAATGATGGAAACAGAGAGGGAAAAAATAACTAGCATGTATTCACCAGTTTTTTTAATTCCTCAGAGGTAGAGACATGAAAAATCAAAGTTTGGAGGATAACAGTAAAAGATTTCACAGTAGGGAAAGCTACGAGATCAGGAAGCCCAACCCAAGCTAAGAATAAGCCAAAAAAACTCCCTTGCTGTCTCACTGACATGTTAGCAAATGATCAACAAAGTCAATAGAAAGGGATTCATCATTCACATCAGAAAGAACAATGATGCAGCTGAGCATCATAGCTTGCAATTTCTTCAAAAACTTAAGAGGACTGGAGCTACGGGAAACGAAAATGCATGCAGCAAAAGTGCTCAATCCAACTGATCAAGACCAGCAAAAAACCAACAATCATAAGGCTACGATGTGTGATCCTATCCGGACAAACAAGATATGAAAAAGCTGCTCACAATGGAGCACTTTTTCTAATTATTATCCAGTCTCTACACAATAGAGTTTGAACTCCTAGTATGATGCAGCCAACTCTCAATAGTTCTCTTTCATTCATGTCACATGGACTATAGTCAAAGGTATTACTAACATGTAAACATAAACTTGCCAAGTCCTTCAATAACATCAACTGACACAATTTCCAGCAGCTCTATTCAGTTTAATTGACTACAGTACATATAAGTGAAGAAGCAAAGAAAAGGGGGAGCAATTGGACAGACCCACTGATGACAAAAAAAGACACAAAGAGCCAACACATACACCACAAACACACTATCTATCTCTCACAGTAGTAGTCATACACTCATAAACCATCCTCTTTTAGGCTAGGGCTCCCAATTCTCCCTACTGCTACTAAACTATATAAATATAGCAGGATTGTCCAAATTTCCACGAAATTAAACCCAATTGCAAGCATAATGTGGCAGGTGTTCGATCAAATACAATGCAAATTAAACAGAGATAGATAGAGAGCTAACCAAGAGTAGAAGACGAGACTTGATTCTTGTTTCCCTCGAGTTAGTCTCTGCCCAGTTTCAACAACCAAATTTAGCTAATATTCCAAAACCCTAACTACACATAATTGTAGACAAGGAATTGATGTTTCTGGCGAGTTGGGCCAGAACTTGATGTTCCCGGCGAGTTTGACTGCCAGAGTTCTACAGGTGGGGGGCGAGAGAGGTGGCGACAGAGTAAGGGGAACACAGCGATGGGGGAATGAGAGCGCGAGAGAGAGAGACACAAAGAGAGAAGATGTTGGAACTTGCAGTGGACAGAGAGGAAGGCGACGCCGGCGGAGGACGATGGTGGCGGGTCTGGGACGGCGGTCGACGACGACTGTGGTGGCGCCGGAGAGGAAGTCGGGTCTGAGAAGGAGCAAAGTCGAATCCCTCAGTTGTTTGCTCGCATTAAATTGCTGCTTAATTATGTAAAAATGTCACTAATTAATTTCATGAACAAGATTGTCACTGGATCCGTTATGCCAGGTCAAAAATACCACTCGTATCTCATTTTATCCGTTCTAACACCATTAATCCAAGTGATACGTGTACGAATGAAATTTCATCGGTGGCATTTTTAACCATTAATAATTAGTCCAATGATAATTGTTGATCGTCAAATTAATTAATAGTGTTTTTGACATTTCAAGATAATTCGAGTAGCATTTCAATCCGAGCACTTTCCCTCGGTTCTATTTTGCTGAGGGATGAATGGAGACCAAGTTTTGTTGTTAAGTTGAGACCGAAAATGTAGAAACCGAAAACATTTTGGGTCTTTATTTGAGACAAAAAGTGATTTCGATCTCTAATTTAATCTCTATTTAACTAAGACATTTTTGGTTTCTAAATTTGTTTCAAATAGAGTCCATTTCGTATTTTAGTGGAAAATATTGGTCTCAAATGAAGACGCTGCTTTTTGATCTCTAATTTCGGTCTCTAAATTCAGTCGCAAAACAGGCAAAATGCACATAATTATGAGCATTTTCCATTTTTATATTTTAGCCTTGATTTATGCAAATTTAGCCATTGTAACATTTAGAAAGAAAAAGTTAACTTTTAGAGAATATTCTAACATAAGAAAAATAAATTGAGAAAATAAAAATGAGATGCCACAAAATTCTGAGTCCTCTTGACTCTCCCTCTCAAAAAAACAAAAAAAGGAAGAGAACTGAAATACTTATTAGATGACAAGCTCCTCCTACAAACTAGGTAAGATTAAATGTTGATGGTGCAACTAAGGACAACCCAGATCATGCTGGTGAAGGTGGAGTCTTTAGTAGCCATTTAGAAAATTGGATGTTGGATTTTGTTTCTAACTTTTATTGATGCTCCTCAGTGAAAGATGAGTTAGTAGCCTTTTTGAGAGGATTGAGATAGGCTACGTCTCAAATATAATAATCTTCTTATCCATGCGCACTCTTAAGTTGTTGTCTGGAAATTAAAGGAACCGGTGAGTAGAAATCAACATTAGTTCTTCATCATCAAAGAATTCCAAGAAATAATTTGCATCCTGAGCTTTAATATGGTGATTGAATATTGTTCTAGGTAGGCTAATACAGCGGTTGATGCTCCTGTGAATTTGAAGATTAATCAAACACTCCCTCTTGTAAATTATAATGATCACCCAACCCCTCTTATACGTATTTTGTTTGAAGACTCCTGTGGCGTGGCTTGACCATGATTTTATTAATGCCCAATAAATCATATGGTTAGCGGCAAAGCCGCTGGTTCCTTTAAAAAATTATTAATGCAATGTATATTATTACAATATATATTATTCCATATTATGTATATAATTATACTATTGTCAAACATATATAAATTAAAATCATATTACAGGAGAACACATATATACACAAACTATCTTTAAATAATATGATTTCACATCACTTATCGCTCCCATTCTGCTTGTGTCTTGGGCATTTAATATGCTAGTATATTTATAGAGATTTTGAGTTGTATAATAGCACATCTACCGTATGATTGTCTGTTATGTGCAATAGCATTTAGTGTTTCCTACAAACAATCAAAAATCATGTGATGGTTAACTTAATCATTATAGTGTCCATTTTAGCCTTTCATTTTTGTTCCATGCTCATAAATCCAATGACACATAAGAAATTGCACGTAAGGTTGTTACATAGGGATACTAACCAACATAAACCACAATACTTAAAGGCTTCAGAATTGGAAAATGATAATATAATTTGCTTGAAAAAACTCGCTAAAATGAGTTTTGGATCACATTATTTTACTCCTCTCACTCAGGCGCCTTAGTCCTCCGCTGCCCCTCTCTCTTCTATCATTCATCGTCTCAAGTCATAAGACATGTTGTTCAAGTTCTGCAGCTTAGTCACTACTCTACTCTTTCAGTCAGGCAGCTAAGTCCTCCACCCAGTGGTTGTCGTCTTTGCCTTCGCCTTTGCTATCCCTCTCTCTCCTCTTGTCATCTTAGTTTGCTCAGGGTCTCTCTCTAACTGTTTAGATTTTGGGTGTTTTGCTCATTTTGTAAATGTTTTTCGTTGGTTTTCTTTTTGTGATGGTTGTTAATATCTTGGATTTTCGATTCATTTCATTAATTGTTAAGTGTGGTTGTTAATCTCCTTCTTTGAACGAGCGAATTTTGTTCATTTGTGGTAGTTGATGATGAACTGAAATTAATGGTTAAGTGTGGTATGTGTCGATTACTTTAACAGTTAGAAAATTTGTAGATTTTGTTTGCTTATAAATTATTTGGAGGTGTTGAATGTTTAGTTATTAGACCCGTAAATCATTCAAATAATGGAGTAGTTTTGTTATTTATCGAAGTGTATCTATCTATATTTGGAGGTTATACCATATTTAAGGAAGTATCAGCCTCTAAAATTTGGGCACTTTTTATGTTTTTGCTCAGCGAGAATAGAAAGAAAGGAAAACCGCCATAGAACCCGAATAAAACTCACAAACCCGCAAAACCCCCAATGGGCATAGATAGAGTATATGTTTTCAAAACCGGTAGGTGTAGGTACGAGATGTGAGTATAATTTTTCAAATGGGTGTGGGTGTGGGTGTGGGTATGGCTCCACCTGACCCGAACCCGCGCCATTTCTATTCCTAATCATAGTCTACTAAAATGTCAATACAAATTTTGTTTGCTCATAAATTATTTGGAGGTGTTGAATGTTTAGTTATTAGACCTGTAAATCATTCAAATAATGGAGTAGTTTTGTTATTTATCGAAGTGTATCTATCTATATTTGGAGGTTATACCACATTTAAGGAAGTATCGACCTCCGAAATTTGGGCACTTTTTTATGTTTTTGCTCAGTATAATAGAAAGAAAGGAAAACTGCTATAGCACCCGAATAAAACTCACAAACCCTCAAAAACCCCCCAATGGGTATAGATAGAGTATATGTTTTCAAAACTGGTGGGTGTAGGTACGGATGTGAGTATAATTTTTTCAAACGGGTGTGGGTGTGGGTATGGCTCCACCTAACCCGAACCCGCGCCATTTCTATTCCTAAACATAGTCTACTAAAATGTCAATACAGATTTTGTTTGCTCATAAATTATTTGGAGGTGTTGAATGTTTAGTTATTAGACCCGTAAATCATTCAAATAATGGAGGAGTTTTATTATTTATCGAAGTGTATCTATCTATATTTGGAGGTTATACCACATTTAAGGAAGTATCGATCTCGAAATTTGGGCACTTTTTTTATGTTTTTGCTCAGTAGAATAGAAAGAAAAGAAAACTATCATAGAACCCGAATAAAACCCACAAACCCGCAAAAACCCCCAATGGGTATAGATAGAGTATATGTTTTCAAAACCGGTGGGTGTAGGTACGGATGTGAGTATAATTTTTCAAATGGGTGTGGGTGTGAGTATGGCTCCACCTGACCCGAACCCGCGACATTTCTATTCCTAATCATGGTCTACTAAAATGTCAATACAATTTTCTTACATTATTTCGTTTTTAATATTTTATTTTATTACAATAAAAAATATTTAAAATAATGAAATCATCGGATGCCAATAACTACTACCTATGCATAAACCCTACTCCCTCTCTCTCACATTAGACTCATGTAAACAGATAACACGCATAAAATTTCACGACTTTATTATTCTTCTTTCTCTCTACAAGAGCTCTGTCCAGTATATTTACAACATAAATAAGATTCTGAATTGTATAGTTGCACACTTAGTGCATGCCTCTCCGGCATGTGCAACGTCATTAAGTGTTTCCTACGAGAACTCAAAGATTATCTAGTGGTTGCCTTCAACATTATAGAATCAATTTTAGACTTACATATCTATTCCATGATACAGTTCCAAAGACGGATGACAAAGTGCAAGTGAGTTTGGTACATGAAGTTACTGAACCGCATAAACCACAAGATTTAAGACTTCGAGAATTGGTTAATGATGAGTTAATTTAGCTAAAAGAAACTCGTCGAAATAAGATTTTTACCTCATCCCACTTGAGCTAGTGCTAGAATTAAAAAACGCCTTCCTTATGGGTCCATCAACGATGTATCAAGACACAATTTAGTTAAAGAGGGTTCATGATGAATTTATTTAAGGAAGTACTATATCTGACGGCCAATAAATCGCCTGAAAACGTCTTAGTTGAACTTGAACCTACAAGAGCTGAAAGAAGTGAGCACAGAGAACCAATTGATCATTTTGTCCCCAATCCCGCTGAAAACATCCCAGATGAAGGC